>CM037882.1:50928020-51528020 GCA_021292165.1 Shinisaurus crocodilurus | reverse complement strand
TCACGCATACCTGCTCCGGATTTGACTCCGTACTTTTAAGGAACTATCCATGGTGCCGAACCTATTGTGGGATAGGGTTCAGCACCATGGAGAGCTCCTTTAAAGTTTGGACTACAATCCAGAGCAGATATGCAGCCCCGCTGATGTTGGAGTCACCAGCCTCCACTGGCGAGGACTGGTTAAGAGCCCACCATCTCATTGATGCTCTTAACATGGTAGAACAGTAGCCCAGTCAAGGCCAGCTCCAGCTATGAGAGGGCCCCCGGCAAGGTACCATCTGGTGGTCACCATTGGTGTGCCCTCCCTGGGATGAGAGCAGTGCCGGCCAGGGCTGGCATCAAGGGTAGGCACGGTAGGGCACCTGCTGAGGGCCCACACCGCAGCAGGGGCCCATTGACAAGAGCCCCCTGGAGTTGCTTTTCCTCTTCACCATGGCAACCTGCTTGTTCACCTGCCTCTCGCTCTGGCCCAGACAACGGTGGTGGTGGAGAAGGAGATGCCACTACCAACTTGCTCACTGGCTCGCTGCCTGTTGAGCAAGGAAGTGGTAGCAATGGCAGGAGAGAGGATGAGAAGCAAGAGCAGCTGGTGACAATGATTTTGAGAAGGCAGACTCACTGATGGAGGGGGGCCATTAAGGGCGTCTTCTTGCCCAAGGGCTCTCAAAAACCTGGAGCCAACACTGATGACAGCTCTGCCACAGTGGCTGGAAGCACCAACACCATGATCTGAGGTGGCCACCTATGAGCCATCCATCACTTTTAACATTCCCGCAGTGCCCCCATGTAGTATCGCTCTGGAACATCTTGGGAAAATCCAAACAATTATGGGAAAATCCACTGCTTTGGAACATTTTGGGATGGTCCTCCCTTGCAGCCCTTCTAATAAAGGACTGTCCTCTGTAGGACACCTGGCCACCCCAAATTGTAGGGGTGAGGTGGATATTGGTAGAAAGAGCCTTAGCTTTGCAACAGACTTGGCAATAAATGCAGCTGCATCCAGGACTGGAAATAAGTTGTGCGTTGTTTTTTTTCCAGCTGCAGTATACTTGTCTACCCTTAAACACACTCAAAAATTTGGCCTACTCAGCATCACTGACTTAATCTAATATATGAGATCCAGACGTGGCTGCTCTGCCTATTCAGGGCAAATTGCTTAATGCCCTTTAATTTCTAATTATTTATTTGTTCCTGTGGGATGAGTTGGTAATGCAAGAGAAGGCTGGGGTCAGCAAAACAGCGAGACTGGAGGGACTGTTTTGCTGTGGCAGAAGAGTAATTAAACTGACCAGATTTGCATAACATTTTATTGCACAGGAAAGGAAGGAAGGAAGATTTCAAGCTTGTGACCTGAGGAATAATCAAAAGGATCGGTAGCTAACAGAACTGGTTAACAATGAGAAAACATACAAGGCCAAAGAGGTTAAAGATGAGATCTGAGCAAGATATCTGAGCAAGATAACTTGGCATTTTCAATATTTCCCCCCCCTTAATCTGGACCTTTTGTTGTTTTTTCTAAAGAAGTGGGTTATTTGACCTTTCAGTGGGTAGGATTTTAATTTTAATTTTAGAAAGAACAAAACTGCACACACGAAGCTGACTAACATGAGCAGCTTCTAAGCATGTCAGGGTGTGGTTTCCAGAGGGCAGCTGTGTGTTAAGTCCATTGCAGCGAAAACAACAAAGCGCCTTGTGGCACTTTAAAGAGTAACAAATGTATTGTGGCTATAGCCCATGGAAGCTTATGGCAGAATAAATGTATTTGTCTTTAATGTGCCACAAGACTTTGTTGTTTTTAAGGTGTGGTTTTTAAGGTGGCGTGGTGATCCGATTGTGTCAGTGTGTGTGTGCTGAGAAAAAGGGTGAAATGGAATTCTAGTTTTGTGTGCAGGGCCTCTCTTGGGTAGAGAAGCAAGCCAACAGAGAGAACTGTCATGGCAGGGCCGGCGTCAAGGTTAGGCATGGTTGGACACCTGCCAAGGGCCCACACCCCAGCAGGGGCCCACTGAAAAGAGCCCCCAGACTTGCTCCTCCCCTTCATCATTGCAGCCTGCTTCTTCACCTGCCCCTCGCTCTGATAGCGGTAGGAAGGAGCAAGGATAGATACCTGCTCGCTCCCTGGCTCTGTCTTAGCAAGCAAGCAAGCAAGCAAGCGGTGTCAATGATGAGAAAGAGGGTGAGAAGCAATTGCAGGTGTTGACAATGGCAGTGAGAAGGAAGCCTCACTCAGGGAGGGGAGGCAGGGAGGTGTCCTCCTGCCTAAGCACCCAGAAAAACCTTGAGCCAGCCCTGCATGGTGGTAACTTGGCCTTGAGTGCAGGCTGATTTGCAAAACATGCCCAGGAGAGAGTGTGTGTGTGCAAATTCCATTTCCATTCATTCCTCTTATCTACAGGCTGGAGGGTTACTGAGTTGAGCTCCCTGAGGGTATGGCTCATGAAGGACTCACAACACTTATTTTAATGACTAGAAGTGGTCTGTTTGGGGCGGGGCGGGGCGGGGCGGGGGGGGGGAAGAGAGCAATCCATAAGGAGGTAAGAGCCATGCTAGATCAGACCAAAGGCCTATCTGGACACCAGCATTCTGTTTCCACAAAGCAGGACGTGTGGGCAATAGCTCATGTCCCTCAGCAACTCGTATTCAGAGGCACACTGCCTCCTCTACTAGAGGGAATTCATAGCCATCATGACTAGTAGCCATTGATAGCCTTATCCTCCCTGTAGCGCCAACCTAGGTACTTTGCTGCCTGAGGTGAAGGACAAGATGGCGCCCCCTCCCAACTGGACTGACAAGTGATTCTTTCTCCAGTGCTGGTAACGGGACAGCATCCTTCACCACACCCGAGGGCAGCAAGTTAGCTTAGGGGGCACAAGGCAGGCTGCGTGGCATGCAGTTCTCTCCTGCAATGCTTTGCTGCTGCCTCCCAGCGTCTGCCGCCTGAGGTGACCCCCTCACTCTGCCTTATGACGGGGCCGGCCCTGCCTCCACTAATTCATCCAGTCCCCTTTTAGAGGCATCCAAGTGGGTGGCCATCGCCGCATTTTGTGGTAGCAAATTCCATAGTTCAACTGTGCGCGGTGTGAAAAAGTCCTTCCTTCCTTCTCTCCTGAATCTCCCACCCATGTTCCAGTAAAAAAACAACGCTGCTGTATTTTTTATGCTGACTGCATTCTAAATAACCTCACTTTCTCTAAAGATGTATAGCTGTGACATTTTAGTACTGAAGTTGCTAGGTGTCTATCGAACCATATGGTGCAGTTTAACCATTCCCCCCCCCCCTTTTTTTGTTTCCTCTGCTTTCTCCTGCAGCAATGAAGTCGGGAGGTACCCAGCTTAAACTGATCATGACATTCCAGAACTACGGGCAAGCCTTGTTTAAGCCCATGAAGTAAGTGAAGAATCTGTGTGTT
This sequence comes from Shinisaurus crocodilurus, assembly GCA_021292165.1. Classification (NCBI taxonomy): domain Eukaryota; kingdom Metazoa; phylum Chordata; class Lepidosauria; order Squamata; family Shinisauridae; genus Shinisaurus; species Shinisaurus crocodilurus. The sequence continues at coordinate 51,524,611 of CM037882.1, read as the reverse complement.
TAATTTTCCCAAGCAAGTTTAGAAAACTGCGTGCTGACATGTTCCCTCTGATGCCAGTAAACTGATCACCAGTGGTCTGTCTACTGTCTAGTCCACAAGCAAGCTAAAGGCCATTTGTCAAATGGCAGCGGAACTGATTCATGACTGTGGTAATTGCCAAATGTATTCTAGTTGGTGGGTGTACGTTTCCTTGGGAGCAGTTTCACTATGGGACTAGCTAGTAGGGTGTTGAAGGGCAGAGCTGTACATGTGCCGCACCCCCTGCCCTGCACCCCCTAAGCCACCCTACTGCCCTCAGGTACAGCAGAGGCCAGGAGGCATCGGGGGTAGGATTCAACTGCCGGTCTGGTTGCCTTCTGTACATGGAATGCGGGGAGGGGGAGACATGCTGTTCTTGGCCTCAGGCAGCAAAACATCTTGCGCCGGCCCTGGGCTTTATATATTAGTGCAGGGGTGCGGAAGCTCTTTCAGCCTGAGGGCCAAATTCTATTTCAGGGAAGCTCTCGGGGGCCCCATTCCAGTAGTGGGCAGGGCCTAAAGCCAAAGGGATGAGGCCAAAAGACCAAAAAAACACCCCCAAACCAGCGTATTTTAGCTTAAAGCTTTTACTTGAAAGAACTAAGTGAGGCATTTCAGCCTTTCAGAATCGGGGAGCGATAGGGGGGGACGTACAAAAGCTAGAACACCAGCAAATGATTGGCAGTTGGGAGAAAGAAGGTTTGGCCAGGAAAAGGGACTTGGCCATCTGAGGAACCCAGGTGGACCAGTGGAACCTCAACAATGCCAGACACGAAGGGGAGGCCTATTTTGGTGGGGCTCCTTTTCCATTGCAGGTTTTGCAGATTTTATTTGGAGATCCATAGGAGCTCTCCATGGTTCTCCGTGGTGGTGAACCTATTTTGGGGGTGGAGTTCAGCACCATGGATAGCTCCTATGAAGCTCCAAATAAAATGGAAAAGGAGCCCCACCGAAATAGGAGTCACCAGCCTCCCCAGCTGATACAGCCTGCAGGCCTGAGGTTTCCTACCCCTGCTGTATTCATGTTTTGTGTTGGAGGTGAACTATGCAGTTGCAATTTTGAAGCTTGGCAACGCACCCATCAAGATGGGAATTTTTTGGGTGGTATCGAGAAAGAATTTCTGGAAACCAAAGAAAGCAAGTAGAAAGTAGAGGAGCAGGCATGATGATGAATACCGTGGGCTTGGTTTTCTTCTGGCTGCTACCTGGAAGGGATTGGCCTTACAAATGAGTGAAGTAGGGTGGAAATAAAAGAGTGCCAAGGAGAGGTGTATCGAAATAAGGCCGTTTAAGGAGGCCTGGCTGTGGAGGCAAAACAACAATCGGTTCAGTTTAGTTCAGAACTGAACTGAACTGAACAAAAATCATGTCGTTTATTGTGCCGGGTCTAGCAAAGTCACTTGAGGCTTCAGAAGGCTTAACGAAGCCACTCAGTATCCGTGTCAAGGCATCAGCAGGATAACAAACTCATTTCCGTGCTGTGTTCCTCTTGTATAGAAGTTCAGTTATTCGTTCCCTTTAAGTGGGTGTGTAAAGGAAGGGAGTGGGGGGAAGGGTGAGTGGTTTCAAGTGTCTGTTTAGCATTCTACATCTCCGTGCCAAAGAAGAGGCTGCACGGATGAAGCCTCCACAAGGCTGCAGTGTTTAATTTATCAGGTGTGATGGGTGGCAGCCAGGGAGAGGGGGTCTTCTCGGTGGTGGCACCCCATCTGTAGAATGGACCCTCCGGGGAGGCTCTCCTGGCACCCACAGCCAAAGGACTTTTTTTAAAAATGTGATCCCAGGTCTTTTAAATGACATTTCACCCTGAATGGGGACTGGTTTGGTGCTGCTTTTATTCTGGTGTTTTAAATTTGGTTGCTTTGTACTTTTATTGTATTTTATAATACGGATGGTTTATTGATGTGATCGTGTGTAATGAGCCCCTTCCCCACCCAGGAGGGGCTCTCAGCTCAACTCTCCATGTACAGGTTGCTGCCTCTGTTTGGGCAGGATCTCGGTCCCACTCTCCATAGGCGCTACGATAGCTTGGTGTAAAGTTGTTTGTGCCAACTAGCAAATGTCATATGGTATAGGCCAGGACAGGGGAGGCGGGTGACTCCTGTGTCATTGGGGCTCCTTATCCATTGTATCTTTTTGCTTGAGCTTTATAGGAGCTATTCATGGTGCTCCATGGTGGTGAACCTATTTTGGGGACAGAGTATGGCACCAAGGATAGCACCTATATAGCTCAAACAAAAAGATGCAATGGATAAGGAGCCCCAATGACACAGGAGTCAGCAGCCTCCCCTGGGCCAGGGGCTAAGAGACTTGGCTGTGGATCAAAAAGTCCCTGGTTCACAGCTTGCCTCTGCTGTGAATTCACAAGATAGCCTTTGGCTAACTACGCTCTTTCTGTACCACCATCACCCGTTAGCAATCTTGGCTTAATAATAGTGACTTGCTTTATGGGGTTGTTGAAAAGATTACGAAGTAATGTACATGAAGCACTTGAAAATGTATCATCATCATCATCATCATCATCATCATCATCATCATCATCCAGCTGCAATGAACTATAGGGTGAAAACCTAGGTTGGCCCTTATGCATTGCCCCCAAAAGAGGAAATGCATCACCAAAAAAAGAGGACACAAATTTTCATAAGCATTCCATATGCTAATTTGTATGTATACATGCAGATTTAGAAATAATTATTATTTAAATAGAAATACAATTTCACCATAGTGCTCTCCCATCTTATGTTTTTTAAAAAAATCTTTAAACTGGAATTGGACAGGACAGTCCTTCAAAGAGAGGACACTTTAAAACATTCCTCTGGCAGCCCTTCAGATATGGGGATGTCCGCTGCAAAAGAGGACACATGCCCCCCCTAGAATTTGGACCTGGCCCTGACCAGGTCCCCAATCCTATTGTTAGATCTGGCAGGGAATTACCTGACTTCCAGATACTACCCCTTCTAAGGTGAACCTGTCCAAGTATTAAGATAATCAACAGACTCTTCCATGTCTCAAATTCATGCGTGACTAGACAAGGAAGAGGACCTGGTGTGTGTGTGTGTGTGTGTGTGTGTGTGTGTCCTCATCCAAACTCTGGAACTCCCTGAATGTTCCACGTGCTCAAGGAACAAAACAGAAACTATCTCAGTGTTTGCAGTTCAGTTAATGTGAGGGGGAAGGCAAATGGTAATCTTGGTTGGGATAAAAATCTCAAAAAGCCTGGGGACAGGCTGAGGACTGGAAAGGATTCCCAGGTGGTAGGGAAGCTCATAGAAGCAGAGAGCTCAGAGGCTGAGGGAAAGTATATAAGAAGAGCCCTGCTGGATCAGACCAAGGGTCCATCTAGTCCAGCATTCTCTTCACACAGTGGCCAACCAGCTGCCCACGGGATCCCACAAGCAGGACATGAGTGCAAGCATGACCCTCCTGCCCATGTTCCCCAGCAACTGGTGTTCATAGGCATACTGCCTATGATAATACGTAGGTAGGTAACAGGCTGAGAAACAGAAAGGGTAAATGTAGGAGAAGGAGGATTGAGGAACCAGGAAGTGAAATAAGATGGACCTAACAAGAAAGAAGGAGAGGGCAGATTTTCTTATTGATCTGAGCCAATCAACCAGTTCTTGTGCTGCAGGCTTCTAACTGTTTTATTCCTTGACATCTTACTCAAACTGAAGGCAGGAGAGAAAGGCCAAAAGAATGCCCTTGCAGCAAGCAAAGCCCAGTGTGCCACAATTATTTCATTTTATTTGAAGATCTCCATCCTCCATCCTGATATAATTGCCCATAAAAGGTTGCAGGGTTAGCCAGCTCTATTTACAAATCCCTTTGCCCAATGTAAATTCCATTCCTAATTCTGCATGAATCAACCCAAATGAGAATGCTCCCAGTAAACTCCAAGGGAGTTTTTTCAACGTTGCCGAAATGTATCTAACAAGCAATTAGTGAGGAGCTTTGTTTAATATGCTGCAATATTACCCACACATTGAGATTTCTCGTGCCAAGCTTTCTTCAATGACCTGAAATGCCTGGCAGGAAGCTGTCTGAAGTAAGCCTAATCAATTGCTGGAGTGTGTGGTTGATAAGACCATGCTGCATTTGTGTTCTCTTGATTCCAAAGTCCATTTTCAGCTATCAGACGTTCAGTGTCTGGCAAATAAAACCTTGGACTTTGGAGGCCTGGATTCAGATCCAAATCCGTCCATGAAAACTCTTTGGGTAGTTTGAAGCTAATCGACAGAATACTAATAAGTAATGCAGTGACCTAATTCAGGAATAAATAATGCAAACAAGTTGCCATGAGACTAGAGCACTGCCCTAGGCTTGGGGCTTTTAAGTCTAGAAAAAAATGACTTGAGAGCAGGGGGGACGTGAGGTTTCTAAACTGGCCATGGGACTAGAGCACCTGCTGTCAGGGCCTGTCCTGCAGCGCCATCTGGCAGCAGCTTTGCGTATAACCGGCCACAGGGCTTCGCAGGGTGTGAGCCCTGGCTGGTAAACCCTTGCAGAGTTCAGGCCCAGACCAGCAGGCACTCCCAGGTGGGCTGGGAGCTGCCAGGGAAGGCCGATATAGGAGCTGCATTTCCCCTTCAGCCTTTGCCACAGCAACACGGTCTCTTGTGCTAGCTGCAGCCTATTTTGGATCTTCTGCTATATCAAGCTTTGTCTTGCTGTGCTTGATCTCCTGCTTGTCCCTGCTCAGCCTAGTATGTCTTGGTGCCTGTTCCTCCCTCTTCCCTGGGACCCTGCCTATTCCTGGACCCTGCTGTTTGCCTTAACCTGTGCTGGTTCCTGTGCTTGTTGCCTGGACTTGACCTCTACCCCCTGTATGGGCTCTGTTGCCCTGAACCTGTGTTGGACCTTGGCCCTGTTGTCTATATTTGCCTCCATCTTTCCTGGCCCCAGTGTTCCAGCCCTGAAGCCTTGCTGCCCACGACCCGGACCCTGACATCTGCCCTGTGATTAGGGCTTTTAGGCTGGCCATGGGGCTAGAGTACCTGCCCTGTTATTGGGGCTTTTAAATCTAGCGGGGGTGGGGGAAGATGACTGAAAGCAATTGAACATGAGGTTTCTAAAATTGTGCATGGGATGGGAAAAGTGGATCAAGAGAAGTTTTTTCCCCTCTGTCTTGTAATTCCAGACCTTGGGGTCATCTGGTGTTGGGTCATCCATGGGGGAGAAATTAGTTCAGTCCTTCACCTAATTTTGTACTTCAGTTATCTCTCTAAATTCACACTTCTCCAGATTTTGCAATAGAGTTTTTTAAATAAAAAAAAATATTAAAATGCATATGTTGGGGGAAATAAAATTCACAAATGCATTATATACAGGAAAGTGCTTGGCAAAAATGTTTGAATTAGGCAAAAATAAATTCATGTATTAGGAGAAATGTACACACAAAAATCCTTATGAATTTTCATGCAGAGCTTTTAAAAGAAAAATTCTCAAGCTTTGGGACAACTCAAACGTAATCCTGGAGAAATTCTCAAGTTTGAGATGAACTGAACATAAGATTGGAAAAAATGATAAACCGAGATTGACAGATTCATCCACTGCTTATCCAATGGAACTGGCAGGAGATTCAGGACAGGCAAAAAGAAGGGCAGGCAAAAAGAAGGGCATCTTTGCACAGTGCAAAAAGAATTTATGGTGTTCTCTGCCCCATGAGGTGGAGATGGTCACTGGTTTAGAAGGAGGATTACTTTTATCCCTATACAAACTAATGGGGGTTAGGTCTATTAATGACTGCTAGTCATTATATATGTGCAACTGTCCAGGTTTTAGAGGCAGAATACCATTGAATACCAGCTGCTGCCAAGAAACAGTGGGGAAGGGCTATTGCTATCATGCTTTTACATTCTGTAAACTGCTAGCGTACTAGGTTAAATAGGTGGTATATATGTATTGAAAATAAATAAATAAATAAATAAATAATGACCCTTTCCTCCCCTTCTCCTGTATTGATTCTCACATGAGCATCAATGAAACACGGGGGGGGGGGGAGGCAATCTTGTGATCGTTTGTAGGATTGCATCTGAGATCCTGTGCTGTTTTACCATTGTGCGGGAGCACATGTGTGCACATGTGATCATACATATGATTGCATAAAGAATGCTTCCCCCCTTTTTTATTTTTCTTTTTGGGGGGCAGTGTTTGTGTTTTATCAATGCACATGTGCTTGTGCACATTAGTAATGTGTGGGGGGACGGGGGAAGAGATGAGAAGGAGCTGCAGACCAGAACAAACTGTCCATGCTCCAGTTCCAGAATTGCTTTTAGAAAGTCTCCTACTTATGCCAGAATTCAGGTGGTGTGGAACGGATGCCAGAGTGAACCCATGGCACAATAAAGGAGCATAATGAGGGAAGTCCACTCATCCCTAAATGGGAGACATTTTTCAACACTTGCAGATGCTGATGATACAAATATAACTAAGGTTGCAGTCCGATACATAGCTGAGAGTAAGAATTAGAGCTGTGCTTAAATGGTCTCTAGATTCTATCCATGTTTCCTTGGATGTACTACGTGTGACCTATGGGGCTTAGGTTACAATCCTATACATGTTTACCTGGGAACCAGTGATGTGGGTTTTCCAGAAAAAGTAGGACTGGAATATTTTCTGGAATATTTTCCAATGCTCTAAATAATGTTCTCTGATTTAGCATGTTTCTTTGACTCATTTTTACTCCCAATACATATTCTCCCTCAATAAACACACAAGACATCTCCTATTTAGTAAACCGAACTAAAAATGTAATCCATGCCAATTTTATGTGCAGTAGAAATATATCAAAAGTTTTTCCAATAGCTACATAATATTTGAGCTGAAATTGAACTCTGCTTTTGGTTATGGACAGAGGTGTACCTCTTGCAAATATAGCTCGAGCCAATGTCTCATCTGCTTTTTCTTGTTCTTCCTTTGACATTTTGTCCACAAAGCTTGAGAAAAAGCTTGACATGATTACACCATGTATAAGTCTGGTCCAGGCCCAGCCAGGAGCCAACGGCATTATGCACAGGAAGGGGTTGTCATGCCTTATTTTTCAGTTCTCCCATGGGCAACTGGGCACTAGGGGTTGTCAGTGCTCATCTTAGAAGAATAACTTATAGAATTTCATATCCTATATTTAGCCCATCTAACATGATTGATTGCAGTACGATAGCCCAGACAGCTATGGATAAATGCAGGCATATATGGTGTGGAAAACTTTCCATGGAAAAATATAGCATTGGAAAATTTTCTATTTCTACATCACTGCTGGGAACTGAACTCCATGGGGGCTTATATATGGAAGTAGACATATATTGGATTGCACTGCAAAAGTGCTGTAGAAAATAACAGCTAGGGACATCATCAACAAATAGTGGGGAAGTGGACAGTGGCATTAGGGGAGTGGGCCGTAGCTCAATGGTAGAACACACACTTGGGATGCAGAAGGTCCCAGGTTCGATCTCCAGCTAGGGTTGGAAAAGCTCCTGCCTGAATCCCTGGAGAGCCATTGTAGCCAATCCATGTCCACAATATTGGGCTAGATGGACCAATGGGCTGACTCGGTATAAGGCAGGTCCTTATGTTCCTATATAGTACCTGTATATAGCTATAAAGATGGATGGTTACAAAATGGACAGGGGAGTGCCAGTCCAGCTTCCCTTCCCAGCAGGCTTTGCTGTACCCTTCTTCCTTTTGTTTCCTTCCTCAGATCCTTGCCTCTGTCTCAGCTTCCCCAACTCTTGGTCACACTCACACTATTGAGGTTCCAGACGGTAGTGTTGATTCTTGACTTCCAGACCTGTTAAGCATGGTGGTCTTTGCCCCTTTTTCTTGATGTGAGGGGTGTTTTGTTGCTAGATATGCAAATAGGTCTGAGATGAGGGTGGGGATTGGAGTAATGGGTGCCGACATTAGGCAGATGCTTCCCTAAAGCAGGGGAAAGCAGTGACATTCCAGTATGTAGTTACTAAGTGGACAAGGCATTTGGAGGCCTCTCCCAGGTTCTCCAAACATAGTCTGTTATTTTTCCCTCTGTTGCAGCTTTCAGATGGTATCTCTCCCACTTGCGCCAGGAAAAGGCAAATAAAATGTCTTGCAGATGTGTGAGACATTCCTGTCTTTTACAGCAGCAAGGGAGTGGCTATCTTCATAGCACACTCATTGCCTTTCTCCCCGTTGTGCTCAAGGGAATGAATGCATGATAAAAACCATAGAAACAACAGCTCCGTGATTTATTGGCTTCTCCTGCTTTGGATAGGTCAGAAATCGACTGCCATTTGCTGCGAGAGAAAACAGCCAGGCAAGCTGTGACTGGATGAGACTCAAGCCAACACATTTTTATTTATTTTTTTTAGGAGTTGCATCCAAGCACCTTCAGTCGAACCTTTCGGCTACCAAGCAGCTGTAGATTCCACAGAGGCCGCTTGGATGATTAACTCTTGAGTGCATCTTCCATGCATGAATGTCAAGAGCCCATGATGCTTTCCACGTATTGTTTGGAAACAATCACAGTGTTTGCAACTATCCCTTGATGACCTTTGCAGACCTTGATGGGGAAGAATGCTTTCCCACTCGGGACAGGGCTGAAATTCGCTTAGTTTGCATTTTAATATGAACCAACCTAATTTGCACTTTCCAAGCTAATATGCCAGTGATGGCGAACCTATGGCACGGGTGCCACAGCTGGCACGCAGGGACCTCTCTGTGGGCACTCGAGCCATTGGACACCAGATCGCGAAAAGACCGTCCCCTTCTGCAAAACACTTCTTGTTCTTTCTCACAGTGTGGAACAGAATGATTTTATTCTAGAATTCCTGTTACATAATTCTTTTCTACATTGTTATCACATTTAAAAGATTTTGAAGAATGATGCACAGAGCATGGCTTGGATGTAAAGCCCTAACAGTTGACCTGAGTGCTGCATGTGTTGCTCTCAAACTAACGGAGTATGAGCCAAGGTTTTTTAAATATTTTGATACCATCCACTGATCTAAAAATGCACACGCTAGCAAAACAATTGCATACAGAAATGGGTTTAGAGATGATCGTGTACAAAAGGCATACATTAGGGGAAATAGCATAGAAAATGACATATGTTGGGGCAAGTGTTGTCAAAAATGCTCACGTTGTGGGAAATTGCATACAAAAATGCATACAAATGTTTGAGTACATAGAAATGGTTATGAATTTTCGCACAGACTTTTAAAAAATTGCCAACTGCTGCAGAAACAAAATTAACTTGTGCTTGAAAAAAAATGAGAATAGTACAATAAGTAAAACAGATACATTTGTCCGTACCTGTGTCCCATAAATAGCTTAAGCAGCAATAACCTGGTTAATGGGCATAATTTTTTGGACCCTTCATATTTTATGAGAGTCAGTGTGGTGTAGTAGTCAGAGTGTTCGACTGGGACTAGGGAGATCTAGGTTTAAGCCCCCACTTGGCCCCGAAGCTCACTGGGTGGCTTTGGGCCAGTCACTGGTCTCTAGATTCTATCCATGTTTCCTTGGATGTACTACGTGTGATCTATGGAGCTTAGGTTACAATCCTAAACTTCACAGGGTTGTTGTGAGAATACAAATGGAGGGGGCGAAGACCATGGATGCAAGCTACTTTGGGTTCCTTCCAAGAGGAAAAAAGCAGGAGATAAATGTGAGTGAATGAATGAATGAATGAAGACTTTAGGATGTTTCCCTTTCCCGGAGTCTTACCACAGACTTCAAAGCAGGGATGTGGACTGTAACTCCCATCAGCTGTTGGCTTGCAACTCCCATCAGCCCTAGCCAGCCTAGCCACTGGTGAGGGGTGAGGGGAGTTGTGGTCCAACAGCATTTGGAGGGGCACACGTTCTCTATCTGTGCTCTAAAGGCTTATCCTGTACAATACAGTGCAGCGGCAACTGTATAGCACAAATGGGGGGGGGGGCTGGCAGAGTGCTTGATCGTTCCACCACCACCTGCTTCTTCACCTGTACAACCCCCCTCCCCTAGCTGCTCCTCTGGGACGCATGTTTGCTGTGCCTGGAAGAAACAGGCTGAGATAATCCCAGAAGCTCTCAGCGCTAGAACCAGGAACCTTGGATTCTGTGTGCCATAGTGTTGTGCGAGCTTTCAGAACTGCAGCTTGGGCCATCTTCCCCGCAGTTAAGTCTTTGCAGGTTCCTCCCTACCCAGGCTGGCTGTTGGGCCCTCCTCAACAAGAAAGGCTACAAAAGACTTCTTGTTTGGGCTGGGACTTTGGCTGAGCAGTATTGGGTCTCCTGGTGTGTTCTTCTGCGTTCCTGGCTCGCCGGCTCAGTTCCTTGACTCCTGAGCCGAGTTTGTGCCTCTTGGTTCCTGACTCCTGGCTCACCTGTTAAAAATGGCTTGCCCTTGGCAGGGAGGGAAAAGCAGGGAAGAAGCAGCTGGTGTTGGAAGGGTTAAGCACTGCTCCATTGCCCACTGATTCTCTCCTCTAGATTGTGCAGCTTGCCCTGGTCACATTTTAGATGTTCAGCAGAAGCCTTGATTCCTGGACCCCAGGGCCTGCTGCAACAAAACACCTTGCAACGGCTGGAGTGCAGTGGCAGCCATCTTAGATGGAGCCTAGAATAAGAATGTAAGAGGAGCCCTGATGCTGGATCAGACCAAGGGTCCATCTGGTCCAGCATTCTGTTCACACAGTGGCCAACTAGTTGCCCATAGGAAACCCACAAGCAGGACATGAGTGCAACAGCACCCTCCCGCCCATATTCCCAAGCAACTGGTGTACATAGGCATACTGCCTCTGATACTGGAGGTAGCATATAGCCAATCAGGACTAGTAGTAGCCATTGATAGCCTTCTCCTCCATGAATTTGTCCAATCATATTTTAAAGCTGTCCAAATTGTTGGCCATAATTACATCTTGTGAAAGTGAATTCCACTGTTTAACTCTGCGCTGTGTGAAGAAGTTCTTCCTTTTATGTGTCCTGAATCTCCCACCTATCAGCTTCATGGGATGACCCTTATGGGTTCTAGTATTATGACAAAGCACTCAGTAGGATTAGAGTCTAATTGAACATGGAACTGCAACTTCATGATGACTGGGGATGATGGGAGTTGCAGGCATCCATCACACCAAGCATCTATCTAGTCTAGCATTCTGTTTACACAGTGGCCAACCAGCTGCCCATGGGATCCCACCAGCAGAACAGGAGTGCAACAGCACCCTCCCAACCATGTTCCCCAGCAACTGGTGTACATAGGCATGCTGCCTCTGATACTGGAAGACGCATATAGCCATCAGAACTAGTTGCCACTGATAGCATTCATGAATATGTCCAGTCCTCTTTTAAAGCCATCCAAAGTGGTGGCCATCATGACATCTTATGCATTCCATAGTTTCATTATGCGCTGTGTGAAGAAGTCCTTCCTTTTATCTGCCCTGGATCTCCCACCTATCAGCTTCATGGGATGATCCCTTTGGGTTCTAGTATTATGAGAGAAATCTAGCTGTAAGAATCAAAACCCTTCAAAAAAAATGATGAATTTGGAACAACAATGACGACAACAACACTGCATGGATTTCTGGCTTGGGGGGGGGGAGGTGTGTGTGTCCATTCTGCACGCTTTGCTTCCGGCATCAACACACTTGAGAGTATAATGCAGCAATTAAGTCAAATTTCAGGAGCTCTCCCCCCCTCCCCCCAATAGCTTCCTAAATGTGAGATGCGTTTTTGAAACCGTGGTTCGAAAAGACTGGAAGGAATCACTCTGTGACAGGCTAGATTCAGGGCTGTTGGAGCCACAGCAGATGCACAAACGATGCCACTCAGGTCGGCAAAGCAGCTTCGAGCAATTTCCTGTGAAGATGTCTCTGCCGCAATCTCACTCCATGTGAGATGTCGCTATTACAGATTCGCCGTGTGACGAGCCGATCTGAAGGGCAGAGGCTGATGATCATAACATTTCAAGACTGGCGTGCATGTTTAGAACTGAGAAGTGCTGTGTCTCTTGGGACGAGGAGCAGGAAATGCTTCTCACTTGCTCTTTGCAATTGCGAGCCTCCAATTTTGATGTGGCGAGATTTCATAGATTTCATAGATCATAGAGTTGGAAGGGGCCTACAAGGCCATCAAGTCCAGCCCCCTGCTCAATGCAGGAGACTAGAGGAGGGGTCTCCCATCCAAGTAATAACCAGACTTGACCCTGCTTAGCTTTCCACGCTCAGACAAGCTGAGCCAGCGTGAGCCACAAGCCTGTTTTTTGCTTGAGCATGCTGGCAATCTGCTCATAGCACTGAGCACCCTGGCATTCCTGTGTACTCACTGTGTGTAAATGAACATTGGCCCCTTTTGTCTCTACGCATAAAGTAGGAAGGCAGCAGAGATAAAAGGGAGAGAAAGACAGCCCAAGGGTAGGGAAGCATTTTTTTCTCCTGTTGAGGGTCACATCCCTTTGGAAGGGGGCAGGTTTGGAGCTGGCACTGGGTGGGTAGAGCCAAAGCCAAAAGTAGGCTTTGCAATGTAGCAGGATTATAGAGTTCTCTCACACTCTCTGTGCCACCCTATTCATCTCTCTGTCTGCCACCCCATCTCTCCCTCTCTCTGGGCCGGTTCACATAAGATGGAAACCGTGGGGGAGCAGAAGCCCCCCACGGTTCCCGTGTCGTGCGAATGCCGCGGGGGGGTGCCCCTGTGGGACGGCCGTGCGTGCAAAGCACGCAAAGTGACCATGGGCGGTAGAGGGGTAAGCCCCTACCGTGCGTGGCCACCCTGCCGTCCGAACAGCGGGGGCGGCCGTCCCGCGGGGGCCTCCCGTGGCCGCACAGAGGCGGCAGCCCAGAGCATTCAGAGCCGCAGCCGTTCCGGCCTGTAGGGCCAAATGGCCCCTCTGGGCGTCCAGAGCCGCCGCCCCCTAGCATTGGGAGGCCCGCACTGTGGTGCGGGGACCGCCGGCTCCACCGGGGTCCGCCCACGCACGCGGGGTGCAGGTTGTCTGCAGCGCCCCACTGGACCCCACGGACAGCCCCGTGGTGCCTCCCCCGCTCGCCGCCTGGGTTGTACGAACCGTCCCCTCCCTCCCTCTCTCTCTCTCTCTCTCTCTCTGGGCCACCCTTCCCCACCATCTTTGGAGGCCACATGAAATTGCAGCTGTATGAAGCTAGGCTGAGGGCTGAGGGTCCCCTCACCCCACACACAGCAGGCACCTTGCCTGAGACTCTACCCACACCAAGGAATGCTTCTGGAATTCTCCCCGTTCACTTTTCCCTCCCTCTGGGGTTTGGATTTCCAGATCGCCGGATCTTGTTTCCTCCAGTGCAGCTGTGCATTTGGAATCCTCCATTCCTCCTCAGTTTATTCCTATGGATGTGCACTTTTTCAGGGCTGTCACTTCCTTCAGTTCACTGCATTGTGGGCATTGATAAAACACTACAAACAAGGCATTCTTGATATAATCGTCTGTGTGTGAGTGTGTGATCCTCTATACTAATAGCAATTAGTATATTCTCCAATATACTAATAGCAATTCTCCAAGTGCCAGTCCTTATGTAGCCAAACCATGCACTACTGGTGTGTGTGAGTGGGTATTATTACTTCAGGCTCTTTGTGTATTTTTGTTTATTGTGTTTTTTTGCTGTTCATGCAGCTTCTAGGCAGGTAATCTTTTAAGGATGATGTTCCGTTTCATTAGCTGGCTTTTAGTGAATTCTTTTTGGAAGGGAAAAGCAGAATATAAATCTTTGCATCCATCAATAAAATTAGGCTAAGCTTACTGTAAAAACATATTTTAAAATTTATTTTATTGCAATTATTTATATCCTGCCTTACAGGATAGAAACCCTACCCAGGTGGCTTACAAGTAAAACAACAGCACGTTAATAAAAATTATATTAAAACAATATTAAAAATAACTCCAAAGAATATTTCCCACAGGGCAGTTGATGGTAGAAAGCCCCGAGGGAGAAGGCAGGAATAGTCCAGCTGAAACAGGGGCCTGAGGTGATCTTTCCCTCCCTCCCTCCCTTTTCCATTGATATTTTCCATGATATAATATTTATATTATATTGTCATGTATTTTCTATTCATATTTTCCAGCCAACTCAAGCTGTTGGTTCCTACCCGGTGGGTGTTTCTATTATAAACATGTTCCTCCCTTTAGACCTGCACACCCCAAAAACAAAAAAAACCCACCTTGCTCCTGTTTTGAATGTGCTTGTACTTTGTATCCCTGGTCCATGTCCGGCCCACATTGGGTCAAGGCTAGGTCAAGGTCCAGCTCAGAAATTACGGAGGTGGACGCTCTGGCTCTGTGAGCCAATGTTTACTTTCAGCCCACACTTCCCCCTCTAAAGCCTCTGATGGGCTCTTCATTTCCGTCAGCTTATTTAGTAACCCTCAGCATCCTGCCTGTGGACGTGTCTAAAAGGCGAAGGTAAATATATCGACAGCAGGCCTCTCTTATGGGGATGGCAGAGCTAACAGAGAGATTTCCGGAGACCTGGGTTCAAGCCTGCCAACGGTCACCGTCCTCGAAGCGGCCAACCGGTGCAAACAAACCTCTTTCACATCTTTGGCTAGTGGAGGATCAGATCGTTGAGGACTGGGAAGCTGGGGTGTTTACTTGAGTTCACTCGCAGCATATATTACCCACCCTGCAATTTGTGGTTGAGCTTTGCCGAGGAAGCAGCTAGGATAGAAATTACAGGGTGTCCTAGGCTGAGGCTGGAGGACGGTTTGGCAGTGACTTGGTCCCAAGGAGAGCTTCTGCTGGGTTTCACAGAGCTGCTAGTGCATTGTCTAGTGCAAGGGAAGCTAAGTTTGCTAAACTTTAGGGAAAGCTCTCCAGAGGAAAGATAGTGAGGCTTTTGGCGTTCTCCGCATCTGAATTTCTCCCTGGATTTTAGACTTCTCAACTACTTTTTTCTTGTTTCCAGAATGCAATCGATGCCTCGTGGATTGTCCATTCTTAGATTTTTTTTTAAAACACACGCACACACAAATTTTATACAGAGCACTGTGCATGTGCAGTGTGTGGAAGCTTTTGGTTCCTTCAATACAGGGGTGGAGAACCATTTTTGTGTTGAGGGACGCATTCCCCCAGAGGTAGTCTGTTAGAGGATGCTGGTAGCAGGCAGGATCAGAGATGGTGGTGGCAGAGCCAGAGCCAGAAGTGGTTAGGATTTGTGACATAGCAGGATTATATAGCATGCTCCCCCCCCCATGTGTCACTCACCTATCTCTTTCTCACTCACTTTCTCTCTCTGCTGCCACCTCCTCTCTCTCTCTCTCTCTCTCCCCCTCCCTCCCTCCCTCCCTCCCTCCCTCTGCCATCCCATATATCTCTCTCATGTCTATCTTTCTCACCCATCCCATCCCTTCCCACCCCATCCCTCTCCCCGCCCCCCCCCCCCCGTGTGTGACTGAGTGACTGATCTCATATATCTCTGTGTGTCATCAGATCTCTCATTTTAATTTCTCCCTTGCATGCTGAACTGGCATCTACAAAAGGTGGTATCTAAACGCCCCTGTGAAACATGGCCCCAACTCCCAGCACTTCTCCCTCACTCCCATGTGCTCCGCATAATGAAACATGTAATTTTTAAAAAAAATCCATAAAGTATTTTATGCATTAAGCCAAACAAATGTAACATACGGCAATGTAACGTGGGGATGGATGGATCAATCTGTTCTCATTCCATGTCAATTTCACATGTGCTCATTCATAGTCATAGAGATTTCATAGATTTCCTGCCCCATTCTATTTCTGCATCACTATATTTTAAAAAACCACAGTATTTTAACACATTTTTTCACAATATATATATTTTGTATGCATTTTATCCTCAAATACACGTTTTTGTGTGTATTTTATCCAGTGCTTTTTTTCTGGAGAAAAGGGTACCGGAACTCTTGGATTACATTTCCTCGGGAGTAGATGGCGATTAAATTGTAATGCAATTAATAAAAGAAAAGGTGCTGGAACTCAGTTCCGGTGAGTTCCACCAGAAAAAAAGCCCTGATTTTATCCCAAAATCTGCATTTTTGTATGCATTTTAACCAAAAATATGCAGTTTTATATACAGTTCAGTACATTGTTTGAGCTGAGAACTGTATCTCAGGATGCTGAAGAGTGCACGAACGGAAGGACGCCTGCTTCCAGATATTAGCCTGGGAAATGCAAACAAAACCCTTGCCCATCCCGAAAGACGCGGCCTTCACTCTCTGTGCCATAGTTGCTAGGAATTAAAAGAGATGCTCTTATTAAGAGAGCAGACATTGGATGGAGAGCCAGAGAGAGCCAGAAGAGGAAGTGGCTCAGGTGCTGTCCAAAAGGAGAGGCAATCCAGGCAGAAGAGAAAGCTCTTGCAACGCAGCCAAGCCGCCTGCTCAAATCCATGCTCTTCTGGCACGCGGGACATTGTCTGACAACTTGTGAGCAGGCACGATGCCATCCGGGCAGATGGATAGCAATCCTCTGGCAGCCACGGATGCCTGCCTGTTCCTCTTGTGCGGGTGTAGAGGGCAGAAATTCCTGGCTGTGTTAGTGAACAGCCAAATGAAGGTATTTCTCCTCCCACCACCACCTTTTTCCGGAGGTTATTCTAGGTTTATGAGGAATTGAAGTGGAATGACTTTAAGGTCAGTTGTAGAAGAATTTGATCGTGTGCTCAGTGGTCCACGGCTGAACCCACCATCTGTCTTGGGGTGAACTTTCATCACTTTCTTATTAGGAATGCTAAGTGGAACTTTGAGGAAAGATGCCTCGTTATCGTTTGGAAATGGAATGCATTGGGAAGTCCCTAGTGGTAGGAATCTGCCAAGCCACGCCCACAACATTTCTCAAGAAACACAGCCCTCCTGCTCGCATTCACATTCAGGGTTGTGAACAGGACATGTGTCAGCATGATTTGCGAACAGAAATGAAGTTCTCATACATCCCTGCTTGTGCCTCAGCCTAGTACTCTATTCGCAGCACTAACTAAACTGGCTCATAGGTTTTTGTGTGTAAAGGGAAGGATTCAAACCCAGGCCTCCCGTGTGGCAGCAGACCAAAATCTTACCGCCAAACTTTCTAAGCTGAGCATAGAAGAATGTTCAGTTCTCTGCTCAGCCATGAAATTCCCTGGGTGACCTTGGGCCACTCATGATGTCTCAGCCTAACCTACCTCACAGGATGATTGGGCAGATAAAATAAGAAGGGGGAAAAACATGCATGAAGCTGAACTTCTTGGAAGAAAGGGTGGTAATAATGATAATGATAATAACAGCAGCAGCAGAAACAACAACAACAACAACAACAATAATATCACAGAAAAGATATGGGACCCTGCAGTTGCATTCATTTTGCCCTTGTATGCATTCACACACACAATCATTTAGGGCTGAAGGTTGCATGCCACTGATGCTTCATTAAATGGCAGGTTCATTAAGTCTCAGTTAAGGACTGTTGTGACTGCCAAAACCTTTAAGCATGCAGGAAGGTTTGTTCCTTTCCCCCACCTTTTCTTTTTCTTTTTGTGTGTGTGGAACTAAGCAGTGCTTTTCTGCTGCCGCCATCAGTTTTCAAAGACTAACATCATTGTACGAGGAGATGAAGCCATCAGTTGGAGCAGGAATGTAATCAGCTTGCTGCTGAAAAGTTCCGTTGGAGAAATATAAAATTTCCTTCTTTAGGAGAATGGAGCGGCCCTCTGCTGGCCTCTCTCCTGTGATTAAAGCACATTGCTGGGTGAAGGTCACCACACCCACACAAACACACACACACATATACATGCTGCAGTGTGGAGTGCTCCTGTCCAACGCGCCCGCCAGCCATGCCCACTTTGGGATGCTTCACTCCGTTCCCAGGGCAGGTAGCAGTTCTCTTGGTATAAATCCAGCACCAGACCACATTTTTGGAAAATGTTCAGAGAATGCAATCCAGATTTATAATGTTGAAAATTTGAGCACTTATGCCTTATGATGGCATTCCTGTAGCACCATACCCAAACATATGAGCAGGGATTTTTAATTAATTGTAAATAAAATAAATAGCTGCTTGTTTTTTTTTTGTTGGTTTTGTTGCTCCCTGATCCTGGCCTCACCCCCTTTCCCCCCAAACACCAGGCAATTGGTGGCTTCCTGGCTTTTGTGCAGTTTTATCCCCATTCTAAAAGGTTGAAATGCCTCTCTTAAGGCTCAGTTACAGGCAGTAAGACTTTAAAAAACAAGATGCAGGTATTTTATTTCTATTTTATTTATTTTTTTGTATTTTTGGCCCAACTTATTCATAGAATCATAGAACCATAGCATAGTAGAGTTGGAAGGGGCCTATAAGGCCATTGAGTCCAACCCCCTGCTCAATGCAGGAATCCAAGTCAAAGCATCCCTGACAGGTGGCTGTCCAGCTGCACCTTGAATGCCTCCAAAGTGGGAGAGCCCACAACTTCACTAGGTAATTGGTTCCATGGTCATATTGCTCTAACAGTCAGGAAGTTTTTTTCCCCATGAGGTTCAGCTGTAATCTGGCTTCCTGTAACTTGATTCATTCATTTATTCATTACATTTCTATCCCACCTTTCTTCCATTGTGGAACTCAAGGTGGCTCCATGTGGTTCCCAGCGGGTCTCTCCTCCAAGCACTGACCAGACTCCTCCAAGCACTGATCTGCTGAGTTTCATCAAGATGGCTACCTCACGTGCCTTCAGACCATGCCCTGGGACCACTCCTTTTGTCTTTGGCCCTGCCCCCCATTATCTTCAGCCCCACCTGCCAATGGAATGTGGCCCCCAAGAGCTTCTCCAACATGGAATTCACCCCTCAGGCTGAAAAAGGTTCCCCACCCCTGGACTAGACACAACTTGATGGAAAGTCTGAGCAGGTATGAGGGAAGGGCCATGGCTGAGTGGTAGAGCCCCTGTTTTGCATGCAGAAGGTCCCAGGTTCGATCCACAGCCTCTCCAGGTAGGGCTAGGAGATGCTCCTGCCTGAAACCCTGGAGAGCCACTGCTGCCAGTCCGTGTCGACAATACTGGGCTAGATGGTCCCATGGTCTGACTCAGTGTAAGGCAGCTTCCGATGTTCCTAACCCTTATTCGCTTCAAGAAAATATCTTCTGAGTAACATGGGTTAATCAAGTGGAGAGTTGGGATATAGACCCTGCTTTGGCTTAGGAAAGATCCCACAGCTTTCAGGGAGAAGTAGCTTAGTAACAGGGCATATCCGTTGTGTGTAGAATGTTCCAAGCTCCATCCCAAGCATCTCCAGTCAAAGGAATCTCAGGTGGAGGGACTGGGGAAGACTCCACCTGAGATCCATGGACAGATCCATAGATAATACTGGACTAGATGGACCAATGGTCCGACTCAGTTTAAGGCAGCTTCCTATGTTCCCAAGGCAGCTCACTCTATTCTTAGGGATAGTTGAGAAATGTGTTTAGTTCGCATCTCAGTGCAAACTTAGCAAATCCGTACTTCCCAGAAACCTGAACAGAAACCCAGTTGCATTTTGCTGGCAAAATACATACACTTCAGAAGTTTTCGATGCAGTTTGCTAAACACACACACTCCCACAACAATGCATGCAAAAACGCATGCGTTTGAAACCGTGCACACTAATAATTCATGCATTTCAAAAAAAAAAAATGTGCACAAAAATACGTATATTTGGGGAGGAAAACTGCTCACAAAAACGTTTATTCAATGGAAAAATGTTTGGGAAATGTGTATATTTGAAAAAAGGGCACACAGAAATTCATACATTTGAAAAAATGTGTACACGATCTCTATATTTTTAATAATGCCCACAGCAATTTGTACAAATGTTCATGTGGACTAAAAATTTTCATGTGGACCTCACAATCCAGTGTAGAATTGGGTCAGAACAAACTTAACAGTGGGAAAATGAGAACCTGGGTGAAAAATGGGCCCCTCCTTAGCTCGTGTGCAATATTTCTTTCAGAGTGTGTAAAGATTGCTTGCAAACGTAGCCTACCAGATAACCTCACAATAGAGTCTTCTTTTCTTACAGAGCTACGTTTAGAAATACATTTTTTTTTAATAATACAGGCAAATTGATTTGTTTTCATATTTGTCCTTTTGGGCCACCACAACTGAGTCGAAAAAAATCTCGCTGGAATTAATTTTCCACCTAGATGAAGAAATTAGCTATTCTCTTCTCCCTTCTATCTCAAAGCAGCATTAGAGATGGTTACCTAGATACCCTGCTCATATAGGATGTGCATGCCAGAGCCATTTAAATAGCTTGATTTGTCATCTAAATGCAGACATCATTAGGAGAGTGCTCTTTGACTGCAGTGCTGTCAGCTCAAGAGTGTTGATTCTGCTTGGCACGGCAGAGAGAGATTTACTTTCCCATTTGATAGCCAAATCACACCCTCCTTAGCGGAATTGTAATCTTGAAGAAGGAAGTCTAGCTCAAGAGCATGTGCCTTGACTCCCCACCCCACCCCCATCCAACACACAATCCCAGTCCAAGTGAAAATGCACCCCTTAATTCATTCAAGCGAGCCCGTGTGGCGTAGTGGTGAGAGTGTTGGACTGGGACATGGGAGATCTGGGTTCTGGTCCCCACTCGGCCATGAAGCTCAACTGGGTGACTTTGGGCTAGTCACAGACTCTCAGCCTAACCTACCTCACAGGGTTGTTGTGAGGATAAAATGGAAAGGAGGAGGAGGAGGACTTTGTAAGCCGCCTTGGGTTCCTTGCAGGAGGAAAAAAAGGCGGGATATATAAATATAATAAATAAATAATTAAAAATGAAATAAAATGACTATCCAGGCATTGGAGAGGCGCACAAAATTATTTCAAAGTTCATGGTGGTGGGGTGTTCCATGGTGGTGCCAGGGGAAGACGTGTGTGTGGAGAGAGAGGTCAAGGGGGAATTCCCCACTGGGGCTGCCATGCCGCCAAATTTGCTGCTGAAATTTGGTGGTGTGGTAACAAGGAGGCCCAATTTTTCTTTTAACACCAGCTCTTTTTGCCACTGTGTCACTGCGCTACCAAATCTTGGCAGAAAAGCATGGCTCATTTTTAAAACAAGGGGAAATTTGCCCCCTTGTGCTGCTGCTCCGCAGAATTCGGCGGCGACGGTGGGCGATGGGGACAGGTATGTTGAAGAGTCCTTGGTCTCGAGTCACGAGTCGAGTCACGAGTCTTTGGACTCGAGTCCGAGTCCTTGGTCCAAAATGGTGACTCACAAGTCACTCCCAAAGCTGACTCCACAAGTCCCTATTAAAATCAATGGGGTTTTTTCCCAACAAAATAAGGCTACTTCAGATGTGTGGTTTAAATAAATTCTAGGCACAAGTGTGCCTTTTTATTTCAAAACTCTGCAACTGATTTTGGCAAGAACAGACCAGGCAGAAAGACCCAAAATAACCAGGCAGGCAGAGGAGGCAGGGAACCCCAAAGCAGGCAGGCAGAGGCCTTTGTCTTGGACAATTCAACTGTTGAACTGGTCAAGAAGAGACCAGGCAGGCAGAGGAGACTGGGAACCCCAGACAGGCAGGCAGAGGCAGCCAAACCCAAAACGTCTGAAAGGTTGCATTTTAGAAAAATGATTTTAAAAAATAAACTTGCTGTACTTCCTAAACTTATC
Source organism: Shinisaurus crocodilurus (assembly GCA_021292165.1). Taxonomy (NCBI): domain Eukaryota; kingdom Metazoa; phylum Chordata; class Lepidosauria; order Squamata; family Shinisauridae; genus Shinisaurus; species Shinisaurus crocodilurus. The sequence goes on along the minus strand of CM037882.1, from coordinate 51,503,045 downwards.
CATGTTGCATTTGAGGAACCTGATTTTTTCTAAATGTTTGGCCCCCATTCTGGAACGGTGAGATCTCATCACAATTCCACCCTCACTGAACACCTGCTCCACTGGTGATGAACTTGCTGGAACCAGAAACACACTCAGAGCAGCCACACAGAGTAATCTCAGGTCCTTCTTCTGCCTCTCCCAAGTACGCAACACATCAATCAAAATAAATCTTGACACACTGTTGGGGCTGCACTCCTGGTAGCCGCCCATAGTGGCCGAGCAGCGGCACACCTTGCTTCCATGCGCTCTTCACCGGCAATCACACTCCTCTCCACTCCTGGCACAGCCCAGGGATGTTGAAGAGTCCTTGGTCTCGAGTCCCAAGTCGAGTCTTGAGTCCCATTAAAAATAATCGGACTTGAGTCCGAGTCGAGTCAGAGGGGGGACTCAGTCCGACTCACGAGTCGAGTCCTCGAGTCCGAGTCCCCATCCCTGGGGACTGCAAAATAGGGGTGATAGGCTGGTGGGGGGTACTGCAGAGTAAGTTTTGCCCAACCTCGCTTGAGACAGAAACAACTATAAACTTTAAACAGGACCTTTACTTAATATTAACAGGCATTTCCTTGTTAGAATTAAAGCCGGCAAAGATGGAAGTAGGCAAAAGTGAAATCGAAAGCAACATCCCAACTCCCTGTTCCCACATGCATTAACCATTTTGTGGCTTTTGAACCAGTTATTTCCCCCTCCACACAATGGGTTTTACCTAATGGCTGTTGCTTATTCCAAGGAGAAGCTAATTGTATGGAATTATCAGCTGCATCTCCTACACCCGGGTGAAAAATATGGCCAAGAACAGTGGTGTGTCCCTTTCCTGTGCATTATATGCTCTCCTTTTAAGAAAAAAACTTTTTTTTATTAGCCACATGATTGGCCTTAAATTACTTTGCCACAATGCAGACCTTAACAGTTGCTCATGTCAGTTTTAGCTCTCATTAACACTCGCCACATCTAATGGCTGTTGCATATTCCAAGAGGGAGCACATGCAGTCCCTGTGTTGACCATCTATGATCAATACATATAAATTTTTGACCTGTGGCTTCCATTTTTTCCCCAGAATGCCCTGGAATGAGACTATATCCAGGGCATTGGGGGGGGGGGGACTGGCAGTCAAAGCAGCACAGTTTAAAAAAAAAAATACAGTTAAAAATACTGTTATATGCAAAGGGGATTGGCCCTTGGGAGTCAGTGGCTGGGTTGAGCAAGACAGTGGCTGGGTTCAGACAACACGATAACCCACACTCAAGGGTTGAATATGGATTGAGTGTGGGTTGTCATTGAACCGTGGGTTTTGGTTGAAACGTGGGTTATCGTGTTGTCTGAACCCAGCTGCACTAACAAACCATGGCTTGTTAACCACAAACAGAGAACTCATGGTTTGTTGTTGGGTTATGATCTGTGGGTTGTTCACCATGGTTTGTTATCTCAGCTGGGTTTGGACAATACAATAACCCACGTTTCAACAACCACCCATGGTTCAATGGCAACCCACACTCAAGCCTTGAGTGTGGGTTACTGTGTCGTCTGAACCCAGTCTGCCTCAATGGGCCCCCTCCTTCTGTGTGAGCCCACCTTCATCTTGCTGCCATTGTTACCCACTGCTCTGCTGTGCCTCCCCCATGTTGCCTGCATGCTTGCCAGGGAGAGAGAGCTGATGAGTGAGAGGGAGGCAGGCGCTTCATCTCCTCTTTCTTCTCTTCATCGCTCACTGACTTTGAGCCAGAGGAAATGGGCAGACGAGTCAGGAAGTGGGAACGGTGAGGAAGGGCGCAGCATCAGAATGAGCCAGAGAGGCTTTTGATAATGCCCCCCCCCCGCAGAGTTGTGGGGCTCAGCAGGTGCGCAAGCATGCCGACCTCTGACCCCAATCTTGATTGCAGCCATTATTCCCCCTCTACTAGGCATCCATAATTAAACTGTGAAATTCACTTCCACTAGATGTGGTGATGACCACCAATTTGGGCGGCTTTAAAGGGGGATTGGACAAATTCATGGTCAATAAAGCTATCAATGGCTACTAGTCCTCATGGCTATATGCTTCCTCCAGGATCAGAGGTGGTATGCCTATATACACCAGTTGCTGCTGGGGAACATGGGCGGGAGGGTGCTGCTGCACTCATGTCCTGCTTGTGGGTTTCCCATGGGCAGCTGGCCGGTCACTGTGTGAAAAGAATGCTGGACTGGATGGACCCTTGGTCTGATCCAGCAGGGCTCTTCTCATGTCCTCGCTGCTTCTGTATAGTTATGGAAACCTGCACTTCCATGCCCTGCCAGCGTATTCTCCTGATCTATAGCAAGTCCTCCTTTCCCCCTTCTCGTTTTTAATTGCTGTTACAGAGTGTTTTATATGGCTAGTCTTTCATGTTCGTCATTAGCCAAGCCTGTGATTCAGCTGACGCGGTAAAATAATCCTGGGCATTTTCTTCCGATTAGCTACATCCGACACCTATACTGACAGATCAGTCAACATAGGTATTTTTATTTTTATTTTTTGTAATATGTGATGTGATGGGATTGTTTTATAAGTTGAATATATCAGAGGAAGCATCTCATCATAACCTATTTTTTCCCCGTAAATCCGGTAGCATGCATATATCTTCCAGGTGGTGATTAAATTCCTGCAGTGACACGCAGTGTTTCCTTGTGAATGTCTTCCACATAATGAATATATTTATCATACTGGAAGCTCACAATATTTTCTGGCTATTGTGCCAGCAGCACTCTGCATATAAATAGCAGACAACTCCTCTGTTACAACAGCTTCACTGGCTCCCAGTCTGTTTCCGGGCACAATTCAAAGTGCTAGTTATGACCTATAAAGCTCTATACAGCTTGGGTTCAGGTTATCTGAAAGACTGTATTCTCCCCTACGAGCCTGCCCACACTTTAAGATCCTCAGGGGAGGCCCTTCTCTCGGTTCCACCACCATCACAGGCATGCCTGATGGAAACACAGGAGAGAGCCTTCTCGGTGGCTGCCCCAGCGCTCTGGAATTCCCTCCCCGGGGAGGCTAGAGTGGCGCCCTCCCTGGTAAGCTTTTGGAGGCAGGCAAAGACCTTCCTGTTCCAGCAGGCATTTGGGACTAGCCTGTGATGCAATGGAATGCTGTTTTTAATTTTAATATTATTAATGATTTAATTCTATTTTTAACCTTTGTATTTTTCTATTTCTGTTTTACTTGCATGAGTTTTAAAGGTTGTGAGCTGCCTTGTGTCCCAGTGTTGGGAAAAAGGCAGGATACAGATGATGATGATGATGATGATGATGATGATGATGATGATGATGATGGATGATAATAAATGCAAAGCATGTTGTGAGTGGCTACCCCCCCCCCAACAGCTTTTCCTGAGCTATTATGCCATTAAAAAAATAATAATCCCAGGCTTTTTTCAGCTGTGGACACACAGCAGAGAGAGAAAGAGAGAGATGATCAGCACTGTGTGAAGCATGGAAAGTTGATGCCTAGTGGCTGCAAATGGCAAATGCCTATTCAGACAGCAGACAACTGCTGGCATTAATTACCACGTTGTAGTGACAAAAGTTGAAAGTCTAACCACAGCGAGGTTCTTAGAAATCAGTGAAATTTAAGCCCCCTTCACACATGCGTCTTGTGAGGGAGATTCGGGCATAGAACAGGACAGATGTTGGCAGCAGTTCCAATGGCAAGAAACATTCTCAGGGGTGGGTCAGTTTCCTGGCCCCCGTAGCCCTGTTCCACGCTCGATTCCCCTGCGCACCATGCACATGTGAGGGGGGCTTGAATCTCAAGCAAATGAGTTAAGGATCAGGGCAGTCCTTGAAATATTTGCGTGGATGTAGGAGGTAGGGACGTACAGGTTTTGTTCAATCCATTCCATCTGCATTTTGCGGATTGTCAGGCATCTTTCATTCTGTTGTCCACTCATTGGCAGCATTGGATATTTTGCATGAGAAGTTTGTCTGTTTGCAAAGGCACACTAGCGCACGTGCATACGCCTTAGTTAATACGCCTTCGTGTTACTGCGCAGATGAGCATTTGCCAACTAATGAAATGATGCAGATTCCTCCCAAAAGTAAAAAATCTGCTCCGCAAATCCGTGGAACCCGTGTGACTCAGAAAAAGTCGATCCTTTGGAAAATGATTTTTGAGGAAATATCAGAAATCGTTGGAGCTGTTTTAGAGGTTTGTCCTAAACTAGCTTTGCTATCAATAACGGAAAAGGTGATTGGTCCTCAAAATGTTAAAGAATTAATTATAAACTTGTTAACGGCAGGTAGACTAATGATAGCAAGGAAATGGAAAATTCAGCAAGTTTTCACTATTACTGATTGGTATAAAGAAGTATGGGATATGGCTTTGAATGATATGTTGACTTGTAATATTAAATGCAAAAGGGGTCAATTAAAGAAAAATATTTTCAAGGATATTTGGGGTTTATTTTTGGAATATGTGTTTAAAAAGGGGAAAGGGAGTTTACCCTGTCAAGATATGTTGTATTTTTGGAATAATGAACAATTATAGAGTTATTGGATTATTTGGTCCCATGGTGATGGGAGCACAATATTAGTTATATGTGCGTGTTATTTTCTTTGTATTGTTTAAAAATTTAAATGAAATTTAAAAAAAAAGAAAAAGAAAAAGTCGATCCGCTGCAGAATCCACAAGTCGGATTTGTAGAAATCCAAGCTCATTTGAAACCATTGCAGATTTCTCTGACGTGCCTAGTTGGGGGGCTTAATAGAATCTGCGAGCCCCACCCGAACCCCCCACCAATGTTAGCCGAATCAGCATGGGAGGCTGGTGAACTCGCTATCTATCGCAGCTTGTATTCTGAGCATTGTAGGAGCTATCCATGGTGTTGAACTCCACCCCCAAAATAGGCTCACCACCATGGAGCACCATGGATAGCTTCTATAAAGCTCAGAATAAAAGCTGCAATGGGTAAGGGGCCCCACTGACCTAGGCATCACCAGCCTCCCCTGCAAGTATCAGGCTCCTTCTAAAACAGCTGAAGGGCCATAAAGAAATCTAGCATGCTGGGACCCTCTTCTCGCTCCCTGGTATTAAAGTACAGGATTGATGCCACAATGATTTAAAAATAAAAAAAAAATGGGACTGTTTTTGCTCTGTGACTTATTTGGTGTGTGAACTTTCCAAGCAGCAGGTAGCGATGGGGGAGACATGTGTTCAGTTCGCATTTTAATGTGCACGTACCTCATTTCACAGTCTCGAAGCGCTATGCAAACAGACACTCAGTTACCCTTCAAAATTCACACCTCTTTGAATTTTGCAATGGAGTTCAGCAATAAAAAAATATTGAAGAATGAATACAAAATGTGCATATTAGGGGAAGAAATACATATATATATATATATATATATATGCGCATTACATTAGGAAACTTGTTTGCAAAAAAGTACGTATGTTCGGGGAAAATGCATACAGAAATGCATATGTTAGGAGAAATGTGAGCTTTTTTATTTTTGGATGGTGGGCAGGAATTCTCAGAGTGCGAGATGAACCAAATCTGAGATTGGAAAAATGCGAAATTGAGAGAAACTGAAATTGACAGCTCCGTCCAGCCCTAGCGGCAGGGTGGCAGAGTGAGAGGCAGGAGCAGCAGCTCTGTAGCATGCAGTGATTCATGAAGTACAGGGAGCAGATGATCGGGACAATCTCTGGTCAGCAGGGATAGATGGTACGAATGATAGAGGTGCTTTCCTCATTGGAAATGTGCCGCGTTGCAAGTGGCTTTTGAGATGAGTGCCAAAAGTGGAATGCTTGAGAAGTCTGGATTGGACTCCGGGCGGCAGAAGCTCCCAAAAGGTCACGGGCCGGGCAGTGCTCAGTAGGTCTGCACCAATGTGCCAAGGGATGCTGTTGTAGCCTGTGCCAATCCGGGCTCATGCTCAAGTATTGATTGGACGTTTCAATTGAAGGCATCCTCCTTAGTGGCAATATCAGAGCCTTTAATTGGCACGATGCACTGCTAGCAAAGCAGGATTGTCATGGCGCGTTGTTTGGCTACGCACATAGAAGTTCAAATCAGTTGCTAAACTTGTACCAAACTGGATCGCAGCTGATCCCACAGTGGAACTGAATCCAAACGTGTGTGTGTGTGTGTGTGTGTGTGTGTGCGTATTACCACATTAATTGTGAGTATCTTTTAAATGGGTCAATCGGTTTTAAACTGACTCATCTAACCAACAGTGGCCTGTGACTCCTGTGTCGGTGGGGCTCCTTATCCATTGCATCTTTTTGTTTGAGCTTTATAGGAGCTACCCATGGTGCTCCATGGTGGCGAACCTATTTTGGGGACTGAGTTCAGCACCATGGGCAGCTGCTATAAAGCTCAAACAAGAAGATGCAATGGATAAGGAGCCCCACTGATGCAGGAGTCACCAGCCTCCCTTGCTAAACAATTAATTGGCTGGTTGCAATCCTGTTAAAAAGAGTTACCTGTCAATGTTGCGAGTGGGGTCAGCAACAAATGTTGCTATGTTGAGTGCTCCGGTTTTAGAGTTCTAACCAGACAGACAGCCATACCCTTTCCGGGATGCTCCATTCCATTCCTTATCCCTTCCCACCATTTTCCATTTATCCCCTTCCAACAGTCAGCCAGGGGAGTGCAGGTGAACAGGTAGCAACATTCACTCTCAGAACTTTTCAGTAAATACCATAATAGCCAAAAGGCGGAGCATAGCCAGGGGGCTTTGGGGGTGGGGTTGTGTGCTGCCTGCCTGGATGTAGGACTTCACAGGTGCCTGGCAATGCTGATTCTTAGCGTGCTATATTGGCTGGCAATGATGGGAGTTGTAGTCCAACAGATCTGGAAGGCACCAGGTTGGGGAAGGATACACGGAGTGGCACAGGTTATTGGGAAACTGTGCTCTAACAGGTTGTTATTCCATTTTGGGTTCCTTTAGGAAGCCCCACAGGGTTAAAATCTAAACACAGAAGCTGTTTGTATGGAATTATGCAAAATCAGCTGCATCTCATACACCTGAGTGAAAAATATTGCCAAGAAGATTGGTGTGTCCATTTCCTGTGCATCATATGCACCTTTAAAAAACGGGGGGGGGGGGGACCAATGTATTTCTTATTAGCTGCATGACTGTCCTTAAAATACCTCGCCACAATGCAGACCTTAACGGTTGCTCATGTTAATTTTAGCTCTCATTAACGCTCGCTACACCTTCTGCCATTCTTCGTTCTTCTGAAGTGGGTCAGTGCAGCAGTACAGGTCTCTCCTCTCCTCTCCCCTTCCTGCCTGCCTTTCTCCACTTGCTGCACCTGGGGCCGCAGGCTTGTTTGGGGCGGGGGGGGGGGGACCCTGCTTAGCTTTCCACACTCAGACAAGCTGAGCCAGCATAAGCTGTGTAGCCTATGCAGCTCTGACCTCCAACAGATGGGAATGGCCATGGGGGGGGGAGGGCTCAGGAGGAACAGCCACTGCTGCCCCCCAGCATCTGCTGCCTGAGGCAGTTGCCTCACTCTGCCTAATGCTAGGGCTTGCCCTGGCCCTCAGCCCAATGTCATGCAGCCCTTGGCCCAAGTATAAAAGCTCTCTGCAAGCAATCATTTCAGACCTCTGGCAAGAGAAATCTGCCCTCCCTACCCCAGCAACCCACTGGGGGGGGGAGGGAGAGGGAGAAGGGGGTGTCACAGAGAGAGGGGGGAGAGGGAAAGGGGTGTCAGAGAGAGAGAAAGAAGGAGTGTCAGACACAGGGAGAGAGATGGATGTCAGGAAGAAAGAAGGTGTCTGTGTGTGTGTGTGTGTGTGTGTGTGTGAGAGAGAGAGAGAGACAGAGACAGAGACAGAGAGAGACAGAGAGGTGTCAAAGAGAGACAGAGAGAAAAGGGGTGCCCTCGCCCACTTTTGGCTCTGGTCCCACATACCACCAGAATCTGGCTCCCGACAGATTACCCTTGAGGGAATGTGACTCTTGAGAAGAAAAATAGGTTCCCCGCCCCTGCTTTACAGAGCCTGGCTAGCCTAGACCTACTCGATCCCATCTCCGACATGTACCGGTCTGTTCTTTTTTGCCTTTCAGCATAGGACCTGGAATAAAATGAAAGTCTAACAAGCATAATAAACTATCACACCACATGAAAGCAAATAAATCCCATTTCTTCTCTCTCGCTTTCTCTCTCTCTCTCTCTCCACCCCCACCCTCTCACTTTGACTGCAAAGTAGAGCCTGAAACAATTAAACATGTTCCCCGCATGGCTCCGAGAAGCACCTCAACCTTTGCTACGCATTAAAGAATGTTAATAGCCACAGTAAAACAAGTTCAAGGGTGTGCAAGTTCTTTATTGGGAAGCGGCACCTCTGAGGGATCAGACACATTTAGCCCTAGGCTGTGATTATATCGCCATAACCACATGCTTGCTATCATGGTTGGAATGATTATTGAATGTCTTCAGGATTTTCAGCACAGACAAACTGGAAGGGGATGATACACCACCACCACCCTTTCTGGAGGAAAGCAACGTATCTGGGATCATTGAGAGAAATAAAGTGTGTGTGTCTGTCTGTGTCTGTGTCTGTGTTTGTATGTGGGGGCTGAGATCCATATACAGTCATGCCTTGGATTGAGAGCATAATTCGTTCCGGCAACGTGCTTGTAATCCAAAACACTCTTATATCAAAACAAAATCCCCCCAAAAAAATTTGTACAGAGATTTTTAATTTAAGCCGTACTACAGTACTTGTATTGCAAGACGTCGCTTGTATATCAAGTGAAAAAAAATTAAATATTTTAAAAATTGCTTGTCTTGCAAAACGCTCTCAAACCAAGTTACTTGCAATCCAAGGTATTACTGTATGCCATTTTGGGCTCCTCAGAGAAAAGTGAGATATAAACAGGAATGTGCGACACTGGAAAACTCATTCCATTTGAGCCTGATTGATTTTCAACACATTTCTGACCCAACAGCCAAAAGTGGACCAATCCAGGGGGTGAGGGGGTTGGCTAGGGATGTGTGAGGAATCCATCCGGGGGGTGCAATCTGACAGATTTGGCCAGTTCAACCCCTTGGATGCCACCTCACTCGCTGCTTCCCCCAGCGCCACCTCGCATTCTCCTGAGTTGAGCTGGGGAAACAACTTCTGGGTTCCCAGCTGGCTGCTGTTTATGTAGGAAATGCCTTAACATATGCAAAAAAACGGCCACAGGTTGAGTAATTTGAGCAGATTGTGACCATTTTTGGAGTATATTAAAGTATTTCCTGCCTAAAAAGCAGCCCGGAGGTCTCGCGAGCAGCGCAGTGCATGCCTGCTTTTGACTCAGTTCCAGCAAGCATAGCGGTGGCATCCGCCAAGCTGGAGGTGGGTCGAGTCCTGCCGGATTGCCCATCATTACCTCTCCCCAGTTTGAGAAGGTACCATTGAGAAGCACTCTTTGAGTCCAATTCTAGCATGCACCGAAGAGAAGATTCAGGTTGGACCCTGTTTCAGCACCTTGGAAAGCAGGCCAATTTGGCTTGGACCACTTTAGACACAACTGATTTTGTCTTAGGTCTGAATATGGATGTGAACACCTGGGGGGGGGGGGAACACAGGAAAAAATAGAGGGAAACACAGAAAAGTGGGGGGGGATATTGCTTTCCATTTTTTTCCTTAAGGTTTGTTTTTTTAAAAAAAATTGGGAAAAAATGGTTCTCCCCCCCCCCCCAGTTTTTCCCCAGCCTTCACATCTCTAGGCCTGATTTCATAGATTTCATAGATCATACAGTTGGAAGGAGCCTACAAGGCTATCGAGTCCAACCCCCTGCTCAAGGCAGGAAACTAGAGGAGGGGTCTCCCATCCAAGTAATAACCAGGCTTGACCCTGCTTAGCTTTCCACACTCAGACAAGCTGAGCCAGCGTAAGCCACAGACCTGTATGATGAAGAACCTTACTTCAGAAAATTAGAAGCTCCATATATCTCCTCATTGACTTACAGGGGGAAATGAACAAATGGCTGTTACTTTTTTGAAACCTTTTTTGATTGACTCAGATTAAATTTTCAGGCAGGGTAGCCCTTTTTAAGGGGGCAAAGTTGCCCAAATTTCTGAGACTGTCCGACTCCGTCTGCATTCTCCAGACCTCTGAGGTGGATGCCAAGCTTCGAGCTCAGCCACATTTCGTTTGAGCCACTTTGGGGAAGCCCTGCTTTGCCTCGGACAAGAGCCCAAATCTCTCTGAAGCAGCCCACTTTGTTTCTGGATTCGGGCTTCATCCAAAGCAGAAGTTAAACCTGCAGGTGGGAGTCTTGGCGGCGGGCTGGAGAGAACCAAGCTGCACTGCACCTACTTCTATCTGTGCTGTTTCCCTTGCAATGGTGGGGAATTAATAGAAAAGTGAAATTTCTGAAAATATATTGCTTTGGCAGGGATGTAATGACCAGCCCATATGTCAGACAGGCACCAGTGAGGAATAATTCCAGCTTTCTGTAGATAGTTGTTCTCCCCTGATTACAATCTGCCCCTTCCTTCAACACTTCTTTTCAGGATCTAGGCTTAGAGGCAAGATGCTATTAACTAGTTAATTAGCCAAATTGTTTGAAGCTTATCAGAATGATGAGCAAGTCCCATTGAAGTATACTACTGGATAAGTATCTTTTGTCAAGGAATCTTTCACAAAGATTAAAAGCAAACACCAAACAAAAGGGGGGTAGGGTGGAGAACCACAGACGAAACCAAAGTCCGAAAACATTTTTTTTGTTGTTTAAAAAAATAAAGCTGACGTAGTCATTAACTCAGGTTTTGGCAACTTGTTTGAGCATCTAGGCATGTGTAATAAATATAATCAGGCTGTGAATGTTGAGGTTTGAGGGTCAGTTTAGGGATTACTCCAGCCCAAGGACATGGTTCCATTTAGTATAATATATACTGGTAATTCACCATGTTGATCCCCCAAATCATCTGGAGATGTTCCATGCTGTTCAGGAGATCCAACCTCAAATAAATGATGCCCCATTGTGGAAGTATGCATGGGTACCATCTGCACAACTGGTAGAATTTGCCCTCAATTCCACTTTAAGAGAGGGTCTGTGGCTCAGTGGTAGAGCATATTTTCAATATTTTCATTATTACTATTATATTATTATTTATTTTTATTATTAATTATTTTATGTTAGATTAGTATTATTATTAATTTGTTGTTAAAATAATGTATAATCATCAGGCTGCAGAAGAGGGAGAGATGGTTCTACAAGGCCTCTCCATCCACTCTGCTGAGAGACCAGCTCTGTGTGGCTCCTTTATTTATTATCTTTCTATCCCGCCTTTCTTCCTGCAAGGAACCCAAGGCGGCTTACATAACCCTCCTCCTCCTCTCCATTTTATCCTCACAACAAGCCTGTGAGGTAGGTTAGGCTGAGAGTCCGTGACTGGCCCAAAGTCACCCAATGAGCTTCACGGTCGACTGGGGACTAGAACCCAGATCTCCCGAGTCCCAGTCCAACACTCTCACCACTAGGCCACATTGGCTCTCAATAGTCATCTAGTCGCAGCCATTCCACCAAGCTATTGCTGATGGAGGGATAGGGCTACAGAGCGACTCAGCCAGTGCCGCTGAGAGCAGCTCCAATAGGCTCCTCCTCTCCCTCAACTGTTTCCATTAAAGTTGGTCATTATAAGAGCTTTGTAACTTTAAGAAATGATGCCTACATTTGCTTCCCTGCCTCTTCCCTCACCATCCCATTTTCCTTTGGTGTCATATCTTTTAGTTTGTAAGCCTGCGGGCAGGGACTATCTTCTTCACAGGGATGTTGAAGAGTCCTTGGTTACTGTGAAGGAAGGGGGGCTGGCTGACCCGCCACAACCCGCCCTTTCCTACTCCAAAGACCCCCAGAGATCTCAAGGTGCCAGACTGCCAGCTTCAGCGCTGCAATCCTACTTGAATCTCTGCCAGGGACTTGCCTTGACTATAACCTGGATTTAGAGCTGAACCAACAGAGCAATCCACAAACGCCATGTGGGGTAAAAACCAAGAAGGTTTATTCAGGTAGCATATTACAACAAAAGTTGGGAAATGAGGGAAGTAGCCAAAATAGAGAGACGCTTTGGTACACAGACAGTAGAGCTGCAAAATAACAAAACCTGATTCCTTACATCTCCCAGGCACACACTAGTTACCTGGGGGCCGGTTCTCTTCAGGGTTGGTTTCAGCACAGCCCTGCCACCCGAGGAGACTACCACACCCACCCTAAGGTCCAGGATGGGTAGCCCTCCTCAAGGCTTGCCTTTGCCTGACCCTCATTCAGCTAATTTCACCAGGAGCCACCTGGGGCCGGATCCTGAGGCCAGCCCGAAGGCTTGGACCTCTGCTTAGCTTGCTGCCATGATCCACACAGCGGCACGACGACCCAAGACAAAACCCACACCTTGGCAATATATATTTCCCCCCTCCCCTCCTCCTTTCTGTAGCTCTGCTGCTTCTAGCCAATCAGGATGAACTTCACCTGGCCAGGCAGGGAGGAGGGGTGATTCATGATTCATGACATTTGCATTTTGCATCTCAAAAGCCTGGTAGACCTTGGGACGCCAGGCAGGGGAACTATGTACACCCCGCCCCCCCCCCCAGCCTCTAGCCGTCCCAGTTCACACATCAGGAGGTGTGCGCACGTGTGTGTAGGCCTCTTCTCCACAGTTACGAGTCACGAGTCGAGTCACAAGTCTTTGGACCCGAGTCCGAGTCCTTGGTCCAAAATGGTGAGTCACGAGTCACAAGTCACTCCCAAAGCTTACTCCACGAGTCCCTATTAAAATCAATGGGGGGTTTTCCCAACAAAATAAGGCTACTTCAGATGTGTGGCTTAAATAAATTCTAGGCACAAGTGTGCCTTTTTATTTCAAAACTCTGCAACTGATTTTGGCAAGAACAGACCAGGCAGACAAACCCAAAATAACCAGGCAGGCAGAGGAGGCAGGGAACCCCAAAGCAGGCAGGCAGAGGCAGCCAAACCCAAAATGTCTGAAAGGTTGCATTTTAGGAAAATGATTTTAAAAAATAAACTCGCTGTACTTCCTAAAACCTATCCATGTTGCATTTGAGGAACACGATTTTGGAACATGAGTCCTTGGTCTCGAGTCCCAAGTCGAGTCTCGAGTCCCATTAAAAATATTGGGACTCGAGTCTGACTCGAGTCAGAGGGGGGACTCAGTCCGACTCACGAGTCGAGTCCTAGAGTCCGAGTCCCCATCCCTGCTTCTTCATCATTGATCTCATGTAAGCTGCTCTGAGAACATTTTTGGCTGAAGCAGGGTAAAGATGCGTTGAACAAACAAATCAATGATAGTAATCCTCAATCATTTTCTTCTTCTTCAAATGTATCTGAAATGCAGAAATGATGATAGGTTCATTTGAGCTCACGCTGACTCAGCTTGTCTGAGCTGTGGAAAGCTAAGCAGGGTCAGGCCTGGTTATTACTTGGATGGGAGACCCCTCCTCTAGTTTCCTGCATTGAGCAGGGGGTTGGACTCGATAGCCTTGTAGGCTCCTTCCAACCCTATGATCTATGAAATCTATGATGCCCCTCATGCACTTGACCTTGTGGAGCATGACAGGTGGTTGCTTCTTGTTGGTGGATCTCGGTTTTACAAAGGAAGTGGCATGTTTTGTCCTGATGCCTTTCACTTGCCAAAGTTGAAAGAGAGAAGTGATGACTTCAGGAAATGTTATAATTGCACTTATTAATAATTCCATAAAGCAATGATCTCTTCTGTTGCTGTTAATGAGGTGTTTAGAAGGATAAATAGAGCTTGTTAAACTGTGTGTGCTAAGAAGAGACTGGCTTCATGGAAATAACTTTCTCTCTCTCTCTCTCTCTCTCTCTCTCTCTCTCTCTCACACACACACACACACACACACACACACGCACAGCTTCGAAACCAGAGTTTTCTATTAAGGATGGTTTACACAGTTGTAGGTGTGTAAACATTGTATGTACAATGCCCTTGCCCCACTGTGTATATGACTAGGAAGGGACAAATCTGTTTTGCTTTCTATAACGATTGCATTTTTTTCAAGCACAAGTTCATTCCATCCTGTTTCTACAGCAGTTCGCAAGTTTTTTACGTGTGCGTGAAAATTTACATGCGTTCTAGTACGCACAAAACTTCATATACATTTTTTTGTATGCAGTCTTCTCTAACTGTGCACATTTTTTCCTAAGCACTTTCCCTAACATGTGACTCCTTCTGTGCAGTTTTTCTGTAATGTAAATATCTTTGTACACAATGTTCCCTAACGTATACAGTTTTTTGCTTGCATTTTTGGATCAGTACTGCATTACAAAATTTGGAGAAGCGCAAAAACCAAAGGATACTGGCGTGTGTATTAGTTTGGGGAGCATGAATTGTGTTCTTTCATATTCAAACAAATTCATCCCCCATTCCTACCTACGACACAGTTTACGATGCAAGCAAGCACCTGATTTCTCCATTGCAATAAGGGGCGTGATAATACTGACCTATTTTACATGTTCACTGTAAGGCAGACTTCCCCAACCTGGTGCCCTCCAGATGGCTTGAACTACAACTCCCATCATCCCTGACCATTGCCCTTGCAGGTTGGAGAAGGCTGATGTAAAGATCCCTGACATAATGTGTGTGAAGCAGAAGGTCCCCGTTTAAATGCTGAAGGAATTCTTTCAGGGAACATGCCAAAGGAATGCTTAAAGCTTCATCAGTTTGTGTCCAGTGTGCATGATCTTCTACTTTCTTCCTTTTTTGCAGACAAACAAGAGAGCAGGAAACTCCCCCAGACTTTTTTTATTTCTCGGACTATGAAAGGCATAATGCTGAAATCGCAGCATTTCATCTGGACAGGTAAGGAGCATGAAGATGAAACAAGAATTTAAAAAATAACTAAATGGACAGAAGTCTCCTGACGAGTTTTAGTTATATATAGATGATATGGATATATAGATATAAAAACACAGTAATTTCAAAATATATTTAGAGCCGAACATTTCAGCTCCTGCCCTCATCAGTAGCTGTGATGTTAAATGGTTACCAAGTTTGGAATGCCGGGAAATGAACATTCCTAAGGAGAGAGAAAAACACAGGTATGGGTGTTATGAAACTTATGAATTGCCCCCCAGATTAAGGCCATATGGACACAGAGTTCTTAGTCAGCAGATCCAGAAGTTTTCCTTTCTGTCAAGTGTGTCAGTCAGGGGAGGCTGGTGACTCCTATTTCGGTGGGGCTCCTAATCCATTGCAGGTTTCATCAGGAGCTTTATAGGAGCTATCCATGGTGCTCCATGGCAGTGAACCTGTTTTGGGGGGTGGAGTTCATCACCGTGGATAGCTCCCATACAGCTCCAAATGAAACCTGCAGTGGATCAGGAGCCCCACCGAAATAGGCATCACCAGCCTCCCCTGATGTCAGTGTCCTTTATTTGTTCAGTTGGAAGCAATTGTAAATCGTTCGGGTGAGTTAAAATGTCTTGATGGAACAGGCTGCTCTAGTAGTTTTCTGATAAGAATTGCAGATTCGTGGTTACAGAATCTTGTTCTTAGATCCATTGTTTTTTCCCCCTACATATTGCGCATGAGTGACATCCCTTTTCTTTTCTTTTTTACATTCAGTTAAATAAGGGAACAATCCTATGGCCTCTGGACATCATCCGAGGGGCCATAGGATGGTTCGGATTCCCAGCGCTGAGGTCGGAGACAGCACTCCAACCTCAGAGCTGGGAATCGGAGCTCGGATCCTGCTCCGCGGCCCCCTCACAGCCGGCACCGAAAGAACCACACCAGCTGCTCTCAGAGGTCAGGCAAGCAACCTCAGAGAGGGGCTGAAGGGGGCATTTCAGGGGGCGGGGAGGGGACTGGAGAAGCCAGGGCACAAGGTATCCTGTAGCCGCCCCAGCCTCTTTCCCTCCCCTCTGAGACACCCCGGCTAGGTGGATAAAAAAGTCCATCCAGAGAAAAATGCAGAGTGGGAGGATGGGGAGGCAAAGACCGCCTCTGCCGCTCCTCCTGCTCTGCACTGGATGAGCACGAGCCTCCGAGTTCGGGGGCTCACACTCATCTCCATAGGATGCTCCCTAAATCCCATGAGTAGAAGTGCATGTTGTTGCTGATTGTCTAATGCAACATGTTTTGTTAGGAAGTGTGCTCATAGAGGAAGTGCTTTCCTGGAGGTAACTGCAGGTAATGCAACTCACTGATTTACATTGGTGTGATCCTGGGCTGCAAAATAACTTGTTTAAGTGCTGCTTTTATATACAGTATGTGTATGTATGTATGTATGTATATGTATATCCGTCTATCTATAGATAGATAGATAGATAAATAGACAGAGTCAGAGAGAGATTGATTGCATGGTTATTTTATGTTGCGGTGAAGTCACCACATCAAAATCCTTTGAATTGTATAGTAACTGTATGGATGAACATCATTCCTCCTGTTTCCAGCTGTGAATGCCACTACTTATGTTGCCAAAATAGCACCATCCGTGCACAAAGGGTTGATAGCAGCACGTGTGGGGAAACTCCAAGGTTTGAAGAAGTACAAACAAATATCTGGGCGGGGGGGGGGGAACCAATTGGTCCAACGAGGACTGAGTATGCTCAGTAATCATGAAATACTGACTGACTGTTAGAGCAAAAACCCAGAAAACTGGTTCGGGGGGGTGAAGTGGAGTGGGCGGCTGGAATCCTGAACAGGGGGCTAAACCACCCTGCAATGTTTTGTTTTAAAGCTGCTTTATGCTGAGCCAGGATGATGGTCCATGCTTTTTTGAGTACTCCAGCTTGCAACAGCTCTCTGGGGACTCTCACTGGTGGGAAGTCTTTCTCAGTCCCTCTGGAAAAGATCCCATTGTCTTCATGAATGTGTTCATATCTACATATCCACTCCATGTAGGCCTTCGGAAAGAATGAAACAAGTGCATATTATCTTAGGAGTGAGATTAATTAGACCCAAAGTTTCATGGGATCTGGACTAATCAACCTCAACACACCACTGAGTTGTGCGAGTCTAGAAGCGGTTGCGATCAGGAACTGGGAAAAGGGAGTGAAGTTGCTTTTGTTTTTGTTTTGTTTTGTTCATTGAAGCAAGGTGTTTTAATTACTCAGGGGCCTGGTCCAGCCAAGGTACCTCCCTTCAGATTCAAGGATATTCAGGATGAAACAAAACCACTTGTGTCAAAGATGATCTACAGTTTATTGTATACAATGATGAAATATGGATGTAGAAAATAAACAAGCAAAAGAAAGCTTACACTTGCCGTATCTGTGGCCTTATTGGTTCCCTAAATAGGCCAGGGGATGCTCTGTGGGCCTCCAAAGTTGCCTGGGCGAGCGATGCGTCAATTCCTCTCCTGAGGCCGAGAACAGAGGAAGAAGGCCCGGGTTCTTCTTTCCCCCGTTTCAGGGGCTGTCAGTAAGCTACAAGCTAACCCCCCTTCCTGAGAGATGGGGGGGGGGGCATGAAGCTGCTTCAGTAAATCAAACAGTTTTGGTTCTCACTAAAAAAGCAGCCCTTATCTAATTGGAGAGAACAGATTCAAGGCAATTATCTCTGGTGCTCTGCCTAACAAGCTGAAGGCCATAACGCCTTTGGCATGGCTCCCAGAAACTATCCTGGCTTTTGGACACTGGGAAAGTTCACTACACTACCTGTTGAACCTTAATAACCTCCTCGCCGTTCTTCCAGTAGAGTTCTTCCTATTATGCTTGTATGATCTTAAAGCTATTGGTGCTTCTTCAGAGGCCTAGCAATCAGCCGGTGACCGGGATGTACCATTTCAAACTGCTGATGAGTACTCCAAGAGTGGAATGCTCTCCCATGAAACAAAGATTCTTACACACTGCTGGGGAATGCTGGGAGTTGTAGGACTTCTTTCTGTCTAAACATGCATAGGATTGCATCCTGAGTTTGCTGAGGTTCTCGGAGGCTAAGCAGTTACCTAACAAGAAATAAATGTTTATCTTTCAGCTCTGTACTATGTATATGTGTATGTATATTTATTGATTGATTTATACTGTTTATAGGCGACCCTATAACGCAAGTTCTCTGGGGTGATTACAGGATATAAAATCCCCATATCTTGGGTTGTTTCCCCCCCCCCAGAATCCTGGATTTTCGTCGTGTACCACCAGTTGCAGGTAGATTGGTCAACATGACCAGAGAAATAAGGGATGTTACTCGTGACAAGAAACTATGGAGGACATTTTTCATCTCACCAGGTAAGAGCCACTGTTCCGAAATACACCTCCTATTTCTAGGTTTCCATTCATGAAAAATAGATTCCCAGTGACTTCCATCAGTGCGGCAATGACAATACAAACCACGAGAGCACTGCTGCCTGCGGCAGATAACGTCCCCGCCCCCCACCAAATACCTAAAAGGCAGCAGGCAGTGGAGGCTGGTGACCCCAACGACAATGGGGCTGCATATGGGGCTGCTCCGTATTTTATGCTGACCTTTAAAGGATCTATCCACAGTGCTGAACCCTATCCCCAAAATAGGTTTGGCACCATGGGTAGCTCCTTAAAAGTTTGGAGTACAATCCGGAGCGGATATGCAGCCCCGCTGGCATTGGAGTCATCAGCCTCCACTGGCAGCAGGGTTGGCAGCAGGGGAAGGGCACACTTGCCTTCCTGCCGTACTGCCTTACGGGCCTTATTTTAACTTAGCCAGTGGAGGCTGGTGGCTCCAGTGTCAGCGGGGGCTGTGTATCCACTCTGGATTTTACCCTGAACTTTTAAGGAGCTATCCATGATGCTGAACCTATGGGGGGTTCAGCACCATGGATAGCTCCTTCAAAGTTCAGAGTGAAATCTGGGGTGGATACACAGCCCCCACTGACATTGGGCCTTTTCTGTGGCGGCCCCCGTACTGTGGAACTCTCTCCCGAGTGACCTCCGCCATGCCCCTCTCTCTGCTGAGCTTCCGCCGCTCACTAAAAACTTGGCTGTTCAGGCGGGAATATGGGGTGGGCTAAGATTTTAAAATTTTATACTATTTTAAATGTATTTTATCCTGTTTTTATCTCATGTACATCGCCCAGAGTGGCTGGTTGCCGGCCAGATGGGCGATAAATAAATGTAAATAATAAATAATAAATAAATTGGAGCCACCAGCCCCACTGAAGACAGCACAAGTCAGCTGGGTGCTTCCCACCAAGACCTGTATCTTTTTGAAAGCCACACACAACTGATTTTAATTTATCCTGCCTTCATTCCATTTTGGTGTAGTGGATGCCATCACACACACACACACACACACACTGCCCTAGAATAGTGTTAGATCCAGGGCATTGTGGAGGTTGCAAAATAGCAGCCAGGCTGCAAACACAGTTGTTGCTGTTGATGTTTGTGGCAGCAGGCGGAAGTGGGGGTGGGAAGTACTTCCCCCACAAAATAAATGTTTAGTTACACGTTTTGACACACACATTTTGGTATGGAGTATGCATTTTGATATGTTTTTTAAGGTGAGAACTGTATCACAAAATTTGGAGAAGCATAGGAGAACATCAGAAGAGCCCTGATGCTGGGTCAGACCAAGGGTCCATCTAGTCCAGCGTTCTCTTCACACAGTGGCCAACCAGCTGCCCACAGGAAACACACAAGCAGGACAGGAGTGCCACAGCACCCTCCCGCCCATGTTCCCCAGCAACTGGTGTACATAGGCACATTGCCTGTGATACTTGAATACTGCCTCTGACACTGAAGTCCAGATTGCATTCCAATCTGCGTATTTATCTGGAATTGCGAACCAGGTCGATTCGTTTAAGGATTTAGAACAAAATTGTCAAGGTCCCTCATGGGTACATAATCTCAGGCCCTTGGGCTAAATCTGGCCAATGTGGTGCCCCAATCTGGCCCACCTGGAGTTTCCCAGGTGGCCACTCCCCCTTGCCCTGGCTCCACCCCTTTATTTTGACCACTGATCATTTGGTTGTTTCCTGCCCTGCTTTGCCTTTAGCCCCCCCCCCACCACTGAAATGTGTCCCCCAAGAGCTTCTCCAAAATGGAATTTGGTCTTCGGGCTGAAAGAGTTTCAGTCCCCCTGGTGTATATTGTAGCGGAAGAGTTCTACCCAGAGTTGGTTAATTTTCCCTATGTCTAGCACAGTGTTCTCCAACCTTGGGTCCTGGCCCCAGCCAGCTACACTGGCTGGGGCATGCTGGGAGTTGTGGGCCAAAAACATCTGGGGACCCAAGGTTGGAGAACACTGGTCTAGCACAAGATGTAGTTTATGGCCCCCATTTTCCTGCAGGATCTAGGCCTTCATGCTCATTAATGCCAGGCCCGTTACTGTTTCCCAACATCCTCCATAATTGATGCTTTTTGAAGCCGCTGTTCCATACTCTGCTTATGCTAAGGAGACTTAATGAACTTGGGCATTCTTAGAGTAGACCTCTGATTACTTTCGTTAATGACAGCTGATTGACGAAGAAAGAAAGAAAGAAAAAAGAAACCCTTGGGAAGGTAGATCATGTCCGTGAAAACATTTCAAGCAAATCCCAATTTACAGTGATTCAGAATTCTTAATTGGATTCCTCTTGCTAACAAAGGTAGATACAGAGAGAGGCAGAACTGCTCTATGAATTCTAGAATTATATAAGGATCTGAAAAAGACAGTTATCTTAACTGGCAGCCTGAACAGTGAATTCCTTGGCTTCTGCTCTTTTAAGTTCCCGAGTCGCTTCTGCAATTCTGATTTTAGAAATGATTCAGGTTGTACCTTAGACCTCAGCATAAAACTAGGGTTGTCATTTTCTTTCTTTCTTCCTTCCTTCTTTCCTTCTCCTTTTTTGTTTTGTTTTTGTTTTAGTGGCATTCTGTTCTAGGGATGTGTGAGGAATCCAATAGGGGGAGAAAATTCGATGGATTTTCTCGATGCAGCCCCACGGATTCCACTCCATCAACCCTGCAGTGGCGCCAACTCGATCTGACACGAGTTGAGCCAATATGCACACTTCCGTTTTTAAAATGGGCCAGGGAAATTTGCGCACAATTCAGGCCTCCTCTCCGCAGGTTTGTGCAAATGGCATGAATTTATGCAAATCGTGGAGCAGAGGCCCACAGTTTGCACACATCTGAAATTAAATGTCAGGAGATTCAAGGTGGCCAAGGTGGAGAGTGTGCATATGCAGTGAGAGGGGGATATTTCCGTACTTCTCATGTTAAATGCTACAACAAGAACGACGACGACTTGAATCTTAATGAGTCGGTCCTGATTTGTGCAAATTGTGATCTGCGCAAATTGCGCTGGAGAGATGCAGTTCTCGGCTCCAGATTTGTGCAAATATTTCAAGCAATTTCGCAGAAGCCAAAACTCCCCCCCCCCCCCAGCACAGCCTGCTTTTGTACATCGGGTCAGAAATGTGTCGAAAATCTGTCGAGCTCAAATGGAATGAATTTTCCAGAGTTGCACATCCCTATAAAAATATATTTTCACACAGTGCCCAGCTGCCTGTGGGAAACCCCCAAATAGGACATGAGTGCAATAGCACCCTCCCACTCATGTTCTCCAGCATTTGGTATACGTAGGCACATATAGGTAATATTTATATAAAGTCCTTCAAGTCTTGGTGCTGTACTGAAATTTAAGACCTGCATGTTATTTCCTGCCACCCTGGTTCAGTGGAGATGTCAGCAAGGCCATCAACATATTCTTAGTATGATGGGGGCTTAGGGAGGCTCCTGAAGGACACAAGATACATGCTGGATCAGACCAAACATCTCTTTAGTTCAGCGTTCTCTTCACACAGTGGCCAACCAGCTCCCCATGGGATCCCACAAGCAGGACAGGAGTGCCACAGCACCCTCCCGCTCATGTTCCCCAACAACTGGTGCACATAGGCATACTGCCTCTGATATTGGAGGTAGCATAGAGCCATCAGGACTAGAAGCCTGAGGCTGCTAACGGGGACTGGCCGACAAGAACATATTACGCCAGTCCTCTATGATTTACATTGGCTACCAATTGAGGTCCGGGCCCGATTCAAAGTGCTAACACTAACATTTAAAGCCCTAAACGGTCTGGGGCCAGGCTATCTGAAGGAACGCCTCATCCCATACGTGCCTACCCGAACCCTGAGATCTTCTTCGGAGGCCCTTCTCAGAGAGTGCCCCCTCCAAAAGAGGCTAGGAGGGTGGCTACTAGGGGAAGGGCCTTCTCGGTTGTGGCACCCCATCTGTGGAATCGACTGCCCAAGGAGGTCCGCCTGGCGCCTACCCTCTATTCTTTTAGGCGCCAGGTGAAGACCTTTTTATTTACCCAATATTTTAATGGATGATTTTATTCCTTTTATTATTTTTATTATCACCACTGTACCTCGGGATTGAATGTATTTGGCTGCTTGTTTTTTATCTTGGTGTATTTTAATATGCTTATGTTTTTTTGGGGGGGGGGGTTGTAATGTTTTTGTAAACCGCCCAGGGAGCCTTTTGGCTGATGGGTGGTAAATAAATGTTTTAAATAAATAATAAAATAAAATAAATAAATAAGCCATTGATAGCCTTCTCCTCCATAAATTTAAACAATCCCCTTTTAAAGCCATCTAAATTGGTGGTCATCACTACATCTTGTGGTATTAAATTCCATAGTTTAACTATGTGCTGTGTGAAGAACTCCTTCTTTTTCTCTATGCTGAAATTCCCCACCAATCCACTTCGTGGAATGACCCCAGGTTCTAGTCTTACGAGAACTCTAGTAATAAGACAGGAATTGGGGAAATCTCTACCCCAGAAAAAAACAATCCCATTAAGGAGTTTCTGTCTCGAGACTCTTCCTCGAGATGCTTCACCATAGCGGTTTAGTTTGAGAATTACTTTCTGTAGAATGGATTAGTCCTTTGTTGAGAGAAACGTGCCAGAAAGCAGACAGAAACAGGGTCAGTCGATATGCCGTGCTCCATTTGGAAAGGATATATGATGGGAGCACTTTAGACAAAACGAGAAGAATGGAAATGGGTCAGTAATTATTTAAATGCCTTTCTACATCGTTTTGCAGCCGGGCGGACCACTGTAACTCCAGGCCTCTAACGAATGAGTGGTAATTTACTAGGAAAAAAAGAGACATATTAACAATGTTGGTCATAGTTTTCAGAGTAAACTGAAGCGGCAGTTTACCAAAATCAATGTTACATACTTAGTAAGTGCTGGGACTTTTGTTCACGTTAACCAATCACGGTGGATTATGGATTTCCGCTCCCCTCCCTCAGGTAAACAAACAATAGCATCTCTGCTCCAGTTCCCCAGGAGAGATAGATTAAGATCTTTTCAGGTCTCCTTTGAATGTGTTTGAGATGATTATCGCTCTCCGGATTTTGAAATGGCAAAAGAATATGCTGACTGTGCAAATGGTATCACTAATCCTGCTGCTGCGAAGGTACACATATTACACTGCAACAGGCCTGGACTTTCCTCTGAATATCTTACTCAAGAGAGAACCACAGGCTACCCTAGCTGGCTGACAAGTGTACCCATAGGTACATCGACCCTGCTCAGTTTGCAAAACTTCAGGGTTGGGCAAACATGTCCTTTGAGCACCCACAAAACTGATGGCAGAGAACAAAGCAGCGGCAGACTTCACCCAAACGAACATGCACACACAGGCTTGTTTCTATTTACCGTATTTTTCCGTCTATAAGACGCCCCCATGTATAAGACGCCCCCCACTGGGCAGTTTCGCAACTGCGCGGTTCTCTCCTTGGATTACTTCCGTGTATAAGACGACCCTCAATTTTTAGTCTAACAATTTTAGGAAAAAGTATAGTCTTATACATGGAAAAATACTGTAATAGGGATGTCTCTGCGAGTCTCGGGGGGGGGCTGAAAGCAGGCTGAAATCAGCCCACTCGCCCCCCCCAAGACTCTTGCGCCTTACCTGGCCGCCGCTCGATCCATGCCGTGCCGGCAGCACGGGTTCCTGTTGTGTCATTTACGGCTTCCAGGAAGTGACGCGACGGGACCCCGAGCTGCGTTTTTAGCCTAAAGAACAGGGCAACCTGGCTTAAAACGGTCGCGATTTGCTATTTGCGGCCATTTTAAGCCGAGTTGCCCTGGTTTTTATGCTAAAAATGCAGCATGGGTTCCTGTTGCGTCACTTCCTGGCAGTTGGAAATGACACAAAGGGACCCTGCGCTGCCGGCGAGGCGGATCGAGCGGCAGGGGGGAATCGCACCTTGTGTGGGGGCGCTCGCTGAGAAAAGGTGAGCACCCCCCAAGGTAGGTTTTTACATCCCTAAAAAGTAAATAAAAGAAGTAACATATGATTTCTCAGGTGCTATAAGCTTGATGGTTACAAACTTTGCAAGTGCAATTTCTTAAACGTTACTCATACAGTGAGGTAAGGGAAACTACAGAATATGTCTCTTTTGATAAACCCTAGCAAGCGTCAGTGAAGTCTGTTAAGTGTAGAACCAGTCTAACTGTCATAGAAAGGGAGAATGGAATGCTAGGCAACATCCAGCATTCCCTCCCCTGATACCACTTGCTCCGCTGAACCCTGCTCCCTGACTTCTCAGAGAAGCTTGGTTTCTGCCTTTGCCCTTTAACTAAACTATAACAGTCTATCTTAACCCTTTACTGGGCAGTCAACTTAAAAAAAACCATCCCTGCAGAGCTGACATCTCATTGCATATTCCAGCAAAAACACTAGGTATTTTCCCAGGTGCTTCACAAGCATCCTCAGACACACGGACCTCACTGTGGTCGCAAATGACGCTCTTCATCTCATTGCCTGCAAAGGAATCATGGGACTTTTATCCTGCCCATGATTCCCAGGGCTGGAAGAAGACACCCTTTGTGTCATTTGTAGCTCACCAGATGGCTTCTTTAAGATTGTAGGGAGCCCTCCTCCCTTTTATTATGCCTCGCCCCCTTCTCCAAGGGCAAGAAGGGTTTGTTTGTTTGTTTGTTTGTTAGCAATCCTTAGGGAAGCAGGGGAGCTCAGGACAGGGGTGCAGGACCAGATATTAGTCCAGAGGCCAAATTTGGCCCACCTGGGGTCCCAGGCTAGTGCTCTGGGGTTCCCCAGAGGGCCATACACCCTCTGTTTATTTAATAGTAAGCGCAGGACAGGCATTTGATCAGGACGGCAGCATGTCAAAGGTTGTGAAAGGTTGTCACAAGTTGGTCACACGGAGGAGGGCCAGGAGGATCTCTTCTTGACCATCCTAGAGTGCAGGACACTGGAATCATGGGCTCAAGTTACAGGAAGCCAGATTCTGCCTGGACATCAGGAAAAATCTCCTGACTGTTAGAGCAATACGACAATGGAACCAACTACTTAGGGAGGTGGTGGGCTCTCCCACACTGGAAGCATTCAAGATGCGGCTGGACAGCCATCTGTCAGGGATGCTTTGACTTGGATTCCTGCACTGAGCAGGGGGTTGGACTCGGTGGCCTCATAGGCCCCTTCCAATTCTATGTTTCTATGTGGGGAGGGGAAGTTTTACTTTTCACTACCCAGGCCTGATCTCTGCAAAAATCACACCATCATACCCCTACCCCACCACTGGCACCAATATTTGTTCCTATTGTTAATTGCAGCGCAGTGTGTGTGTGTGTGTGAGCTTTTGCAGAGATTGCAGCTGGGGAGGGAAAGGTAAATCCTCCCCTCGCCATGTACAGCAGTCTGATAAAAAGTGAGGGGTTGCTTAATATTAAATTTTTAAAAAAAAACCCACACCCTGATGTGATCGGCAGCAACACATGTTGCATCTTGTGTAGAGAAGCCTTAAGTGTACTATTAAAAAAATTGAGATTCACATGTTAAAAAGAGATGATAGTCCACTTATTCATGTTTCTTCCATTTGCATGGGGGGGGGGGTAGTGAGTGATGGCATGCCTTCATTCCCCACACATGCGGAACAGCTGTTTTAGCTCCAACACCATTGCACATCCATCTGTGGGTGCAATGTTGGAAAAGAACTATGTACTTAAAATCCGGGGCACATGGGCCCAGATAGTGTGTGGGCAACATCCCGGAGAAACTGAGCTCATGTGCACTGAATTTTATGCACATGACCGTTTCAAATCTTATGCGCATGCACGGACCTGTGGTGGCATCAGAGGCAGCGGTTACAGTTGCTGAAGTGAGTGGAATGATGATAGTTGTCTGTTGACGAGACCTCCAGATTGTATCCTGTTTCATTGCTTCGTCAAAACTTCGTCAAAATCAAACTGAAACCAAAACATCTCTCTGTTGAAACATTTCTATTTCTCATTCATGGCGGGCAGCTAACATTATTCTTCAGACTCTGATATGCTTCTTCCAAACCACGCATTATCCAATATGAGTTTTCCAAAATCTTTACCCAAAGAATTTCCCAGGGGCTTTCTTTACTCCCACAAAAGAGCTTCAGTACAGAAGACAATGCAAAACAACTTGGATTCTCAAGGATGACTTGTGGATCTAGACATTCTCTAGCTCCTCACCATGTGTAGGGAAATCAACATATTGC
The DNA here is from genome assembly GCA_021292165.1 of Shinisaurus crocodilurus. Lineage (NCBI taxonomy): Eukaryota > Metazoa > Chordata > Lepidosauria > Squamata > Shinisauridae > Shinisaurus > Shinisaurus crocodilurus. The sequence goes on along the minus strand of CM037882.1, from coordinate 51,476,602 downwards.
CTGATCCAGCCCGGTGTACGAAGCAGCCCTACATCTTTGATACATCGTTGTGTCTGATGGAGGATGCTGCACTGCAGCCAGGTGGTACGAGATACAGTTAGGGCCAGGTTCACACGTGGATGTGTCAATGTGCCCTCGCGGACGAATCACTGCAGGCAGAACTTTCGCTCCATCTGGCACCAACTCAAACTTTTCAGTGGAGTCAGGACATGTATTCCTCAATGACTCATCAAATGTTGAGCAAGCTGATGATTAAAAAAAGAAGAAGAAAAGCGATCTGCTTGCATGAGTAAACCAACCCGTATGCAGAATAATCCAAGATTTTGTGGGGAGCAGAACAAGCAGACAACTAGCAAGCAGTGACTGCTCATAGGGAGCTTCCTTATACTGAGCCAGAATATTGGTCCATCTAGCCAGGAATTGAACCTGGGATCTTCTACATGCAAAGTATGCCAGGGGAGGCTGGTGACTCCTATGGCAGTGGGGCTCCTTATCCATTGCAGCTTTTATCCTAAGCTTTATAGCAGCTATCCATGGTGCTGGACACCATCCCCAAAATAGGTTCAGCACCATGGATAGCTCCTATAAAGCTCAGACTAAGAGATGCAATGGATAAGGAGCCCAACTGACACAGGCATCACCAGCCGCCACCCCTGGGTCTGCCATTGAGGTATGATCCCTCCCTGTTTGTTCCTAGCTGTGGTTTGCTCCCCCCACTCGAGTGAGCAAGCAAGAGATCAGCACAGCAGACGGAGGGCTTTGATTTTTCCTCCCTTCCCTATTTATATTTTACACAAACTTTAAATGCATCCAGGGTGCAAATAGCAATGACAGGAGCGGGGCCCCGTTTTGCTTCTTGATAATCTGGTGTCGCTCAGTGGCTCAGACTTCAGCCCTCCCATGTGTTCACACAGGAATGGGATTATGCTTGTAAAACAGCATGGTACTCCTGTTGCCAAATATAGGAGGCTAGTCACAGGGACGGGGGGAGGGCTTTTTAAGAAGCGCTGCATTCGGCGGGATGATAAGTCACAGCTGCAAGGCTGTTTTTTCTCTGGCGTGTGAGTGTGTGTGTGTGTGTGTGTGTTTATTATATGAAGTCAGTGTACGAATACTGAATTTATATTTGACAGATATACAAATGCATCTATAAAGCCAGAGCTCTCTCTTATAAAACAATAGATAGATGGACAATAGATAGATGGAGTTATATACATATAATTTACATTTTTATCCCACCCTTCCTCCAAGGAAATCCAAGTGGCAAACAAGGGTTCCCCTTCCTTTTTGTCCTTATAACAACCTAGTGAGGTTAAGCTGAGTCCTAGTCTAGCATTGACCACTAAACAACACTGGCTCGCATATACACACCTGAGTGTGTGTGTGTGTGTGTGTGTGTGTGTAGATACACATATGTGAGTGTATGTCTCTCTCTCTCTCTCTCGCTCTGTAATATATATATACCAGGGGTATGTAAACTTTTTGAGCTGTGGGCACATTTGGCAATTTGAGAAACTGTCCTGGGCACTACCACAAAATGGCTGCTGTGGGAGGCGTGGCAAAGGACAAGTAACCTGCCAAAAAGTCTGAATATAAGTCAGAGGTGGGGGCTGAGCCCCAACTAGGGGTAGGAGATCCGCTGGGACCTGACCTGCCTCCAGCTTGGCGGCGGCTGCTTCTGCGCCCACCAAACCAGACCAAAAGCTGGTGTGTGCTGTGCCGCTCACCAGACTTCTGGGTTCCTGGCGGGATGCTGTTTACATAGAAAATGCCTTAAGATACATCAAAAGCGGCTTCAGTTTGCTCAAATTATGGAAATTGCAGCCACTTTAGGCGTATCTTAAGTAGGGATGTGTGTGGAGCTCGATCGGGGGGGTGGAGGTGGGGCAAACCCGGCCTAATCAAACCCCCCCCCAAGCTCCGCACAACTTACCTTTCCCCGGCTTGGCTCACATCCTCGCGAGACAAGACGGGGAAAGGAAGTTCCGGGTCCCTGGCGCTATGTTATTTACGTAAAAAACAGGGGAAAGTTCCTTAAAATGGCCGCGTTTTATGTAAGTGGCGCTTTGTTTTTCATGTTAAAAACAGCATAAAATACGTTATATTCTAAGGTATTTTATGCTGTTTTTAAGATAAAAAACAAAGGGCCGCTTACACAAAACGTGGCCATTTTAAGGAACTTTCCCCTGTTTTTTTCCGTAAATAACGTAGCTCCGGGGACCCAGAAGTCCGCCAAGTGCCTCGGTGATCGCATCAGCTGGCGCGCGCAGGGTGCTCGGGGCAGATCGTGTGGAGGGGGCACTCGCTGAGCGCCCCGCAAGCCAAGCGCTGGGGTAAGTGCATTTTCTACATAAACAGCAGCCCATCAGGAGCCCAGAGAAGTCGCTTCCCCAGCTCGACTCAGGAGGACGTGAGTCGAGCCAGGGAAGAGGGAAGCCGGATGGAGTTCAGGGGGTCGAGAGCCCGGCTAGTCCGCTGGATTTCCACCCCCTGAACAAAATCCTCACACATCCCTAGGCCCGCACGCACTAAACAACTCCTTTGAACCCAGTTTTCAGCACCAACAGAAACCCCTTTCACAGTAATCCGAGCTGCTAGTTAGAAAATGTGTTGTGGGAAGGGTAGGGCACCGTGGTGAGCATCAAGGAAGGTTTCTGGTTTCTGTTGCCTGTGGGCTCCACAATGCTTACCATCAATCAATCAATCAATCAATTTATTTATTACGGTCATAGACCAGCAGGAACCCATCCATTTCTCCCCCTCTTTCTGCAGCCAACAACATCTGTTTCTACGGCGAGTGCTCTTACTATTGTTCGACTGAGCATGCTCTGTGCGGGAAACCAGACCAGATTGAAGGCTCCCTCGCTGCTTTTCTGCCAGACCTGTCTTTAGCCAAAAGGAAAACCTGGAGGAATCCATGGCGACGCTCCTACCACAAACGCAAGAAAGCAGAGTGAGTAGCGGACGGTGCCGTTAAGAAGGCTTTTCCAGCACCACACTCCCTATTTTTCTGGGTCATGTGCAAGCAGCAGGTGGTTAATTTTCCATTGTTTTGTAGCCAGACTGTAATTCGAGCACTGCTGAGAACAATCAGGCATATTTCCATTGATTTCAGTCAAATATGAAAGAGGGCCAGCCGTTTTGACCGATCTGACTGGCACACGGAATTCATGCAGCTCCAAGTGATTTTTTCCAGATTATTATTATTGTTATTGTTATTATTATTTCCATTTCTATACCGCCCAATAGCCGAAGCTCGCCAAAGATGTCATGCAGCCTTCATATGGGATGCTTATTCATTATTATTTCTTGTATTTCAATTTTAAATAATTAAATATTAACCCAAAGTGGGGTACAATACCAATAAACCCCATTAAAATCATGCAATCATAGACCAAAAATCCAGTAAAACCAAGGAACACAAACGGAGATCAATGTTGCAGTATTGTAAGCCACCCAGAGAGCTTTGGCTATTGGGTGGTATAGGAAAGAAAGAAAGAAAGGTGTTTTTCACAGCTTACTTGGAAAGCTTCAAAATGAAAACTCAGCTACTTCTGTACTCTAGTGCAGCTGTACCAACACATGCATTCACTAAAGCAGTGTTCTCCAACCTTGGGTCCCCAGATGTTTTTGACCTACAACTCCCAGCATGACCCAAGGTTGGAGAACACTGCACTAGAGATCAATCAGAATTCAGCTCCTTCTGCCCTGTGATGCAGCTGTACTGAGTAGAGATGTGGACTTCCTCATGGGGATTTGTGAATGAGCAGAGATTTGAATTTGGGTCTCCCCAGTCCAAATGTAGAGCTATTCACTGTAGCACACTGGCAAATCTAAAACTGTATTCACTATAGCACTCTCTATTCGATATAGCATGCACACACACACACATTTTAATAATATTGGGGCGGACACCTTACAGCCTTGAAGATTTCCCCATGTATCTTGAACAATGCTCCCACTGACCTTAATGACAAAATGATAAGATTGGTGTTCTTCTTCTACATCTAAACCTCCAGAATTGTATTTTTCTCCTCCAGGTGGGAAGTTGATCCAGACTATTGTGAAGAGGTTAAACAAACACCGCCCTATGACAGGGGAACCCGAGTTCTGGACATAATGGATATGACCATTTTTGACTTCCTCATGGGTATGTTTCTCGTCTCTTGAAATAATACAGGCACTCCTTGAATTTGAACAACCCAAACTGTACCACTTCAGACTGCGGGGGGGGGGGGGGGACTCAGCTGATGAAAGGATCCTCCAGGCAAAAGCAGTTCCTGCATGTAGAAAACTAGCTGGTCATTATGAGAACTTTGTGACTTTGAGGATTGGTGCCATGGGTTTGCTTGTTTTCCTCTTTCCTCCTCATCCATTTTTCTTTCTGTGTGGTGTCTTTTAGATTATAAGCTTACAGACAGGGACATTTAGGAGAAGAAATGGCTGCCCCAGTGGGGCACTGCAGGAATCCCGTTTTGTCCTCCAGCAACACGTCTTGGAGGACATTATGCTCACTGCAGCAGCAAAATGCTGCTTTTACTTATTTTGTGTGTTCTTGAATTGCCCCTCCACTACTGAGTGCCCGATAAAATCATAAAAAGATGCAAAAGTCAGAAAAGCTAGAGCCAAAGCTTTTAAAACAAGGAAAAGAATGGGGGGAAAGTTGTTAGTATCTCCTCTTGCCTGGTGAAAGTTGAATCAATTTTCACCTATCCCTGAAACCGGCAGAAAGTGCCTCCCTGCTTTTGCAGCAAGAGAATGGGGCGACAAAGATGGGAGCTCTTCCAAAGGCTTGCTTGCTATTCACACAGCAAAGAGCCCTTCCCCCTGTGTCTCAGCTTAGGAGGGAGTCGAGGTAGTGCATGTTAATATGAGAGCCTGTGTGCGTAGTGGTGAGAGTGTTGGACTGGGACTCGGGAGATCCGGGTTCTAGTCCCCTCTCGGCCATGAAATTCACTGGGTGACTTTGGGCCAGTCACTGCCTCTCAGCCGAACCTACCTCACAGGGTTGTTGTGAGGATAAAATGGAGAAGGAGGACGAGGATTATGTAAGCTGCCTTGGGTTCCTTGCAGGAAAAAAGGCGGGGTATAAATATAATAAATAACATTTAAAAAATAATATACTTGTCTTTTCAATCAGGGGCTGTGAGAGGGACCATGTAGAAAGTATGTGGAGGCCAGATTTTGCCCCAGGGAGAGTGATTCTATGGCCCCTAGACATCATTTGGGGAGCCATAGGATAATTTGGATTCCCAGATCTGAGGTCGGAGACAGAGCTCCGACCTTGGAGCTGGGGATCCGTGCTTCCACCCCCCTCTACCACATCACAACTGGCATGGGAAGAACTGCACTCTCAGGCTGCCTCTCTGAGGCTGGGAACTCAACCTTGGAGAGGGGGGTAAGGGGTTATTTCGGGGAGGGGAGGTGGCTGGGGCTGCCAGGATACGAGCTATTCCGATGGCGCTCCAGCCTCCTTCCCTCCCCATCCAAAGTGCCATCTAGCTGGATTGCAGAGCAGGAACACAGGAAGCTGCCTTCTACTGAGTCAGACCATGGGTCCATCTAGCCCAGTATTGCCGACACAGACTGGCAGCAGCTCTCCAGGGTTTCAGGCAGGATTCTTCCCAAGCCCTACCTGGAGAAGGTGGGGATCGAACCTGGGACCTTCTGCATGCCAAGCTGGTGCTCTCTCACACTGAGCTGTGGTCCCTCCCTACAGCACCTGGTATTCCAAGGCGGTCACCCATCCAAGTACTAACCAGGCCCGACCCTGCTTAGCTTCCGAGATCAGACGAGATCGGGCTGTTCAGGGCTATTCAGGTGTCACTTCAGGTGCGGGGAGGCAGAGATCACCTCCGCCGCTTCTGTGCACTGGATGCTTGTAAGCCTCTGAGTGAGCAGCCATTGCTGCGCCGTGATGAGTTGTAGGACTTTTTTCTGTCTAAACACGCATCGGATGGCACGCTTAGTAAGTATTCGGCATATGTTCATCCCTCCTATTTCTTTTCCGTGTAGGCAACATGGATCGGCATCACTATGAAACCTTTGAGAAGTTTGGAAATGAAACATTTATTATCCACTTAGACAATGGACGAGGGTAAGTGTGCTAATGGATTCTGATGGCCTGTAATGTTTCAGTCTTGTTTTATTGAGATTGTATTAATGTATTTTGATTCTACTTATAAGACACTTCTACAATATTCTTAAAGGCAGGATATAGACCAGATTAACTCATTCATTCATTAGATTTCTATACCACCCAATAGCTGAAGCTCTCTGGATGTTTTACAAAGATTAAAACCTTTAAAATACATTATAAAACTGTACGAACATATACGTAAATAGACAACACACATATATCCAAAAACAATTTTAAGCGATCAACATCAAGAAATATTCAAGACCTGATTAAAACCTTATTGTATGCTGCCAAATGCCTGAGAGAAGAGGAAAATCTTAACCTGGTGCTGAAAAGATAACAATGTTGGCATCAGGCAGGCCTCGTTGTGGAGATCATTCCATGATGGGGGGGCCACCACTGAGAAGACCCTTTCTCTCTTTGCCACCTTCTGAGCCTACCTCAAATGAAGCACCTTAGATGACAATCGTAGTGCACAGGGACGCTCTTGCCAGGAGAGGTGTTCTCTCAGGTATTGTGGTCCCAAGCCGTGTAAGACTTTGTAGGTCAAAACCAGCATCTTGAATTTGGCTCGGAAATGTAAAGGCAGCCAGTGCAAGTGGGCCAGAATTGGTGTTATATATTCAGACCTTCTGGACCCTGTTATCTATTTAGCTGCCCCATTTTGCACAAGCTGTAGCTTCTGAACCATCTTCAAAGGCAGCCCCACATAAAGCGCATTGCAGTAGTCTAGCCTGGAGGTTACCAGAGCATAGACAACTGAAGCCAGGTTATCCCTGTCTAGATAGGGGCATAGCTGGGCCACCAACCGAAGTTGGTAGAGGCCACCTGAGCCTCAAGTGACAATAATGGGTCCAGGAGGACCCCCAAGCTATGATCTCGCTCTTTCAGGGGTAATGTAACCCCATCCAGAACAGGTTGAACACCCACCATCTGGTCAGAAGAACCACCCACTTACAGCATCTCAGTCTTGTCTGGACTGAGTTTCACATCATTTCACAACTCTCATCATTTAGCCGACGGAAATAAATTGTTGAAACCAATATGTTAAGGTATTCAGCTATTGCTGAAACCAATATGTTACCGTACATCTCTGATCTTTTCTCTTCTCTTTTGCATCCCCACAATAGGTTTGGAAAATATTCCCATGATGAACTTTCTATCTTGGTGCCTTTAAACCAGTGCTGCAGGTATGCCTCTCCTGTCTATCATACAGTAGGGAACAATTTGGGAGCATCACCGTCGTAGGGATGGGTGAGAATTTCATCCAGTTCTCATTTTGATGCACACAAACCTCTTTTGTGCTCGTCGAACCCAAGGCACAAATTGGAATGCAGTGGCACTCCTCAATCTGCACATTCCCAAACACTGAGCTCAAGTTCATCCATTTTCAAATGGGCGCAAGGAATGCGTACGACAAGGAAAAGTGCACACTAATTCTGCATATCAAGGGAAGGTGCACAAAGATTCACTTTAGTCTATGCGGGGAAGTATGCACATTTTTTAAAAAAATAGATGGGCATTAAAAATTCACTAGTTTGGAAAACTGTGTACAAAAAAGTCTATATTTGAAGAACTGCATGAAAATAGGCACAAAGCAAACATGGCAGATTCACCCTGTCTCTAAGAGAAATGTTCGAGTGCTTTGAGGCCCGGGCCAGGGAGGTGGGAAAAAAGATCTTTAAGGGTGCAATCCTTTGCATGTTTAGACAGAAAAAAGTCCTACAACTTCCAGCATTCCCCAGCTAGCAATGGAGTTGTAGGACTTTTTTCTGTCTAAACATGTACAGGAGTGCAACCTTAGATTGTGTTGTGTCTGCTCTTGAACTGGCTATAGGGGTGCAGCTAATGTTAAGACTCTAGACTTAATAGTTTTACACAGTTCCCTCTCTTTAGTTGCTGGGAGCTGTAGGACTTTTTTTTTTTTTGGTCTAAACATACATAAGATGTAATCCCCTAAGGGATTTACAGGAAACAATGGTGCCTCATTTTTCAGCTGGTAGCAGTAGCTACAGAATTGGGCCAAGAGCTCAAAAACAGTTTTAAAGTTCACCAGGGAAGCTACGCTAGGGGGGAATTGGAGCTGAGATGGGTATATTTATGATTATATTTAGGATCAGTGTATCTTCCCACTCAAGAGGACGGCTCTTTTTCAGGGTTCCAGCCGGCCATTTCCCTCCCAGCAGAGCATTCCACTTTTCTCCCTGTGTGTTGTTTGTCTTTTCACTCTGTTGCTAACTGAGCATGCTCAGTCCTTATTGAGTTGTTTCTTGGGGAAACAGTTTGTTCCCATAGATATTTTAAACTGTTTTTTAAAAAACTTTTGAAAAGGGGTGCCCCCCCCCAAGTGCACTGATACTTCCCTTTTGTTTCTCAGCGGGCCTCTTTGGGCTGCAATCCTGGTGGCACACCACCCGCACACACACCCAAGTTTGCTATTAGCAGGAGGGACTGGTCATTTAAAATATACTCTGAATTAAGGTGTGGCTTGGGCGAGTCAGAGAGAGAGGAAGATCAAAGGATGGAGTCATGCAACAGTCTGACATGTTCTGAAGCCTCTGCTAGCATCCGCATACAGTTGTGTAGCAGTTTTATTTATTTATTTATTTATTTATTTGCTGTGTTTCTATCCCGCTTTTCATACAATAATTGTCTCTCCAAATGGTTCACATCAATCCAAAAAGAGAGACGTGGGCCCTCCCATCAGGCTTACAAGCTAAAATGACAAGACATGCAAGGGAAGGGGAGGTGAGGGGAAAAGAACAGGAGAGAGACCAGTTTTTCCAAGCCAAAAACGGTGGTGAGCTAGAAGTGGGCATTTAAAGGCACCTCGGGCCAGGCTGATCTTTCCTTGCTGGTGTTCTTGCTTGATTAGCAATTGGTGGCTCTTGTTCCTTTGGCTGATGGACGGGGCCAGGGCGTTCTTTCCCCTGACTTCTGTAGTCCCAGGGCTACAGGGAGGTGAAGCTAGGGATGTGTGCGGATGTCGTTGGGGGGGCGGTAGTCTGGCGAACTTGCCGAGCTCGACAGACACCCCCCACCCCAAGCTCTGCTCGACCTATCTGTTTCCCCAGCTTGACTCGCGTTCTCTCAAGCCAAGCCAGAGAAGTGACTTCCGTGTTCCCTCCGGAGCGCTTCTTACATAGAAAATGGCATCGGATATGTTAAAAACGGCCGCAGCTTGCGCAAGTTATGCAAATTGCAGCCGTTTTTTAACGTAATGCCATTTAATGCCATTTTCTATGTAAAAAACGCTCCGGAGGGAATGTGGAGGTCCTGCGAGCATCTCGGCTGCCACTCGCTTTTGGCCCATCTCGGCAGGTGCGGCGGCAGCAATCGCTGAGCACCCAGTGAGTCGGGCTGGGCGGTGGGAGATTGCCCACCACTAGGTGAAGCCAACTGTTCTTTCTGCCAGGGAGCGGGAAGGGAGCTCCAGGCAACTACTGCTTCTCTGGCTGATGGATAAGAACATCAGAAGAGCCCTGCTGGATCAGGCCAAGGGTCCATCTAGTCCAGCATTCTGTTCACACAGTGGCTGACCAGCTGCCTGCAGGATCCCACAAGCTGGACAGGGGTGCAACAGCACCCTCCTGCCCATGTTCCCCAGCAACTGGAGTACATAGGCATACTGCCTCTGATACTGGGAGCCAATCAGGACCAGTAGCCATTGATAGCCTTCTCCTCCATGAATTTGTCCAACCCCCTTTTAAAGCTGTCCAAATTGGTGGCCATCACTACATCTTGTGGAAGTGAATTCCATAGTGTAACTATGTGCTGTGTGAAGAAGTCCTTCCTTTTATCTGTCCAGAATCTCCCACCAATGCTCTCCTCCTTGGCTAGATGTTATTCCTGAGAAGCAGGGGGTGCAGCCTCCCAGTGGCTCTTGGTCCCCTGGCTGATGGCAGAGGCCACGGTGTGCTTCCCTTCTGCTCTACAGTCCCAGGGCAACTACAGGATGAGTTTAGAAGCCTCCAGTCACCACTAGAAATCTCAGTTCCCATCAGCAATTCACTGGGTCACCCATTATCTCAGCTCTATCCTCTACCTACTGCCCCAATCTGTATTATAGAATGGATAAAACTGCCCTTCACTTAGAGCAGTGTTTCTCAACCTTGGGTCCCCAGATGTTTTTGGCCTACAACTCCCAGCATGCCCCAGCCAGCTATGCTGGCTGGGGCATGCTGGGAGTTGTAGGCCAAAAACATCTGGGGACCCAAGGTTGAGAAACACTGACTTAGAGCAACCAGAGAAAAATGTGAAAACAGTACATTTGTAAATCACTCCATCAAAATGGGATATTGGCATTTATTTATTTATTTTTAAATGGTTAAGGAGCTTCTACACACTGCAGAAAAGTGAAGCTTGCTACAGACAAACAGCCCGTGACATCTGATTGGGTGGGGGAGAGCACATGTGTAAATCTCTCCCCTAAAGTAGAGGACATGAGCATCAGAATATATGGCTGGCCCTGCACTGAATCCCTCCAGGCCAGCATCCCGTTTCCCACAGTGGGCAGCCGGAAGCCATAAGCGAGACATGAAGGTGATAGCCCCCTCCTGCCGCTTGGTATCCAGTGGGCACTGGATGGAGATACGTTGGAGATATTCCAGATCCTGTGTTTGTCCTTTCTTCTCTCCCTCACCACCCTTGCAGTGTTCCCCAGTCCAGTTCGCCTTGCATGTTTCATTCTTCTATATGTTCCACTAGAAACCAAGGTGATGCCTACTGAACAATGAAACAAGCTTTTGATATCTCAAGTTACCCGATCCTTTCTGAGTGCAAAGAATGTACCTGTAATTTGGAATGTTCCAGTTCTCGGAATGAACAGATGACTTGCACTGAACCTTTAAATAAAACCAGTTTTTACAGGACAGAGCAAAGAGCAAACGGGGGGGGGGGGGATGTAAGCTAAGAACATAAGCAGAGCCTTGTTGGATCAGACCGAAGGATCACCTAGTCCAGCATTCTGTTTCCATAATGCCTCCGGGAGATCCAGAAGCAGGGCTTGGAGGCAATAGCTCCTCTCCTGCAGCTTGGACTACGCGGTCCTTCAGTCTGATCCAACAAGGCTCTGCCTACATTCTTAGCTTGCACCCCTTGTTTGCTCTGTGCTCTGTCCTTGTAAAAGCTGCTCCATTTCCCAGATTAGGTTTCAGCTTCAGTGTCCCAAGGGTGGGTGGGAAAGGGTACAAATTTGGGGGCGGGATGCGGGGGATGAGGCTAAGTTGTAATTCAGGGGTGGGCAACCTGTGGCCCTCTAGATGACTTGGCCTACAACTCCCATCATTCCCTCACCACTGGCTATATACTGGCTAGGGCTGGTGGGATTCATAGGCCAAGGCATCTGGAGGGCTACAGATGGCCTACCCGTGCCATAAAAACGGTGGCTTTCAAACTGTGTTCTGAGAAGTGTCTGGGGCTGTGCTAGTCCAAAGTGCAGGTGGGGGCTCACATGGTTACCCCTACATATATAAAATGACAAGACATGCAAGGGAAGGGGAGGGGGAGGGGAGGGGTATATATGTAGGGGTAACCATGTGAGCCCCCACCTGCACTTTGGAAAATCTTTGGGAAGAGAAGGGGGGAGAAAGAGAGAGAATGAATTAATGAAAGGGAGAGGGGGGGGAATGAAAAAGAGGGAGAGAAAGAAAAAGTGAGAGAAACAGGAGAGAGAGAAAGAGAAAGAAAAAGTGTGTGAGAGAGAATGAAAGGGAGAGAAAGAAAGTGAAAGAGAGAATGAAAAAAGAGAAAGAGAGAATGAACGAGAAAGAGAAAGAATGAAAAAGAGTGAAAGAAAGTGAAAGACAGACAGACAGAGATCACCACATAAAATCTTGATGGAACTATTTGAATGGAGGAGCATTCAGCCATGTGAGCCCCCCTACCGGCCTGCTGAAATAGTTTAGCCCAGACACAGGTTTACGGATTCAGTGAGAACTTCGACCTTTTAACAGTATCTCACATTTGATCCTTGCTTCACTTTCAAATTTCCTATCCCTCTCTCTCTCACTCACTCACTCTCTCCCTTCCTTCCTAGAATACGGAAGTCCACCTATCTGCGATTACAGCTACTAGCCAAGGAGGAGTACAAACTCAGTCACCTGATGGAAGAATCTTTGCTGAAGGACAAAATTGCACCCATCTTGTACAAGTTGCACCTCGAAGCCATGGACCGGAGGCTCCGGATAGTTCTCAAGGCCGTCAGTGACTGTATAGAGAAAGATGGTTACAGTAACGTGGTCGAAAATGACTTTGTTTCCGACATGAACACTGTTACGACTAAGAGGTAGTGAATTCGCAGGACCACCTTTTTATTAGCTCTGTCAAAGAAGAGAGGAAACAAAACAACGAGAACAGTCTTGCAAGGGACTGTGTATGCCACTTTGTGAATTCAGTGAATTCAGACATTGCGATTATAATTGTTCTCAAAGTAGCTAAGGCGTAGACTCTGCAAAGGATTTAGGTTGAGGGCGGGCAGCTCGGGGCCTCTTGGGGTCACGCAACCAGCTTGGTGAACCAATCTCGGTGGGTCTTGGGGAATCCCCATGTTTTCAGTGGAGGTGGCCTCACCGTTGCTGCTGTCTTCATACAGCCCTGCTTCCCTTCGGCCCTAAATTATTTCTCCCCATCGCCCATGATGGCATGGGATTACACACTGTGGGTGGAGCTTCTGGCAAGCTTCGCCTGAAGTGGTGTTAGCATTGTTCCTGCAGTGAGTGAGTTTGTAGACAAGCCCTTCCCGTCCTAACGCATATGCGCGCGCACCCAGACACACACACGGCACATGGATGGAGCTTACCAGTAACACTGGGAAGGGCTTTCAGGAAATTGGCGGATTACTGTGTGGCATCCGGGTTGTCCCTCTTTGGATGAGGTAACTGGGGGGAAAAAAGGTGCACTTATTGCCACGCTTTTAAAAATTAATTCCCCAAGCAGGATTTGGAAAATCTTTGGGATCACTCATGAATGACACTTGCCTCCTGGCAAAATGGTCCTTTCCCTCCCCATCCATCACACACAGTTTCTTTCATTTGTACAGAAAGCAGATCTTTATTTAACGTTTCGTATTTATATAGGAAATAGTTATGTTTTTAAGAAATTCAAACCTACCTACCCATGGTTGGTTGTGTCCCCCCCCCAAAAAAAGAGAAAGACTGGGTTATGTTCACAGCTCACCAAGTGCTCTAGAAGGAAGCCGATACACTACCAGTCTGCACTGTTACGGCATTTCTAAGACTCTTCAAATCAAGGTTCAGGAGGGGGGATCGAATATTTCAGAGCTCCCCCAATTCAAAAGAACATAGAAAACTAACACATCGAGGGGCAGGCTAGGCTGTAAAAATGCTCCCTGGTATGGAGGTTTTTCACAGGCGTGGAGTTTGTGACATGAAAAGAAGCTTCCCTTACCTGCATCTTGGAATGGTACAGTCGTGGAGTGGGCTCCGGCACCTGCTTTGTCTCAACGTGCACAGCAACCTTTCGTTTCTTGTGCTAACCTTCAAGCGGTGCTGAACCTCAGGCTTAGTTATTACGCGCAGTAAGAGCTTTAAGTTAAAATGTGCCGGCATTTTTGCCCCCCCCTTTTGCCTTTGGCCCCGCCTATGTTGCCTTCAGCCCCGCCCAGCACTGGAATGTGGTCCCCCAAGAGCGTCTCTGAAATTGAATGCGGCCCTCGGGGCGAAAGAGGTTTAGCACCCCTGCTTCATTGTACCTTATTTAAATTACTTTCCCCTCTCCAAATCCCGCGTTCACCTATTCAGCATTTTGAGGAGGGAGACCTCTCAAACCAACCCCACCCCCAAACAGCAACCCATCTAGACACACACAAAGTTACAGCGACGTAGTCAGAAGAGGATCTTGATCATTCGTGCGTTGACAGGAATACTTGAATGTGGTTTTACAAAGTGATGTAAGAAAAAAAAAGACAAATTGTACTATTTATCCAGAAGAAAGTAGCAGCTCTTATCTTTCTAGACTGTCGTAGTGGGGCTGCTGCTTTCCCGACTTTGCTTTTGATAGTTTTCGTGTAAATATATACATATACGAGTTCAAAAACATTGAGGATAAAAAAACAAAAACAAATCAGAAAGCTGTTTTCGGCAGCGATAGACTTACTTTTGCAGCATTTTTTTTTCCTTTTTGTGGATTTGTTTGCAATGTGGTCCCAGTGCAATAAAGATATGGCAAATGTGTAGCCAGAAAGTCTATGTGATTTTTATTTTACCGCTTTCAGAGGTTACATTGGCTAACGCGGGGGTGCAGAACCTCAGGCACGCAGGCCAAAACTGGCCTGCCAGGATTCTATAGATAGCCACACCTCCTTCCACTGGCCCCACCCCCTTTCCCCAACCTCCTATCATTTGGTGGTTTCCTAGCTTTTGTGCAGTCCCCCCCCCCAGTTCTAAAAGGCTGAAATGCCTCTCTTAAGTCTCAGTTACTGGCAGTAAGACTTAAGAGCTTTCAGCTAAAATAGGCTGGTATTTTTGATCTTTTGCCCTGCCACTTTTGCCTTTCCCCTTGCACATCACTGCAATGCAGCCAGTGGAGGCCGGTGGCTCCAATGTCAGTGGGGCTGTGTGTCCACTCTGGATTTTAGTCTGAACTTTAAATGAGCTATCCATGGTGCTGAACCCTATCCCCGAAATTGGTTTGGCACCATGGCTAGCTCCTTAAAAGTTCAGAGTAGAATCCAGAGTGGATACACAACCCCACTGACATTGCAAATGGATGTTGGCCCTTGGGCTGAAAGAGGGTCAGCACCCCTGGGCTAAAAGCACCAGTTCATCAGACAGGACAGGATTTTGGCACAGCACTAGCTCCGCCCCTTGCCAGGATGTGGACGCAGCACTGCCCTGCCTCACACGTGAATTGTGAGGGATGAAAAATAGGGGCCGGCCTAGTAGTGAGCGGCCTGCCAGGGACCCGCCTCCACCTTGGCGGACACTGCTGCTGCGCCTGCTGAGCTGCTTCAATAGCGGACATGCGCCAAGCCGCTCGGCATGCTTCCAGGTTCCCGGCAGGCTGCTTTTTACATAGAAAATGGCATAAGATATGTTAAAAGCAGCCGGAATTTGTGCAAGTTATGCAAATTGTGGCCACTTTTGGTGTATCTTACGTTATGTTCTACATAAAAGAGCCACCCACCAGGAACCCAGAAGTCGCTTCCCCAGCTCATCTCAGGAGAACGCGAGTCGAGCCAGGGAAGCAGGCAGGTGGGACGGAGCTCAGGGGCTCGAGCCCATCGAGTTTGCCGGACTTCCACACACAGCCCCAAACGGAATCCTCACACATCCCTAGGCTGCCAGCCTGCCCACACAGTTGGGGCTGTTGCCACCTGCAGTGGCAGGACACACACACCCCCGCCGCCCAAAATACCCTTTGGAAAAAAGAAAGCTGGTGTGCTACAATCCCTGCCAATGGTGAGCCCTACCTGTGAGAAACTCTTGGAGAATTTCTCTTCCCCCCAGAGAAATTCAGTGAAATTGTCGTCGTCGTCCCCCCCCCCCCCCGTTTCTCTGCTCAGAAATAGGGTGGAGAATTTTCGGATGCCATTTGCCCACAGCTTTATCCAAAACAGTGGCATGGCCACATTGCATAGCCCAACTCACAAGGCATGTGATTGGTTACCGCTGAGCCCTGTTATACATCCATAACAGCCTGCATGAGCCTTCCGCTTGAGCAACAGCTTCCCTGGCCTGACCCTTTGGATCTGTCCTGTTCCTGCTTTGCATGCTGGCTAGTCCTTGTTGTCGACAGGGGTGTATGAGAATTTCGTTACAGTTTGCAAGTCATCCGAACGAACGTGCTCTGATCACAAGCCCAAATGAACAGGACTGCATGTTCTCTGAAAATGTGTGCAACTTCTTGAACTTGTGATCACATTTGAGAAATGTGTGGGGTATTTATTTGTTTTAAATACTCACTTTAAAATGTGCTTTTTTCAAAAAATCAAACATTTTCACACTTTGGTCAATGGGGGGAAAGCACACATTTTTGAAAAATGCACACAGAAATGCATGCTTTCCCTGTGCATTCCCTTTCAAATGAACTGAAAAAAAATATTTTGCAAGTGAAAACCAGAGCGAGTCAAACCAAGCTTTGAATTAAACTTCGGAGAATTTCTGCAAACTCAAACATCCATGGTTCTCCCATCCATACGATGGCCGAGAATTTTGAGGGGGGGAGGAATGGAGCGAAATCGCCCCGCTCTTCCCCCCCCCCGAGCTCAGTGAGACTTACCTGACCCTGGCTCATCCCAAGTTCCCGCGGGGAAAGGAGCTTCCAGGTCCCCGGCGTGTCATTTCTGGTTCCTGGCCCTGTGTTTTTTACATAAATACCAAGGTAAACTTCCCTAAAACGGCTGCAAATAGCAAATCGTGGCAGTTTTAAGGTAGTTTACCTTGGTATTTATGTAAAAAATGCAGCGCGGGGGGACCTGGTAGTGACACGCCGTGGACCCGGAAGTCCGCCGAGCACCACAGCTGCCGAGTGCCGCGTGACGAGCGGGGGGGTAAGTGGCCATCCCTACCTGGTAATCCCCAAACCTCCAATCCCGGAGGCATGAGGAGTCCTAGGGATGTGCATGGATCTTGATCGGGGGTGGAAGTGGGGCGAACTTACCCCGCTTGACCCCCCCCAAGCTCCGCACAACT
This sequence comes from Shinisaurus crocodilurus, assembly GCA_021292165.1. Classification (NCBI taxonomy): domain Eukaryota; kingdom Metazoa; phylum Chordata; class Lepidosauria; order Squamata; family Shinisauridae; genus Shinisaurus; species Shinisaurus crocodilurus. The sequence goes on along the minus strand of CM037882.1, from coordinate 51,459,811 downwards.
TACCTTTCCCTGGCTCGGCACAAGCCCCGCAAGAGGAGCTGGGGAAAGGTACTTCCGCCGGGTCCCCAGTGCTGCATTTTTTACATAAATACCATGGAAAACCACCTTAAAATGGCCACGAATAGCAAATCGCTGACAGAGGCTGTTCCAACAGCCCTGCTGAAAGAATTAAGTTTCCCCCTCCTCCCTCCATATTCCTTTTTCCTTGTATGCTGTCTCTTGTAAGCCTGCGGGCAGGGACTTCTATGTAAGCCACTCTGGGAGCCTTTTCAGCAGGTATTTCCATGGTATTTACATAAAAGACGTATCACCGGGGATCCGGAAGTGATGCGCTGGGTCCCCAGAAGTCTTCTGAGCCCCTCAGCTGGCGCTCGGCGAGGCACTCGATGGATCACACGGCGGGGGCGCTCACTGAGTGCTCGGCAAGTCGGGGTGGGCAGTTCACCCACCCCTAGCAGTGGCTCTCCAGGGTTTCAGATGATGGTGCGGGGGCTTTCCCAACCCTAGCTGGAAATGCTGGATACTGAAACTGGGACCTTCTCCATGCAAAACATGTCCTCTGCCACTGAACTCTGGCCCTCCCCAAGTTCATATTCACTGCACTCTGACATCGCCAGTTGGCACAACCCCCTACTGAGAAGTAGCACATGTCATGAGCTGCTGGGACTAGAACCAGGATTGTTTGTTTGTTTGTTTATTTATTTATTATTTATTTATTTGGTACAGATGCTCCATGCGGTGAGGTATCAGAACTGCTTTGTGGAGCAACGTCCTTGCAGTGAAGTATTCTCAGAGTCTAGATTGGTGGCCCCACCCACCCAGGCTGGCCATTGGGCCCTCCAGGGGAGGAAGGGCTTTAAAGGGCTTCCTGTTGGGGCCAGGGCCTTGCCTGAGCAATGAGGTCTTTGCTGGCTCTGTGCATCCTTTGTCATGACTGCTGGTCCCTTGGCTCTGACTTTCTGGCTCCACATGTGGTTCCTGGCTCCATCCCTGGTTTCTGGCTCTCTTCTGACAAATGCTTCTGGCTCAGCCCTGACCGTGTGGGTGCAAATCAAGTCCTGTGTCATAGTCAGTGCAAAGCTCCCACGGCTAGAACCGCATCCAGGATTGAATTTCACCTTAGATGTTCCCTGGCAACGGCCCGTCACGCTGAGGGCGTTGCGTGCCTCTGTGGCTGGGAGGCTGAACACCTTTTCATGCTTGTATGACAGCCAGGTTAGCACAAGAAGATTCAGTGGCTCTGAAGGGGTGTCACTGCATATTAGATCAGTAATCCATGAGCTCAGGAAGATTAACATGACAGAGTGAAATGTCCCTTCAGAAGCTCTGTGCACGTCCCTCCAAAGGAGGGGAAAGTACTTGAGTGCCGTTCCACACTACGAGGCCCTTAAATCAGTGGTAGGAATTTACCGAAGCTCAGATGGATGTAAGGAAAGTTCCTTAGGGCTGCAGGGCTAAATAAGATGTGTGATCACAGCTCATGGCTTGTTGCTGTTGTTGTTTTGTACTGTGTAAGAATAGAAGTGAGAGATTTCTTACATATATGCAGGCACAACAGAGCTAAGGAACACCTGAAAACCTCCCCATGAAGGTTCCTCCTAGCAGCAGCCATTCCAGCAGGCTGAGCTGAGAGAGCTGACAGAGGCTGTTCCAACAGCCCTGCTGAAAGAATTAAGTTTCCCCCTCCTCCCTCCATATTCCTTTTTCCTTGTATGCTGTCTCTTGTAAGCCTGCGGGCAGGGACTTCTATGTAAGCCACTCTGGGAGCCTTTTCAGCAGAGGAGTGGCATAAAAATACTTCAAAGCAATAAAGTGAAACCAATGTTTAAGAAGGATGTTGACAAACTAGAACATGTCCAGAGGAGGGTGGCAGAGACTTGGGGGGAGCTGGGCAGGTTTGGAGACCAAGTCTGATGAGAAAAGGTTGAAGGAGTTGGCAGTGGAGGCTGGTGACTCCAACGTCAGTGGGGCTGTGCATCCACTCTGGATTTTACTCCGAACTTTAAAGGAGCTATCCACGGTGCTGAACCTATCCTAACAAAAAGTTAGGTTCAGCACCGTGGATAGCTCCTTAAAAGTTCCGAGTGAAATCCAGGCAGGGTGAATACACAGCCTCACCGACGTTGGAGTCACCAGCCTCCCCTGGGAGTTGGGCACGTTTAGCTTGGAGAAGAGCTGGTGAAGAGGCAAAATGATGGTCAGATGTTTTAAGGGCTGTCACATAGATGGTGTTGCTTCTATCCTCCGGAGCAACCATTTTCTGTTGCTCCAGAGGGTAGGATGCAAACTGATGGATTGAAATTACAAGAAAAAGGATTTGGTCTAAATTTTCGGAAGAACTGCCTGAACAGACTGCCTCGGAAGGGGGTTAGGGTCCCCTTCGTTAGAGTTTTTACAGTGGAAGCTTGATGGCCACCTATGAGGAGGAACCAGGGATGCCTGGAGACCAAGTCCTATGAGTAGAGGTTAAAAGAGTTGGGTATGTTTATCCTGGAGAAGAGCCAATTAAGAGGTGATCTGATAGCCATCTCAAATGTTTGAAGGGCAGCCACCTATATGACGGAACAGCTTTGTCCTCTCTTCTCCAGAGGGCAGGACTCTAAACATGTGGAAATGTCAGGGGAAAAGAAGTTGGCTAAACATTTGTAGAACCTTGGCCTAGAGACCAAGTCCTCTGCCCAAGGTCGGAGGAGTTTGGTATGCTTAGCCTGGAGAAGATATAATTAAGGGGCAATAAGATAGCCATCTTCAAGTATCTGGAGGGCTGTCACGAAGATGATGGAGCAAATTTGTTCTCAGCTGCTCCAGAGGGTTGAAACCAATGGGTTCCAGTTACAAGAGAGGGAGTGCACAAGAAAGGGCTTCGTAAAAGTGGAAATAGGCTGCCTTGGGAGAGAGTGCATGGTCCTTTGCTGGACCTGGAGTTATCTATGCAGAGGCTGGGTGCTGCACTGGAAGTCCAACTGGAACAAGAAGGTTCATGTGACCCTATAAAGCCTCAGTCTGGAAGTAGGGAACTAGGGATGTGCATGGAGCTCGACTGGGGGGTGGAAGTCCAGCGAACTCACCAGGCTCAACCCCCCCGAGCTTCACTCACCCTACCTTTTCCCCGGCTCGACTCGCATTCTCGCAAGCTGAGCTGAGGAAAGCAACTTCCGGTTTCCGGTGCTACATTGTTTACGTAGAAAATGGTGTAAGATACATTTTTAAAGGCCGCAATTTGCATAATTTGCGCAAACGCAGCCTAATTTGCGCATATCTCGCCCTTTTAAAATGTATTTTACATGTAAACAACGTAGAGCTGGGGACCCGGAAGTTTGGAGAGTGTCTCAGCTGGCGCTGGTGCTCGACCCAGCTCGCGCGGCAGGAGCGCTTGGCTCATGTGCCACAAGTCGAGTGCTGGGCAGGGCACTTACCCCTACTGGAATGTGTCCAGAGAGCAGTGGTATAGTGGAACCAGGGCTTGAGCGGATGACGGAATGAAAGATTCCCGGCAATCCATGAAACACAGGCAGAATGGAGTTATCATAATCTGTACCTCCCTACATTGGTCTCACCCCTGACCTTTCAGGTTCTGCTCAGATCCACACTTAGGCCCATTCAAGAGGCCAGCATTAACAGAAGTTGGCAATCCTATTAGTCTTTTACGGGTTGGCCGCAATGCATGGCCTTATGTTGGATCCTGCACTAAATTGAAAGCTCTCTCCATAGTTTCTGCATAAACAGAGCTTAGCACTTCCCAAGAAAGCTAAGAGGCACTTAAAATCTTCTCCTCGCACCCGAAGTCTGCTATTGTGGGCTTTTGATAAATAAATAAGCTAAACGTCTCTTTCAATGTCTCGGGCATAATTCCCTCTATAAATAGCCCATTCTGTTGATTTTTTAAATAATTCTTCTTAATCAGTAAAGTCAGTGGCAGTTTTATAAAAGCTGGATTAGCTCCATTATATTTTTTGACTGTCCTATTCATCCCGGAATGGTTTTACCAATTCTCTCGACTCCTTACTTAATGCTATTCAAGAGTTTATTGTGATATGCCTTGACATTTGTCTCACTCCGTTTGTTTGTTTGTTTATTTATTTATTTAACGTTCTGTTGCATGGAAATTCTGCGTTTTGGAGATGTTCCTTTTTAAGCCTATCTAGATCAGAGGTTCTCAAAGTTACTTTTGCAGAGGGTGTTTTTTAAACTGCATTCTAGGTTCTTTGGTCTGATGGCACATGATGCAACCACCTTCCTGAAGCTAAGCAAGTCTGGGTCTGGTCAATGCATGGATGGAAGTCCACCTGGAAACCCCATCTTTGCCACCTTGAATTCCATGATGGAAGAAAGGTGGGATATAAATGCACTAAATAAACAAATAAGAAACAGTTCATCAGATAACAAGTAACTATGACATTCTCTGCCACAAAATGTGGTGTCTCTCTGTGGGATCTGAGCAGCTCAGTCAATAACACATAGACCCTTCTGTCTGAAGTTCAGCCAGTATGCCTATGTACACCAGTTGCTGGGGAACATGGGCAGGAGGGTGCTGTTGCACTCCTGTCCTACTTGTGGGATCCCATGGGCAGCTGGCTGGCCACAGCATGAACAGAATGCTGGACTAGATGGACTCTTGGTCTGATCCAGCAGGGCTCTCCTTATGTTCTTAAGTTCAGTCACTGCCAGAAGCTTCATCACTACCAAATCCCTTATCACATTACAATGTAGATGGTTCCCAGGTGCTAATGAGCAAACTCTTCAGAGGCTCAAGGCAGCCTCACATGTGAGATTTACAGTCGCCACCTAATTCTACTTGAAGCAATGTTTGAAGTCAATCTGCAGTTCTGATCAGGAAAAAACATCTGAGGAATTGAGAAGGAAGTTTCCTAGGATGGTTTTATATGCCACTAGTTACAATATCGGGGGGGGGGGGTTTAGGGGGGCAAAAAATGGAAAGTTTGCATTAAATAAAAAATGGGGTGATGGTATTACCAAAAGCTTGGTCAGAATGTGAAAACTCCTCCCCTTTGGCAATTTCTTGGCAAATGATGCAAAAGGTGTTGAGAAACTGTTCAATGCTTAGAGTGATCCCTGATTGACTAGATCTCCTGTGTGACACATACAGGAAGCATGGCCCTCACTCTAGTAGTAGTAGGTGATCACTCACTCGTGACCGAGTAAGATTGTCTTCCAGGATAAAATTACAAAAAGAAAAATTTTAAAAAGAGGAAATTCTAAAAAAATTGTGTAGACTCTAGCAATGGGTCCATAGGTGACTGTGGAGGCCAATTCTAGATCCACACAGCTTCCCACAGTGAGGACACAGGTTACCAGATGGAAGATGGTCCTGTAAAGGATTCATTTGACGTGCTTTTCGCTTAGCATGTTTCTCCCTTTAACCTTGCACTCGGGCTTCTTCAAAGTCCATAGAACCTTTGTGAAAGCCAACCTCCAGTTAGATCGTTCATGGGCCAGAGCTTCCCAGTTCTCGTTGTTTATATTGCATTTTTTTAGATTAGCCTTAAGAACATCTTTAAACCTCTTATACTGACCACTGATATTCCGCTTTCCATCCTTGAGTTGGGAATAAAGTAACTGCTTTGGGAGACGGCAGTCAGACATTCGAACAACATGACCGGTCCATTGAAGTTGGTGTTGAAGGACCATTTTTTCTCCAACCTTGGGTCCCCAGATGTTGCTGGCCTACAGCTCCCAGCATACCCAGCCAGCATGGCTAATGGCAAGGGATTCTGGGAGCTGTCATCCAGCAGCATCTGGGGACCCAAGGTTGGAGAGCCCTGCTCTAATAGGTTTGTTTTGCCCTGAGAGATATCCGCACATAAATCTGGCTGCATAGCATTGTGATACCACCATGCCCAGTATGTGATCCCCAATAGGCTAGAGTCACACATTGCTGCAGCTGGCAATATGAAACGTGGCTGCAAACAGCCACAACAATATATGGTTATGGGCTTTTTTCCCAGAGGGATGTCCCCCGCAATCACTACTTTGCAGGTGAAATGAAACCTGGGAAACACTTAGCTCAGCAGTTTTAGTGCATCCACCTCCTGTGTGTGGGATGGAGATGGCTCCCCTGTGTTGTCAGGTTCTGTCATTAATTGTGCATTTATCGACTCGGGAAAACCCACACTATGCACTTACCTTAGCTGCATTCTCTCTAGTCTGCCAGGAATTGACTTTATGTTGGCCTTTGGCCATCATTCCATCTTTCAGGCAGTACTGCCTTTCAAAGGTGAACTCGTTATCTGGAAACTCCCAAAATGTATTCTCTTATTCATGTGAGGAGCTGCAGGAACGTGTATCGGGCCCCTTTGAGCTTCTGAGGGCTGAAGCAACCAATTGGCACCAGCTGGGCAAAGTGAGGAAGATCTACAGCAGGGGAGAAAACCTCTGGTCCACAGAGGTTGCCCTTCCAGGATTCCTCCAGGGGAGCAGGGCTTGCAGGTGGGCAACTTGCCCACATGGACCCTTCTCCATTGGAGAAGCCACCACTTTGGTGAAGCATCCGGGACATTAACAGCTCTATGGCAGGCAGGTACAACATGGTCCTCTCCGTGCTGGGAATAGATGTACCTATCGGATTTGGCCAGTACAGATCGGTGAGAATTTTGGTTGTTAGTTTTTGATCAGAATTCCCCAAAATTTGCACATTCCTTCATATCGGGATAGAAAGAATTTGAGAAGTTTAAAAAAAAAAAAATTGATGGTGGGAGAGAGTGAAACTGACCAGCTGCATCCATCCCTAGGCCCAACTGTAGCGGGAAGCCTTCTTATACTCCTTCCTGTCTAGGAAGATCCAATGGCCAGCCTGGGTGGGTGGAGTCAATCTAGGGCCTGGAGGTACATGACTGCCTCAACAGATTCTGCAACCTGCAGTTTGGGGGCTCACCCCATGGAGCAGGTGCACACAGGTGAGCCTGGCAAGAGCATCTTGCTCAAGGTTCCTCCCAAAACCTGGAAGTGGAATTGCCCTTTCATGATGACCTGAGGTCATTCATCCAATTCATTAGGCAATCCACCAGTGGTATGTTGCACACCGTATCAGGGCCCTTTGGAGATTATCCCATGAGTTCCTCTTCCACAGATAGCTTTATTTTAAAATCCACACTCTTCCCCTCTGCAACTTGTCATGTATCATATTTAAGTAAGATGCAGGATAAAGTTACGGTGAGTGACAACGATTTTCATCACCGGGGCTGCTGAAAATTGCAGCCAGAGCCCTCCTGCCCCATTAACTCCCCCGGGCGAAGATCCACTTGATTTATTGAAAACTGTGATATACATCATCCTGTATGGGGCTCGAGGCATGCTGCAATCATTATGAATGCAGCCCCGATGAATGATGAATAATCCTCTTCACTGCATAATCCCAGCCCTGCCAGACGTCTACTTGGAGGGACTTGCTGGCTGGGACGTTAAAGTTATATTTGAGTGCAGGCAATTATTTATTAACAGAATTCTGAGAAGGGAGGGCCTGCATATTGCAAGGGCTCTGCAGTGGGTGAGCGTGCGTATCTTTACAGAGCCAACATGGTTGGGCACCTGCTAAGGGCCTGCACCCTAGCAGGGGCCACTGACAAAAACCTCCTGGAGTTGCTCCTCCTCTTCAACCGCTTGAGGGGGTGATTACTGGTAAAATTGCAGCTAGGGAGGAAAGTATGAAACCTCCCCTCCCTGACTGAGAGCCCCCAATAATGATCAGACCCCAGACCAATGACAGAGAAGGAAAGGAAAGGAAAGGAGAGAGGGGGAGAGGGGAAGGGAAGCGAGAGAGGCAGAGGCAGAGGGAGAAGAAAAGAAAAGGGAGGGAGAGGGAGAAGAAAAAAGAAAAGACCTAGCTCCCACCTATGTCTTTAATGTAGGGTAGCCACATACATATTGTAAAAAAAAAAGAAGAAGAAGAAATGCATCACCCCAAAAGAGGGCAGCTTTGCATAAAATTTGCATAGACATTTAGAAATAATTACTATACTTTAAATAGAAATACAGTACATTTCAACATAGTGGGGAAGACTCTGGCCAGATGACCTATGTGTGCCTCCTTGGTCAGTTGCCCAGGTGTTAACTGTGGATGGGCAACTTCAGGGCCCCTGGACACTCCCTGCTTATGGTTCTTCACCTTCAAACTGGACTTGGCCTGGACAGTCCTTCAAATATAGAAGGATGCTGAGCCAGCATCAAGAGTAGGCATGGCTGGACATCTGCCGAGGGTCCACACCCCCGCAGGGCCCCACTGACAACAGCACCCTGGAGTTGCTCCTCCTCTTCACCCTTGCAACCTGCTCATTCATCTGCCTCTCACTCTGGTGGTGGCGAGGAGGAGGAGAAGGAGCAGAAGGTACCACTGCTGATGTGCTCCCTGGCTCTCTCTGCCTCTCAGGCAAGCCACTGGTAGCAATTATGAGAAAAAGGAAGAGGAGCAAGAGCAGCTGGTGACAATGGTGGCGAGAAGGCAGACTCACTGAGGAAGGGAGCCCACGGATGATGTCTTGCCCAAGGGCCCTCCAAAACTTGGAGCCAGAACCGTGTACAGTATGTGTGTTCACCCACAAGATCTCTGTTCACGGAACTTCACAGGCCAGAATGCTTACTGCTGTGGGTGAATAAATAGGTTTTTCCCCACATTGCTGGGATGTCTCCCAAATACACTGATTAATAATTTCCCACCACAGAAAGGTGGGAGAAAGGAAATACAAAATGGGAGAAAGGAAATACAAAAGAGAAAGAGACTAAATCCTGTTGGAGATGGCATACAGGAGGAAGGTCAAGTTTTGCCCCCTTTCAACTGTGTCCCCCAGACTACTGCCCATTGACTTTGTCCCATAGAATGCAAGAGGAGCCAAAGGGAAACAAGGCAGTCCCAATTTGCATGGCCCCACCCCCTCATCTGTTACCACCAGGTATTTGAGGGCAAGACAAGAGGCGGGTGAGCAAGCAGGTTGTGATGGTGAAGGAGGAGGAGTAAGTCCAGGGGGCTCTTGTCAGGGGGCCCCTGCCTGCTGGGGTCTGGGCCACTAGCAGGTGCCAGCAATGCCTACCATTGATGCCAGCCCTGGCTACAGAGGTGAGCTCCAGCTTTTGAAATACACTCAAACACAGCCCAGGCGCCGGTGCCATTTCCTGTTCCACTGGGGCGCTTGAGCTCACAAGGGAAGAGGAAGCAGTCAATCAAAGACTGTCCCAGGCAAGTTGAGTCAAGCAAGGAAGGCCTCTCTGTAGGCAGGAGTTAGGACACTGGGGAGCTCCCAGTGTGTCCTTCTGGCTGTGCTCTAGAGAGATGCTGTCCCGACAGCGAGCTGAGCCCACCTGAAGATTTATTCAGACTGGCAGGACCTGTGCTGTGGTTGGTCTTGCCTCCTTGTCCTTGTCAGAGTTGGCTGTGCTGTCTTAAAGGGCCGTTGTCTGTTTCTGCAAACACTGGCTTCTGTGGTGCAGAGGGTATTACTGAGGGTTCATCTTCTGAGTCTGAAGAAGGTGGAAGGACCACATCCTTTGGCTGGGAGGGCCCCGGAGGAGGTGTTGATGGATGGTCCTTCCCTAAGTCGGAAACCCGTAATTTCTCCTCCTTTATATGTTCTTGGGTTAGCATGAGGGGCTGGGTTCATGACATGAAGATCTTTAAGCACTGGCAAGATATGGCCCCATTGCCTGGTCCTTTGTCTGGGCAGATATCTGGGCAGATATCTCTTCTGTTTCAGCCTGCAAGTCTTGTCTCAGTGAGTACCCACTATGGATCTGGTTGACACTGAGGTCTTGGGGCAAGTCAGGTGAAGTCGGATTCCAATCGAGCAATAGCCAGGTTTCTGAGAGAGGCAGAAACAGAGAAGCACCATGGTGAGCTCTAAGTAATGCTGGGACTGGAAGCTAGACAAGCTTGCCTGTATGTTGCTCCAACAAGCAGCAAATTGTGAATGAGCCTTAAGTATGGTTTTGGCTTCCTTTAGTCTGATTAGCCCTGTCTCTATATTGACTGAGGCATTCTCTCTTAAATTGGCTTGGTCTGTTTGAGCCATCTCAGGCTGCAATCCGACAGAAGTGGCTGTGGTGTGGTGGTATCCTCATGGATGAAGTCCTCGTAATTTGAGGATGCCAATGGCCTCTTCCAGAAATGTGAGGGCTGGTTATTGGAGCCTTCCTGGAGAACTAGGTCCTAAGGAGGTGGAAACATCAGGATGCTTTTCAGTAGCCAAGCCTTCTCCCTGTTCTGTGAACTCAGGGGGCTCATCCTCTGAGGATCAGGGATCAGGATCCTGGATCATGACACTATCTCTGTCTGGAAGGAGTCATGTTTGGTGCACCAGAGTTTAGATTAGAAGGCCTCTCCAGATCCATCCAACCCTAGGATCTACCTAGTAGACTGCACAAACTAGGCATTCTTTAATCACAATGGCTCTGGGCCTGTGTGGATCATTTTGCTTTTCCAATCAAAGGAAAAACCCCAGGCTTCTGGTCCAAGCAACTGTGAAGTGGTCACATATTTAAATAAGATCACACCAGGGGGGGAGGGATAAATTAGTCGCACCCTGTCCTGACAGCACAATTGTCCCCCGAGAGGAGAGGCATGATTTCTAATCTATTTCTTATGAATTGCTGTTTCTGCTCTGCTGTTTTCATATAATGAATACATTCCCAGTACTTAAAGAATTAGCTTTCTCACTTCTGTCCAAGAAATTTGCAGAATGATGCATACCGCTGCTTATTCATTTGTTCATTCCTTCATTCTTCATTTCTGATTTGCAACTTATGATGATATGTACCTATAGATATTGTTCTCATGGAAATCCCCAGGAGGGGAGCATGGGATTCTACATTCCTATTACAGGCACAACCTCTCCCATAAATTAGAGATAATGTTTTCAAAAAGCAAAGCAAAAAACTGCATGCCCTCATTTATCTTATATGTTGTTCAAGAAAAGAAGGCATGCATAGGGGAGAGGTAATTGCTTAAAAAGACACCAGCATTCTTAAGTACAAATGCCTACCATTGATGCCTACAAATGGATTTTAGTAAAGGCTCTTTTTCTTAAATACGTTTTGTTTTATTTACAGTGCAATCCAGTGGGGATGCCCATAAGCCTCCAAACTTGGCAGATTACGGGCATCCTATGTAGGGCAGGAGAAGCAGGGAGGTGATCTACACCCCCCTGCTCCTCCCGCCCTGTAAGTCAGCTAGACAACTGATTTCAGCCATCTAGCTGTGCACTTCAGACAGGGAGGGAAGGAGGACTAGAGCACCATCAGGATACATTGTATCCTGCTGGTCCCAGTCTCCTCCCCGGAATGCTCCTTGGAACACCCACTTTACCCCTTCTCTGAGGTCCGTCTTCCAAATTCAGAGAGACAACCAGCATGGTTCTTTCCACACTGGCTGCGAGGGGGGGAGGGGGATCTGAGCACATATCCCCATATCTGAGGTCAGAGCTCTTTTTCCAACCTTGGAGATGGCGGGACTCTGAAGAATCCTATGGTCCAACTTGACACTGTCGAGGGTCAAGGAACACTCAGTTAGTTAGCATTCCATTTATATCCCTCATTTTTCTTCTCCTATGTGGCTTACATGGTCCTACTCTCCATTTTATCGTCAAAACAACCCTGTGAGGTAGGTTAGGCTGAGAGTCAGTGACTTGCCCAAAGTCACCCAGTGAGCTTCACAGCTGAGTAGGGACTAGACCTGGATCTCTGAAGTCCCAGTCCAACACTCTCACCACTACACCACACTGGCTCTCTGGCTTTGACACATAGGAAGTTGCCTTACACTGAGTCAGCCGAGTGGTCCCTCTATCTCAGTATTGTCAATGCTAGCCTTCCCAAACGTTGCGCCCATACAGATGGTTTGGACTACAACTCCCAGCAGTCCCAACCAACATGACCAGTGGCCAGGTATGATGGGATATCTGGAAGACACCATGTTAGGGTAGGCTGCTTTCAGGTAGAAGTCTTTTTCCAGCCCTACTGGGAGATGCCAGGCATTGGATCTTCTGGGTCTTTCTGCATGCAAAACACTTAGCACTCATCTGCCCTTGAAGACTGCTCAAGAATGCTATAGCTAGTATTGCAAGGATATTTTCGCTACAACAGTGACATCAGTTGTAGTGATGGTAGGGACATATGAGAAATTTGTTTCAGTTCATTTTTGATCGGGATTTACCCAGTTCTCACCTCCTGGATCAAACCCAGACTGAGACGCAATCTGCAGTCCAAGTCCACTACCATTCCGAGCTTGCAGTGTGATCTGTGAACCTAAAAAAAATGTGTTCGACAGCATGCGAGCATTTGAAAAATGTGCATGGAAAAAGGCATACTTCTCAAAAACGTGCACGGATCTGCTTTAATCTATAGTAGAAGAATGCATACATTGCAAAGATGTGCACAGTTGATGTGTTTAGTCTGGAAAAATATGCACGAACATACACACGGATTTTCATGCAGAAAGGGGGGGAAAACGAAACTCACAATCTGATAAGGACTTGAGCTGGAACAAGCTTCCAGATGGAATTCAGAGAACTTCGGCGAGCTCAGGTTTTGCTGATTTGCACATCCCTGTTGAGCAGCACACCCTAGAGCACCCACACATTCAAGAGAATGGTATGGTACAAATGCATGAAGCCATACTCATACCATACACATACTAACTTGTCCATATCTTAAGGCAGGAGTGTTGAACCTCTTTCAGCCTAAGGGCCAAATTCCATTGAGGATAAGCTCTTGGGGGCCACATTCCAGTGGTGAGCAGGGATGAAGGCAAAAGGGGTGGGCCCAAAATACCAAAAATACCCACATTGTTTAGCTGGTAGCTCTTACTGCCGTGTACTAAGCCTTAGGAGAGGCATTTCAACCATTTAGAATGGGGAGAAAGCCGTGCAGAAGCCGGGAAACCACCAAATGATTGGCGGTCAGGAGAAAAGGGGTGGAGCCAGTGGAAGAGGGTGTGGCCATTTAGAGAACCCTGGAGGGCCAGATTGGGACCCTGGGCCTGAGGTTCCCCACTGCTGTCTTAAGGTCTTCAGAGGAAGATCCTCTCCACATTCCTTTGCCAGGGGTGTGGCTTGGCCTACAAGCCCTGCCCCCTGGAGGAATCTGCACTGTTATCTCCAATCTGAGATCGGAGATAACAGTGGAGATATGGGTGGTGGGGGACTCAGATGGTGCTAGGAAGAGCAGCTGCTCTTCCCAGCACTGGCTGGCTCTTCCTTCATGTGCATCTCCTTGGGAACTCCATGCCTCTCCTCACTCAGCTTGGGGGGGGGGGGAAATGTGTGAATGGGGGTGGGCAAACAACAGCATCCAGCCCATGGAGACCTGTGGGGAGCATTTCGGACCCCACCAATGATTGGTTCTTCACCCCTGACGTAAATGAATAGCGTGCCTGGGGGAAGGCTAGGCTGAACCCCCTTTTTCACGACCTGCTGGCTTTCTTCATGCAAGAGGATTTGGAGTTGGTGGTGGGATGCAACCAGGAAAATCTTTTTATTGCTTGATTCTCCTTTGCCTTTATGAACCGGACCTGATTTGAGCCGGACTCAGGGCAGGATCAGATACGAGCTGAGCGGGCATCCGATTCGCACTTCAGAAGGTCCGTGCATTTGCTCTTGAGCTTTCTTGGAAGAAAATGAAGCAGCCACAGAAACCATCCCTCTGAGTTTTATGGGACTAATAACAAAGAATACCTAATTATATATTTAAAGATGAGAATTGCGGGGAAGGGAGTAGCAGCTTCAGGGAGCCAAGCTGATCAGAATCCACTGCTATCTCCAGCAGCTTGTCTGATTAATGGCTGCGCCTCTCACTGCTTCTGTTTGATAGGTGCAGGGGGCATGCGGGGAAAAGCATGCTCTTCATAATTGCCTCGGAGCCTGAATCAATGAGGCTTTCTCTTCCAGAGTAAACAATTTTCTTTCTCCCCCTCCTGCCACTTTCCCTTCCCTACCACCAAAATCGGATTTGTAAAAGGCAGTATTGAAATCAGAGCTAACTAAATTGGCATGAGAGATGTTATGAGTTTGGAAGCTGATCCCCGGGTTTCTATATGGCTGCTTGGGCCGTGCGCTTTGGGAAGGTTGACGGGGCATATGTGCAACATGTATTGCTACTAGCCTTTTGTTTGTTTACACCTTTTATCAGGAACACAGAAAGCTGCCTCATTTATGGGTGCACAGTTTTTGTTAAATCCGTTCCATCTGTGTTTTGCAGGTTGTCAAGCGTTTTTCATTCTGTCATCAACTCATTGATGGAATTGGGGGCAGATTTTTTTAGGGATGTATGAGAATTCCATTCCACTTGTGCAGATGCGCACTTGTGCTCATGTGCAGGTTTGCTAATGCAAGTGTGATTTATAGGGGTGGGCAATTCGCCGGGACCCAACCCACCTCCGGCTCGGCAGACATCAATGTTGCACCCGCCGAGACGGACCGGAAGCGGGCATGTGCTGCGCACTGAACTTCCAGGTTCCTGGTGGGCCACTGCTTACGTAGAGAATGCCTTAAGGTATTTCCAAAGCGGCCGCAAATTACACAGATTGGGACTGCCTTGCGTGTATCTTAAGGCATTTTCTATGTAAACAGCGGCCCGCTGGGAACCCAGAAGTCACTTCCCCAGCTCGACTCGGGAGAACGCAAGTCGAGCCAGGGAAGATTTCATAGATTTTGTAGATTTAATAGAGTTGGAAGGAGCCTACAAGGCTACTGAGTCCAACCCCCTGCTCAATGCAGGAAACTAGAGGAGGGGTCTCCCATCCAAGTAATAACCAGGCCTGACCCTGCTTAGCTTTCCACACTCAGACAAGCTGAGCCAGCATAAGCCACAGGCCTGTCAGGTAAGTGGGGATGGAGTTTGGGGGTTCGAGCCCAGCTAGTCCACTGGAATTCCATCCCCTGAACAAAATCCTCATACATTCCTAGACGGGCAGCCTCATAGGATCGCACTGTTAATGTTTTAAATTCTTCTTGTAAACTGCTTAGGGGTGTGTGTTTTAATATGGTAAGTGGAATAAATCGATGATGATGATGATGATGATGATGATGATGATGATGATGATGATGGTGATGATGATGATGATGAATGTCTTAGGACCTGGTTATTTTTAATAACCTGCCCAGATATTGAGATTCATAAGAGGGGACCTCTTGAGGACACCATTACCTGCAGAGGTCTCTTTGTTGGGCACTCATGAACAGGCAGGCTTTCTCTTTCTTCACTCCCATTCCCAAACTGTGAAATGCTCTCTCTCAAGAACTATGATCAGCCTCCACTCCCTTGGCTTTTAGAACGGGTGTGAAGACATATATTTTTAATTTAGCCTTTTAAATTATGTAGTTTAAATGTTTTACTGTTTTTAATGTTCTTGCTTTTATTGTGTTAAGGTTTTCTGGTCCTAAATTGCTGTACACTGCCTTGATGGCCTTTTAGCAAATAAGGTGATATATACATGCCAATAAGAAATGAAGTAATAAATTGAAAAAGAAAGGAATATAAATCCACAGCATAGTTCTAAACTTGTATGTCTCTGAGTTCTGCCAGATATATTTTTCAGCCCTAAACCTTCAATCACTCCATCCATGAGCTATATTTCTGTAGTCAAAGCCTTAAAAATATGTACACAAGAGAGGGTCCCCCCCCCCTTTGACATCAGCTTAGTGATACGTTCTTGATTTACTACAATTTGTGATAATGGACGTCAATAGGATTTCACTGATAGGGCATATACACTTCTGCCAGGAGGAACAGATAACATGTTCCCAGACAGTCTAATTGATAAAGGGAGCATTTGCATTTGAACAAAGAAATGTAGGCATATAGATTGCTCAGGGATTTCCACTGAAAGATATCTACAGTTTCCAGATATATCGACACTACATTCTAATGTGCTTGGCAGGGATGTATGAGAAATTCATTTCAGTTAATTTTTGTTCAGGATTTACCCAGCTCACACCTTCTGGACCGAACACGGACTCAGATGCAATCTGTGGTCAAAGTCTGTCCGTTTCCGAGCTTCCAGTGTGATTTGCGGACCAAAAATATTGTGTTTGACAGCATGCGTACGCTAGAAAAATACGCATGGAAAAAATGTGTACTTAAAAAAAATGTACACAAATATGCTTTAATTGATGGGAGAAGAATGCATACATTTCAAAGATGTGCACAATTGATGTGTACATTTGGGAAAAGACAGACGGAAATACGCATGAATTTTCATGCAAAAAGAGAAGAAGAGAAGAAGAAGAAGAAGAAGAAGAAGAAGAAGAAGAAGAAGAAGAAGAAGAAGAAGAAGAAGAAGAAGAAGAAGAAGACAAAGCTCGCAATCTGATATGCAATTTTGAGTTGCAACAAACTTCAAGATGGAATTCAGAGAACGTTGGGAGCTCACATTTTGTTGATTTACACATCCCCAGTGTGTGGAGATCCTGAAAATTGTTATGTACGGTAAATGTGTTGCCAGGAGGCAATGGTTCTTTTTAGGATTCAGAATACAATGAACACACCAATGGTGAAGGCTAAAGATGTGATTAAGCGGAAGCAAATTAACAGAGTAATTAAAGCAGAACACTGCAAAGCAAGATTATATGGCTTATGCCCCTCAGTTGCTGGGAATCCCCTTCAAATGGCAACGGATGTGATTCCAATAATGACCTGGCACACAACACATTTTTTTGTTTGGCTTACAGTGAGGTCCCATCCCGGGGGTGTTTCAGAGATTCATATATCCTATTATGCTCATATTAATCCCACCCCTACTCTGGCTATATCCCAATGACTTTCAGAACGTTTGGCAGGAAGGCAGCACAGTTATCTCCATGACTATCCTAGCTGCTCTCCTAACAAATGGTCAACCTTGAGATCTCACCAGAGGCTTATCTAAAGGTAAATACTAGCCTCAAGTCTCAAAACTGACTCTGGGAAGAAGAAGCACAGCTGACCACTAAAAGAACAGGCCCAACTGGAAATCTAGACATGGGAAGGAGCAATTTGTTGTACACCACTAAACTCCTCGAAATAACAACGGTCTTCCATGTTTCCACTATAGTAAATTAGTGGTCCATCTAGTGCCACTGTCAGTGGCTCTCTGGAATCTCAGGCAGGGATTCTTTGACAGCCCTGGTATCTGGGATCCTTTGGTTAAATATGTTCTGGAACCTGTCCCACCTGGATGTTAGTGGATTCCAACTCTCATCAACCCCAACCACCATGGTGAATGGTCAGGGGTGATTTGGCTTCCCCACCTCTGAATGGCTTGGGACCAGATTACCTGAAGGATCGACCCCTCTTTATAGGGATGGGGGAGAAATTCATTCAGTTCACATTTTAATGCAAACTTAGCTAATTTATCTGTTTTGATTTTTATTGGAAGCTGCCCAGAAAACTAATTATTTATCATTATTTATTTATTACGTTTCTATCCCACCTTTCTTCCATCATGGAACACAAGGTGGCTACATGCGGTTCCCAAGTGGTCTCCCCTCCAAGCTCTGACGAGACCCAGCCTTGCTTAGCTTCAGCAAGGTGGCTGCCTCACATGCCTTCAGATCATGCTCTGGGACCTGTAATACCAATTATGTTATGGCCAATAATTATGTTATTGGTGAGCATATAATTATTGTAAGTGGAGCTCTGCACAATTGGCCTCCCAAAATTCTGCATCCTATTTATGTGCAGGGAAATTGCAGGAGGGGGATTGTTTCACCATATTTCTCTGGGGGGGGGGGGATTCTCCACCACCAGCACAGCTCGTTTCTTTTATTCCTAACGTGCTTTTTATTGTTTTGGTTTGTTTTTCTCCCATTGCAACTGTGTCAGCAGCCTGGTTGCCATTTTGTATTTTGCATTCCCCACAATGTGACCTCATGACTGAAATAAGTGGTAGACTGAGAAATGAATGGTAGCTGCTCACGGGGGCGAGTAAAAGAAATCTTAGAAAACTCTCCTCTGAGAAATGTTGCATCATCAGCTTTAATTGTAAGTAAACAAACAAAACCAGGACTTTCTCCTTGCAAACAGATGCACCACCCAATGAGCTAAGCCAGCTCCCAACAAGGGATCTGCATATAAGCAGCTGCAAAACTCAAGCTCATCAAAGTTCTCCAAAATCCAGCTCAAAACTTGTTGCATCTCATGTCCGCATCAGATTGTGACCTTTGCCTTCCCCCACTTTTGCATAAAAAATCATGCATATTTTCATGCGAATTTTTCCAAATGTACCCATCCATTCTTGTGCATCTTAGAAATGTATGCATTCTTCTTCCCTTGATTAAAGTGTACTTGTGTGTATTTTTCAAAAGTACATTTTTTTTCATGCACATTTTCCAAACATATACATGCTGTTGGACTTCTTTCTTTCTTTCTTTCTTTCTTTGGTACATGAATCACATTGCAAGCTTGGAAATGTATGGATTTCGACACCAGATTGCGTTCGAGTCAGTGTTTGGTCTGAAAGGTGTGAACTGAATCCTTTCAAATCCTAATTGAAAATGAACTGAAACAAATTTCTCGTATATCCCTTCTCCCAGCAGACCAGCTCATCTTCATAACCTGGAGAAGTGTCTTGGTTGGGAATCAATCCCAGAACCTCTTGCACTCTCTTTCAGTAAACCACTTTTTGCCTACTCTGACCAATCATGGGTCACCAAGGTCTCCAGCAGTCCTGCTGTAGGAGTTCCTTTCAACAGGAGATATGAGGATCATAGAATCACAGAATCATGTAGAGTTGGAAGGGGCCTATAAGGCCATTGAGTCCAACCCCCTGCTCAATGTAGGAATCTAAGTTAAAGCATGCCTGACAGATGGCTGTCCAGCCACATTTTGAATGCCTCCAGTGTGGGAGAGCACACTACCTCCCTAGGGATTTGGTTCCACTGTCATATTGCTCTAACAGTCAGGAAGTTTTTCCTGATGTTCAGTCGGAATCAGGCTTCCTGTAACTTGAGCCCATGATTCCGTGTCCTGCACTCTGGGATGGTCAAGAAGAGAACCTGGCCCTCCTCTGTGTGACAACCTTTCAAGTACTTGAAGAGCTCATCTTCCAGGTTATGAAGATGAGCTGGTCTGCTGGGAGAAGGGATATACGAGAAATTTGTTTCAGTTCATTTTCAGTACTTGAACAGCGCTATAATATCTCCCCTCAGTCTTCTCTTCTGAAGGCTAAACATGCCCAGTTCCTCTGGTCTCTCCTCATAGGGCTTTGTTTCCAGTCCCCTGATCATCTTTGTTGCACTCCTCTGAACCCTTTCCAGTTTGTCTACATCCATCTTCAAGTGTGGTGCCAGTACTGGACACAGTACTCAAGATGAGGCCTACCCAGTGCTACTCAGGATCTGAGCCCTAGACTTTCTGCATGCAAAGCATTTGCTCTGTCACTGAGTTATGGAGCAATCCTAAGCCTATTTACTGCAGAGTAAACCCCACTGAACTCTGTTAGACTTACTTCTGAGTAATATTTTTTAAAAATTAAATCTAGCTGAAGAAGGCATTAACTTGCCAGACCTTGACTTGTTCATAAGTTAAGCCTCATTGCTAAGCTGCAATGTAGCTCAGATCTAAAGTCTTTTAAGAAGCCACTGCACAGCCTTAAAGCCTTAAAGCGAAACAAATCTAGCTGTTCAATTTAAACATCTTTTCCCCCCAAAATAAATAAATAAAAAATACTCCTAGCTGCCCCCTTAATTAGCTCATTTGCCAGCAAGCGAAGCATGAAATGCTTTGATGACTATGACAAAGAAGGTAGAATAATCATGCATTTAATTTTGCCCAAAACACATCTGGAGCATTCAGAGGCAGATGTTTGAAAGCATCCTTCATCCAACCCTACAAAAGAATCCTCATTCCTCAGTCCTTGGGACTTGGAGAATTCCCTCCCTTCCCACCCATCTCCATTGTGCTCTCCAAGCACATGTTCTTCTCTTAGTTCAGTCCGCTCGAGATAATCACATATTCATGGAGAACTAAAAGAATGGCTTTAAAATGCATTTACCTTGTACCAAAAATATATATCAGATCCTCTTTCAAAATGAGCTCTGGTGAATTATGAATGAAGGCGTGCAGTGCTGAAAGCCTCTGCTTATACATTTTTAAAAGTAGCCTCTCATTTTGGGTAGCGCTGTTTTAAGCTCACCGGACTGCAACCAGCGATCTATTGCAAACAATTTTGAAAAGAACTGGCTGATGCTTCCGAGGATGCTCCCAGGTGCTCCAGCGAAAGCTGCTTATCTTGCAGCCTCTGCGGCTTGCACGTCAGGGACCAGACCACATGCAGATTTGGCCTGAGATGGGGAGAAACAGCTGCTTAAATCTGCTTACAATCACATTAGGCCATGTGCATATTCTGAGACTCACCACGAGTGCAGAGAAAGTGCAAGATGAATCTTCCTGAGGATCTTTGCATACGTTAAAGAAAAGTTTCTGCACTTTGTGGCCTCTATACCTGTGGGAGCTTGCCCCAGCTCGGAGGGAGCTTCAATGTCAGGCACCGATTCTGACTCGGGGGAAGAGGTGGTAGAGTCGGGCCCAGCTGTGGGGAATCGGAGACATGGCAGTTCAGTTCTGCCAGGCCTCCCACCACCCAGTAAACAGGGGAAGGCACTGGAGGCTGGAAGACTCGGAAGACTTCCTCAGCTGGAAGACTCGGCCTTGGTGGAGGCTCCTGCTTATCAGTTGGGGACATCAACCCTGGCAACAGGGCAGCAGCAGGAGGACTCTCCAAGAGAGGGTGTCTCAGGGGTCGCCCCTTTGGTCCGGCACCAGCAGAAGAGGGCAGAACAGAAACACCCAATCAGGCATAGCCATCAGTAGAGGGGACCGTTTCCCTGCCAGGACCCAATCTCTGATAGCGATTCCTAGTAGGCGCTCCCTGTATATAAACCTCAGTAGCTCCGCGTAACCTTCGTAGGAGACCACCATCCTAGACAGCTTCCCACCTACTTAGAAGCAGAATCATAGCGAACTGGCTTGGCGAGCAGCAGTGGGTGTGTTGCACTCTGTTCATGCTCCAGAGGGCTAGATTTATAGCCTGGGACTTATTATCACTCTGTTTATTTGGACATTTAATGCCTCTGTGAGAATCACTGCAATAAAAGCTGGTTACTGCGACACTTGCCTCGTCTGTGGGAAGCCAGGACGGGACAATACCAGGGGTGGGCCACCTGTGGTCCTCCAGAGTCGGGCCTAGGGATGGGGGAGAAATTCATTTAGCTCACTTTTTAATGTGAACTTACCTAATTTTGTACTTCTAAGCCACCATCCGAACCGAAACTCAGTCATCCTTCGGAATTCACGCTTCTCCAGATTTTGCAATGCAGTTCTCCCATCAAAATATGTGTATGAAAATGGGCATACTGGGGGGGGGGGGGAACAATGTTAAAAATGCATTATATTAGGAAAATTGCTTGCAAAAATGTGTACATTTGACAATAATTCCTAAAAAAAAAAATGCTTGCATTAGGAGAAATGTGCAGAAGCAATTCTTATGGATTTTCATGCGACCTTTTTAAAAAAATATCTCAATATTCAAGAGAATGTTTTGTGTGTGCGTGCGTGTGTGTTTGCAAGTCCACATAACTCTGTGTGACTTGGAAAAAGTCGGTATGCTGCAGAATCCGCAGCTCAGATTCACAGAAATCCAGCCTCTTTTAATCTGTTGCGGTTTTCTCTCGCATCCTTACGTACACACACAAATGGTTAAATGCTGCTGGGAGTTCATGACCCTTCTTTCAGTTCAGGCTGCCTGAAACAGGGGTACCCATAGGGAAGTTCCTGACTCCCAGCTGAGCAGAAGCACAGGAGAGGCTCCAGCTGTTTGGGGGGCTATACAAGCAAGCAAGCAGGCTCCCAGAGAGCGAGCGAACAGAGCGAGCGCACAGGGAGCGCAAACAGGAGTTTGGCAGCGGAGTTCGGCAGGGGAAGTCAAGGGTGAGGTCCCTAAGAAATTTTCTTGATTGCTTGTTTTGTTCTAATACCACACACTTATAGACCAGGGAAGACTCTGTTGTTAACATTCAGGGAAGTGTTTTCGGAGGAGCGAATTTGCACAAATGTGTACAGACGTGTTTGTGCAAAAATCTGATTCTGTCACTGAGTGGATGACAGAGTGAAAGGCACCTGACAATCCGCGAAAGGCAGATGGAATGGATTTAACCAAGTCCATACATCCCAAGGTCGCCCAAGCTTTTTGGGTTGGTTGGGCAGATTTGAAATTTTGAGAGAGTGTTGTGGGTGCTCTCACAAAATGGCTGCCCTGGTGGGTCTGGCTGGTCACAAAACACTTATAAGAAGGCAAACTGGTGAGACAAAAAAGAAAAGTAACTTGCCGAAGAAACTAATTACAAGGGAGAGGTGGGTTCTGAGCTACAAAACACAAAACCACTATTTTGAACCTAAATAAAGATGGCTCTGGAGGGTGACACTCTGCTTTGCAGCATGCCAGCCTCCCAGTTTGAAAAAATAATAATATAAACAATCTTGATAAATGAAATAAAAATCTGGAGAGGCTTAGCAGGCACCAAGAGAAGTGTCCGCAGGTACCATGTTGGAGACCCCAGCCTGAAATACAGGACAGGGGAGAGTCACTTATTATAAATGTAAGGGATGAATTGCATGTTGTTGCTTCCTATTTGGTTGAAGGCTGTCTCATAGCAATGTACCATGCACTGCTGGCTAGAGAGGAGAGTGAAAAAACACATTCCTGGTGTATTCCCATATTGAAAGATCCTAAAAGTCATAATATTTTAATGTTTCATTCCCACCACTCTCTGTTCTGCTCAGTGAAGTTGTATTCTAGCTCCGTCTAGTGGTTAATATTTTTTTAAAGAGATGTGTGCAAAATGGCGTCTCAAATTTTTCCGCGCTGTCTATGATTAGCAATGTATGAGCAATTTGTTTCAGTTCATTTTCGATCAGGATTTTACCCAATTTGCACCTTCTGGACTGAGCACGGACTGAGACGCAATCAGCGGTCGAAGTCTGTGCATTTCCGAGCTTGTGATGTAATTCGCCGACCCTCCAAAAAATGTGTCTGACAGCATGCATACATTTGAAAAATGCGTATGAAAAAATGCGTACTTTTGAAAAATGTACACAAATACGCTGTCATCAATGGGAGAAGAATGCAAATATTGCAAAGATGCACACAATTAATGCATACCTTTGGTAAAGTACACACAGATTTTCATGCGAAAAGATAAAAACAAAGCGTGCAATCTGATGTTTAATAGATATTGATGTGGATCTTAGATTTCTCTGATAAGATGCTTACAAAAGTATACACATATAATTCTGTTCTCAACTTAACAGAGACATCTCTTGCTTGGCGTGCAAATTAAAACACACACACACAAAACCTCCACACTGCTACATCAATTTAAAAAAGTTTTGCAGACCATATTCTTATCAGATTGCACCATCTAGAGGAGAACCGGAGAACATGATGACTTCCAGCTGAATGGATAGATATCCACTGTTTTAGAAGAAGTCAGATTATAGGCTCAGAGCTGAGAGAATTAGCTACAAACCAAGAAGTCCCTGCATTGAATCACCCCTGCCATTTATTCACTCTCCTCTCAGGGTTTTTCTACATGAGACTGTTAATGAGCTGTATGACCTGTATCTACTTTCAGTTTCATCGCAGAATTGAGATCAGAGCAGTACACAAACAGCTTTTCTTTTCCTGTTTTTCTGCTACATAACTGCTAGGTGGCACTGTGACATAGCAGAATAGGACAAATACACAAGGGGAAAAAGCATTTTCTTTCACTTTCACAAATAACACTGCATTTTCCCTGTTCTAAAAAAGCTCACCGAAAGTGCACTTTAGATGCAGAAGTGAACATGGAGGGTCACATCAACGTCTAAAGAACCTGTAATAGGGATGTGTGAGGATCTCATTCAGGATATGGAAGTCTGGTGAACTCACCAGGCTCAACCGCCCCCCCCCCCCCACGAACTCCATCCCACCTACCTGCTTCCCTGGCTCGACTTGCATTCTCCCAGGTCCAGCCAGGGAAGTGACTTCCGGGTTCCCGGTGGGCCACTTTCTACATAAAAATACACCAAAAAGAGCCACAATTTGTGCAAGTTATGCAAATTGCAGCCACTTTGAATGTATCTTACGCCATTTTCTACGTAAAAAGCAGCCTCCTAGGAACCCAGAAGCTTGCCAAGCGGCTTGGCATGCGTCCACTTTTGGTCTGGCTTGGCAGGTGCAGCAGCAGCATCTGCCGAGCCGGAGGCGGGTCAGGTCCCTGGCGGGCCACCCACCACTACCTGTAAACAACCGTGAGTAAGTAATGATGAGTGGACTACAGCTCCCAAAAGTTCCAGACAGCATGCCCAGGATAGTCAGGGATTATGGGAGTTGTAGTCCAAAACCTCTAGCGGGTACCAGGTTCATTTCATTCATTCATTCATTCATTCATTCATTCATTCATTATCTTTATAGCCCACCTTTTTTCCTGCAAAGGCACCCAAGGCAGCTGACAGAATCCTCCTCCTCTCCATTTTCTCCTCACAACAACCCTGTCAGGTAGATTAGGTTGAGAGTCCATGACTGGCCCAAAGTCACCCAGTGAGCTTCATGGCCAAGTGGGGACTAGAACCTGGATCTCCAGAGTCCCAGTTCAACACTCTCACCACTACACCATGGTGGTTGCCTTCCCTTTGTTTGTTTACACCAACCGGCAGTGGCTCTCTAGAGGAGGGGTGGTCAACTTCAGGAGGCCATTTTTGCCTCACAGACACCTCCCCATGGGCTGAATCCCCATGCACCTCCATGGTGCATTAACATCATATATCATATATTTATTTATTTATTAAAAGGCAACCAGAGCATCTACAGAGCACCAAAAGGGTCAAAAATATTATTATTATTATTATTATTATTATTATTATTATTATTATTATTATTATTGGGGCAGGGGCCACAGCAAGGGGCAGAGAGGCCAAATGCAGCCTGTGGGCCACACGTTGTCCATGCCCAGCCCTACCAAGAGATGCCAAGGACTGAACCTGGCAATCTCTGCATCCGAAGCACTGACTACAGCCCTCCGCATAAGCATGCCCAGCCAGCTTCCTTTTGGGAGCAGACCAGAGCCAAACCCAGAGAAGATGTCAGATGTTGAAGATCTCGTCCGCCAGCCCTAGCATTTATGGCAGGGGTGCAGAACCTCTTTCCGCCCAAGGACCACATTCCATTTTGGAGAAGCTTTCAGGATGCGCATGCCAGCGTTGGGCTGAACCAAAGGAAAAAGGGTCAGTGCCCAAAATACCAGCATATTTTAGCTTAAAGTCAGGGGAGGCTGGTGACTGCTATTTCGGTGGGGCTCTCCTTTTCCATTGCAGGTTTTATTTGGAGCTTCCTAGGAGCTCTCCGTGGTGCTCCATGGTGGCGAACCTATTTTGGGGATGGAGTTCAGCACCATGGAGAGCTCCTAGGAAGCTCCAAATAGAATCTGTAAAACCTGTAGTGGAAAAGGAACCCCACCGAAACAGGAGTCACCAGCCTCCCCTGCAAGCTCTTACTGTCGGTAACTGCCTTAGGAGATGCATTTCAAACTTTTTACGATGTGGGGGAAATTGCATGAAATACAGGAAACCACCTAACAACTGATGACTGGGGTAAATGAGAGGTGGGCAGGGGAAAGGGGCTTGGCCCTCTGGGAAAACTCAGTGGGCCAGATTGGGATCCTAGGAAGGCCGGACATGGCCCCTAGACCTGAGGTTCTGCACCCCGGAAATAAAGCATAGAATGAGGACTGAAACACATGTCAGTCAACACATGCCAGACAAGAGTTTATGCAGGAAGCCTTGCATTGCTCCAACAGCTGCCCCATGTGGCCTTGGGACATGTCCACAAATTATTCTTTGTAGAGCCCATAGCTAGGAAAGTGCAAATCAGCAAAACTTGAGGTTGTCGAAGTTCTCCGAATTCCATCTTGAAGCTCGTTCTGACTCAAGTCTATCAAATTGTGAGCCTTGTTTTTTGCTTTTTGCATGAAAATCCATGTGCATTTCCGTGCCTATTTTTCCAAACGTATGCATCAGTTGTGAGCATCTTTGCAATGTATGCATTCTTCTCCCATTGATTAAAGTGTGTTTGTGTGCATTTTTCTGAAGGACACATTTTTGCCTGCACATTTTTCAAATGTCTGCACGCTGTCGAATGCATTGTGTGGGGTGGGGGTCCACGAATCACATTGGAAGCTCAGAAACGTACAGACTTCGACCGCAGATTGTGTCTGAATCCGTGCTCAGTCCAGAGACTGTCAACTGGGTAAATCCTGATCAAAAATCAACTGGAATGATTTCATTTGTGCTTGCAAAACAGTCAAACAAGCCCCATCTGCAACCCTGAACCCAGACACTAGCTGGAGAACATATTCTCCAAAAATGTTCACAAATTGTTGAGCATGTGATCGAAAAATGCACATTTTTTTTTTAATCAAACAAGCAGTTCGCAATTGCTCAATTTTAAAATTGCACAATTTCATGTTTTAGTCTATGGGGGATGTTGTGTAACTTGAAAATACACACATTTTTGGTGCAACTTCAACAACAACCCACAGTTCAATGACAATCCACACTCAACCCATACTGAACCCTTGAGTGTGAGTTATCGTGTTGTCTGAACCCAACTGCGCTAACAAGCCATGGCTTGTTAACCATGAACCATGGTTTGTTGCTGGGTTGTGAACTGTGGGTTGCTCACCATGGTTTGTTATCTCGGCTGGGTTCAGACAACACGATAACCCATGTTTCAACAACAACCCACAGTTCAACGACAAACCATATTCAACCCTTGAGTGAGAGTTATATTGTCTGAACCCAGTCAAGATGTTAGAATAGACAGACCCTTGGCCTTTACCAGCAGGGTGGTTCATATCATTGTTCTGCTGCAGTTCCAGTGATGAAGTTTTAGCAGCATATGTAGGGGTGTGTGAATCAGTAAAACTCAAGATTATCAGTGTTCTCCGAATTCCACCTCAAAGCTTGTTCCGATGTCTGTCTGTATCAGACTGCAAGTTTTGTTGTTGTTGTTTCTGTTCACACTAAGATATCTGCATATTTTCACACACGTTTTCCAAACGTACACACCCATTCTGAGCATTTTTTAAATGAACACATTTTCTCCCATTGATCAAAGTATGTTTGTAGGAATTGGTCAAAAGTATGCATCCCCACTTTTTTGGTTCTTTCTTTGTTGCAAATAAAAATGTATTTTTAAGTATGTATTTTAAAGTATTTTTTCATGTACATGTTTCAATCCCATTTGAAAAAAAACATTTTTTGTTTTTATTTTTTTATTTTTTGGTAGGCAAATCTTGCATATTTTCATGCATATTTATTGAAATGGATGCAGCAGTTGTGAGCATCTTTGAAATGTGTGCATTCTTCTCCCATTGATTAAAGCATATTTGTGCACATTTTTCAAAGGAACACATATTTCATGAGCATTTTTCAAATGTACTCACACTGTCAAATTCACTTTTTTGGTCTGCAAATCACATTGCAAGCTTGGAAATGTATGGACTATGACCACAGATTGCATTCGAGTTTGTGTTTGGTCCGTAGGATGCAAATTGTGTAAACCCTGATAAAAAGTGAACTGAAACAAATTTCTCATACATCCCTAGGCCCATCTAGAGAAAAAAGCAAAACATGGAAGACAGAGAGGTAAAAAATGGCTCTGTCACTCATCCCACCCTGCCAGCAACAGCTCAGCAGGACATTGGATACACACAAGCCTCCAAGTTTGGAGGATTCCATCTCACGAGGGTGCAACCCATAGGATTGTGCCCTTAATATCTACAACAGTACTGATGGCCACCAATATGGAGGGCTTTAAAGGGGGATTGGACAAATTCATGGAGGAGAAGGCTATCAATGGTTGATTGGCTATATGCTACCTCTAGTATCAGAAGCAGTATGCCTATGTACACCAGTTGCTGGGGGACATGGGTGGGAGGGTGCTGTTGCACTCGTATCCTGCTTGTGGGATCCCATGAGCATCTGGTTGGCCACTCTGTGAACAGAATGCTGGACTAGATGGACCCTTGGCCTGATCCAGCATGGCTCTTCTTATGTTCTTATGTTCTTAACAACAACGACAAACCCATGCTTAGCTATGATATGTAGATACAGATAGCATTACCATTTGGCATGAATCTTTTAGTTTCTAGTGTTTTGTGCAGAAGGAGTTTCTGTTGAGATGATACAAGAAACACACATACACGCACACAAGAGTTACATATGAGAAGAAGAAAAGCTGTGATTTTCCCCCCTTCAAAAAGCTATAAACATCAGCCTGAAGATACGGTGTAGAAGGGTTATCTGCTGCATTGTTAACAGAAGGGTTATCTGTCATTTCCACTTGATATATGGTGGGATACTTGAAGGATGATAGATGTGCAACTACAAGTGGTGATTGTAATTTAGTAGGTGGGGAGTTGGTGGGTTAGAGAGAGGGGGGAGAGAGATAGAGACAGAGACTGCCTGATTTTGGCTGTATTCTGGCAACACATTTTGTTCTACAATTGTCACTGTTATCAGCCAAGGCAATCTTCCCAGAATTCAGACAAAAGTGCATTAAAAAGATTTTTCTCATGGTGTTTATGGAAATACAAAGGAAGAGCAACTTGTGAGAGTTGACTGTCCCCAGTTCAACTCTGAACTGTCTTGGAATCTACGAGCTTTTATGAGTGAGCATCCAGAAGAAGAAGAAACAAATCGCTTCTCATCTGCTTCCAAGAGTTTTCACCTGGCTTATCAAGTTGGCAGACATTGATGGTGCTGTTGTTCATGCACCATATCATGTTATCCCCCTTGAAATTGTAGTTTTGTTTCACCTGCTCTTCACCCATTCCATAGTGCCAAACAAGCCATGGCAGGGAGCCACCAAGAAAGACAACCCCACCCACCTAATCAATCACACCCAGGAATGAGAGAGGGTTTCACATAAATAATTTGCAAGAAACAATCTGGAGAACTGATGGATCCAAATGGAAGAAGACACAAAACAAAGCGCTGGTTGGCTGGGTATTCTGGTCAGATAGCTCTCTCTCTCTCTCGCTCTCTCTCTCTCTCTCTCTCTATATATATATATATATAGGCTGTGAGTCAGTGGCAGAACCAAAGTCACCCAGGTGAGCTTCATGGCCTGAGTGCAGACTAGAACCCAGATCTCCTGAGTCCCAGTCCAACACTCAAACTACTACACCACACTGGCTTTCTGAAACACGGAGAATTTAATCAATTCAAATGGAAGCAGTTAACACTGAATAGCATCTGCACAGGAGCCTACAAAGCAGTCTGGTCACCTTGAACGCTGATGGTATGGATGGGTGAACATTTCCATTTCAATTAGTTTTCTACAAGAATTCAGTAATTACCAATTTACCAAATTTCTTCATATTTAGGATGGAAAGAACTTGAGATGTATTTTTTTAAAAAAATCAAATTTATTTATTATATTTATACCCCACCTTTTTCCCTGCAAGAAACCCAAGGCGGCTTACATAATCCTCCTCCCTCCTCCTCCTCCTCCTCTCCATTTTATCCTCACAACAACCCCGTGAGGTAGGTTAGGCTGAGAGTCAGTGACTGGCCCAAAGTCACCCAGTGGGTTTCATGGCTGAGCGGGGACTAGAACCCAGATCTCCCGAGTCCCAGTCCAACACTCTAACCACTATGCCACACTGGCTCAAATGTGGAAGAAACCAAAACTGACAGGTTCAATTGGGGGCTTTCCTACAGTCAGTGGTTGGCTGGGCCATTTTGGAATTTCCCACAATGCTGCCTGCCATTTTAAATTTCCTGCAATGCATCTTAGCACCCAATACAGCATCACTCCAGGGCATGGTGAGAACATTTTACATGGCATGTAACTTCAAAGATCCAGCTGCTACAGTGGGGGTGGGGGGCAGATGAAGCCTGGAGGCTGTACGTTGCTGACTTTGCCTTCTTTGTGGCCGCCATTCACCCATGCTCCGCCAAATTTGCTGCCAAGATTTGGTGGCACAGCAGACCCCCCCCCCCGTGATTTTTCTTTAAAACAGGGCTTACAGGGACTGCAGCGCATGCCTTGTTTCCAAGCAAAACCATGGAGTTCTTTTTAACTGCCATTGCAGTGCACCACAGAATTTTGGTGGAATATTCAACAGCGGAGCAGGAGGAAGGGGTGTGGCTCCTGGTGGGGTCTTGGACCCCCTGACCTCCCCCCCAGGGTTGCCCACTCATATGCTACAGCTACACATAACCCCACTGTGACCCATTGATCAGTGTGGGGTCCTTCCCTGAGGGGTCCCCAAATTCGGAGCCAGGCCGTAGTTGATACCTGTGTTGAGGTTACCCAACAAGCTTCAGAGGTAAGGATTTCAACCTGCCTTGCAAATAAGCCTGCAAAAGTTACTAGCCTGAAAAACCCAAACACATTTCTAGCTTGCTGGGGGCTGGCAGAAGAGGGATGCCGAGCTCTGCAGAGGACGGGGCTTCCCTCCTTTGGCAGTCCACTTGGTTTCTACGTGAGGCGTATAGGATGGATGGAGCATCCTGACCCTCTTCTGCTGCTCCACTCATTTGCCTGCATCGAGTTCCATGCATTCACCTGCCTGCAGTCCCTGGTCACCCAGGGTGACCAAGTGAGTGCTTAGAAATGATTGCTCAAAGCAGTTCTCCGTGCTCTAAATCCAACCATCTAGCTCAGCCTTCCCCAAGCTGGTGTCCTCCAGGTGTTTTGGACTACAACTCCCAGCATTCCTGACCAGTTACCAACTTGGCTACGGCTGCTGGAAGTTGAAGTCCAAAACACCTGGAGGACACCAGCTTGGCTTAGGCTGTTCTAGCCACTACAACACATGTGAAAAGAGTACATTTTCCCTCCCATCCACATGCAAGCTGCAGTGAGCTTTGCCTTTAGCAGCTAGCCACCTCTCACAGCTGCGGTTCATTTTCTTCTTGAGTCAGTTCTCGCAGCAAAAGCAGTTGGATTTAAACTGCTCCTTGACTGTATGATGCCGTTTGGGGCACAAACAGAGGCGGTGCACATCTGGAAGGAGTTTCTTGCCCACATTTAGTGTTGAAGTCAGAATATAAACATTTGCATTCACCCAAACACATCTTGAAACAGCTGGACCAGCCTTCTCCAACCCGATGCTCTCCAGATCTTTGGGACTACAACTGCCAGGATCCCCGACCATTGGCCAAGCTGGCTGGGGCTGATGGGAGTTGTAGTCCAAACCATCTGGAAGGCACCACCACATTGGGGAAGGCTAGGCTACACAGCGCTATGAAAACCAATGGAATAGCTAAGGTCAGTGCCCCATATATATGTGTGTGTGTGTGTGTGTGTGTGTGTGTGTGAAAGATAGATAGACTAACAACAGAGTAATATCAACATTTATTTAGAGCTAAACATTTCAGCTTCCATCCTCATCAGCAGCTTTTAACATCATAGACCTCTACCCTGCCAGCACAAGCTGAAAGGCATTGGAAAAGCTGATTCCTTCATCACTTTCCCTCATAGGATTGCTCTGCTAATCAGCTAATTCATCAAAACTCACTTGATCAATCAATTCAGGATGCAACACTCTGCTTGTTCTTTTTAAGAATGTAAGAAGAGCCCTGCTGGATCAGACATAAGAAGAGAACATAAGAAAAGCCAAGAACATAAGAAGAGCCCTACTGGATCAGACCAAAAGTCCATCCAGTCCAGCATTCTGTTCACACAGCAGCTGCCCAGCTGCCCATGGGAAACGCACAAGCAGGATATGAGTGCAACAGCACCCTTCCGCCCATGTTCCCCAAGAACTGGTGTACATAGGCATACTGCCTCTGATACTGGAGGTAGTATGTAGCTATCATGACTAGTAGGTATCAATAGCTGTACCCTCCATGAATTTGTCTAATCCTCTTTTAAAGCCATCCAAATTGGTGGCCATCACTACATCTTATGGTATATGTGTGAATAAGTACCAATGAATTCAGTCAATTTTTATTCAGAGTAAGCCTGCATAGGATTGGGCATAAGATTTTTTTTTCCATCATGGGATTTAGCAGTAATATGGGAAGATGCATTATACCAAGTTAGACCATTGGTCCATCAAGCTCAGTATTGATTGGCAGTGGTTCTCCAGGGTTTGGGGTCTTTCCTAGCTCTACATGGAGATGCTAGAGATTGAACCTGGGGCCTTCTACCTGCAAAGCTGATAGGGATGGGGGAGGAATTCATTTGGTTCACATCTGAATGCAAACTGACCGAATTTCACACTTCCAAACCAATACGAAAAAACCTGAGTCATCCTTCAAAATTTGTACTTCTCTGAATTTTGCAATGTAGTTCTCGAATCAAAACGATGCATACAAAATGCATATATATATATATATATATATATATGGGAAAACTGCACCCAAAAATGTGTGCATTCGTGAAAATAATGCTAAAAATGCATTCTATTAGGTAAATTAGTCATAACATTGTGTACACTAAGCAAAATTGTATGCAAAATGTATACAAATTATCACACAGACATGTTGTTGTTTTTTAATCTCAAAAGTGTGGAATGAACAAAACTTAAGATTGGAGAAATGAGAAACTGAGAGAAACCAAAACTGAGAGATGCATCCAGTCCCTAGACTGCTGAGCTTTTTCAAATCAAACATTTGCTAAGGTTGTTGGAATTTATTTGTGGATTTGTCATATTTATAGTAAATGAGCATCATTTTTGTCTGGTTTTATGTTTGCATGGTCCTGCAGTGTTTTAAACATCTCCTTCCCTTTTCCCCACTCTGTATGCACTGTTTGTCACACCCTCACATAGCCTGGGGGGGTGTTGGAGAGATAGAAAAGGAAACAAACATTGCTCCCTTTTATTAATAATTATGGGATGGTTAGCAATCCCTACCCCCCTCTAAATAACATCTTGGAATTATGGAAAGTTTCAACTGCAGATGTAAAATACTTTTAATATGTGTCATAATGATAAAATATTCCAACCGTTTTAATATGAAGGTTTTATTTGGGTTGGGTTGGGTTTTGTATGTGTGTGCTTTTTACAAAAATCAAGTCTTACATGACATCTTAATCATCTGCTTAATCTCCCAAATCAAATAGTTTACAGCTTTGCATTCTGGAAATATGCATTATAAGACCCAAAAAAGGGGGGGGGGACCCAACCCAGTAAAATTATGGTTTTATGATAACATTGCAGATGAATTACAGTTGCTCTAGTGGAATTATGATGGCCAAGCAGATGTTACGGCAAAAACCATTCCTCAGCTTACTTCTCTGCAATAATTGTGACACCTGCTAATGTTGCAATTGCATAGTTAAAGCTCTTCCGGTATTTCTTTTGTAAACATTCTTTGGGAGGGATTTTATAAACCAGCCATAAATATTCAGCCAGGGATGAAATGTAGCACAGAAGGCCTTAAATATGCTGTGTTAAAGGTATTCTGCCATTTGGATTTCAAAAAGCATATTGGCGAGGTTCAATTGTTGTGTCTATTTGCTCATTGTTGGAATCACATGTAGGTTGCTCTGTTGGCTTACTTCAAGTAATCTGGGGAAGTTGTCAAGTTTTATGGTCCCAAAGAAGACACATCCTATGGCCCAAATAACACAAGGCAGACATAACAATGCAAGTTTCATTGCATGTGCTGGGGCAACTCACACTGGAGAAATGCAAGGAAGTCCCTTGAGAAATGTTGATAGTATGACCAAAAATGCTTTTAATTTCCTTCGAATTCCTACTGAGAGCTGAGCAAACTTTCACATTCACTTCACACTTCATTTAAAGCAAAATTCAGTGGTACAGACAGACCCAACGTGGGGTTTGCAGCTAGTAAATACAAGTGAGAGGTGCAACAAAATGTTGCAGCATGACGTGCCCTTTTCACTGTTCCAGTCAGTCACCGCATGGGGGAGCTGCACACAGATCCGGTAGCTCCTGACACCACCAAATTCTCCGTGTTGTTACATGGTAGACGAGGCATCATCCCATGGCAAGCTGGAGACAACATGTTCAGATCTTCAATGGGCACCCTCTTCTGTGTGCTTCCACCTTCTGAGGTGAAGAAGACACTGTCCCTCAAAGGCAGGGGTTTCTCTGTGGTGTCACTTCATCTGTGGATTGGAACTCCCTCCTCACAACCATTTGCTTAGTGCCCTGTTTGATGAGCTTTAGGCACCAAATTAATCACTTTATTATTTTCCTGGGCATTAGGTGATACCAAAGAGACTGATTTGATGCTCCTTTAAAAAAAAAAAATGCAATGGGGTGGTATAATTTCATTTTAGTTGTTATTGATGTTTGGTTTTTTTACTATCTTGTATTAAATAGGATGCAATCTGCCTCAAGAATGGTTGGTTAGTAGGTGGGATCTAAATGTTTAAAATAAATAATGACTGATAGCCATCTCAGACCTGCAAAGCTCGCCAGACTTTGCACTAAAAATGGGAAGCAAAATGACAGCATGGACTTTTGGCCGGTGGGCCCCCTTATATGGACAGAACCCATTGCGGCTGCCTGACCCACAAGCTTCTGGCTCTAGATGCAAGTGAATCAGAAATGGCAAAACAGTAAACCTCTTTGTGGAAAGGTTGTAGCTCCGTGGCAGACTGTCTGGTTCAAATGCAAAAAGTCCCAGGCTGAATCCTTGGCATCCATCCTCTGTGCCTCATACTACCAGTCAGTGTGTAGATCAGGCTGTCGGGCTGCAGGCCATAGGCCAAATCCAGCCTGCTTGGGGCTCCATTCCAGCCCTCTGTGGTGGTTTCTCAGGTGGCCACACTGCCTTCTCCTGGCCCTGCCTTCTTTCCGCCAACTGCGGATGGTTTGGCGGTTTCCCAGCTTTTGCACAGTGGTTTATTTTCTCCTTTTTACCCCATTCAAAAAGGCCCAAATGCCTCTCCTAAGATCCTGCCCCTTTGGCCTTCAGCACTGCTCACTACTGGAATGTGGGCCCCTCGGAGCTTCTCCAGAATTGAAGGCCTTCTCCTTGTCCCTTCAGCCAGAGCAGCTAGACTGGTGGGGACGAGGAAGAGGGCCTTTTCTGTGGCGGCCCCCGTACTGTGGAACTCTCTCCCGAGTAACCTCCGCCATGCCCCCTCTCTGCTGAGCTTCCGTCGCTCATTAAAAACCTGGTTATTCAGGCGGGAATATGGGATGGGTTAAGATTTTAAAATTTTTATATTGTTTTAAATGTATTTTATTGTTTTTATTCTATGTACATTGCCCAGGGTGGCCGGTTGCCGGCCAGATGGGCGATAAATAAATATAAATAATAAAATAATAAATAATAATAATTCAGCCCTCGTGGCTGAAAGAGGTTGAACACCCTTGATGTAGACCAGGGGTGGGCAACCCGTGGCCCTTGGGCTGCTTTAACCCCCCACTGTGGCACCCCCACCCCCGTGTGTGTGTGTGTGTGTGTGTGTGAGAGAGAGAGAGAGAGAGAGAGAGAGAGAGCAGGTACAAGGCATCCAGAACAGCCTTTTTGACATTTTAGTGCTCTGTAGCTACTACAAAGCAACAAAGGGGTCAAAATTAGTTGCCGCTTCTTTTCTGTACTGTGTGGGGGGAGGCGCACCCCATGGGGGGTATCTGAGGGGGCAAGAATAGCCAAAGTTGCCCACTCCTGCTGTAAACAATACTAGATGAAGCAATCAGCAGACTTAAGGAAGCTTCCTATGTTGATGAAGGACCGTAGCTCAGTGGTAGAGACCCCCTGCTTCACGTACAAAAGGTCCCAGGTTCGATCCCTGGCCTCTCTAGGTAGGGCTAGGAA
The DNA here is from genome assembly GCA_021292165.1 of Shinisaurus crocodilurus. NCBI lineage: Eukaryota > Metazoa > Chordata > Lepidosauria > Squamata > Shinisauridae > Shinisaurus > Shinisaurus crocodilurus. Next base: position 51,424,051 of record CM037882.1, on the reverse strand, counting down.
AGAATCTTGCCTGAAACCCTGGAGAGCTGCCGGTCACAGTGTCGGCAATACTGGGGTGGGTGGACCCATGGTCTGACTCAGTCTAAGGCAGCTTCCCCTGTTCCTTTTTAGGGAGGGGCCACAGCTCAGTGGCAGAGCACCTGCTTTGCATGCAGAAGGTCCCAGGTTCAATCCTTCACATCTCCGGGTAGGGCTGCCTGAAACCCCGGAGAGTGTAGTCAGTGCAGATGGACTGACAGGTTTGACACAGTGGACGGCAGCTTCCGATGTCCCTGTCTTTCCCGTCGATTTTCCAATCTGGCTAACGTCTTCCAAAGCAGAGCCCCAGTTTGCACGGGCTCATCTTCCTCCCAGAGCATTCCTGGGGAAATGGCTGTCTTCAAATAATGTAATTATCGTGTGTCACACACACCTTTTAGGGAAGACCCCTGCCCCTCCTTTCTCATAATGAAACCGTTGAATGATTTGTCTTTCGTTTGACATCACTTGTTGGAAACCACCCCAAAGCATCGGTTTGGGGTGGGTGGGGGTGGGGGAGAAAGCAGAGAGAGAGAGAGAGACGATCAAATTGTTACAGGATTGGATGCCAACGCATAAAGTTATTAGTCTAATTCATCCTCTAGATCAAAGCCCACACAAGTAGCTCTTGTGCCTACAGCTATTTTCCTCCTACTTTCCTCCTTGACAGTAGTCCCTCAAATCTTTTGGTTCTGCCCTCTCTGAACACACTTTTCTCCCCCACCCATCAAAGAAAAAGAATTGATGTCCATTGTCATTTTTTTTTCTTGTTTAAGAACCCGCATCCTCCCAAAGGGGGCTGATTATTGCGCAATGGGGGTTAGATTTCGACCATGAAATAAGTGAATAGCCGGGACTGTCCTGTACCCCTCGTTTGTTTGTCTGTCTGTTGTTTGTTTGTTTTTAAAATGCCAAGGAGGAGTAGAAACTCTGGTCTCCCAAGTTTCATTTATGAGAAGGAGCCACTGTGCGGGATGAGCTATTAACCCTGCATTGTTTACTTTTGTCACATTGTGTATGATGTGATGGCAAGCAAAGCTCATGCACTTCTCACTCGCTCGGGACCACCCAAGGAGACTCAGCGCCTCGCTACCGGCTGTATACACCCAAGTTCAAAGGTTCAAGAGAGACCTTTCCCACATTTTAATCAGTTAGTCACTGCCTTTTCCTACAGTGGGAGACCACAGAAGCAGGGGCGGGGGAAATGGGAAAACAAACCCACGGAGAATATTATTCTGAGAGATGGGTTGTTTGGGACTCAAAGATTGGGGAGGGAAACAATTGGCAGTGTGTCTGTGTGTGTGTGTGGGAGAGAGAGAGAGAGAGAGAGAGAGAGAGAGAGCTGAGGAAAGGGAGGGAGGGAATGAAGAGAAGGAGGGAGGAGTAGCACTCATAACGAAGCATCACTGCTCAACCTCTCTCTCTCTCTCTCTCTCTCTCTCTCTTAACAGGAGCCGAAAGAGGACCAGGAAAATGTTTGACAACACCCAGTACCCCTATAACTGCTTTAATTATGATGGAGATGATTATCCAACCTGCAGTTCTGATGAAGAGAAAAGATTCACCAGACCAGCATACAGGTAAGTTTAACTTTCCCCTTCCCCCTTGCCTCCAGTCTCTTCCCTTTCTTTGCATATTGTCGGTTGCAGGGGAATTCCTTTTTTTATTTTTTTTGTTTTGTTCTTTGCAACAGCTACCCGTAAGCATATGTGCAGGTGTGGGTAGAAAAAGATATGCAGGGCAATGAATTATTTGTTTGTTGGTTTGCTTATTTTTGCAGGTGGGGGAAGGAGTAAACTTTTATGCATTTCAACTATTTAAATATCATCTTTTAAATGGGATTAGGAGATAAAGAGTTTGGGATGTTGACAGGGAAGACTGCTGAATGCTGATTCTGTTTGGCCATAAGGTTCACTTGGGTGGCCTTGGACTGCTCAGAGGAACAACTGCGCAGGGTTCTTTAGACGGCAAAATGATCGTTGTAAAGCACTTTTTACAGCTCCAAAGTTATACCCTGGCTTTAGAAATGATGCAACTGATGGAATTTCTACTAACTCTCCATCCTGGAGATTAGGTCCCCCTGCTCTCTCTTCCTATGCAAAAATCTAATAATGAATGTGTCTTAAATGTATATGGTGCTGAACTAGTTGCCATAGTCAAAGCTGCAACTGATACACCCAGGATCTCTTGGTGTCTTAAGCCCATCTGATTAAGCACAACTCGGTCTTTCAACCAACTTCAGCATTTTTGGCTGATTGTTCCTCTTCCTTTAAACCGATTAATCAATTGATTAATTAGTTTATTAAATTGACACATTACCAGAACCTGAGTGCAGGTTCTTTTTGAGATATTGAAGGAAGTGTAACATTACGTGCAGTTTACTAAGCAAAAATATACCACTCCAAAACATACCCCAGATATTACATCTTTTACATTTCATTTTCCATTCCCTTTTGCATGAACACACCATAACCTCAATAATAATAATAATAATAATAATAATATACAGCGTGCCCTTAACTTTCAGTTCCTCCAATAAAGATTAATCAACTGAAGCTTGAGTTGATTAATCCACATTGTCATTGATTAAAAGGCATAGTTCTGATGATCACACAGAGAAATACTAACTTCCTGTCCCATTAAGGCTGCAATCCTATAGATACCTATGTGGGAGTAAATCCCATAAAAGCCCATCGTACAGAGCCCATCTGAGTAAACATGGATAGAACTGAGCTGCATTCGGCCCCAATATAGGTAGCTATGAGCCAGTGATCCTCTAATGTTGAAGCGATGGTCAGCCACATGTTACATGCATTTTCAGTTCTGAGAAACTTTCTGTTCAAAAAGTTGCAAAATCGTGCCTAGGCATGCTTTAAAAATCGAAGCCCTTCTGTGTGGAATGGAAAAACAGCCTGGTTGAGTTGCCAGAACAGCATGGTTGAGTTTCCTACTGTGTGACTGGATGAATACTTAAGTAGGGATATTTTCCTTATATTTGAAGGATAATCAGCAGTCACGTTACCTCTCTTTAGGCAACATGTCAGGGCAATCGTGGTCGTAAATGCAGGCTGAGGGGAAAACCCAAAATGTCTATTGTAGGGAGAAATCCTACTTTCAGGATTTATTTTTAAAGAAATGTATTTTACATCTCTTGTCCGCTCAGCTGCCCTGGGATGTAAATTACCCAACATTCTCAACTCTACCTAGGATGTGAAGCTGAGACAGTATGACTTGATTCCGTGCCTAACCCATGATTTGAACACAAACCTTGGAACTTGGAAACTCTTTGGAAATATCTACTTCGGCAAACTGTCTGGATGTTCAGGATTAATCCCACTCATGGCATTCAGTCCTTCATACAACTGCCTTAAGAGACATCCAAAGGGAATGGACATTTCAAGAGCAGTGATGTCCACTGGACAGAGTCATGTAGCACAATTGTTAAGAGCATGAGCTATGAGCTCAAACCCAGTTCCCAGTTTGATGAGCCCAGTAGGTGGCCTTAGGGAGTCTTTGGTTTCCCCATCTCAGCCCCTCCCCACCCCCCGGTAATATAAGAGCTAATGTAGTGTAGTAGTTAGGGTGTCAATCTATAAATAAATTAGGGAGATTCCAGTTCCAAATCCTATTCAGCCATGAAACTCATTAGGTAACCTTGAGCCTCTCAGTCTCTTTCGGCCTGACCTACCTTACAGGGCTGTTCCAATGCCAAAATGGGGGTGGAGAACCCTGAATGCTATTTTCCCTGAATGAAGGAAAAGTGGGGAATGAATAAATAAATGAGACGATGATGATGATGATGATGATGATGATGATGATGATGATGATATTTTTCCTTACAGGGTTGTTGTAATGCAGGTGTGGGCAATCTGATGCCCTCCAGACTACACTTCCCATAATTCCTGACCATTGGCCAGGCCAGCTGGGGCTAATGGGAACTGTAGTTCAAAACAGCTGGAGGGTCCAGGTTGCCCACCCCTGTTGTAATGAATCATTGCAACACTGAATGTGGAATTATATGAGGAACACAGACAAGCATTAGACAGGAATATTATGGGTTAGAGCCAGACTAAGGCTTCCAAGAAAACACACAGAGGGATGGTCCTGTAAGTCTCTTGCACTTCATGGTGTCCCCATTGAAACCAATGGGACTTTGAATCAAGTCATTACTATCCATCCACATTTGTTTTGATGGGATCTAAGTGCAATCTAAGTGCAATCCAATGCATCTTTACTCACCAGTAAGCCCTACTGTGTTTGGTGGGACATATTCTCTAGAAAGTATGTTTAGTCCAGATCCAACCCTATGTGTGTTGTTATTTCTAAATTCTCCCCCAGGGCCTCCAAATGTACCCTGATTTATATGCCCATAATATCAACATCTTTGTGTAAGCAATGGTGTTGTCCTTCTTTTCTCTTGCAGCTACATTGCTTTGATTGCAATGGCCATTCAGCAGAGCCCTTCCAACAAAGTGACCCTGTCTGGCATTTATGACTTCATCATGAAGAAATTCCCTTACTACCGGACAAATCAACGAGCCTGGCAGAACTCTATTCGCCACAACCTTTCTCTCAACAGCTGCTTTGTCAAGGTAAATTGATCACAAACCCACCGCATCATAGGCTTTGTCCACAACCCACTGCGCATCACCTGTAAATGGCTGGACAGCACACATTCAGAACAGGCGCTGTGGATTGTTTCTGGATTTTGCCGGGTTGGGAATGGTGTTTGCAAAAGGATATCCATAGACCAACTCAGATTTTGCCACTTCCCCTGCACAGAACCTTTTCCTTTCATTTCATTTCTATGCTGCCCAATAGCTGATGCTCTCTGGGTGGTTTACAAAGATTAACAACTTAAAAATACGATATTATACATAGTATAAAAACTGTTTACATGTAAACACATGAACAGACAGCACACACACACACACACACACACACACACATGCAATTGTAAAGAACATAAGAAAATCCAGGACCTGATTAAAATGTCTTCCTATGCTGCTAAATGCCTGAGAGTTGAGGAAGGTCTTAACCTGGTGCTGAAAGGATAGCTATGCTGGTACCTCATTGGGGAAATCATTCCATAACTGAGGGGCCACCACCGAGAAGGCCCTCTCCCTTGTTGCCACCTCAGAGAAGGCACCTAGTGGAGAGCCTCAGATGGTGAGTGTAGTAAACGGGTACGTTGAGGCCGGGAGAGACACTCCGACAGGTATTGAGGTCCCAAGACATGTGAGAACTTACATAGGGAACATCAAAAAACTCCTTGAGAGACCATTCCCCGTTTTGTCTTCAGCCCCACCCACCACTGGAATATGGCACCTGAAAGCTTCTCCGAAATTGGCTTTGGCTCTTGAGCTGAAAAAGATTCAACCCCCCCCCCCCGTCCCCGGGATAGATGGATCAGTCTATTGCAGTGCATGTCACTTTTGCATGTGCTCATTCCTAAGTCTGTCTTGTCCCATTTCATCATTAATCAAATTCTTTGGGGGGGGGGGAATCCGAATGAAGGAAGTAAAGGAACTGAAAGCATGGGCAAACTGCGCATGCACAGCGCACTACGCAAAATCCAGAAACAATCCCCTCCGCATAGAAAATGAAGGATAGGGATTGGGACAGGCCATAGCTTAATGAGAGGACATCTGCTTTTCACACAACAGGTCCCGCGTTCAGTCTCCAGGTAGGGCTCAGAAAGACCCCTGTCTGAATTGTCTAGCTCAGTATTCTCCACATGTAGACAATACTGAGGTCTGACTTGGTATAAGGCAGCTTCCCATCAGATACAATTGGATTGTATCCATTGTTAATCCTTCTTGGAGTAGGATTAAAATGATTGGGACTGAAGTTATTCTAAAATGGGATACAATCCATTGAATTCAACCCACTGGTTCCACTTTGGGTGGTGTGTGTGTGTGTGTGTGTGTGTGTGTGGGAAAGACCAGGTAATTCGACAATCCAAAATCTGGGGTGAAATGTGGAGGAGGATAATTTTGGAATCACCCCTGATTAGAATGAAGCCCATCGTCTCCTGTGGTGGGCACTATAGGGGAAAGATTGGAAACAGAAGGCAAGCTGTCTTTCTGGGACACCATGGTTGGCCTTTTCATCAAGAACCCCCTGAGAAGCTTTAGAGGGCATAGTTGGGAAACCAGTGTCCTAAGTTGGGGGCTGTAGGGGGAGGAGGATTAAGGATAATGAAGTGGAGATCATTTAAAAGATCACGTCAGCCTCTTAGCTGTTCCTGGAAAAGGCTGGGGGCGGAGAGAGAGAGAGAGAGAGAGAGAGAGAGAGAGAGAGAGAGAGAGAGAATATTGTCCTCCTCTGATGTATGTTAGTACATAGCAAATTGAAGGGGCTATTTACCTACGACTTCTATAATTAGAGAGCCTGAGCTTCAGCAGCTTGTCATAGATGTTTATGCAAGTCTTGCATTTAAACGGACACAGATGTTGAAATGGTAGCATTTCTGGAAGACACGCACACAAGTCAGGGCTTCATTTCAGCCAGGGTTCAGCCTCACAACCCGTTCTGAATGCTGGGGCTCAGACCTAGAACTGATGATGATGATGATGATGATGATGATGATGATGATGATAGGTTTCTGTGCATGTACAAAGTGCATTTCCTTCCCTTTCTAAGTCACAGCCCATTCTTATAGAACACAGCCTCCTTTTAGGGGTGGAGGGAATGATCAAAGTGAAAGGTTATGGTTTCCACACAGACTTGACAAATGTTTTTTCTTGAAAAAAGGAGAAAGTAGTAGTAGTAGTAGTAGTAGTAGTAGTAGTAGTAAGTCATTGACAGAATTGCTGCTTTTAAATGGAATACAGGTCCCCCGAACAGAAGGCAATGACAAGGGCAAGGGAAACTACTGGAGCTTTGCATCAGGATGTGAATCCATGCTGGATCTCTTTGAAAATGGGAATTACAGACGGCGGAGGCGGCGGAGGAATGTGAAAAGGGAACCCAGAGAAAAAAGGTCGAGTGGAGAGAGAGATTGCCTGCCCATATTGTCCCCGGTGAATTCTGGCTTCCCCGGCATCTCGCAACCCAAACCTTTGGAGCCTCGCAAGCTTTTTCCAAATGTTGCCGCCAGCCAAGAGAGTCTAAACAGCTCCTCTGTAGGAAAATCTGACTCCGAAATTAAATTTAGCATTGATTACATTCTCTCCTCCCCAGACCCTCTGCCTGTCCTGAGGTCTCCGTATCATGTGCAAGATAATAAATACCACTTCTTGGATTCTCAGCAAATTAACCTTCAGTTTTGGACAATGTGAAGTTAGTTTGCAATGGAGGTCAAAAACAGAAAGAAGCTGTTGTCTTTTCTCTCATCCTATAGCCTCTGCGTGTATCCATTCATGAGGACAGTCTCCCTTTCCTTTTCCTCAGTTCTCCTTGGGAATGGAGACAAGTCTCTTCATCATCGGGCTCTCAATATCTCAAGAACGAATGTTGCTGAGGTTGTAGTAGACTTACCACGAAACCATCACACTGCTTTTGAGTTTGCTGAAGGATCTGAGGCAGGGCTGGTTTCAGCTTTGAGGGGGACCCGGGCAAGATGGGGCCCCCTCCTCCATCGATGGACCCTTCTGGGTGGACATGGCAGTGGGAGGAGGGCAACGTCAGTACTCCGATCAGCATCAGGTGACTGCGCCTGCCATTTTCTTTTCCCACAATGCTCCTAAAATGGCAGTTAGGAATTCTGGGAAAGGGGGAAAAAGCTAGGCAAAGATCAGTGGTGGCCACGCTAAGGTCCCGGGGACATGGCAGTTGCCCAAGGATGCCAGGTGCCAATACTAGCCCTGATCTACAACATTATACAGAATAACAGAAACATCAACTAAGGGGTTCCTTCTTTTAAAAATGGTGTACGTCTCAACTAGGGGTGTGTGAGGATTTCGTTCAGGGGGTGGAAGTCCAGCGAACTCGCCGGGCTCAACCCGCCCCCCAAACTCTGACCCACCGACCTGCTTCCCCGGCTCAACTCACCTTTTCCTGAGCCGAGCTGGGGAAGCGACTTGCGGGTTCCCGGCGGGCCGCTTTTTACATAGAAAATGCCGTAAGATACGCCAAAAATGGCTGCAAGTTGTGCAAGTTATGCAAATTGCAGCCATTTTTAACTTGCTTTCTGTGAGCAGCCCACTGGGAACCCGGAAGCTCACCGAGCGGCTCAGCACACGTCCGCTTTTGGCCCGGCTCGGTGGGCGCAGCAGCAGCGTCTGCCGAGCCAGAGGTGGGGCGGGTCCCTGGCGGGCTGCCCACCACTAGGGATGGACAAATCTGTCCATTTCAGTTTCTCTCAGTTTCTCTTTTCTCCAGTCTTAAATTCAGTTCATCCCCTAGTTTGAGAATCTCTCCAATCTTAAGTTTGGGTCATCCTGAGCTTTGAGATGTTTTTATTTTTAAAAAGTTTGCATGAAAATTCATAAACATTTTTGTGCACATTCTTCTTAATGCATGTGTGCATTTTTGCATACCTCTCTCTTTCTGACAGGCTCCTCATCTTTTACAGCTACCCAGCAGGCAGCAGGTCCAGCATGCTCCTCTTCATGCTGGGAATAGGTGTACCTATTCAATTAGTCTGGTGCAGATGGGGGAGAATTTTGTTTGATTTGCCATTCCATAAGAACGCATCAAATCCACAAATATCTGGATAAATGGGATGGAAAGAACCTGAAATCTTTTTTTAAAAATCAAATGTGGGAGAAAGTGAAACTGGACAGATTTGTCCATCCTACATCCAGAGCTCTGCTTTCCCCAATGATGGAAATATAAAACCCAGAATCCAGACAGGAAGTACCTCATCAAACAGGAACCAGTAATCGTAGGATATCTTGGAATTACAGTGTCTGGCGTTATGCTATATCTGTTATCAGATCTCCCATCTCCTTCCATTTCTTTCAAAAGCAGCTTCAAAGCCCCCTGAACTGGACCAGAACAACAGCACTAAAGGAAAGAGATATACCTAGGCATGTACGGATTTTGTTAAATCCGTCCTGTCTGCATTTTGCAGATTGCCATGCCAGGTGCCTTTCATTCCGTTATCCACTCATTGATGGAATCGGATGTTTTCCCCCCATTTCCGAAACTTACGTTCGTTCACACTTGCACAAATTAGCAGTTGCGCAAATTTGCACTTCTGTAAATGTGCAAATCCACACCCCCAAATGCATATTTTCATGCTTTAGGCTCTGCAGGAAAATGAGCATTTTCCGTCAGTGTTTAAAAAAAATTAAAAAAAAAATTCAACAACTAAATTTGTGTAAAATTCCAGAAAGTAAAAAGCTGGTGTGCAAGTTTGCCAAATCCATGTGACTCAGGGGAAAAAAACCAGCTGGCTGTGGGATCAGTGGGTCAGAGTCATAGAAATCTGAACCCATTTGAATCTGTTTCACATTTCTCCAACATCCCCAGATACACCCCCATGTTTTCTCTCATGGGCAAAGAACAGGTCAGGGGGGGGGGTGATTTGGATCAGGAAAATTGCATGAGGGAAAAGAGATGGAAGACCTGATCAAGCACTTGCAATGTCTTGTTTGGTTTAGCCTTAAGTCAACATGTGTCATTCAATCGCCAAAACAAAAGCCCTTCAGTTCCCAGCAAAAAAAAACAAAAAAAAAACAGACTTTTTAACAGGCATGTTGAACCTCTTTCAGCTCGAGGGCCGAATTCCATTTGAGAGAAGCTCTTGGGGGCCAAGTTCCAGCGGTGGGCAGCACCGAAGTCACAAATGGCGGGACCAAAAATAACAGCATATTTTAGCTCTTAAAGCTCTTACTCTGAGCCTTAGGAGAGGCATTTCAACTTTTAGAATGGGGGGGACCACACAAAAGCCAGGAAACCACCAAAGGATTGTTGGTCAGCAGAAAGGTGATGGGGCCTGGGGAAGGGGGGATGTTGTTCTGGGGAAACCCAGTGGGCCAGATTGGTAGCCCAGGTGGGGTAGCAATTTGGCCCCAAGGCCTGAAGTTCTATATTCTTGCCCTAGCAGCAAGTTCTATATTCTTGCCCTAGCTTCTAAGCTGTGAGGACTCCCACCCACCCCCCATTGTAACCAATATGAAATCCCCCCCCCACGGAAAAAAAATCTGCATTCACATCCTAATTTCTGAAATGCTAATGTGGAAGAAGACAAGGTCTGAAAATTGTTCAGTTTTAAGGCTGGGAGAACTACATCATCCTGTTGCAATATCTCCCTGCCCATGGGAGACAGGTTGGAGCTAGGTATGGGGTGTGTGTGGAATTGTTCAGTTCACAGTGAAATGTATACTTAACTCATTTTGCACTTTTGAAGTACTATGTGGACCAAAACTCAGCTATATTTTGAAATTCGCATGTCTCCAAATCTTGCAATGGAGCTGCCCAATCAATCATTCACACGCGCACACACACACACACACACACACACACACACACGAGAAAATAAAATTCAAATGTGCATTATGTTAGGAAAATGGCTTGCAAAAACTGTGTATTTTAGGCCAAAAAAGGGTTCAAAAAAGTACATGTATTAGGAGAAATGTGTTTTGTTTTCATGCAAACTTTTAAAAAGTTAAGGGTTACGGGTGAACCACCAAACTTAAGCCTGGAGAAATTCTCAAAGTCTGAGAAGAAGTGAATTTAAGATTGGGGGGGGGAGAGAAATGGAGAGAAAGTGAAATTGACAGATTCGCCCATCCCCAGTTGGAACCCATCCAAAAGGTTTACCTAGCTGACTCATGTTGGCAAATCCCAAAGCAATATTTGTGCTAGGATGATTGAAGGGAACAAAATTTGCAGGCCAGCAAAATAATGCAATTATTGGGACTAACCAGTGGGATCTACAACAAAGTGTTGTAGCGCAGAGTGCTCTCGTTCAGGATACTCATGCTCAGTCTTCCTTGGGCTGTTTCGGGGGGCCGTTCTTCGGGATCTTTTTCCTAAATATGCTTGTGTACTTCTGCAAAGTTTGGGGTTTCCCCAAGTCTGCTGATACCTCCCTCTTGTGTATGGGGGGGCACCATTTTTGGCTGCATAAGCAATGACACTTGGAGAATTAAGCTCGCTATTAGGATAGGCGATGGTAAATACAATATGCAAGCTTTTGAGTTACACAGGTCTCTCCCTCAAAGAACTTAAACAAGCATACAAACAAAAACCCATCCTGCTTGAATTTCCATCTAGTTTGATAAGTTGAGACCTGTTCATGGGCTTTCTGAATCCTAAGGATTAGGGTCTAGATTGGGGTATTTCCACTGAATACTCACTACTAATAGAATTGTGGTAAGAATATGGATGAATACAGCTGGTAATTTGATGAGTGGGTAACATTGCAGCAGGCATTATTATTATTATTAATTTTATTTATATACCGCCCAACAGCCGAAGCTCTCTGGGCGGTTTACAACAATCAATAAAAGACACAATGGACATGTCATCATTTGTACAATTCCTCAGTGTTCCATGTTGTTGTTGTTGTTTTTTTTTAAAAAAAACAAGCCCATGCAGCTGCAGAAAGCATTCTAGTTCAAAAGCTAATATACAGTTTTTGTATACATGGATTGGTCCTGATAACACCGTTGGAGAGTCAGTGTGGTGTAGTGGTTAGAGTGCTGGACCAGGACTGCAGAGGTACAGGTTCAAATATCCACTTGGCCATGATGTTCACTGGATGACCCTGCCAGCTGCCACTGCCTCTCAGTCTAGCCTACCTCACAGGGTTGTTGTGAGGAGTTGTATCCTGTCTGTAGTTCCATTTAGAGCCACACCTTATGTTCTCGAGGTGTACATATAATGAATGAAGTGGAGGGAGTTGCCCTCTCCATTATGTCAGCTTCTCTTGTGTCATGATGATGCCATTACCCTGTTCAGTGTTATGATGCCAGGACATTACATCATTACAGCCGTGGAGGCTAGTGGCTCCAATCTCAGTGGGGCAGTCATCCACTCCGGGTTTTAGTCTAAACATTAAAGGAGCAATCCATGGTGCTGAACACTAGGCCCAAAATAGGTTCAGCACCATGGTTAGCTCCTTGAACATTCAGACTAAAGCCCAAAGTGGGCACGCCACCCCTCTGACAGTGAAGCCACCAGCCTCCACTGCAGAAGAGTGAGAGAAGGTGACACTCCACAGACTTTCTCCTCTGCAGCCCCACAATTTTCATCACATGCAGCTGCACCTTCATGCATCCCTTTTTAAAATTTTGTATGCCACCATGACCGGCATCCGATCTACCCCTCCAACATTTAATATGATAGCATGTTACTGTTTCCAAATGCATGCCTCTGTATTTTTAAGCACCTTGACATGTAGATGTGAAAATCTGGTTTTATATCTACATCTGTGACTGATTGTTTTATATGCAACCCATGTCAATTTCTAGTTACCTGGAGAGCACCCGTGCTGTTTAATGTATGGTAAATCTACACAATATATATGAAATATATAGATATAGATATATTTCTGCTACTAAACATACCTCTCTGCTACATTGTCTTTACACTTATTGGTTGGCCGGCCTTTACCAAAGAAAATGAAATTATGTCTGCCTAGGATATATGTCTGCTTAAAACTAATTCGGCAGGAAACTGGGATATTAACAAAATGGATTTTTTAAAAAAATAATCCGACGAGGTCTATACATTGTTTTCATTGCCTTTCTGCAATGCAGTTTTCATTAAGGGCAGAATTAGAGTAAAAATGGTAGCGAATATAGATATTTCATAAGTGAGTACCATACCAGTGTCCATAGAGGGATACACAATCGATCCCCCTCACATGTTCAAGCAATACCTGAGGGGGTTGTGTATTGCTGGCTCCAGGTAGAGATCCCTTGGGCAAGACACCCTCAATGGGCTCCCTCCCTCAGTGAGTCTACCTTCTCCCCACCAGTATCACCAACTGCTCCTTCCTCTTCCTCATCTGCCTCCTCCTCTTCCTCATCATTGCGCCCACTTACTTGCTTGACAGGTAGAGAGCCAGGGAGGAAGTCAGCAGTGGCATCTCCTGCACCTCCTTCTCACCACCACCATTGTCTAGGCCAGAGCAAGAGGTAGGTGAACAAGAAGGTTGCAGCAGTGGTGAAGAGGAGGAGCAAGTCCAGGGGACTCTTGTCAGTGGGCCCCTGCTGGGAAGTGAGTCCTTAGCAGGTGCCTGACTATGCCTACCCTTGACGTAGGCCTCGAAGTTGTGGAGCCACACTAGCTAGCCAAGCCACCATGCTCACTAACCATACCTCCTACATTCTGCAGATCCAGAAACAGTTGAGAATGGGCCCAATTCACACACAGATCCACCGTATGAGTGTCCTGTTCTGTGGCCCCTTAAGGATCACAGGGGAAGCCCGTAGCAAGATTGAGGCAGGAAAGCAGATCAGGGTAAGAAGAAAGGAGAACCTTGGATAGCTCCAAGTGGGTCCTGCTGGATGGAATGCTCTCCTACAAGGGCAATAGGAAGATCTTGTCTGAGCAGGGAGCTAGAGCTAATTAAAGCCTTGTGTAGACTGACAAGACCTGTAGTGTGACCAGCTCCACCCCTCCTGGAGGAGCTGACTGGATTGCTAAAGGGCCCTCACCCGATTTGTAGCCTTAAATAAAACACACACACACACACACACACACACACACACACATTTTATATATATACTTATGAAGTGGTCTGTCCATCCATGGAGGTTATGGAAGAGTTCAGGTTTCATGCATCCTACCAGGGTATGTGTCAACATCATACCAATGAAAGGAAACACTGGCCAATTCACTCAAGATGCATTCTTTCCCCTGCCACAGGAGCAAGTGTATAAGGAATGGCTGCAAACAGATATGAAAAAAAAAATGTATTAAAGAACAGAAGGTGGGAGGGGGGTTTCCTCACAAATAATTTTGCAAGTCCCCCCTCACGAAAATGTTCCCCCCAAGTAATAAAACTTAGTGAGAATTTGTCACAGCATACATTGGATCTAGAGCAGCTCATACGAGTGCTTCTGCAGATCCAAGCCCCAGTATAACCCATTCTATTATGCTGGTACTAGGCTCAATCCCAGCCTATGACTCAGCATTGCAGCAGCACCCTTCCAAGTCCCATCGGGGCACAGTTCAATGGGGAGTCTGGGGTATGAAGTAAGAACATCATGGCCTCAAAATGGGGCCTAACCTAGAGATGAGGGACTGTGTGTGTTCAGGCCCCGGCACCCTGTTCAGAAACAGAATGAAACAGGTGTGCAACATCAGCCTCTGCAATTGGCAGGCATCATGGAGCCTCTGGATTGGCCAGGCCTGGTATAAGTAGCCTGGCCTCAGGTCAAGAGAGCGTTTTACTGCCTCCCTATAACATTTCAGATGCTTACTGCTGCAGCTGACTACAGGCAACCAGAGCCAGTGTGGCGCAGTGGTTAGAATGTTGGACTGGGACTCTTGAGATCCAGGTTCTAGTCCCCTCTGGGCCATGAAGCTGACTGGGTGACTTTGGGCCAGTCACTGACTCTCAACCTAACCTACCTCACAGGGTTGTTGTGAGGATATAATGGAGAGGAGGAGGAGGAGGAGGATTGTGTATGCTGCCTTGGGTTCCTTGCAGGAAAAATGGTGGGGTATAAATATAATAAAATAAACCGGGGTCTGAGAAAATATATTCTAGGTCTGGGTATGTCCACCAATAGCCCTAGCCTGGCCCTGAGAGAATTATATCTTGCAAAGAGATGTTTCTATGGATGAGGGAGAAATTCATTCATAGATTTCATAGATCATAGAGTTGGAAGGAGCCTACAAGGCTATCGAGTCCAACCCCCTGCTCAATACAGGAAACTAGAGGAGGGGTCTCCCATCCAAGTAATAAGCAGGCCTGACCCTGCTTAGCTTTCCACACTCAGACAAGCTGAGCCAGCATGAGCCACAGGCCTGTATCATTAAGTTCATTTAAAAAATAATAATAATGCAAACTTACCAAATTTCACATCTTCAGACCACTATGCAGACCAAAACGCAGTTTATCCTCCTAAATTTGCACTTCTCTGGATTTTGCAATGGGGTTTTCCAATCAAAACAAATGTATGTTGGGGGGAATAGCATTAAATTGCCTTGTATTAGGGACATTGCTTGCAAAAAATGTGTACATTAGGCAAAAATGCAAGTACTGGGAGAAATGCACACAAAAAATCCTATAAATGTTCATGAAAACTTTTTAAAAAATCAAACTTAAGACTGAAGAAATGTTCAAAGTTGGAGATGAACACAACTTAAGAGTGATAAAAAATAATAATAATTGTGCAACTAAGAGAACCCAAAATGGACAGGTCCATCCATCCCCAGGACTCAAATACGGGCATAAGTAAGGTGGGGTTCCATCCAGACCCTATCAGTAAATCATGGCCTATTTGTGAACAGAAAAATTGGGAGGGGGCAATTTCACTGAATTTCACTCCTCTCCATGGGGAGGAGAAATTATCCAACAGTTTCTCACAGGTAGGGCTCACCATTGGCAGGGGTTGTAGCACTGCTTCTGCTTCTTTTCATAAGTGTTTTTTGTGGGGGGGGGGGGTTGTGCAGCAACTGTATTGGCAGGCTGGCCCCCATTTTGCATCCACCACAATGCAAGTGTGAGGGGGCTGGCAGTGTTGAGGGGGCTCCTTTTCCATTGCAGGCCTTATTTGGTGCTTCATAGGAGCTATCCATGGTGCTGAACCCCCCACCCCACCCACCCCAGAATAGGTTCACCACCGTGGAGCACAATGGAGAGCTCCTACGGAGCACCAGATGAGAGCCCCACTGAAATAGGAGTCACCAGCCTCCCCTGTGTCTAGGTTCAGGGAAGAGGTAGAGCTGGTGCCGAGCCAAAATCTGTCCTCCAGTTTCCTTTCCTGAAGGTTTTCTTTTCTCCATGAAAGAGGCTTCCATCATTCCGCTTCATTCTCAAGGTGTTTTATCATTCGTTTTTGTGGTATTTTTGAGCTTACCTAGTCACTGCTAGCCTCCCAGGCTGCCTGCACTCCCTGATCGGAAAAGACCCCATGGGAGGAATTACCTCATGATGTCTTCCCTGGGGCTTTAATTGAAGTGTGGGACGCTGAGGACGCTGCAGCCTGCCAGAGAGATGATTGCACAATGAAAGACAGGATACTCATGCACATTCCTTGGCCACCTCATCAGTAACGTAAGCACAAGAAACCCAAACCCAACCAGTAAGAATTTCTCTGGATGCTGGGGAATGCTGGCTGGGAATTGCTGGGAGTTGTAGCGCTTTTTTTTTTGGTCTAAACATGCAGAGGATTGCACCCGTAATGGGTTACTGTTGCAGCCCCCCCATCTGGTGCCTTCCAGTTGGTTCTGGGGGATTCTGGGAATTGTGTTCCAACACATCTGGAGGGCAGCAGGTTGGGGAAGGCTGTAGCATTTTATTTTTATGGCCAGGGATGGCAGAGACCTGTTTGTTGGATTTTCTGCCTCATGCACCGAAATCACTTGGCTGGCTTTGGGTACTGTGCACTTTGACTTGGGTTGAGAACATAAGAAGAGCCCTGCAGGATCAGACCAAGGGTCCATCTAGTCCAGCATTCTGTTCACATGGTAGTCAACCAGCTGCCCATGGGAAACCCACAAGCAGGACAGGAGTGCAACAGCACCCTCCCACCCATGTTCCCCAGCAACTGGTGTACACAGGCGTACTACCTCTGATACTGGAGGTAGCATGTAGCCAATCAGGACTAGTAGCCATTGATAGCCTTCTCCTCCATGAATTTGTCCATTCCTCTTTTAATGCCCTCCAGATTAGTGGCCATCACTGCATTGTGTGGAAGTGAATTCCATAGTGTAACTCTGTGCTGTGTGAAGAAGTCCTTCCTTTTATCTGTCCTGAATCTCCCACCAATCATTTTCATGGGATGACCCCATTTGGTTCTAGTAATATGAGAGAGGGAGAAAAATGTCTCCCTGCCCACTCCACACCAGGCACAATTCTGTACAGCTCTATCATGTCTCCCCATACTCACTTTTTCTCTAAGCTAAACAATCCCATCTGTCATAAGCTTTCTTCATAGGGAAGTTGCTTCAGCCCCTTGATCATTTTTGTTGCCCCTTTCTGCACTTTCCCCAACTCTGCAATAAACTTTTTAAGCTGCTGTGTGTGGGCATAATTTGCTAGGGATGGCTGAGAATTTCGAGGGGTGGGAGATACGGAGCAAAATTGCCCCACTCTCCCCCCCCCAGCTCAGCGAGACTTACCTGGCCCTGGCTCATCCCAAGTTCCCATGGGTAAAAGAACTTCCAGGTCCCCGGCGTGTCATTTCTGGGTCCCTGGCGCTGCGTTTTTTCCATAAATACCAAGGTAAACTTCCTTAAAATGGCTGCAAATAGCAAATCGTGGCAGTTTTAAGGTAGCTTACCTTGGTATTTATGGAAAAAACGCAGCGCTGGGGATTCGGAAATGATGCTCCGTGGGCCCGGAAGTCCGCCGAGCACCACAGCTGCTGGGCGCCGAGCGCTGCGGGATGAGCGGGGGTGATAGTGGCCATCCCTATAATTTGCGGCTTTGCTTCAGGCAGGGAAAAGTTATGGGCTGGGCATGCCTCTTAAACACCTTTTTTTCTGGGCTAATCATCCCCAACACACTCAATCTTTCCTCACAGAATGTGCTATCCATATACCTCATGTTCCAGATGCAGTATTAGCTATTATTTGCCCTGAAGCACCCAACATCAGCTCACAGAACTGATCTAGCTGATTGCTAAAACTCCCCACCTGTTGGGTATTGCAATGTTTGGGGTGATCACATGATGTATCCAGAACCTGAGAGTTCTGAAGGAGGGCCCTTCTATGGCGAGGGGCCGTGCATAAGGTCCCAGGTTCGATCCGCAGCATCTCCTGATAGGGCAGGAAAAAATCCTGCCTGAAATCCTGGAGAGTTGCTGCCGGTCAGTGTTGGCAATACTGGACTAGATGAGAGCAATGGTCTGACTCAGTATAAGGCAGCTTCCTATGTTCCAAAGTCCCAGATTCTGGATTTATGTGTGACCCTTCCAAACACTGCAGTTCCTTCCCAGATCACTGATCTGGGAAGGAACTGCAACAGCTTGCTAAGTCAGATTTGCCCCTGACTTTAACAAAACAAATTCAAACTGTTCCATTTGCCTGTAAAGGTTAACATCAGGAGCTGACATCAATCTACAGCACGTAAAATTAATATAATGTATGCTGATATATACCTATTATCTTGGCCCACGTTAGATTCCTGTGGCAGGATAAAGCTTTCAGCGTCCCTGACACTTTGTCAAAGGCATTTGTGTATGTTGCTGTACGTCGGCGTTTGCTTTGCAAAGGAGATCAATCATCTTCCCCCCAAAAAAACCCAGGGACATTTTTTCAATTTACCTGGTGTATTGTAGTCTGACGAGTTCTGAAAGGTTTCCGGCCCTTAAAATGAATGGCATTTAATATAGGACAACATAGGAAGGGTTAGGGCTAGATGTGACCTTATTCAAATGCCGTAGCCATTACAAAGCCATTCCCAATGTAATTATAATTAAATACTTTATGCCTTCCTTGCAAATCCTTTTGATCAATCACTGATATTAACATGAATATTGCATTGCCCCTAAGCAAATGCCTCCCACTCAAGTGTTTACGGATCACCGGGTTTCCATTAAGAAAGTTGGGAGGCACTGCCTTGCACTAGTCCTGGGTAAATTTACGTAAATTACCTCTTCATAAGAAAGGGGAAGGAGAGAAAACTTCCAGATTTTGTCTTTGGAATCAGGGACTGTCACCTCTGCTTCTGGTTCATAATCTTTGATCTATGATAGAGGTCATGGCATGGCAAAAGTGGACAGAGATGTTTTTTCTCCCTCTCTCATAATACTAGAACAGCCTTCTCCAATCTGATTCCCACCAGAACTGTTGGACTCCAACTCCCATAATTCCCAGCCATCTGGAGGCCCCCAGGTTGGGCAAGGCTATACTAGAACCTGGGGTCATACAAACTAGATAGTGAGAGACTCCAGACAGACAAAAGGAAGGACTTCTTCACACATCACACAGTTAAACTGGAGAATTTGCCAGTGCAAGATGTAGTGTTGACCATGAATTTAGAAGGTTTTAAATGGGAATTTGACAAATTCATGGAGAATAAGGTTATCAAGGGCTACTAGACATCATGGCCACTATGTACTGCCTCAGGAGTCCCCAAACTCTTTGGATCGGTGGGCACATTGGGAATACTGAAAGAGTGTCATGGGTGGTCTCACAAAATGGCTGTCAAGGGGTGGCTTCCCTAGGGGTGTGTGATCCGCGGAGATCCAACCCGCCTCCGGCTTGGTGGACACTGCTGCTACGCCCACCAAGCCATGCCAAAAGTGGATACATGCCTCACCACTTGTCAGACTTCAGTGTTCTCAGCAGGCCACTGTTTATGCAGAGAATGCTGTAAGATATGCCAAAAGCAGCAGCAATTTGCATAGGTTATGCAAATTGTGGCCACTTTTGGCATATCTTATGGCACTCTCTATGTCAACAGCAGCCCACCGGGAACCCGAAAGTCACTTTCCTGGCTCAACTTGCGAGTCAAGCCAGGGAAGAAGGTAAACAGGAAGGAGTTTAGAGAGTTGAGCCCAGCCAGTTCACCAGATTTCCACCCCCTGAACGAGATCCTCACATATCCCTAGGCTTGCCCATTCATAAAATGGCTGCGATGGTGGACATGGCTGATCCCCAAACTCTTCTTTTTCAGATGGTAAAAAGGTGAGACTAAAAGAGAAGTCATTTCCCAAGAACCTCAACAGAAGGCAGAGTGGGGTCCCAGCTCCAAAACACAAACCCACTCTTTCCAACCCAAAGAAAGATGGACAGCAATGTAGGACAGCAATGTGCTTTGAAAGATGGCAGTGCCCCAGTTAAAAAGAAATGATGAATTCTTAAAATCTTAAGAAAATAAACATCAGCATGGGTAGGGAGCCCGGTGGGTGTCAAGAGAAGTGTCTGTGGGCACATTGGTGGCCATGGGTGCCATGTTGGACACCCCTGTACTACCACCAGGATCAGAGGCAGCATGGCTCTGAAAACCAGTTACTGGGGAACAACAGTGGGAGAGGACTGCTCCCTTCTTGTCCTGCTTGTGGGCTTCCCACATGCTCCTGGATGGCCACTATGAACAGCTAGGTATTTGGTCCAATCCATGAGGACTCTTCTTTGATGGGCTAGTTTTCTCTGTTTCAGTTGCCAGCTCTCAAACTGGTCTTGAGACTCAAGTTTTTGGGCCCATTCTCAGGGCTTCAAGCAGGCACATTTAAACCTCAGAACCATCATATTACTTGCTTTGATTCCCAGGCCTAAGAGTTTTGCAGCAGCATTATTTTAAAGAACTACCTTACATAAATGCAGCATTTCAAAAGAGAAAATATTGCATGTGCATTGCTCCCCCCAATGTTTCCCAACATTTCTGGGTCTGTGTATTTTCCAGTGCCAAAAATGGGTGGGGGGAGAATTCCCCCCAAATGGGGACAAAAATTTTCCTGAATTTTACCATTGTCCTAGGCCTATACACATCTAGTTCTGCCCCATTATTACTGGCTCCGATAACCCTGCTTAGTTAAGAATCCGATAACACCCCCAGAGCCTCTCATGACTTACCTGGCCGCCGCTCGATCCACGCCACACCGGGGAAAGGAGCTTCAGTTCCCCGGCGCGTCACTTCCGGTCCCCCTGGCGCTGCATTTTTAGTGTAAAAACCAGGGCAACCCAGCTTGAAACAGCCGCGATTTGCTATTCGCAGCCATTTTAAGCTGGGTTTCCCTGGTTTTTAAACTAAAAACGCAGCGCCAGGGGGACCGGAAGTGACGCGACAGGGAACCCATCGTGTCACTTCCGGTTCCCTGGCGCTGCGAGCGGCGAGAGCGTGGCACCCCCGAAAGCAGGTAAGTTCCTGCTCGGTTTACATGCCTATGTGGCACACACAGCTCTGTCCTCCAACAAAAGGGAATGGTTGGGGGGCTCATGAGGACTAACTGGGGCTTTTTTATTTATTTATTTATTATTATTATATTTATACCCTGCCTTTTTTCCTGAAAGGAACCCAAGGCAGCTTACATAATCCTCTTCCTCCTCTCTCCATTTTATCCTCACAACAACCCTGTGAGGTAGGTTAGGCTGAGAGTAAGTGACTGGCCCAAAGTCACTCAGTGAGTTTCATGGCCGAGCGGGGACTAGAACCCGGATCTCCCGAGTCCCGGTCCAACACTCCAACCACTACGCCACACTGGCTCTCCACTAGAGGTATTCACCTCACACTGCCTAATGGTAGATTTCATAGATCATAGAGTTGGAAGGAGCCTACAAGGCTATCGAGTCCAACCCCCTGCTTAATGCAGGAAACTAGAGGAGGGGTCTCCCATCCAAGTAATAACCAGGCTTGACCCTGCTTAGCTTTCCACACTCAGACAAGCTGAGCCAGCGTAAGCCACAGGTCTTGTTTGCATAGAGCGAATGCAACATCCTATTTTGTTCATACCTCAACTTTTCAACAGGGAAGAAAACTGCGGAAGTTTACACCAGAAACAGATTCGACTTTCTGTTCATCATCTCCATTTCATCTCAAGCATTAAATCGAACTACCTATTAAGAAGAACCAAGAAAGGGCTTTTTTTTTAAAATGTTGTTGTTGTTGTTGTTGTTTAAAAGCGGGAAGCCATAGTATATTACCTACAGCTGTGTTTGGCTACAGATGAAATTAAACGTAGGCAAATATTTGCAAAATGACATATTTTTACATCTCTCCAAATACCAAACGCAGTTCATGTAAATTACGGAAACATGGTTTGCTTTGTTGTTCTAAGTAACTATTTCCTTTGAACAAAATGAAATGCCTGTTGTGTGGTGATACTGTGGCTTATAAATTAGCAGTTCTCATATACTCCCCCCCCCCTTTTTTCTTCATGCAATTACTTCTCCATAAGCTTTAGGCTACTTCACGAAGCAAAAAAAGGGAGGGAAATTAAAATAAACTGTGAACTCACTGAACTGAAACTTGTGGTATGTGATTAATAGTAAACAAAGATAGGTCATGTTACTGTGCCACTAAAAACAACAACAAAAAATAGGGTGTTTTTTTGGCAGCAAAAGGAACTCTGTTTTAACTTGACCGTTCAAGGCCTGCTTTTAGTTCTTGCTGAAATTAATGAGATCAAGATTGAGTTCTTAATTAACGTCCCATGCAGGGGAGGGCTGGTGCCTCCTATGTCAGCGGGGCTCCTCATCCATTGCAGCTTTTATTCTGAGCTTTAGAGGAGCTATCCATGGTGCTGAACTCCATCCCCAAAATAGGCTCACCACCACAGAGCACCATGGAGAGCTCCTCTAAAGCTCAGAATAAAAGCTGCAATGGATAAGGAGCCCCGCTGACATAGGAGGCACCAGCCTCCACTAGTCCCATGTTGTATCTAGGGATGGGCATGTTCGTTGAGGTTCTGGATTCTTCTTGGAAGCTTGTTTTGCCTCATTTGCTTTCCCAACTGTGAGTGTCTTCTTTTTTCTAAGTTGAGAGAAATGCAAATCCCACCCCCCATAGGCTAGGGCATGAAAATGCTAAAATAAATTGTGCGGGGGGGGGGGCAATTTTTGCACAAGTATGTATTTGCACAAGTCTGCACTTTCAAACATGAATGCAAGTGTGGGGAATTGCAAAATTTTCCTGAGAATTGCGTTGCTCCTTGTGTTTGCATTTGGGGTTGTGAACATGACATGTCCGCATGACTAATCTAGGCTAACGAAACCCTTCGCTTGGTATAACCATTTTGGCTTATGACTAAGGGAACAATCCTATGACTTGCGCCCTTGATGCTCATAAGCCTCCAAACTCAGATGCTTACAAGCAAGCACCCTCTGCAGAGCGGGAGAAATGGCAGAGGTGATCTCCACCTCCCCGCACCTCCCACTCTTCAAGTCAGCTAGACCTAGGGATGTGTGCGGAGCTTGATTGTATGGGGGTTACACGAACCTGTCCGGCGCTCGAGGTTCTCCGCGGCTTGCCCCTCCGCGCCACCGCCGGCTCGCTCTCAATCTTCTGAGCGGCATGGAGCGTTCTCCGCGCCACTCAAGCTCCTGGCACCGCTCGAGCCTCTGTGCCCCATTGTGTCACTTCCGCCTGCTCCGGCGCACTGGACCCCCGCACTATGTTTTTGGCGGGGGGAACCAGGGCAACAGGGCTTAAACAGCCCTGTTGCCCTGGTTTCCCCCAAAAAAACATAGCACGGGGGTCCAGCACGCCTGAGCAGGGTGCCGTCGTGTCACTTCCGCCACACTGGAAGTGACGCGATGGGACCAGCGCAGGCGGCGTGGGTGGCTCGCCGCGCAGAGCTGAGCCGAGGAGCTGCCACCAGAACCGAGTAGGCCCGCACGAGCCTCGCATGGGCACGAACGGGGCCGAGTTCAGCCCCGCTCAGCCCACTCAAGGCAAGCGGTTACATCCCTACTTGATTGGGGGGGGTGGAAGTCCAGCAAACTTGCTGGGCTCGACCCACTGAGCTCTGCTCGGTCTACCTGCTTCCCTGGCTCAACTCGCATTCTCGCGAGCTGAGCCAGGGAAGCGACTTACACAAGTTACGCAAATCACGGCTGCTTTTAACGTATCTTATGCCATTTTCTACGTAAAAAGCATACCGCCGGGAACCCGCAAGTCTGGCGAGTGCCTCAGCTGGCGTTCACTTTCAGCCTGGATTGGCAGGCACCGTGGCAGCACTCGCCGAGCACCCAGCGAGTCAGGTGCTGTGCAGATCACCCACCCCTAGCTAGACCATCGATGTTGGCCATCTAGCTGTGATGCTTCAGACAGGGAGAGAGTCTGGAGCGCTGCCAGGATACTTTGTATCCTGGTGGCCCCAGTCTCCTCCCCTCCCTCCCCCCTGGAATGCCCCCTTTAAGATCATCCTATGTTCAATCTCCCACCTCTCCAGCTAAAAAGGGATTAGGTGTAACAGAGGATAGGAAAGACCTTTCCCTATCTGAGATCCCTGAAAGCCACTGCTGGGCTAAATCAGAGGTGTGCAGGACATAGATCTCCAGATGTTTTGGACTTCAACTCCCAGAAGCTCCTGCTACCATGGCTAATGGTGACCGTAGGGATGGATGAATGATCCATGTTCAAGATCACCAGGATTCCCTGAACATTGTCTCACCACTCAACTCATGCCCGATTCTCATTCCCATTTGCAATAGTTGCTTGCTCTCCACGAATGGGAAACTTGCACAAGTCGAGCGGCGTATGAACAGGAGATTTGCACAAGTTTTCCAATATTTGTGCGGCTTTCCTCCATAGGCTACAGTGGGGCTGATTCAGTCCTCAGAGGAAATGTGTTAAAATTAGGAAATTCATGCAAATCGAATTGGGAATCGGGAACGAGACAAACGCGAGCACATATTTGACAATTTACAAATATTTTTGGCGGACACGTTCTTGCACTCACTTTTGGAACTTCAAACAGGGCATGCTCACATGTTTTGTGTGCAAACCAAAATTCTGATACACCCCTAGCTCAGGATTCCTGGGAGTGAAAGTCCAAAACATCTGGAGATATGTGTTCTGCCCACCCCTAGGTCAGATCGATAAATTATCTGACCTGATATAAATGCAGCTTCTAGACTGAACACGGACTTAGATGCAATCTGTGGTTGAAGTCTGTACATTTCTGAGTTTGCAACGTGATTTATGGACACCCCAAAAAATGTGTTCGACAGCATGCGTGCATTTGAAAAATGTGCATGAAAAACTGTGTACCTTTGAAAAATGAGTACGAACATGCTTGATTCAATGGGAGAAAAATGTGTTCATTTCAAAGATGCACACAATGGTTGCAAATACTGGGGAAAATACAGAAGAAAACACACACAAATTTTCATGCAAAAAGAAACAAATGAACATAGCAATCTGATACAGACACAAGATGGAATGAGCTTCAGGGTGGAATCTGGAGAACTTCAATGGACTCGAGTTTTGCTTATGCGCACAGATATAGAGTCGGACTGGACAAATCTGTCAATTCTGGTTTCTTGGCTCTTCTTCTGATCACCCTCAATAAATAATAAAGCAAGCCAAAGCACTCTGGGGAGCTCCCAAGTGAAGCTGAAGAATGGCCTACAGATTTTATTGAAACCATTAAAGTTGTTTTATACACCACCTGTCTCCCCTACAGGTCCCTGGGTAATGAAGAGCAGCACACCAGAGAGAAAGGGAGGGGACATCATCATCATCATCATCATCATCATCATCATCATCATCATCATCATCACAGTGGCGGTATGGGTGTGTGTGCCTGGTCTGGCTTTCTCTCCACAATAATAATACAGTAATACTTTGGATTGCAAGCATAATTCATTCCGGAACCGTGCTTGTAATCCAAAACACTCTTATATCAAAGCGAGTCTCTGGCGGGTGTGAGCGGGGCCGATTTCGGCCCGCTACGCCCGCTCGAGGCAAGCGGTTACACCCCTACGACTATTTGTCTTGCAAGACCTTGCTTGTTTATCAAGTAAAAAAAAAATTAAATTTTTTGCTTGTCTTGCAAAACGCTCTCAGACCAAGTTACTTGCAATCTAAGGTATTACTGTAATAATAATTTTGCCATCAGTGTGCATTGTGCTTTACAGAGTATAATAGGGCATGTCTGTAACTAGGGGAGCTTAAAAATTTATTAATTTATTTATTTAATTATTTATTTATTTGCAGTATTTGTATACTGCTCCTTATCCAAGTGGATTCCAGAGAGGTGAACAATAAAAAGATAAAAACAGAAAGAAGAAACAAAAGCAATACATTGAAAACAATGTAACATTAAAATGGTGGTTGGACAACAGAGAAGGCTTCCCGGAACAAGGAGGTCTTCAGCAGGCACCACAGTGTCGGCGCCTGCCTGACCTCCACAGGCAGGGAATTCCAGAGAAATGGAGCCACTACATTGAAGGCTCTTCTCTGGGTGGACAACAGTGGTCCATGTGGAAGCACCAGGAGAATGTCCTCTGATGACCTCAGTGACCAGGCAGGTTGGTAAGGGAGAAGGCACTCTCTCAGGTGTCCTGGTCCCAAGTTGTTTCGGGCTTTGTACACTAGTAGCAGAACCTTAAACCTGGTCCGGTAGTGAATAGGCAGCCAGTGCAGTTTCTTCAGCAAAGGAGTGGCATGCTGAAAAGGGGCAGCTCCTGACAACAGCCGAGCTGCTGCATTCTTCACTATCAATTAAAACTTGATACAGGGGAATCATCAGAAGAAGGGGAAGAGTTGGGTAAAGTGGGAAGCCATTTACAGTTCTTTCCATTGCAGGTGCTTCAACTTAGTTACAGGCTGAGTTGCACTAGGGTGGTGGGGGTGGGCTTAGTCTTCCTTCACTGCTGGAGTACACTGCTGCTGCTTCTTTTGCCATGTTACTCAGTGACTGGGTCAGCACAACATGATAAGCCATGTGTCAGGGTCTGTCCTGCAGCGCCATCTGGTGGCAGTTTTGCATATAGCCGGCTGCAGGGCTTTGCAAGGTGTGAGCCCTGGCTGGTAAATCCTTGCAGAGTTCAGACCCAGACCAGCAGGCACTCCCAGGTGGGCTAATGCAGACCAGCTGGGAGCTGCCAGGGAAGGCCTATATAAGAGCTGCATTTCACCTTCAGCCTTTGCCACAGCAACATGGTCTCTTCCTGATCACCTGCTACATCAAACCTTACCCTGTTGTGCTTGATCTCCTGCTTTTCCCTGGCCCATGCTCCTGCCTCTGACCCTGCTCAGCATGGTACAGCTTGGTGCCTGTTCCTGCCTATTCCTGAACCTTGCCTATTCCTGAACCTTGCCTATTCCTGGACCCTGCTACTTGCCTTGACCTGTGCTTGGGCTCTGCCTGACATTGTGCCTGTTGTGTGGACTTGCCCTCTGCCTCTGGCCCCTGTTTGGACTCTATTGCCCTGAACCCATGTAGAGCCTTGGGCCTGGTATCTGTATCTGCCTCCATCTTTCCTGGCTCCAGTGTTCTGGCCTTGAACCCTTGCTGCCCATGACCTGGACCCTGAAACCATGGTGGCTTATAGGCCATGTTTGTTTCAGAGTGGCTTGTTGTGTTGTCTGAATGCAGACAGAGTGACTTGTGTGTGGTGAACAAAGCATGCTGCTGGGTTCAGACAACATGATGAGCCACTCTGAAACAAATATGATTTGTAAGTCACTATAGCTTATGTTGTGTGAACCCAGTTAATAAAGTGGGATGTTGAACCTCTTTCTGCCCAAGGGCTACATTCAGTTTGAGAGAATCTCTTGGGGGCTGCATTCCAGTGGTGGGTGGGGCCAAAGGCAAAATGGGTGGAGTCAAAATACCCACATATTTTAGCTTAAACCTATTACTGCTAGTAACTAAGCCCTTAGAGGAGACATTTCAACCATTTAGAAGGGGGGGGGGACATGCAAAAGTCACTCTGCGAAAAGAGGAGCAAGGATGCATGGGCCAGGTTGAAATCCCAGGCAGGCTGGATTTGAGGGTCTTAGGTTTGGCATCCCTGCTCTTTGTAGACTTTTAAATCTCTTTGTTTCATGCAAAGAATAGCCTATCTGATTGGCTTTGCCCTCCCCCCCCCCCCGTGGCCAGATGGGACAGAAATGGGGGAGAGCCACACAGCACAAGGGATATTCCAGCACTTCTGCCGCATTGATGTTAGCCGAGAACTTGGCAGAATTGCATGTGAAATTGTCTTAATCCCTGGCATGACAAAGAAAGGAAGTCTGAAATGAAAGAGGTATGTAAACATTCTGCTTTCTGTACAGCAAAAAAAAATATATGTTTGAGAAATCAACCTATTCCTGAAGATGGAATGGCTTATTTACTTTCATACTCTGACTTTTTAAAAATAGGAACGGGAGTACAGTTTGTGCCTTTGGGTATACCAGATAACAATCAAAGCACATCAGAGTGCTTGTTTGTCAGAGGCTGATACATCTTTGTAGAGCTAATCCCATGTGGTGAACCCCTGAACTGCTTTCTCGGTGCAGCATCTCCAGGCCCTGGGCTGGGTCTGCCCACCCAGGCTTGCCATTGGATCTGCCTGTACAGGAAGGAGTAGAAAGAGCTTCCTGTTCCAGTTGAGTATTGCTTGAGCAATAAGGGCTTCCGGAGCTCTGCTGTGTCCCTATATTCTTTGGTCCCAGCTCCTGGCATGCTGCTCAACACTACCTCCTGATTTGTTCTTTGGTCTTGACTTGGTCTTGGTTCCTGCCTACTGGCTCACTTCCTGGCTCATCTCTGACTGCTGCCCATGGCCCATGGTTTCATATTTTCCCAGTCGACCTTACACCAACCTTGTAAGAGCAGTCAATATTTTCATCCCCATAATGTAGAGGGCTAGGCTGAGGTTTAGTAGTTAGTTTGTTAGTTGGTTTTTATTTAGATGTGTTGCTGTTAGGCTATACCCCCACCCCCAAACCAGTGTACAATTAAAGTTATGTAGTCCTTAGTAGCTTGCCTAGTCTAAACTAAAGAAGACTGTGGCTTATGCTGGCTCAGCTTGTCTGAGTGTGGAAAGCTAAGCAGGGTCAAGCCTGGTTATTACTTGGATGAGAGACCCCTCCTTTAGTTTCCTGCATTGAGCAGGGGATTGGACTCGATAGCCTTGTAAGGCTCCTTCTAACTCTATGATCTATGAATCTATGACACAATCCTATGTGTGTTTAGATGGAAAAATGTCCTACAATACCCAGCATTCCCCAACCAGTATGGCTAGCTAGGAAATGCTGGCAGTTAAACGACTTTTTTATGTCTAAACATGTTACATAAAGGGTTGCACCCGAAGTTGCTCCTCTCTCTCTCTCTCTCTCTCTCTCTCTCTCTCTCTCTTTTCTTAGGCCATCCAACATGATTGACATGTGTTGCGATCTCATTGTGACTTGCGTCTCATTGGCTGGCAGGAGCAAGGTATAGACTGAAGTCTCTACTCTTTGCCCTGTGTAGAATAACTAATCTAGTCATTGTCTGCTTAACTTGCCTTAAAATGCACTGAAGCATTGCAGAAACTTTGATCTGAGCTTTCATAAGATCTCTAAGGAGTTTACATAAAAATACATAAAATAAAATATAAAAACCATTGAAAAAACAATACTAAATGCATTTTTTTAAAAAACATTCAAATAATCAGTGCAATTATAAGTCAGGGAAAGCCTGAGTAAACAGGCTCATCTTCAAGAGGCATCTAAAGCTCACCACAATTTCTGACCACACATGGGAAAGTGTTCCAGAGGATGGGTGCCACTACCAAGAAGGCCCACTTATGTGCCATTACTTGGCAACACACTATTGCTCATGGAATGACCAATAAGGCCTCAGAAAATCTCGAGGGTTGATTTGATGTATATGGGGGGAGATCGTTGGCTAGGTGGTTAAGTCATGGTTAAGACCCAGTGAGGCTAAAGTTAGACATGATGGACTTGTCCCTTTGGTTTCATAGGACAGGTCTGGTCTATGCAACCAATAGAATGGAGTGAGAGTGATATAGTAGAGTGGAGAGTAAAGGGAGACATGATAGAGGTGCACAAAATTTTGCATTGTGTGGAGAAAATGGACAGGGAGGCCTTTTTCTTCCTCTCTCATAATACTAGAACCCAGTGGGGGTCATCCCATGAAGGTAATTGGTGGGAGATTCAGGACAGATCAAAGGAAGGACTTCTCACACTGCACGTAGTTAAAATATGGAATTCACTTCCACAAGATGTAGTGATGGCCACCAATTTGGACAGCTTTAAAGGGGGATTGGACAAATCCATGGAGAAGGCTATCAATGGCTACTAGTCCTGATTGGCTACATGATTCCTCCAGTATCAGAGTACATGCCTATGTACTTCATTTGCTCGGGAACATGGGCGGGAAGGTGCTGTTGCACTCATGTCCTGCTTGTGGGATCCCGTGGGCAGCTGTTTGGCTACTGTGTGAACAGAATGTTAGACTAGATGGACCCTTGGTCCCATGCAGCACGACTCTTCTTATGTTCTTAAGGACTCTGAATACCAGTTTCCAGGACAAACAGTGGGAGGGGGCCATTGCCTTCATGCCTAGTTTGTGGGTTTTCTGAAGGTATTTGGCTGGCCACTGTGGGAATGTTCTGATTCAGTAGGGCTCTTATGTTCTTATGGAACTCTAAGGCAAGGGTGGGCAACCACTTTTGGTCCACAGGCTGGATGACGTCAAAGGGGCAGCTGAGTTGGCTGTCTCCTTCACATGCCACATACATCCCAATTATGGTGCAAGAGGTGTGGGAAGGGACTTAGCAAGGGTTGCGGGACCAATTGGAGGGTGAGCGGACCAGAGATAACATGAGGATTCCTCTCCCACACCTCCTCCCCAAGCCTCCAGGTCAAGAGGCAGGGCTTGGGGACGGGACTCGGCTCAGAGTGGGCAGGGGGCAGAGTCTGTGGAGGGTGCCCAACCTTCCATGAGTTATATTGGGCACCTTCATGGGCTGGAGGTTGCCCTCCCCTGCCCCAAGGAAAGAATGGGAGTTAGCCATGGATGAATCTCTCAGTTTTGTTTTCTCTCAGTTTCTCATTTGTCCAATCCCAACTTATGTTTGTCCTGAATTCTGAGAATTTTTCCAATCTTAAGTTTGGTTTGTCCCAAACTTTGAGCATCTCCCCACCCCCACCCCAGTTGGCATGACAATTCACAAAACATTTTTGTGGATATTTCTCCTAATACAGGCAATTTCGTACGCAGTTTTCCCTACTCCGCATAGTATTTCTGCAAGCAATCTCAGTTGTGAGATTCGGAGAAGGGCGAATTTTGAAGGATAACTGAATTTTGAAGGATTCGGTTCGCGGATTGGTACAAATGTGCGAGAGTAGATACTGTGGAGAACGTTTGCACTAAAATGCAATCTGAAGTAAATCCCACCGCATCCGTACGTACTGCTGTCGCAGGCAGTGGCACATCCTGCAAAAGGGCCATTGATGAAAATGTATACAGATGAGTAGCCCATTTGCATTCAGGAGGATCATCTGTGCCCATGTGCATAATGCAAACTTTCCAGAGAAGGTCCCCTGGATCTCTCTGATATTTGTTGTATAACGGCTCCATTTATTTGTGTAAATATGAGCATCCATCAACTGCGTAAAACAGACCTTTCATTAACTATTTTGCCATGGTGGGGGTAGAAGGGGGAGGGAAGCTATTAATTTAGTCAGTTCCTTACAATGAACTCTGGGGTTGCTGCGGTACCAGAAACTGATGAAAAGAAAATAAATGTTAAGAGTGTATTAGATGTAAAGGTTAATCCATAAATCAAAAGGAAAATGTCAGTTGCCTTTTAACATTGATTGAGATGTAATTTGGTGTCGGTAGCACCACGTTTGTTATATAAATTCACAAATCCTCTCCTGTTAGAGTCCAGGTCTTTGTAACCTGAAACAAATTAAGTCGTTTTGTTTATATAACCACATCAAGATTGATCACCTTGTTCTTTTTTTTTCTTTTTTCTTTTCTCTCTGTAGATTGCACATTTAAAAGGAAATGAATATTTACAGCTGTCTGTTCAACTCCAGATGGCTGGCAGACATAGCAAGATGCACCATGTTTAGTTTCTATTAATTTACTTTAAATATCATTTCATCACATTCATATTAAATGTTTTATTTTAAAGTTTATAATAATAACTTTAAAAGAAAACCCTGCAGACTGGAGAGAGTGTGTATGTGGAAGGAAAGCCTCAATATTACAGGCAGCCCTGTGGGGTGTGATGGACTGTATCCCACGTTAGTCCTGCTTAGAGGAGACCAGGGATGGGGACTCGGACTCGAGGACTCGACTCGTGAGTCGGACTGAGTCCCCCCTCTGACTCGAGTCAGACTCGAGTCCCAATATTTTTAATGGGACTTGAGACTCGACTCGGGACTCGAGACCAAGGACTCGTGTTCCTCAAATGCAACATGGATAGGTTTTAGGAAGTACAGCAACTTTATTTTTTAAAATCATTTTTCTAAAATGCAACCTTTCAGACATTTTGGGTTTGGCTGCCTCTGCCTGCCTGTTTGGGGTTCCCAGCCTCCTCTGCCTGCCTGATCTCTTCTTAACCAGTTCCACAGTTTGAATTGTCCAAGACAAAGGCCTCTGCCTGTCTGGTTATTTTAGGTTTGTCTGCCTGGTCTGTTCTTGCCAAAATCAGTTGCAGAGTTTTGAAATAAAAAGGCACACACTTGTGCCTAGAATTTATTTAAGCCACACATCTGAAATAGCCTTATTTTGTTGGGGAAAACCCCCATTGATTTTAATAGGGACTCGTGGAGTCAGCTTTGGGAGTGACTCGGGACTCGGGACTTGTGAGTCACCATTTTGGACCAAGGACTCGGACTCGAGACTCGGGTCCAAAGACTCGTGACTTGACTCATGACTCGAGACCAAGGACTCTTCAACATCCCTGGAGGAGACCCATTGAAATGAATGGGACTTAAGTTAGTCATGACTAGTGATTTATTTATTTATTATATTTATATCCCACCTTTTTTCCTCTTACGAAGAACCCAAGGTGGCTTACATAATCCTCCTCTCCATTTTATCCTCACAGCAACCCTGTGAGGTAGGTTAGGCTGAGAGTCAGGGACTGGCCCAAAGTCACCCAGTGAGCTTCATGGCAGAGCGGGGACTAGAACCTGGATTCTCCCAAGTCCCCATCCAATGCTCTAACCACTACACCACACTGGCTCTCCCCCCACTCCCATCTTATCGCCACAATAACCCTGTGAGGTAGGTTAGGCTGAGAGTCAGCGACTGGCCCAAAGTCGCCCAGTGAGCTTCATGGCAGAGCGGGGACTAGTACCCGGATCTCCTGAGTCCCAGTCCGACACTCTCACCACTACGCCACACTGATGCCACCAAATTGCATAATTAATCAGATCGTTGGTGAAAACTCATCCATTCATAATGCTCACCTTTGTAGTGAGCCTGGATCGATATATCACAAATCTGCTATTAAGTTCAGAACTGATTATGAGCTTTGGCACATGTGTACTCATTCCACCCCTAAATTTTCAGTCATGCTGCCACTTAGGCCTGCCCCCCAAAGAAAGTCTTATTTGCTACTTCCCTTGCCACTGCCACCGCTCTGGCTCCAGGCAGGAGGACACTGCGGATCCACCTTCAGACTGGCGATCAGTGATGGTGAGTAAACATGTGACATCATCACTCAGGCAGGCCACGTGGAAACAACCAGTCGGAAAGAGGCCACGTAATGTGGTGGGGCATGCTGCTCCACACAATCCCAAACCGTAGATCCCAAGATGCACCTTGATATTGTGCTTGTGAATATACTCATATAGACGGAACATGATTTCATGCTGCACAGCTCGGGACTGCAATGCCTGATGGAGTGCCTCTTCTGGCATGAACCAAGAGAGGCACTCCATACACTGCACTCATCATCTAAGGCCCTCCTCCAGTTGCCTCCTCCAAGGGAGGCTCAGAAAGTGCTAACGAGGGAGAAGGCCTCCTCAGTGGTGGCCCCCTGAAGACCTCCCTGGCGAGGCCTGCCTGGCACCAACATTGTTATCCGGTGCCAGGTTAAGAATTTCTTCTTTTCTCAGACATTTGGCAGCATATGATGAGGTTTTTAATCAGGTCTTGAATTTTTTTTCTTGTTCATTGATTAAAATGATTTGTTGTTTTTAATATGTTTTTAGATATATGTGCATCTCTCTTTGCTATATATATATATATATATATGGTTTTTTATAATGCATTTTAAAGGTTTTAATCTTTGTAAACTGCCCAGAGAGCTTCGACTATTGGGCGGTATAGAAACTTAATAAATGAAAATGAAATATTAAATGATGACTCTTGTCTGAGTGCATATGGACAAATCCATTACATTCAGTAAATAATGAATTCACTTGGGGTAACTTTGCCCATCACTAGTCATGATGACAGACTTAAATCCCATTCATTTTAATGGGTCTACTCTAAGATGGACTAAGATTGGATACACCCCAATGTGTTTGTATGAGCTCGGCTAAGGGCTTGTTTGCATGACACGGGAACCGCGGGGGAGCAGAAGTCCCCCGCGGTTCCCATGTCATGCAAACGCCGACCGGGGGTGCCCCCGTGGGACGGCCACGCGTGGGACGCTCGCAAAGTGACCCGTGGTCGGTAGAGGGGTAAGCCCCTACCGTGCGTGGCCACCCTGCCATGCGAACAGTGGGCGGCCGTCCTGCGGGGGCCGCACAGAGGCGGCAGCCCAGAGAGGCCGGAGCTGTGGCCGCTCCAGCCTGTAGGGACAAACGGCCCCTTTGGGCATCCCGAGCCCTTGCCCCCTAGCGCCAGGAGGTTCCACCGGGGTCCACCCACGCGCGTGGGGCACAGGTCATCTGCGGCGCCCCGCTGGACCCCGCAGGATCGCCCTGTGGTGCCTCCCCCGCCCGCAACCTGGGTCGTGCGAACCGGCCCTAAGACTCTGTGAGGGATTGAGGCCTACACAGGATTTGGTTTATTGAGGCCTACACAGGCTTCAGTTTGTTGAAGCCTGAAGGCCCAAACACTCCACGATGGGAGGGGGAGTTTGAGAGTTTAAGTTACCCAATAGAAGTTAAGAATTAGATATCTTATTCAAGGTCACATGGTCATAACCTTCCAGTCCTGGGAAGACTATATATGTGGGGTGTGGTCAGCTAGCAGTCAGAGTGTGTGCTGGGAGAGAGCTAGAAGCAGCAGAGAGAAACATCAGAGAGAAGCAGAGAGAGAGAAAGAGAAAGAGAAACTGGCTGGCTGACTGCATAGGAATTAGGTAGACTGAAGTGAAACAGAGAACATTGTTTGTTTGTTTTATTTTATCATACATGCTTTTGATTTAAAACCACTCTATTAAGTAATTTCCCTAATACTATAAGTAAAGTTTGTTGTGTACCCTGGAGTTTGGAGTGACTTATTCACCACGCCTACAGCCTACACCCACGTTACTGGAGGAAGCAGGCAAAGGACTGGGTCTTTGGGAAGAGGCAGAGATCTCCCAAAGGGCAGATCAAGGGGTCCTTGCAGTAGTGGAACCTTGACAGACTCGTTGCCTAAACACAACAGAGCAGCCTTCCTGAACCTGGCATGCTGCAGATGTTCTAGACTACATAATCCCCAACCAGCAAGGCCAGTGGTCAGGGCTTATGGGAGTTGTAGCCCCATCCACAAAACTTATTCTCACCGCAACCTTGTGAGTGATAACTTGACTGATGATCATGGCTGAGCAAAGATTTGAACCCAGCTGTAAGTCTAGCGCTGTAACCACTACACCACACTGTATTTGCACAATCTTTTTTTTAAAGGCTTATACATCACAATTTGAAATTGAAAACAAAGCTCAGGAAAAGGAGAGATGGACCTACTGAATGCCACTAATGATGTAATCGTATACACATCTACTCAGAAGTAAGTCCCATTGAATAAAATGGGGCTTGTGCCCAGGAAAGTAGGTCTAGGATTGCAGCTCCAATATATGTATTGCTCACAGTTGAATTCCACCGGCCTTGTTCTCAAAGAACTCAAAGGGCTTATATGGGGATTATCCCATGTTATCCTCACCAGAAGCATCTGAGATAGGCTTGGCCTCCAAAGGCATTCCAAGATCCCCCAGTGAGCTTCATGGATGAGCAAAGAATGGAGTAAATTTCCCCTGGTTCTATTCTACACAACCAGTGAATGGTGGAAAACTACAGGACATTCTCTTTTTTTTTCTTTTTTTTTTTTAAAGAGAAATGAAATGAGGCCATCATTTTGAACACTGAGATGAATGGATGGAGTATTTATACTGCAGGTTTCCTGGGGGCAGGGGTGCAATATATTTTGTTGTTATTACATTTATATCCCATCTTTTTTCCTCTTGCAAGGAACCCAAGGCAGCGTACAACTTTCTCATCCTCCCTATTTTATCTTCACAACAGCCCTGTGAGGTAGGCTAGGCTAAGAGTCGGTGAGTGAGTGGCCCAAAGTCACCCAGTGAGCTTCCTGGCTGAGTGTGAACTAGAACCCAGATCTCGTGAGTCCCAGTCCAACACTCTAACCACTATGTCACACTGGCTCTTCATTATTATTCTTATTTCAATTTATGAGTTGCTCTACAGCCAAAGCTCTCAAAGCAAGGTTCATAATAGAAGCAAAAGCAATAAAAACCAGTGATAAAACCAATAATAAAAGATATCTTAAAAGATATCTTGTTTCAAAAGCAGCAGCAACAACAAAAATCAGCATTTAAAAGAGATAAATATCAAAGCAGCTAAAACAGAGGATGATAAAATGCAGCATTACCAGCAGTTAAAAATACTTTTAAAAAGCCTGGGAGAATAAAAAGGTATTTGCCTGGAGCCAAAAAGTCTACAAAGTAGATTCCAGGTAGACCTCTCTTGGGAGGGCATTCCACAATTTGGAGGCCACTGCAGGAACAGGCCCATTCACAAGTAGCCATCCAAGTGTATGGGGGCTCTCTCAGAGCAAGGCCTGACAATCTCAGGGCACAGGCATGAACATATGGGAAGAGGTGGCCCTTTAGCTTTGGTTGGTAGTCCAGCTACACCCCTATCTGCAAAGGGATAACCTGGCCTCAGTAGTCTATGCTCAGGCATCTGAGGCGGCTTTTTAATCAGTCCTGGATTTCTATGGTTATTAAGTGTTTTTAATGTACGGAAATGGTTTTATGTGAATGGTTTTTCTATCACGTTTTATATTGAATGGTTTTTCTATCATGTTTTATATTGAATGGTTTTTCTATCACGTTTTATATAGAGAGGTTTGGTTATTGGGTGGTACGGAACTGTAAAAAATAAAAATAAATAATACTTGCTGTATTCTGCACTTCCCTTAGATCATCTTCATAACTGCCCCTGCCGAAGGACGCTAGAAGGGTGGCTACAAAAGAGAAGGCCTTCTCAGTTGTGGCAACCCACTTATAAAATGGCCTCCCCAAAGAGGCCCACCTGGCGACTATGTTGTTATCTTTTCAGCCACCGGCAAAGACCTTTCTTTTTTCCCAGGCATTTAGAGACCTAATTCTATATTGTTATGGATGTTTTCTCAGTTCCTGTGCCATTTGCTGCTTTGCATTGCATTGCATTGCATAGTATTCTTCGAAATATTTGTATTGCATTTTATGTTTTTAACTCCTTGTGTGGCATTTTAGTCTTTGAACTGTTTGCAATCCACCCAGAGAACATCTGTTATTGGGTGGATTAAAAATAGGATAAATAAATAACCACATACATACATACATACATAAAGGGAGACCAGGCCTTATCAGAAGCAGGGATTGTGTCCCTTTTTCCCTGTTCTGCTCAAGATGACACCTACATCCTGGCAAATGCAAAATGCATCGCCAAAAAGGAGGATACATATTTGCATATGCTAATTTATATTGTAGATGGCTATCATTTAAATAGAAATGCAATGCATCTTGCATAGTGGAGAAGACCGTAACCAAATGACTAGGGGACATAGGAATCAGCAAAATTCGAGCTTGCCAAAGTTCTCCGAATTACAGCTTGTAATACGGAGAATTACAATTACAATTACAATTGTAATTACGTATTGTAATACGGACTTGTTACAGCTCAAGTCCGTATCAGATTGTGAGCTTTGTTTTTCTTTTCTTTTTGCACAAAAGTCCATCCGCATCTTACTGCATTTCCCCCAAAATGTATACATTCATTGTGCACATCTTTGAAATGTACTCCTTCTTCTCCCATTGATCAAACCATACCTGTGCACATTTTTCATAAGCGTGCTGTTTTTAAAATTGTATGCATGCTGTCAAACACCTTCTTTTCCCTTCTCCCCCCCCCCCCGAATCACATCGCAAGCTTGGAAATGCATGGCCTTTGACCGCATCTTGCGTCCGAGTCCGTGTTTGGTCAGGAAGGTGTGAACTGGGTAAAATCCTGATCAAAAATGAACTGTAACCAATTTCTCATGCTTCCCTGCAGATGAACCATGTACTTTCTCCGACTGCTGTCCAGGCGCTAACTGTAGATGGGCAATTTCAAGGCCTTCAAGGTCCCTCCCTCCTTTGGGCTATTTATCTCTAAACAGGCTTTGGACTGGATGGCCTTTCAAAAAAAAAAAAAAAAGGACACCTTCAATTAGAGGACTGTCCTCTGACAGCCCTTCAAATTGAAGACTGTCTTCTCTAAAGTAGGACACATGGTCATCACCCTAGTCATGGCAGATACCCTGGGCTAGCTCTATGTTTATTGAGACACTTGGCAAGGTGTCCTCCATGTTGGCCCCCTTCTTACATCAGTGGGTCCCTGGCCATGGGCTTATTCGGGGGGCGGCAGTGGGTGGCCATTTTAATTTACCACATTGCTCCAGGGCATTGTGGGAGATGACAGATAAGCCCACAGGCCACAGCCGGGGACCTGGGGCAGGCGTCAGCTGCGGTGGGCCCTGCTAGGGCACTGGCGCCTTGCCAATTGCCCAAGCGTGCCTCCAGTCTCCTTGATGATGCTATTTTCCTGGTCCAAATAATACGGCTTTATGAACAACAGCTTTTGAGTTAAATAGCCATATGGAAACTTCAGGAAAAGTTTCCATGTGCCAGTGGCTCCACACCATGGTCACAGGGAGTTGCTAATTACCCCTGCCACATGGAGAGTTTCCACATCTGTGCCAGCTGCCCTGAGAATGGAGTGATCGGGGGAGGGCTCTTACATGTTGTGGTCATCCAGCAGAGCCACTGCCATGTAAAAACATCGCCGGTAGATCCTGCAATGCAAGCCTCAATGCTTTTGATTCAGTTTGGGAAAGAATCCCACATGAATTAGATGTGGTTACCACCTTTGGCAGTAAGGGGGCAGCAAAGGACCAACGTTGCATCCCGCTGCATTTTGCCAGTGATAAACTTAACTCTCACGTGCCCCATTTCAGAGAGAAATTTGCTACCAAAGAGTTCATGTCGCATTAGCACCCCGAGCAAGGATATGTTTTTTTCCCCACTCAGGTCACCCCGACTTTACAGCAGGTTCAGCACAGGCAAATGACAGTCATTCTTCCAGCGCTGCCTGGTTAACTTACATCAGTCATGACCACAACATGTGGACATGGTGATCATCACTAACTTAGGGACAAGCGAGATAGGATGACCTTTAAAAAAAACAAAAAACCACAAGACCCTAAAATGTGGGGGCTCAAATCGGGATCAGGAGACTAGTTGGAAGGGAGGGGAGTTTGAACTCTTTGCTTCTGCTGCGGTCGCAATCTGGATTGGCGGGGGGGGTGGAGGTGGAGGTGGAGGTGGAGGGTGAACTGGCTCTTTGCATTGGGAGAACAGCTTCTATTGAGGCGAATTGAAGCTTTCCTTTCAATACAGTGAGCAGGCATGGGGAGGGGGGGGAATCCAGATCAAGACCACGGCAGTGGGGAAAGGGTTAAAGACTTCTAATACCCACCAGCCTCCTGATCCAGACTGGGGACCACTGTGCCTGCTCTTTACTTTGAAAAAGGCCATGCACGCAATTGCTAGTTGTGTGAATGGTGCCATGTTTAGTCTGGCCACTAGGTGGCTTTTTATAGGCAATTGCATGGAAGATAATACTCCCTCCCTCCCACCCACCCACCCCGGTGTCACCTGCATCAGCCACTGAGATAGCAGGAATGACAAGGGGTAACAGAAGCAGCAGGTCGGATCAGCCTACTCCTTGAGGGATTCTAAACTCACCCACCCCGGTTGTCTTACTGCATTTCAAATATATGTGGTGTAGTGGTTAGAGTGTTGGACTGGGGAGATAGACAAAAGATAGATGCCACAGATAGAAGCAACAGGTCAGATGAGATAGACAAGAGCTACACAAGAGACAGCAGCAGCAGGTCAGACGAGTCTACCCCTTGAGGGATTCTAACCGCCCCGGTTGTTTCATTCCATTTCAAATAGATGTAGTGTAGTGGTTAGAGTGCGGGACTCGGGAGATCCGGGTTCTAGTCCCCGCTCGGCCATGAAGCTCACTGGGTGATTTTGGGCCAGCCACCGACTCTCAGCCTGACCTACCTCACAGGGTTGTTGTGAGGATAACATGGAGAGGAGGAGGACCATGTAAGCTGCCTTGTGTTCCTTGCAAGAGGAAAAAAGGTTGGATTCAAATGTAATAGTAGTAGTAATCACTTTTTTTAAAAAAAGAGCTGAATTGCTATTCAGGGGAAGATTTCAGTGTGGGGAGGGTGTTGCAGGATGTGGGAGGGGAGAGCCAACCCATCCCTCCTTGGCTGCAATCCCTCTTGAAAACTCTCCCCCCTACACACATGGCAATTAAGCAAAGAAAAAACCATACCCTCATTTGGCACCAATGGGCACTCAGGGCCTGGGGGAATAGATCCAGGGCCCTAGGTAATGGTTTTGAGGCCAGGGCCCAATTGGCCCAGGCGTAACAGTGCAGTGCCCTGCTTTTCAGCCCTGAGAACTACATGTGATCCTGACTCAGGGATGGAGGGCCGCATGTGCGTGCACATGCACAGGTATCCCAGTGATCCTGATTGCTGGGGGAGGATTGATTGGGAGAGAACGCTAGCCTTCTGAAGGGCTGCAGTTAAGGCCATGATGGGGACACTTGTGGTCTCTAGGGTGGCCACATATGAATCACCCAAAAGGAGGAAATGCATCACCAAAAAAAAGCAGGCACTGATTTTCACAGAATTTTCATATGTAGATTTCCATGTATAGATGCAAACTGAGAAATAATTATTATAATTTTCATAGAAATATAGTACATCTCACCAGTTGGTCTGCTTAGCCTGCTGTCCAGGTGCCAACTGTTGATGGGCAACCATTTTTGGGGTTCTTTAAGCTTTTCTATGCGAGGCATTTATTGTGCACTCACCATTCCCTATTCATGGTTGTTTATGGCTCCCTTAGATGCCTCCTTGACACTGCAGTTTCACTTCTGTTTTTAAGCAGTACCTTTAGAGAGATTAAAAAAATTTAAGAGCAGGGAGAAAGCGGTATTATTTGTAAAAGCGAAAGAAAATGTCTTTTCCTTCTTGTATAATTGCATTATTCTGCTATAGCACAGTGCCACCTAGAGGTAACATAGCAGTAAAGCAGGAAAGGAAATGCTCTTCATGAAGTGCTCGGATCTCGATTCTCTGACGAAACCGAAAGTAGATATGGCAGATTAATAGCCTTGTGTAGAAAAGCTCTTTATCTTTAAACTCAGTAGGGATGTGTCACAAACCTGTGGGGGGCTCGCCTCTCTGCCAGCTCACCTCTCCGTGGGGGCGCCCCCCGTCTCGATCTTCTGAGCGGCACGGAGCAGTTCTCCGCGCCACTCGAGCTGGTGGCGCTGGTCCCGTCGCGTCACATTTGGCCCTGGAAGTGACGTGACGGGGACCCTGAGCAGGTGCAATACGTCGCGTGGGGGTCCAGCGCACCTGTGCAGGGTCCCGTCGCATCACTTCCGGGGCCGCGACGGGACCGGCGCGGGCGGCGCGGGCGGCGAGCCGCGGAGAGGCGAGCTGCCACTGGACAAGGTAGGCCCACACGAGCCCCGCACGGATGTGAGCTGGGGCCGATTTTGGCCCACTACGCCCGCGCGGGGCGAACGGTTACATCCCTACTTTAAAGTGGAATTGGACAGCCCTTCAAATAGAGGATGCCTTCACATAGATGACAGTCCTCTGGCAGTCCTTCAAATGGAGGACTGACCCACCACTAGGCCGTAGTTTGTGCACCCCTGAAATAGAGGACTGTCCTCTGCAAAGTGGGACACATGCCCCCCCCTATTCAGACTAGGTCTGGAGCTCAATCCAAAATGGATCCATAGGGTGCAGAGTGGGCAGTTCTCGCCCAAATCCAGCTAAAACCTACCAGAGCTTTGCAGAGCCCGTTCGCCGGCGTCTCTAGCAAAAACAAATATTTTGAAATTACACCGCAGCGGGAGGGGAGGGGAATGCTTCCCTGCGCATCCATCTGTGTCTGCTGGCAGAGTGGCTGAGGGGAATTCCTGCCACCCTCCCCTCTTCCCCCCCCCCAGCGGAAACATGCGTGCCCATAGCGTATCTCATTTCACTGGGATTACCAACAGCTTGAGACATTTACTAAGAGGCTGGGAACTTCCCCAGGAATGCGAAAGGGTTCCCCTTTCCCAGGAAGCTGCATACAGGCCATCAAAAAGAAAAGGGGGGGGGAGTAGTTTGTCTGTATAACCTTAATATAGATGTGTTATCTTAACCATTACAGGACTACCATGGAGCCCTATTTCCACACACACACACACACACACACACACACACACCATTCCCCATGCAGCTGGTCGACTGTAGAGCCAAAATCAATGGCATGAACAATTTAGGTTCTTCTTCAAAATTCACCCAATTAAAGCTGACAGAAGCTAAGATTACCCAGGCAATGAAGTGGGGGGGGGGGGCACACACATGAAGACACTGTAGAGAGTGTGCTTTCTCCCCACCACAAGGTGGCAGTAGAGTTAAAGTTTTAGAACAAACAATTTTTCTGGAAGCTCAGCCATGAAGAGACCCTAGTGACTGTACAACCACCACTACTTGCTCTCCCGGAGGGAGCTGGGACGCAGCCATGTTCTTCCAACTTATAGAAATTGACAGACACAGCTTGCAAGGTGTGAAGGGGGACACACACACCACAATGTTGTTATGTTTGGAAAAATGAATCTATCTTGATAATTATGTCACCAAAGCTGAAGGGACTGTGGGAAAAGAGTAGGAGATGTTCGCATCAGAAGCTGCACCTTGGCATGCTGGGTAGTGTGTAGAGCCCATATTCTCCCAGATGGTGTGGTGAACTTCCTTAGAGAGGAGTGAGCAATTGCAAAGGAGGCTGCACACACCCTTTGGGCCTTCTCCGTCAGCTACTTGTGTGTTTGGCCAAAGAGACAGAAGATGCTTCCAGTGGTACTGGAGACCAGTAAGGTAATCTAGGAAGG
This sequence comes from Shinisaurus crocodilurus, assembly GCA_021292165.1. Taxonomy (NCBI): domain Eukaryota; kingdom Metazoa; phylum Chordata; class Lepidosauria; order Squamata; family Shinisauridae; genus Shinisaurus; species Shinisaurus crocodilurus. The sequence goes on along the minus strand of CM037882.1, from coordinate 51,381,156 downwards.
CGGCAAACTTGTAACATTCCTTATACTTCTCCTGTCACTCTAGGGAGGCTCACAGACAGACATCAGGCACGCTGGCTGAGCATGATGGGAGTTGTAGTGTGACATGATGGGAGCAGGGCCGGTACAAGGCGGTTTGGTGCCCTAGGCAAGATCAGATATTTAGCGCCCCCCCTTCCCACTTGAGCCCTCCCTCCCTCCAGCCCTATGCCCATTATGAAATAAAAGTCAATTGGCAAAACCTAAAAAAATTATTATCATAATAAATTATCCTCCTCCTTAGCATATTTGATCACTGGGATTCTCTGGTCTGTCTTCCCTCTCTTTCTCCCCCCTCCTTTTCTTTTCTTACCCCTTCTCTCTCTTTCGTTCTCTCCCTCTCTCTTCTTTTTGTTCCCCTCCCCCTTTACCTTCTTTTTTGTGTGTATGTGCAAAATTTATCTCTCCTCCCCCTCACACACCCCATCTCCTCTCCTGCAAGCTTCTCTTCCCCCCACCCTCTCCAATTTCTACTTTCGTGTGCATGCAAAATTCTGGTTTATTTTTTGCTTCTGATATTTATTATTAAATAAAAATTTATTATTAATTTTTTTTGCTCCCCCAGCCCCCCCTTCCTCCTCCTCCCCAACCCCCACTCCTTTTATCATTCTCCCTGGCTAGGGATGGGGGCTCCTCAGCATGGGGAGAGTTCACTCTGGTTACCCCCCTCTATCTTTCTGCCTCCCTCCCTCCCTCCCACCCACCTCCCTCCTTAACCGCCCCCCTTCTCCTCCCCTTATCGCCCCATGTGCTGTACGAGAAAGCAGCTTTGCTAAAGAGACCCACTTGCGAAAGAACCAGGAGCGGCATAAGGCTCGGGCAAGCGGCAGCGGCAGCAGCAGGAGGACAGCGAAAAAAAGGAGAGAGACGAAGTAGCCGCAGCGGGGAAAGAAAAGGAGGAGGGGGAGGGGGGAAGGAAGAAAGAAAGAAAGAAAGAAAGACAGACAGACAGAAAGAGAAAGCAAGCCTGGGGACAACAAAAACAGAAGAAGAGACCAGCACACGGAGACAGAAAGAAGCGAGGCTTCTGATTTGGTGTGGTTTCTGCGCCCCATTTAGCCATGCGCCCTAGGCAGCCGCCTAGTTGGCCTAATGGTAGCACCGGCCCTGGATGGGAGTAGTAGTTGTAGAGTTGTCGCTGTAGAGGCAGAATATGCTCTCAGTGGTACTGGGGACCAGTAGGGCAATCTAGGAGAACGGGAAACTCTTATACCTTTTATACTTCTCTTGTCACCCTAGGGAGGCTCAAGGACATTGGGCATGCTGGCTGGGCATGATGGGAGCTGTAGTGTGGAACATCCATAGGGCACCAGGTTGGGGAAAGGGAGCAGGTCTATCCATATAGCGAGTCAACACAGGTATGCACACCTCTCGTGTCATGAGTGCTCCAGAGATGCCATTAAATCCCACTGTTCCCCTGAGAAGCTCTCAGGGTGACAGATGCGGTGTCCTTCTCACAACAACCCTGTGAAGTAGGTTAGGCTGCAGACTAAATCCTGAGCTGGTAAAGCAGACTTGATCGGTTACCCTCCCCCCTTGAGATGTTCCTTTCTCACCCTTCCATGCGATGCTCCCTTATATCAGACCATTGGTCCACCAGCCTATTCTACTGGTAGGTGACCTGTGGCCCACAGGCTGCATGCAGCCCCCACGAATTTGGTGTGTGTGTGTGTGAGAGAGAGAGAGAGAAAATGGCATCTGTTGCAGCTACAAGCGCCAAAAGGGTCAAATTTAGCTTGCAAACAAGGTAAATTTAACCCTTTTGGTGCTCCATATCTATCTGTTTGTTTCTCTGTCTTTCTGTCTGTCCATCTCTATATATGGCAATGAATTTGGCTGGCAGAGGGGCCTGTGATGCAAAGATAGCCCCCGGACCTCCCACATTACCCACCTGGCCTACTCTGACTGATAGCACTTCTCTGGAGGCCTCAGGCAGAGAGTGGACCTTCCATCACCTGCTGCTACCTGAGGCCCTTTTCACTGTGGAGATGCTGCGGATTGGACCCAGGACCTTCTGCATGCAAAACATGCCATCTGCCCCAGAGCTACAGCCACTCCCTCACAGAGCGGAGGCCTTCTGTGCCAAGAAGTCAAGGATGAAATGCCTTGGAGTCTCAAATGTGGCAATATTCCCCTCTTGCCTGCGCAACAGGAGGTGAGAGGAAGAGTTCCCCCAAGGGGAACATTTTTATAGCGCTCTTCCTGAGCAATTAATATAAATCACTCAGAAACGGAGGCTAGGAGAAGAGCAATTCTATAATCTGCCGGTTGAAATGAAACCAATTAACCAGGCTGGGGGGAGTGGGGACAAACAAAAACCCAGTGCACGCACGCGCACACAGACACACACACACTTGAATGCAGTAGCAGACTTGTGCAAGGGGTGGATGTGTCTGCTGCTATTTATGGCTGCCCTTTGAAGGGTAAGGAGTGAAAACTGTTTTTTTAAGGCTGGAGACAGACCCTTAACTTGGACCCACTCTGGAGTGGTCTCACTGCAGCCCCATTGAACGGAATGCCTTCAAAACTCTTCTGTAGCATGAGATAATATTTTTATCCCACTGTTCCTCTGCGGAGCTCTCAGGGTGACACAGCTGGTTTTGGACTCACGACAACCCTGCAAAGTGGGTTATGCCGAGAAACGGTAACTGCCCCCAAAGAATGGTTAGCCTGATTCATAGATTCATAGGATCATAGAGTTGGAAGGGGCCTACAAGGCCATCAAGTTCAACCCCCTGCTCAATGCAGGACACTAGAGGAGGGGTCTTCCATCCAAGTAATAACCAGGCCTGACCCTGCTTAGCTTTCCACGCTCGGACAAGCTGAGCCAGTGTGAGCCACAGGCTGAGAAACAGGGACTGCCCCAAGAACACCCACTAAGCTTTAGGGATGAGTAGGGAGTTGAACCTGGGTTTAGCTTGCAAACAAACCTGCTGCCCTCCGGCTGTATTGGACTACAACTCCTATCATCCCTGGCCAGGAATGATGGGAGTTGTATTCCAACACTCCCAGAGTGCGCCAGGTTGGGGACGGAGGCTCTAGCCACTAGAGTGCAGTAGCTCCCAGTGTATCCAAAGAGCCCGATTCATACACAAAAGGCTTAAATATGGGGGTGCACTAAGGATGTGTGAATCATCAAAACCCCAAGCTTGCTGAAGTTCTCCAAATTCCTTCTGGAAGCTTGTTCCGACTCGAGTCCGTATCAGTTTGCGAGCTTTGCTTTTTTCCTTTCTGCGTGAAAATCTGTGCGTATTTATGTGCGTATTTTCCCAAATGTACGTATCAATCCTGCACATCTTTGAAATGTATGCATTCTTCTCCCACTGGTTAAAGCATGTTTGTGCACATTTTTCAAAAGTACGCATTTCTTCATGAGCATTTTTTCAAATGTACGCATGCTGTCGAACACAGTCTTTTTTCATGCGCGAATCACATTGCAGGCTCACAGATCACATTACAGATTTGTGTCCGAGTCCGTGTTTGGTCTGGAAGGTGTGAATTGGGTAAATCCTATTTTTAAAAATGAACTGAAACAAATTTCTAATTCATTCTTCGGGTGAGCAAATACAGGCCTCCAGTGAAACAGTTGCCTGCTTCCTTCACAGCACCACCAAATCTTTAATTTTCAATTATGGGTTGACATTTTGAGCTAAGCTACATGATCAGCAGAATCATGAGTTGCAGCTTTAAGTGCATCTTGAGATTTCAGACAGGGAGGGTGCAGTTTACACTGTCTGGTATAAACACCCCCACCCTAAGAAAAATATCACTGCAGAAGGATTATTTCTAGCTTTAGCTCATGTTTTGATCCTGTTGGGTACTTGTAGACATTTTGACTTCTCCTTTAGAGTCCTCCTTTATAATGTTTTAGAGCTTGCATCTGTCTTAGAGCTTGCATCTTCTTGTTTATAGCCCGTGTTTTAGGGCTTGCATCTTTTCTTTTCTTTTGAAATCTGTGACACGAGCTTCCTTCGGCCTGCTAGATAAGGCAATCGGAATCTAAATAAACCCAGGAGAATGCCCATAGTTGTACGGCATTCTCTCCCATGAACTGGAAAATATGAGCTATCGTGGGCTGGTTGCCAGATATTTAAATCACCATGAACAAGCTCCATTGAGCTGATTTGGAAAACCTGATGAATTGTGCTGCTGCTATTATTCACCCATTTAGTCCAGGGCCAAAAAATAAAAAATAAAATACTGAATGCTTGGGAATCCATCCTGCTGTCAGTCTCTTAACAACAGTTTTTTTAAAAAAAGTTCAACATATGGCTGATCACCATATGGGAAGGCAGTTCCTGCCAGGCTAAACATACTAGCTAAACTCACTGGGCATCCTAGGCCTTTCCTTGTAGCAGTTGGATCTGCTTCTTCTCTTGAGCAAGTATTTGTAGCTTTATGGCTCAAGAGCTTTGAGGTTCAACTGGTGGGACCCAAACTGAGTCACAGGCCAACTTAAGGTGAGTCACTCCCAACAGAGGCCTGATTCCTATTTTCTTCTGTCTGTTTTTATGATTTGAAAGAGAAAGGGAAAGAGAAGGAAGGAGAAGGCGAGATATGAGGGGGGAAACAGAGAGATAAGGATGAGGGAGAAATGTGTACAATTCACATTCTAATGCAAGCTTACATTTTTCTCTCTCTTCTGAACCACTGTGCGAACCAAAATTCGGTTCTCCTTCCAAATTCGCACTTTTCCGGATTTTGCAATGGTATTCTCCAATCAAAAGGTGCATATATTCGAGAACATAATGTTCAAATATGAATTATATTAGGAAAACTGCCTGCAAAAACAAAAAAACAGTGTAATAGACAAAAAATGCATACAAGAATGCAGGTACTAGGAAAAACATGCAAGAAAAACGCATTAGGGATTTCCATGCTAACTTAATTTAAAAATATATATATCTCAAAGTTGAGGACACACCGAACTAAAGACTGGATAATTACTCAAAATTTGAGATGAACTGGATTGAAGATTATAAAAATGAGAAACTGAGGGAAACCAAATCAGAGGTATTTCAGCCCAGCTCTAAGTAGGGATGGAAAGATCCCTACTTATAGCTGGGCTGAAATACCTCTGATTATTTGGCAGGGACAGCAGGAGGGAGCAAAATGAACTGAGAATTTTCTTTTTTGAGCCAGCACTCAAAAAAGAAGGCCATTTTGTACACTTACACTAAATATTCTCTGTGCCATCTGTTCTACACACACACACACACAGACTGGGGGCAGAAATTATGCTAGAACTGAAGCACGGTGGGGAATGCAACATGGAAGCTCTGATGCTGCCACTGCTGCCACCGCTTGTGGTGCCAGCAACAGAAAAGAAGAAGGAAGTTGTGCCTGCTAGAAAGTATTGCAGAATTTTGCTGTTTGTAGAATATTCAGCAAAATAAATAAATAAACCCACTGCTACCACCATTTCTCTGGCAGTGAATAAGGTAAAGAACTTTGGAGGCCATTTTTGCTCAACCCTAGAAAAATAAGCAGGGGGAAAGTGTGTGTGTGTGTGTGTGTGTGTGAGAGAGAGAGAGAGAGAGAGAGAGAGAGAGAGGCAGGAAGGAAGACATGTTTACTAAAACACAAAATGTGGGTCTTGTGGAGAACATTGAGGTGAATGGTGGGTCCTGGACTGAAAAAGATGGTGATCCCAGAAGCAGGGGAGGTGGGTGACTCCTTTGTCAGGTGGCCTCTTTATCCATTGCATCCTTTTGTTTAAGCTTTCTAGGTGAATTCCATTCCCAGAATAGGTTCACCACTATGGAGCACCACGGATAGCTCCTATAAGACACAAACAAAAAGATGCAATGGATAAGGAGCCCCATGGACACAGGAGTCACCCGCCTCCCCTGCCCAGAGGAACCTTCTTTGGGTTATACCTACTCTGTGCTTTTGGCATATTGTGTTCTACACTGGATGACATATTTAGGGGCTGGCTGGCACGCAGAGCAGAATGGTTTGGCCTCTGGTCAAGGGTTAGACTACATGATCTTTAGGTGCCTTCCGACTCTCTAATTCCATGAACCGGGGGAAGAACGAGCAGTGCCGACACTTTGTCCAGCCCCATCCCAGGTGCTGACAGCTGAAGAGAAAGGATTCGTCATGGCATGAGGCTATTTTTCAAGCAGCAGTTGATGCGCGGTGAGCTCATTGGCTTTGTGGCGTTACGCTGACTTGCATGCACAGCCGTAGATTGTTTGGGTGAGACGCTGAGCTCAGGGGATGGAAAATCAGGATTTAGCACAGCCTTCCAAATGTGTAAATGTGATGATTAGCTGAGCTAGGGTTGTGTGAAACACACAGAAGGAATCCCATTGGCATATCTGCTTTCTCGGGCTGCAAGCAGTAGCTTCCCATACAATTCTATGTTTGTTGCCATCTTTTTTTTTTTCCTTTTTTAAAAGATCATCAGCTTCCTTTAAGGTGGGGTTGCAATTCCCCTCTTCACCATATTCTAGGGCAGGGGTTGTCAGGTCCGGGACGTGAGCGGCAGGGGTAGGGGTGGGTGATCCACTCACCACCTGACTCGCGGCGCACTCAGTGAGCGCTGCTGCCATGCAAGCCGAGCCGGGTCGAAAGTGAGCACCAGCTGAGGCACTCGCCGGACTTCCAGATTCCCGGCGCTATGTTGTGTATGTAGAAAATGCTGTGAGATATGTTAAAAGTGGCCACAATTTTGCGTAACTTGCACAAATTGCTGCCATTTTTAACCTGTCTTGTGCCATTTTCTACATAAGCAGCATAGCGCTGGGGACCCAGAAATTGCTTCCCCGGCTCAGCTCACGAGAACGCGAGTCAAGCCGGGGAAGCAGGTAGGGCGAGCGGAGCTTGGGGAGTCAAGCCTGGTGAGTTTGCCGGACTTCCACCCCCCCCCTCACTCCACACACATCCCTAGGCAGGGGTCCTCAGCTGGAACACCAGGGCCAGGGGTGATGGAGGCGGAAGAAGGGACAGAAGGAGATGCATAGTCCAGGAACAAGCAACGGTCTGATACATAGAAGATGTGCTGGGGGCAGAGGCAGGTGCGTAATCCAGGAACAAGTGGGGATCAGATACCTACAAGGCTCAGCAGGGCCAGAAGCAGATGTGTGGGTCAGAAACAGGCAGAGGTCGAGCACAGGAAGGGCAAGGATGGATCAACATTTGTAGTTGAGAGTCAGGAACTGGCTGCAGACACCACGATGACCCATGTTGCTGTGGCAAAGGTGAGTAGGAAGCCTCTTATAGGGCTTCCTGTGGCTCCCAGCTGGTCTGCATGAATGGCAGGCTCTGACCCTGCGAACACCTGCAAGTTTGGTCCTAGTCTAGGGGTGGGTGATCCGCCCACCACCGAGTGCCAGCTGAGGTGCTTGCTTGACTTCTGGGTTCCCGGCGCTATGTTGTGTATGTAGAAAATGGCGTAAGATACGTTAAAAGCGGCCACGATTTGTGTAACTTGCGGAAATTGTGGCTGTTTTTAATGTAGCTTACACTGTTTTCTACATAAACAACGTAACGCTGGGAACCTGGAAGTCGCTTCCCCGGCTCAGCTCACAAGAACGCAAGCCAAGCCAGGGAAGCAGGTAGGGTGATTTTCATAGATTTCATTGATCATAGAGTTGAAAGGAGCCTACAAGGCCATCGAGTCCAACCCCCTGCTCAATGCAGGAAACTAGAGGAGGGGTCTCCCATCCAAGTAATAACCAGGCCTGACCCTGCTTAGCTTTCCATGCTCAGACAAGCTGAGCCAGCGTAAGCCACAGGCCTGTGAGCGGAGCTTGGGGGTTGAGCCCGGCAAGTTCGCCGGATGTCCACCCCCCAATCGAGTTCCACACACATCCCTAAATTTCCTAACCGTGCGAGTATTTGCAGGTGGACGTGCCTGCCTTCTCTATTGGGCCACCAGGTGGAGCTGCAGTGCTGTGCAGGATGAGCAGATCCTGACAGGGGTGGGCAATGTGTGGCCCTCCAGATCTTATTGGACTGCAACTCCGATAAGCTCAGGCCTGTATAGCCAATGGTGAAAGAGATTGGGGGTTGCAGCCCAACAACATCCAGAGGAACACAAGTTGCCCACTCCCTCCCCTAGGATCTCAGCAGCTAGGATCTGAAGCAGCCTTCCCCAACCTGGTGCCTTCCTGATGTTCTGGACTACAACTCCCATAATCCTATTCAGCAAAAGCTTTTGTTCCACGTCTCTTGGACACCGCAACTTCTCTTTAATAAGGGATGGTCTAATTCGACTAATTGCTGGCAGTGCGATGCAACTAATGCTTCTTTTAAACACATGTTTTGGCAATGTCCAGTAGTTGCTTCTTTTGGGGAGGAGGTTATCATATGGATAAATTTTGTACTTGAACACTCTTTAATATTCACTGATGTACATGCTCTTTTTAATTACTTACCTGCTTCATGGAAATTAATGAACCATCAGCGTAAATGGATTCTCTGCACCCTTTTGACAGCTAAAAGACTGACATAGCAACATTGGACAGATAAATATTCACCTCCTATAATGCAATAGATTGAGGACCTTACCACGCTTTCAAAATTTGATTGGGTGGCATATAGAAGCCACCTTCAAATGGATGCTTATCTGGGTATCCAGTGCGCTTTTGTTGAAGCCTATGTATAATTGCTAAAAAAGAGTTGTACTTTCACATATATGCATTTCATATGTATTCATTGCTACAAATTCATGTATGCATATTTAAAAAACTAAACAAACAAACCACTGACTGGCTGCAATTCTCCAGGGTTTCAGGCAGGATCCTTTCCTAGGTCTACATGGAGATGCTGGAGATTGAACCTGGGACCTTCTGCGTGCAAAGGAGGTGCTCTGACAATGAGCTACACCGCTCCCCATACAAACTGGCCCAACACTGGGCAGGGGCACCCCTTGTTTGACTCAGAAGACCCCAGCAGAGCACTGTTATATCTTCACATACCTTTGTTTTTGGGTATTTTGTGCAGTGTGTTGCAGGGGGTGAGGTGGAATGGAGCTGCACAGGGCACAACAGTGGGCTGGTGAGTTGCCCCCTTTTCATCTGCAATCTCTCTCTCTCTTCCCCCCCCGCCCCCCGCAAATTCAGCCAGTGGTTCTGAAATAGGGCTTTCAACCCAGCTCTAGCTTAGGTGTTGTAGAAGTGATGTCAGCCATGTCCTTTCACTGGGGAAAGCCCCGTCTGGACACGGTGTTCCACTGCATCCTAGCCATGGGTCCTTCTGCTGTGAGAAGTTACCACTTGCCTGGCTTTCATTCCAGCAGGGCAAGGTCTCCTCCGCCTTCCCCCGGCTGCTGTTCCAGAATTCGGCAGACCAGCAAGGGAGGTCGGTTAAGGATCAAAGGAGTGGCACAAGTGGTGAGCCCTCGTAGAGGGAGGCCTCTCTCTTCTGTGCGCCCACAGAAACTTGGAGCCTGCCCCAGGTGCACACCTGGTAACAAAAGGGTCAGTGTGGCCATCACACACACAAACCTCAGGAGGTGGCCATTCATGGAAAGCATGTGTATTCCTCAAAAGATTTATATGCCTTCCTGTAGGAATGGAGGAGAAAGGAGGGTGCACCAGGGACGTGACGAGATGCACGCTGCTGCTTGACCACAATAGGGAAACAGAGGTGACTGGTTATCAAGGGCTCTTTATAGGTTACCTTACAGCGATTCTTCCTAGCTCAACGAGCCCTTTGGAACCTCACTCACTCTTTTCCAGAGGTCAACTGCTCATGAGATGTCTATCTTATTGACCAATATCTTTTTCTTATTGTTCCCAAAGGAGGAGGAGGATTCCTGTTTTGCACCGAAAACAGCAAAGAGAATTCCGGCAAATTTAAGCTTCAGGTTAGGGTTAGGATTATTAAAACCTGGGTACCTATCCAAGTCCATGGGCCTGGAGTTAGTGTGGATTGGGCAGACAAAACTAGCAGTCAACCAAGACATCCTCAGTGATACCATTCTGCACTCTGCCTGAATTGAGAGGGATTTCACATGCTGGTTAGGGTTAGGGTTAAGCATCAGGTTAGGTTTAGGCCAGGGTTACTAAAACCTGAGTCCTTGTGCATGTCCATGGGCCTTGAACTAGCCTAGATTGGGCAGATAGAACAAGAAGTCAACAAGAACACAATGTGTGCTGCTTTTTGGCATTCTGCATGGATGTAGAAGGATTTTAGCTGTGTGTTAGGGTTAAGTTAAAGGTTAGAGTTAGGTTTAGTAAAACAAGTGATGCCTTTGGGCATGCTGTCAGAAATAGGGATTTTAGCAGGATGTTAGGCTAAAGGTTAAGTTTCAGATTAGGGTTGGTAAAACCTGGGTCCCTGTGCAGGACGAAGGGACTGGAACTAGCCTAGATCCAGTGGACAGACTGAGTGGACAACAAGAACACCCTCAGTGATGCCTTTGGGCACACTGTGTGAATGTACAGGGATTATATCTGCGTGTTAGTGTTACGGTTAAGCTTCAGGATAGGGTTAGGGCTGGGGAAACCTAAGTCTGGTTGTATGTCCAGGGGCCTGGAACTAGCCTAGATTGGGTAGCAAAAGTGAGCAGTCATCAAGAATACACACCATGATCCCTTTGGGCATGCTGTGTGAATGTATAGGGATTATATCTGCATGTTAGGGGTACAGTTCAGGTTCAGGCTAGGGTTAGGGTTAGGAAAACTGGGGACTGTGTGCATATCCAGGTGCCTGGAACTAGCCCACATTGGGCAGAGAAAGTGAGTGGCGAACAAGAATACACTCAGTGATACCATTGCACATGCTTTCTGAAAGTACAGGGATTTAAACTGGGTGTTAGGGTTAGGGGTGAAACACGAACCTTGGGGGGACTTGTGGCTCTCCGCAGCTCACCTCTCTGTGGGGGCAGCCCCCCGCCTCGATCTTCTGAGCAGCGTGGAGCAGTTTTCTGTGCCGCTCGAGCCGCCGGCTGCTGGTCCCGTTGCATCACATCCGGCCCCAGAAGTGATGCGACGGGGACCCTGCGCAGGTGCAATACGGCGCGTGGGGGTCCAGCGCGCCTGCCAGGGTCCCATCATGTCACGGCGTGGGCGGCGTGGGTGGCTCGCCTCTCCGCAGCGAGCCACCACTGCAAAAGGTAGGCCCATAGGCCTGCACGAGCCCCACGCAGACGTAAGCGGGGCCGATTTCGGCCCGCTACGCCTACGCGGGGCGAACAGTTACATCCCTAGTTAGGTTAGGCTTAAGCTTCAAGTTAGGATTAGGGTTAGGAAAACCTGGGTCTGCATTCATTTCTAGGGGTTTGCAACTAGCCTAGATTGGGCAGACACCGTGGGTGGCCAACAAAAACACACTCAGTGAGGCCGTAGGGCCTGCTATGTGAATGTACAGGGATTATATGTGTGTGTTAAGCTTACAGTTCAGCTTCAGGATAGGGTTAAAGTGCAGGTGATTAAAAATGTGCACACTGTGAGAAAGTTCTTATTTTTAAGAAATGTGTGTGCATTTTGAGAAAGTTGTGCCTCTTGAAGAATGTTGTGTATTTTGAGAAAGTTGTACAGTTTTCAAGTACACATTTTGCAACTGTGAAGGCAAATTCAGGAATTGGCTAACATTTTCAGAGAAAATGCGCTCCATTTCACATTTGCTATTGCTGCAAACAGGGCATTTTTGAATGATTTGGAAAGTGAAACAAAATTCTTGTGCAACCCTCGGAGCAGCCGAAACTGGCAGATTTGTCCATCCTTATCCTGGTTTGGAGATTATCACACTTTCTTACCTTCTGCTTGGAAGGCTTCCCCATTAAAGCTGGGCTTTTTCTTCACTGCAGTGCAACAGCAATTTCAAGCATGCTCAGATCAGGACAGGTGTAGGAGCCAGGAGGAGCTGCCTTTCAACTGGGCGTTTCTCCCTGTGTTCTGTGTAGAAGATGCTTTCATGTTTTTCGCTTGGTATCAAGGCCCAACTGAATGGACCATTGTGAAGCTTTGCTTAAAACTTGTCTGATTAGAAACTTTGTTGCAGAGATTTTGAAAGCAAAAATCTCATATTGGCTGACCCTGCTAGCTAAAATCTGGACGGAAGTTATCATCCTCTCTCTCTCTCTCTCTCTCTCTCTCTCTCTCTCTCTCTCAATATATTTTCAAACGTAAGATTCATTTATTAATGGGTGGGGTTTATGTTTTATCTCTTTTGGAACAAAAGGCAGACCTAAATTCTACAAATCTCATGTATTTGTTAAATGGAGACCTATTTCAGAAACCAACAAAGGTTCCATATTTCCAAACCTGGCCAACGTTCTACCCTTAGACGAGAGGGGATGGACAGTGTTTCATTTAAATCCAGAGTGCTTTGGAAGATTGAACACCTGCCCTAGATCTCTGCAGACAATTACTGTGTTCCAAGGGAAGGTAATTTACTGAGCAACATTGCTGTATTTCCTTTTCCAGAAGATGGATTTGTGGACTGCAAGTCCAAGCTTTGCCTTCCTGAAGTCTGTCTAATTGTCTGGGCACTTTGAAATGTTGCAGTGGGTGGACAGACACAGCAATTTGCTGATATTGCGTCAGCCGTGCAGCCTATTAGGTTAGGAATTCCATTGAAGTTTTTTAAAAAGTGACTTGCTTTCTGACAGAAATTTGCAGCAGATGATGATCATGAGAAGGTGGAGGCCTCCGACCATTCAAGAGAATCCCCCCCGTCCCTCCCCACACACTCCAGACTGATGTTAATATCTAATTATCTGGATTAATGACTGATTACATTTCTCCCACATCTTTGACCTTTAGTAATTCCTGTACCGACATGTTTTACTGATTTCTGAGTAGGGGGAGGGGGATGTTTTCTGAAGTGTGAAATTAGCCATTCTTTGGCTATGAAATCACCCCCTTTGCCTGGCCAACACTATTAGACTTTCCAAACTGGAGACTTATTTGAACTGCTTCCAAGCTCATCTAGAGCATGACCTTGAGCGTTTCAATAATTAGAATTTCCTGCATCATGTATGGCTCTAGAAACAGGGGAGGAAATGTGTAGACAGCTGCAAGGCTGTGGGCTGTGAGAGCCACAATGATGAGCTTCAGAAATCTACCCAAGAGGACTGCAGTAAATCACTCATGCTGCTTGTTTAAACTCATCATTGAGAGGCAGCATCCTAAAGCAGCGAGCCATTGATATCTTTCAGATGTGTTCGCCTTGTACACAGTGGCCTAGTTCAGATGTACAGTAATACCTTGGATTGCAAGTAACTTGGTTTGAGAGCGTTTTGCAAGACAAGCAAATTTTTAAATATTTATTTAATTTATTTTTTACTTGATATACAAGCGACGTCTTGCAATACAAGTACTGTAGTACGGCTTAAATTAAAAATCTCCGTACAAATTTTTTTGGGGGGATTTCGTTTTGATATAAGAGTGTTTTGGATTACAAGCACGTTTCCGGAACAAATTATGCTCTCAATCCAAGGCATGACTGTAACAGGAAACGATGACTTTCTGCTACATGAAGTCATCTGCATCGGCCTCAGGCTCGTGAGCTCTTCCCTCCCCTCCTCTTTGGCAAGCCAGAAGAGATGAGAAGCATCCACTTATGCTTTTGAACAAACCACAGTTCCCATAACATCTGCATTCGGGGAACTGTAGTCTGCTAAAACCAAGGCTTGATCCAAGGTTGTTCTCTCTAACTGTAGTTTCAACAAACCACAGTTCCCCAAGTTTGGCTGCCACAGGGAACTCTGGTTTGTTTAAAGTGGAAGGGGATGCTTCTGATCTCCTCCTCTGGGTCATGAAGTAGAAGGAAGAGGGGAGGTGGAGCATGGTTTCCTGTTATATCTGGACTGGTCTGGTCTATAAGAACATAAGAAGAGCCCTGTTGGATCAGACCAGAGGTGCATCTGGTCCAGCATCCCATTTGCCACAGTGGCCAGTCCAATGCTTCAGGGAAGCCAACAAGTAAAGCAGGGAGGCAATAGCCATTCCCTGCTATTGTTCCTCAGCAACTAGTGTTCAGAGGTGTACTGCTTCTGAAACTGGAGGTTCTATTTACCTCTCATGGCTAATAGATCTACACCAGTGGCCATCACCACATGTAGTGGCAGTGAAATCCATAAATTAAGCATAGCATTATTTTATTTATTTATTTATTTATTTTAGAATATCTATTTGCCACTTCCTATTTTAGATATCCCAATGTGGTTTACAGCAAATTATAAAACAATACATCATTTGGATAGCACAATGACGTTATTAAGACAGGTTAATGGTTGGGAAAAGCCAGGGTAAACAAGTATGTCTTTAATCAGCAGTGAAAGCACATACTGTTGGTGTCAGATGTATTCCAGAGGGGAGGTCATTCCAGTGGGATGGTGCCACCACAGAGAATGCCCATTGCCATGTTGCTGCCAGGTGGGAATACTGGGAATTGTAGGACCTTTTTCCCCATCTAAACATGATAGGGTTGTGCCTTAAATGACTCAATATAAGGTGGCTTCCTAACAGCCTTTTCCCAGCCATGCATCTTGAAAATGATTATTATTTTACAAAATGTAAAATCAGTAGTCATCTTCATTCAGCAGGCTTTGCAAAAACAACAACAAAAATAAAACTTTAGGGTAGGAAGTCTCCTAAAAAAATAGAGCTCTCATTGTGTGGACTTTCTTCTTCTTTTCACTGCGGTGAGCAGGAGGGGAAGTCGTTTTACCATTAGTTTTTGTTTTTTGTTTTTATCTTGAACCAATTACACATAATAGCTTTTAATACTCACTATCAGATCCGACTTCCTACACATGTACGATCTTTCCGCAAGTTAATCTTGTGTTTAACTGCATTATGTAAGGAGGCCTGAGACACACGAAAAATAAGATACTTAAATGGGTATATAATTTTTTTTAAAAAAAATTAACAAATGCTGAATGAAGCTCTTGTTACAGCTGCCCTTGACACAGCCTGGGGAATGCAAAACTTTTGTATTGACTCAAGATAAGTGCCGAAAATGACAATAAATGGCCCATTGTCTGCATGAGCAGAGGGAGCATTCGGCTGAGTCTCTCTGTTTGAATATGATAGGGAATAATCCAATGAAATCTGGAGGCATAGGAGGTGCTATGTTTGGCTACTCCTTGTGCATATTTGTGTTCCAACTGCAGAACTGGGAGTGTGTGTGTGTGTGTGTGTTAGGAGTAACATGAATTGAATGGCTAATGTGCAAAATAGCCAGCCGTTGTGCACAACCACCACACCACAGGGAAATATGCAGGGAAACATAAACTCTCTGTGAAGACGGAATTGCACACGCTTCCCAGTCAATATACGAACTCTCCAACAGGCCTTGGAGAATGGGCATATCTCAACAGTGTTTTGTACATTCTTTGGGCATTACATGCGATCTCCAATACCAGCCTTGGGGAATGTGCATATCTGGACTGCCTCTTGTATATTCTCTGGGCAATGTGCATACTCTCCAACAAGGCTTGTGGAATGTGCTGATCTCGATTGCAATTTGTACATTCTCTGGACAATATGCACATTCTCTGGGCAATATTCATGCTCTCCAAGAAATATGCCCTTGGTTTCTATCTCTAGTTCAGAGTTGGGCAATCCATTGCCTGTAACATGTGATTCATTGTCTAACTGTATGCGAGCTGCTGCTTTTCCTCCCGCTGAGCAGCTGGGAGAAGGGGCCATGGCTGCAGCCTCCTTTCCCCACTGCTCATCTGTTCCCTTCCAATTAGCTGAGCAGTGTGGGGGGGGGATCATAGGGAAGAAAGGTGTTTCTTTCAACTCTTTCCTCCCCCTGCAATCCTGATGAAAATCCTGCCTCCCACCCGTACTGCTTCTAAGCTTAGGTAAATGCTTAATAGAAAAATGGAGGAGGTAATCTTTATCAAGATCATGGGGGAGGAAAGGGTTAAACCTCTCCCTGCTCAGCTGATCGGTGGAAAACAACTGAGCAGTGAGGAAAGGGGCCTGGGTGGCAGATAAAGTTAATCTTTAACTGCTGTTCTGCCCCTTTTTCTGCATTGTTCAGCTGTTCCCTGCTGATCACCTGACAAGTAGAATTCTGCAGCCACACCCTTACTTCCCTGCTGCTCAGCTGTGTGAATGGCTGTGGTTTCAAATGATGCTATACTGGTAAAATTGTAATTTTATTGCTTTTATATTCCTGTAAGCAGGGCCGGTGCAAGGCAGTTTGGTGCCCTAGGCAAGATCAGATATTTAGCGTCCCCCCCCTCCCACTTGAGCCCTCCAGCCCTATGCCCATTATGAAATAAAAGTCAATTGGCAAAACCTAAAAAATTTATTATCATAAACATTGACAAACATACATAAAATACATGTTGATGCTGGCCTGCCAGGGAGACAGGGAGCGACCCATGGCTCAGGAGGCACACGGGACACCGGGCGGAGCAACCCAGCCCTCCCCCCCCAGGGCACAGCAGGGCCAGCTTCCTGATTTCCAGTGGAAGCAGAGCAAGCAGAGAGGAGTGTCAAGAGCAGAATCCTCCCCCCGCGCACCCTGCAATGCCGGGGAATGAGCTGACCCCTTCCTTAGCGGATGCTGACAGCCGCCCCCCCCCCCAAGCAGGGCTCCATCAAGTGACTCAGCCCTGATGCCAGCAGGAACACAAGAGTGAAAACGACAAGTCACGTGTCCCAAGGAGCCACTAGCGCCCAGAAGATGCCAGGGCAGTGCAGGTGGGGGAGGGGGCCCCTTCAGGGGGGGCCTTCACCTGCCGGCCCATGAAAGCCACACTCACTCACGGGAGGGGCGCCCATCTGCTCACCCTCCGGAGCAAAGCAGCCGGGAAACGCCTGCTCACCCAGCGCCCCCCCTGGCCCCGCCACTGGGGTCAGCAGCACTCCGAGGGCCTGGAGGCGAAGGTGCTCACCGCCGGCAGTCTCCGCACTGTGTGCGCCCCCTCAGGGCCCAGCTCTCCGGAGTCGCACGCCCGCACGCCCGGGGCACCTTCCGTGTCTCGCAGCGTGGGCCGGGGCAAGCCGCGCGGCTGGAGCTGGCTCCTCCCCTTCCCCTGGAAAGGAAGGGAAGGGAGGCAGGCATGCAGCGCTCAGCCAGGCAGCTGTGCCAGGACGGAACGGGCCTCAAGGAGGCGGGAAAGGGCCCGCGGCGCCGGCGGCAGCGACAAGCCCCCCCGACCGCACCCAGGTGTTGCTCAGATCGAGCCCCCTCCCGCCGCTGGGAAGCTGGACTGGGGGTCCCTGCCTTCCCCGCCGACCGCCAGAGGAGTGAGACCAGCACGCCGCTGAAGGGAGGGTTCACCTGGACTGTCCAGGTCCTACAAGTCAAGATATGATTCTGGCACCCCCTTTAGCCCTGCGCCCTAGGCAGCTGCCTAGCTGGCCTAATGGTAGCATTGGCCCTGCCTGTAAGCTGATCAAGGAGGACATTGTCCTCAAAGGAGGCTTAAAAATGCCTAAAAATAATACTGGGTTCTATCCAATATACTTGGATATTGGATCCAGTATATACCCAGTATAACCATTGAAGTGAATGGGACAAGTCTAAGTAATATTGGATACAACCTATTGGATTATTATTGGATAATAATAGTAATAATAATAGTAATACAACTACCACACCACCACCACTCACTGCAAGGGTTACCTGCCCCTACACCAGCTGGATCTTCAGATATTTGCAAGAAAGCTAAGCATACTAATTTCCTTTCCAATAATGTATT
Organism: Shinisaurus crocodilurus; assembly: GCA_021292165.1. Classification (NCBI taxonomy): domain Eukaryota; kingdom Metazoa; phylum Chordata; class Lepidosauria; order Squamata; family Shinisauridae; genus Shinisaurus; species Shinisaurus crocodilurus. The sequence continues at coordinate 51,363,494 of CM037882.1, read as the reverse complement.
GTGAAAAGCATAGGAACAGGCCAGTAGGAGTATACATTAATTTTGTAATCAATGAAAAATGGAACGGAACATTCGGTTCAGCTTTCATTTGTTATTAATTAAACTCCACGAGTAACAAATCGGTATGATGGAATTTCTTCTTCCTGTTTGCATCCACGTGTCTTGTATATGGGGGTTGATTTTCATTATCCCATTTACTCATTTGTCACTCATTTAGAGGATGGGGGCTTGACCTCTCTAGAAGCAGCAGAGCCAATGTTTGCAGTTGCCTCCTGGTAACCACCAGTTTATTTTCCCAGAATGCCCTGGATGGTGTGTCATCCCAGGATATCCAAGAGGGGGAGGAGAAACTGTACCATCACCACTGGCTTGGGGGTGGGTGGGTGGGCAGCCACTAATGTTTTTGCTAGTATGCTCTCATCCAAGGCATTTCGGGAAAATAACATGGCAGTTACCAGAAGACAGATACCTGAACTGGCTACATTGCCAGCAGCCACTTCCAGACACACACCCGCCCAATGTGAAAGAAAGAAAGAGGATGAAAACAAAAGTGAGCAATGTTGTTTTGATGAATGAATATCAAAAGAAATGTGATTTTAAACAAATGGACAACAAAATCAATGAGGCTTTTAATAACGAAAACAAAAATTATTATTATTATTATTATTATTATTATTATTATTATTATTATTATTATTATTACATTCATACCCCGCCTTTTTTTTCCTTTTGCAGGGAACCCAAAGCAGCTTACATAATCTTCCTCCTTCTCTCCATTTATCCCCACAACAACCCTGTGAGGTAGGTTAGGCTGCAAGTCAGTGACTGGACCAAAGTCTCCCAGTGAGCTTCATGGCCGAGTGGGGACTAGAACCTGGGTCTCTCGAGTCCCAGTCCAACACTCCAACCACTACAAAAATGAAAATAGCTCAAATAGCTACCCAAATAGCTCAAGAAAAAATTCTTACACACTCTCTGCAGTCTACCTCTGATTACTTGACAATCCCAGTCGGTTCCCCAACATTTTTCTGCTGTATTTCCCCTTCACCCTCTAGTTAATTCTCCCATCTCATTAGAGCAGGCAAGCTGAGTTTCTTCCTCTAACACAGGTTACAGAATTACAAACAGGTGAAAGGTATAGCAAAATGCTGTTGCTACGCCAGGAAATCACCACGACTATGTTATGGCAGAGTAGGGAATTCGGAGGGGCTCCTAATGGACCCTCTGAATGAAAAGACCAACAGACAGCATTGCAATTAAGAGATGGCTGTCAAGTGATTGACTCAGCCTGTTGTTTCAGCCCAAGATGTAAAAGGAAAAGAATTTGTTATGCCTGGGAGGGGCACCTTCCTATTTCAAACACTGTCCCTGGATGTGCAGGAGGAACTGAAGATATGTGGCACAGTGAATGGCTGAAAGATGGCAAGGCTCTTGAAATATGGGCAGAGAGAGAGAGAGAGAGAGAGAGAGAGATGGGGGGCAAATTTAAACCAGGAAACTTAATACAAGTTTCTATTTTGTTCATTTCAGTTTTGAAATGAAAAAAACAACAACAGTGCCAGTCCAAGTCATTTTGGAGTTTGAAGGAGAACCTCTCTCCCCTTGCCGTAACAGAGCCAGCAATTTAAACGGCCTTCAGGTACCAATTCCAGCCTTCATCTATTCTATACCCACCCTGCTTCATTGAAGATATATCATATTTCTATTTAAATTATCAGGATTATGCCTAAATTTGCACCTATACCTATACATTTGCACATGCAGATGTTATTATAATATTATTATTTTTATTTCATTGCTGTACTGCCGATTAGACGAAGCAATCTTGTTATGCAAAATTGCTGTCCCCTTTCATCCGCTTTTGGGGTGATGCATTTCCTCTTTTTTTGGCCCCACGCAAATGGTCACCTTACTGCTCAGTCTGCTGTCAAGGTGCTAACTGTTGATAGGCAAGTTCAAGAGCTCCGCTTCTCTCCCTGCGTGTGGCTCTTTATCTTTAAACTGGACTAGTGGTGGGTGACCCACCAGGGACCTGACCCGCCTCCAGCTTGGCGGACACTGCTGCTGCGCCCACCGAGCCGGGACAAACGTGGATGCGCGCCAAACTGCACCATGAGCTTCCGGGTTCCCCGTTGGCTGCTTTTTCATAGAAAATGGTGTGAGATATGTTAAAAGCGGCCTCAATTTGCATAACTTCCGCAAATTGCGGTCATTTTTGGTGTATCTTACGGCATTTTCTACGTAAAAAGTGGCCCGATGGGAACCGGGAAGTCGCTTCCCCGGCTCAGCTCTGGAGAATGCAAGTCGAGCCAGGGAAGCAGGTAGGTGGGATGGAGTTTGTGGGGGGTCGAGCCTGGCAAGTTTGCCGGACTTCTACCCCCCGAATGAAATCCTCACACATCTCTAATTACTGGACTGTCCTCCAAAGAGGGCACATGGCCACTCTAGCAATAGTTCTCTCCTATTCTCCTTCCCCAGCAACTGGTATTCTGAGGCACACTGCCTCTCATCCTTAAGATGGTATAAAGCCACCTTGACTAGTAGCTATTTTATTTTACAGTAATACCTTGGATTGCAAGCATAATTGGTTCCGGAACTGTGCTTGTAATCCAAAACACTCTTATATCAAAGCGAGTCTCTGGCAGGCGTGAGCGGGGTCGATTTCGGCCCGCTACGCCCGCTCGAGGCGAGCGGTTACATCCCTACGACTACTAGTCTTGCAAGACCTTGCTCATTTATCAAGTCAAAAAAATTAAAAAAATTGCTTGTCTTGCAAAACGCTCTCAGACCAAGTTACTTGCAATCCAAGATATTACTGTACTTTATTTATTATATTTATCTCCTGCCTTTTTTCCTGCAAGGAACCCAAGGCAACTTACATAATAATAATCCTCCTCCATTTTATCCTCACAACAACAACCCTGTGAGGTAGGCAAGGCTGAGAATCAGTGACTGGCCCGGTCATCCAGTGAACTTCATGACTAAGTGGGGACTAGAGAACCCGGATCTCCCGAGTCCCAGTCCAACACTCTCACCATTACGCTACACTGGCTCTTCCCCCACTCCCCGCAAGGAAGTCACTTCCCTGGCTTGGCTCAGGGGAACACGAGTCGAGCCAGGGAAGAAGTAAGCGGGACAGAGTTTGGGGGGTGTCAAGCCCGGCTAGTCCACTGAGTTTCCACACACACACCCCAAATGAAATCCTCGCACATCCCTAAGACAGGAGTTGAGTCAAACATTTGATCTCACTTCTGAAAATTGCTAAATAAGCTGCACCTATTCTTTAGTTTTGAAACAGGTTGTATGTACTGGAGCCAATGCAGTATCACAAAGAGCAGACAGGTATGTGGCTGTCTTCCATAATCCTCCCCCCCCCGCATTTTTTTTTTTTTGCAATTGATAAATGATTTATTTTTCCCCACAGAAAGCAAACTGAAAAAAATTAAGCCTTGTGCATATTTTTGTACAATGCCCAAACCTGTTGGTGAAAAATATTCTTACCCAAAAGAAACATTCTTGCACACCTTTTGGCAAAGGCAAACTTTCTTTTCTTTTCTTTTTAAATGCATCCAGTTCGTGTATTCTTGATAAAGGCCCTTGGAGGATGAGTCGGTCTAGCCATAAAAGTTAGAACAGGAAATATCAGCTTGTTGACTCTTCAAGTGCTGGAGTGGCAGAGATGACAGTTGCTGATCAAAGCAAATGGACCATGATATAGATTACCCTGCCTACTCGGAGAACCAGCTGCCATCCATCTGAGCAAAATATGGCCAGTTTTGAGGCTGGTGTCCCTCTCACCTGACTTGCTATCTAATTTTTCTAGGTCTTTTTGGTTCTGCTTTCACCTTTTATGGAGTTTGCTTCTCAAGGCTCTTAGAGCAAGGGTGCAGAACCTCTTTCAGCCTGAGGACCAAATTAATTTCGGAGAACCTCTCAGGGGGCCACATTGCAGTGGTGATGGGCCCAAAAAATATCAGTATAATTTAGCTTAAAACTCTTAGTGCCAGTAGCTAAGCCTAAAGAGAGGCATTTCAACCTTTTAGAATAGGGCACAAACTGTACATAAGTCAGGAAACCACCAAACAATTTGTGATTAGGGGAAGGAGGTAGGCCAGGGGAAGAGGTGGGGACCCCTGGGTCACCAGATGTAGCTGGAGGGAGGGATCAAATGGAAATGGAGCCTTGTACCACTGCTCAAGACTGACAGAAATAGTAAAATCAAACCATTACCTAGAACAGTGGTTCCCAACCTTGGGTCCCCTGATGTTGCTGGACTACAGGTCCCAGCATCCCTTGCCATTAGCCATGCTGGTTGGGTATGCTGGGAGCTGTAGGCCAGCAACATCTGGGGACCCAAGGTTGGGAACCAGAACCACTGACCTAGAAGGATGGTAGGTGGGCTCTCCCTCACTTGGAGGTCTTCACTGGAGGGCTGACTGGAAGGCAGGCAGATGTCTGTTGATGATGCACTATCTTTGGATGTCCTGTATCAAGCAGCGGGATGGATCTGATCAGTGGTGCAGGAACATTTTCAGTTGGTGGGCCAAGTCCACCAAGCGCCTCGGCAAGCGCTTCAGCTAACGCTTGTGGGGGCGCAAAATGGATCACGCAGAGGGGGTGCTCGCCGAGCACCCAGCGAGGCGAGCTCAGGGGTAAGTGCACAATCCTCTAGTGTCCTCATAAGTACCCTATTAAAGTGTATTCTGGCCCCAGATTTTCACAAACTGTTGTGGTTTTCTAGTTTCATAGCTGGCTGATAGCCTAACAAGTAACTATGGCTTGCATTGGGTAATATCCCATGTTAGTCCTTCTTAGAGTAGACCCATTGAAATGAATAGCACTTCAGTAATCATGGCTAACTTAAGATCCATTTATTTCAATGGGTCTACTCTGACTAGGACTAACATGGGATACTACCCAGAGTGTCTGCCTAGAGGAGCAAGTTACTTTTTAAATTATTATTATTTGAGAGAGGTCGTCTTTCTCACCAACAAAACCCTGGAGAGAAGACAAATCTGTCAGCTCTGAAAGCTACATAGATGCTCAACATGAGTCACTCCCTGAATTTTATGACAACCTTTGAACAAGGATCTGCGATCTGCATAAAATGCTCCTTAACATGAAACTTCCTCTATAGCTGCAAAGCAGCCCACAAATAACGTACATTCACCATTGTGACATCTTGGTTCAAGATAAACAAAATAAAAAGTTAAAGCCATACCACTCCAAATCTGGAAACATCCCATATTCTGAGATCTTGAATGCTGGAAGTTTTTAAGGGTAGAACACAGTGGAACCTTATGCAACATAATGCGATTCATGGTCCAAGTATAACGGGTCTCTGTAAGAGTGCCTGTGACTCACGCTGGCTCATGCGCCTGTGTCTCACACTGGCTCAGCTTGTCTGAGTGTGAAAAGCTAAGCAGGGTCAGGCCTGGTTATTACTTGGATGGGAGACCCCTCCTCTAGTTTCCTGCATTGAGCAGGGGGTTGGACTCGATGGCTTTGTAGGCCCCTTCCAACTCTATGATCTATGAAATCTATATGCTGTAGTGTTTCTCACACATATGCATGTTTAATCATATGTTCCAAGTCTGGGGTCCCCTACTGATGCCATTGCCCATGGGCACCAATGACACCTCCCATGGTGCCTTTCAGGCTCCTGCCTCTCATTATTATTGAGCTGTTTTGTTTTCTTAGCTCCACCCTTCTTGCATTCGGCCCCACCACTAGAAAGTGCCCCCCCCAGAGCTCCTCTGAAATGGTATTTGGCCCCCTGACTGAAAGGGGTTCTGCACCTAGGGATGCGTGAGGAATCCAATGGGAGGGTGAAAATCTGACAGATTTTCACGATTCAGTGCCCCGGATTCTGGTTCGCAAACCTTGGGCTAGCGCCAACTCGCCATGATGAGAGTCGAGCCAGCTCGCAGACTTTTGTCTCTATGACCGGCCGCAGTTTGCACATTAAAAAAAAAAGAAAACAACACTAAGGAAATTTGCACAAGTGGCAGTATTTGTGCAATTTGCATAACTTTACACAAATTGCATAAATCACGGTATTTTGCATGTTTTCCACAAACCTGCACCTGCAAAACACATGGATCTAGCGTGATTGGCCGATTTTATGCAAATCATGCTAGATCCATGTGCTTCTTTGGTGCTGATTTGTGAAAAACATGCAAAATGCCATGGTTTACACAATTTGCATAAAGTTATACAAATGGCGCAAATGGCAGATTTCCTTAGCGTTTTTGTGGTTTTTTTAATGCTCAAACTGTGGCCCATGTTAGAGATGGAAATCTGAGGAACAACCCCGCCCCCCCCGACTCACCCCACTTCCAATCATCGGATTGGAAGTGGGCAGGAAATCCGTCGAGCTCAAATGAACCAGACTTCCCAGCATCAGCACATCTCTATCTGCACCCCTGCCCTAGAATGTATCCAAACAGCTCCTGAAATGGAGCATTTCAGAGGAACACTAGTCTGGTAAAGATGGGGAAACTGTTTCTAGGAAGCTTGCCACCAGCCCCTTTGCAGTATCATTCTTAGGATTCTTTTTTTTTTTTTTTTTTTTTAATATTTTTTTTTATTCTTTTTTTTAAAAAACAATACAAAGAAAATAACATACACACATAACTAATATTGTGCTCCCATCACCATGGGACCAAACAATCCAATAACTCTATAATTGTTCATTATTCCAAAAATACAATATATCTTGACAGGGTAAACTCCCTTTCCCCCTTTTAAACACATATTCCAAAAATAAACCCCAAATATCCTTAAAATTATTTTTCTTTAATTGACCCCTTTTGCATTTAATATTACAAGTCAACATATCATTCAAAGCCATATCCCATACTTCCTTATACCATTCAGTAATAGTGAAAACTTGCTGGATTTTCCATTTCCTTGCTATCATTAGTCTACCTGCCGTTAACAAATTTATGATTAATTCTTTAACATTTTGTGAACCAATCACCTTTTCCGTTATTGTTAGCAAAGCTAGTTTAGGGCATACCTCTAAATCAACTCCAACAATTTCTGATATTTCCTCAAAAATCATTTTCCAAAAATCCATTACATTTTTACAACTCCACCACATATGAGCATATGTACCCAATTCCTGACATCCTCGCCAACACATTGGAGAACATTTATTATCTATTCTATTTAATCTCACTGGGGTCAAATACCATCTCCAAATCAGCTTATAAAAATTCTCTTTAATTCTTACAGACATATTTTTCAATATTCGCCTATCCCAAATCTTATTCCACTCATCCTTTGATATTTCCTCTTCAAACTCTGTATCCCAAACTATTTTAAGATTTTCTGCTTGCTCTTCTGATTTCTGCAACATTTTATATAACATCTTTGTAAGACCCCTAGCTGATGCATTTCCTTCTACAAGTTCTCTAGACATAACCACCTGCTCAAATGCAGTGAAATCCCTTTCATGCTCATGTCTTCTCTTCCATTTCTTACCCCATTGTACTAATTGAATTAAATTTAACCAAGAAATTCTTCCTGCCCCAACCCTATCAATTATTTGCTGTCTTGTCTCCATTTTTTCCAGCCAATCCATTAAAGTTATCACCTTTTTCTCTCTAAAAATTCGTTCTAAATGTCTAACATTCTCGGGAAAATCTTCCATAACCACCACTGGAGTAAGCGGGGATATACCTGGTAAAAATATTTCCTTATTTCTACCCCAAATTTCTAACATATTTTTTAAAAAGGGATTTTCTAATCTTTTTGTCATAATATGTCCTTGTTTTGTAAATAAGAATTTATCCACCCTATTACCCAATTCAAATGCTTCTATTTCCCACCACATAAATTCTTTTCTAACAATAATATCCATGATATATCTAAGTTGATTAGCTATATAATACCATTTTAAATTAGGGAGACCAAGTCCCCCTATTTTTTGAGCTTTATACCATCTATTCTTAGTAATCCTTGATTTTTTCCCCCCATTACAATAGCTATTTAACATTACTTGCCACTCTTTAATTTCTTTCTCTGATATCTTATATGGTATCATTCTAAATAAAAAATTAAACTTCGGTAAAATCTTCATTTTAATCAAAGCTATCCTACCAAACCACGATAATCCCAATTTTTTATAATCCTCTATTTGATTTTTAACTTCATCTTTTAGTTTTTTAAAATTACATTCCCCTATTTTATCCAAATCTTTTAATATATCAATACCTAAATATTTAATTATATTTTTTATCTTTATATCCACTCCCCTTTGTTTAAATCCCCTTTCCTCCAGTTTACTATAATTAAATGTCATTATCTCCGATTTATCCCAATTAACTTTTAACCCTGTTACTTCTCTAAATTCATCTAAATGTTTCTCTATCCAATCCCAATTTTCTATAGGCCGTTCTAATGTTAACAAGATATCATCTGCAAAAAGGTTTATCTTACATTTGGTCTCTATTCCTATCCCCAATAATTTCTTCTCCTGTCTTATCGAATTCGCTAACAATTCCATAACTAACACAAATAATACTGGGGAAAGGGGACAACCCTGTCTAGTTCCCCGGCCTAGGCTAATAGTTTCTGTTATTCCATCGTTTACAATTACCGACGTGACATTATGAGTATATAATTGGTTAGTAATACCTATAAATTTTTCTCCAAACCCCATAGTTTTTATTAACATCTTTAATGCAGGCCATTCCACACAATCAAAGGCTTTAAAAATATCCAATGCAAGAACCCCCGCTTTCAAATTATTTTTCTTTATTAAATAAATTATATTCAGAACCCTTCTTGTTAAATCTGCCATTTGTCTTCCTTGAATAAACCCACATTGATCTATCCCTATATACTTATTTAGAAAACTATTCATTCTTCTAGCTAAAATTGCTGTCAATAGTTTAGCATCTTGATTAATTAATGATATTGGTCTATAAGAACCTGGTTCTGCTAAATCCTTCCTTGGTTTCGGGATTAAAATGGTCAAGGACTGTTTCCATGACGGGGGGATCTCTCCCCCCTGTAAAATATCATTAAACAACCGTTTTAACTTCGGAATTAACATTTTTTAAAGACTTTATAATATTCCGCCCCCAGACCATCCAGTCCTGGCGTTTTCCCCTGTTTTAATTTATTTATAGCACTTTCTATTTCAATTTCTGTGAATGGTTGCTCCATTTTCTCTCTATCTTCATCCTGGATTTTTATTTTTAAATTTTTCTCGATATATCTTCTACTCTCAGCTTCCGACCATTTTCCTGCCTTATATAACTCTGTGTAATATTCATGAAAAATTTTCAATTTATCCTTTACTAGATTATATTCTTTACCCCTCTTATCCTTAATCATCCCCACTAAGCTTTTTTCTTTTTTTTTTGTGCTAATCTAGCCAACATTTTAGAGTTTTTATTACTATTCTCAAAATACTCCCTTTTTGTGTAAATCAAATTCCTTTGTACCCTGTCCAGTTCTTTATTCTCCAATTCTTTCCTTTTACCCTGTAATTCTGCAAAAATCTTTTTATCCCTCTTCTCTAAATACTTCTTTTCCAAATCCCTAATCTCCCCCTCTAGCTTTTGATAAAAAACTTCTTGTTGTTTCCTCAAATTTATTGCCTCTCTCAATCCTATTCCTCTCATTACACTCTTCATTGTATCCCATATTATCGCTTCAGTACATTCTTCTGTTTGATTAAATTCCCAAATTTCCCTCAATTCCTTCTCTATTTTCTCTGTTAAATGTTTATAACGAAAAATATTACAATTCAATCTCCATCTTTTCGCTTCTCTATAATCCTTATGTATCTTCAAATCCATGTTAACCAAAGCATGATCTGTAACTTTTATCCCTCCTATCTCTGTGCCCAGGACCCTTGAAAACAGTGTCCTGGACACAAAAATAAAATCTATCCTAGAATAATTCTTATTTGCTGATGAGTAAAATGTATATCTTTCCTCATTCCCCTTGACCCCTCTCCAAACATCTAGCAACCCTTCCTTACTAATTAACTTATTCAAGATCGTTAGATTATTTCTCTGATCTTCTCTCGTCGGATTGGATTTGTCTTTTCTTCTATCCAATACCATGTTAAAGTCCCCAGCCATAATAACCCTTTGATTTTGAAAATTACCCATTTCTTTAAACACATGTTGATAAAATTCTCCTTGATTTTGATTGGGAGCATAAACATTAACAATAACATATTCTTCCCCTCCCAAGGTCCCATACATTATAATATATCTACCTGTATCATCCTTTTTCACCTTTAGAACATTAAAACCACAATTCTTTGAAATTATAATTGCTACTCCTCGCGATTTAGATGATCCACATGCTATCTCATATATTCTAGACCACCTCAATTTCAATTCATTGACTCCTTTCCTTGCCTGGTGCGTTTCTTGCAAGAATATAATATCTGCCTTATCCTTTTAAGAAGTGCTTCTATTCGCCTTCTCTTAGTAACTGACCCTAGCCCCTTAACATTTAAAGTTGAAATTCTTAACTTATAATCCATCTATTAACAACATTTTTTCTTTTTTGGTCCCCAAAAGTGAAAATAATACACAATAACATACCCCTTAACCCACCCCCACATTCATCTAAACTATCCCCCCTGCTTAGCCAGGGCAACTTGCCCCACCCTAAACCTACCCACCTATCCCAGGGGGGGGGGGAAAGGACCCATCACCAGCCCGAACAGCAGCCCCTCATTCCCTCCCGGATAACTTCTTTATAAAACATTTTCTATTTCTTTTTTCTTCTCGTGTTGAAACGACCTCTTATACAATTCCTCCACTGGCTCCTTCTTCTTCCAGTTGACCCATCGATTCTTAGGATTCTGGAGATGTGATCAGCTTCCCTTTCCATAGTATTGCTGAGGGAACTCCCTTGCATATCTTCAGGTTCCTTGTGGAACTTTGTTGCTACGCAAAAACAAGCAAATCTTCCCCTCTGGTCTCAACCTTCTGACACCAGAACAAAATGGATGGGTTCACAGGAGAACACCTTTATTGCTAAGAGCAACCTAGAGCAGCAGCATACCTGTTTGCCTTAGTTCAGACACAGCACCACCTATGGTTGGAATAGCAACTTAACAGCTGACCTCCCCATTATAGCTTGTCCGCCATTACTATTCTTCCCCTAGAGCAGTGTTCTCCAACCTTGGGTCCCCAGATGTTTTTGGCCTACAACTCCCAGCATGCCTCAGCCAGCATAGCTGGCTGGAGCATGCTGGAAGTTGTAGGCCAAAAACATCTGGGGACCCAAGGTTGGAGAACACTGCCCTAGAACAATCCTAGATACACTTCCATAGAATTCCTGCAAGTTGCAACACCGTTTGAAAGCATCTCCTGTAACATTTGAGGCAAGCTTTATTGCAGAGTGGGGTACTTATGGCCCTCCAGTTGCTGTTAGACTACAACTCCCATCATCAACAACCATTTGGCCATGCTGGCTGAGGACAACAGAAGTTGGAGTCCAACAACATTTAGAGAGGTACAGGTCCCCCACTTCTGCTTTCTTGAGAACTTGATCTTGCAGCACAGATATAGTTTGTACTGTGAATACATGGAGGTGGAGCCAATGTCAAGGGTAGGCATAGTTGGGCAAGTGTCTAGGGCCCACCCCTCTGCAGGGGCCCACTGATAAGAGGTAACTAGATTTTCTCCATTGCACCATTGCAACATGCTTGCTCACCCTCTCACTCTCACCCTCTCACTCTGGCCCAGATCATGGAGGTGGTGAGAAGGAGGAGCAGTACATGCCATGGCCTACTTGCTCACTGGCTCTCTGCCAGCCAAGCAAATAAGCTATCCATGGTGCTGAACTCCATCTCCAAAATAGGTTCACTACCATGGAGCACCATGGATAGCTCCTATGGAGCTCCAAATAAAAGCTGAAAAACCTGCAAAGGAAAAGGAGCCCCACCTAAATAGGAGTCACCAGTCTCCTCTTAAAACGTAACATAAAAACACAATTAAAAACACAACAATAAAAGAAATAAACAGCACCCAAATAATTAACTCCCCCTTCTTCAGCAATGAACCAGCTTACATGTCAATGGCCTGCCCGAATAAAAAGGTCTTTGCCTGCCGGTGGAAGGATAACAGAGAGGGGGCCAGCTAGCCCTCATTGGCAGGGAGTTCCAGAGCCTGGGAGTGGCCACAGAGTAGGCCCTCTCTTGTCCCCATCAAATGTGTCTCTGATGGTGGTGGAACTGAGAGAAGGGCCTTCCCCAAAGATCTTAAGGCCTTGGCAGGCTTATATGGGAGAATGCAGTCTATTGTCAGGAGATGGAATGCTGAGCTAGAGAGACCCTTGATCAGACCCACCAAAGAAATTCTTATGATATGAATGCTGGGAGAAACAGGCTTCCTTTAGAATGTTGCCTTTGATTGGTCTTAGGTGTGGTCTTGATTGATGGCTTTGGGGACTGGTCTTTTTAAATGGGCTGCCCCACACACACATCTGTACTCATGGCTGTATCCCTGAACAATACAAGAAATAGGGGAAACATTGTTGGCACATATTGCAGACCACCAGAGTTGAAAGATGACAAATATTTATTCAACCAATTCTATATTTTTACAAAGCCACAGAAAACATCATACCCGAGAGACAGCTCTTTAAGAGCTCAGGAATGTGTTGGGAAGCTAAGACATCTTTAAAATGCATGATCAAAGCAGTTTTAGGTACCTACAAAAGTATTTTATGAGCTAGAGAATTCAGTCTGTGATTAAATGAACCAAGAGCATATATGTACTCAACGTAATCTGTTATCCCCACCCCGCAAAAAAGTTACCAAAGAGTATTGCATTTATATTGGCCCACTTCCTGATATCCCTCAGAACAGGAAGTCGTGCTTCCAAGACCACCTGATAAATTGGCAACAACTGTGATACTGTTAGAGAGAGCCCAAGTAAAATACAGTCCCTAAGAGGACTATGTGCTTTGTTGGATAACACCCAAATCAGCCCAACTGGGGTACTAAAACAGACAGAGGTTAAACAAATGAGATGCATTGTATTGACAAGGAAGCCACACAGAGCTCTAATGGAAACTTTTCTAATGGACAATTCATGTGCTCTGAGCTAGGGATGGGCGACCCGCCCAGTACTCGACTCACGGTGCAGCGAGCCGAGTGCCTCTGCCATGTGAGTGCCAGCTGAGGCACTTATCAGACTTCCGGGTTCCCAGCTCTACATTGTTTATATAGAAAATAGCATAAAATACGTTTAAAATGGCAGTGATTTGCGCAAATTAGGTCGCGGTTTGAAAAAAATGATGCAGATCACAGCCGTTTTTAACGTATCATATGCCATTTTCTACATAAACAATGTAGCAGCAGAAACTGGAAGTCGCTTCCCTGGCTCAGCTCGCAAGAACTGCAAGTTGAGCCAGGGAAAAGGTAGGGCGAGCGGAGCTCGGGGGGTCGAGCCTGGTGAGTTTGCTGGACTTCCTCCGTGAACATCCCTACGAGCTCTGTCTGGATATGGGCAACTCTTCCAACAGAGGACTGTCCACTGTAAAGTAGGACCCATGGCCATCCTACCTGACCACCTAAGCCTTTTCTATTCCTGTGTGAGCATGTTCAAATTAACCCTGTTAAATAGGTTGAAGAAAACACATGATCTTCTCCTTCTCCCCCGCCCCATCAATTGGCTAGGTATTTTAAAAAGGGAAGTTTCACACTCACACACAAATATCTGTCTGCACACATCAAACCAACTGACCATTGGATAGAACACCATGTGGCCAGACACATGAAAGCACAAAATGATATATTATCTCCCACACACACACCCCGATTAGCATCGAGCATTCAAAGGTTATCCCACGAAGGAACTGGCATGCCTTCCATCAGACCAGTACATTGGGGAGGTTTGGATGTCATTCAGTAAACAGACCTGTGTCAACGGTGGCAGCCGAATGGTCCTAAAGAAGTTTTCCAAAGGTGACAGTGCTCCCTTTTTTCTCTCTAAGGAGCCATCAACAACAAGCCAAGATGTCATTTTTATTTTCACTTTTTGCAGGTGAAAATGGAATACAGCGGAGTTGTCCTCTGAGCTTCCAGGTTTAAAAATAACCAGAGTTAAAAGAACAGCATAACTGAAGACCTCAAGTCTCCTGGTCCTTGTAGCATAGCAGATCCTATGCTTTAGCATGGGCAACATATGAGCCTAGATGTTTGCCAACAACTCTCTCATTTCTTGCCATTGGCTATGCTGGCTAGGGCTGATGGGAGTTTTAGGCCAAATTATCTGGAGGGCCACATGTTGCCCACCTCTGATTTAGAAGAAACAGATCTAGAACAGGGGTGCAGAACCTCATACCCATGGGCGAGATCTGGCCCTCTGGGGTTCCCCAAATGGTTTCACCCATCTATTCCCTGGACCCCACTCCATTTCTCCCAAGAGCTGATTGTTCAATGGCTCCCTGCATTTGCACAGTTTCTTCCCCCATTCTAAAAGTCTGAAATGCCTTTCCTGAAGTTTATTTACTGGCAGTAAGAGCTTCAAGCTAAAATATGCTGGTATTTATGATATTTTGGCCTTGCTCTGGCTCTGAGGAGGAAGACTTTGTGGGTCCATCTTCATGCTGGAGACTGGGAATGGCAAGTAAACATCATGTGACATCAACACACAGGCAGGCCATGTGGAAACAACCAATCAGAAAGGGGACACATAGCGCGGTGACGTATGACACCATACAGAACTACGGGATGCCAAACTACAGGTCCCAAGATGCACTTTGATATTGCACATACACAAAAAGCTGTGTACATGGAGCAAGATTTTTGTATTAATGGAGAACTCTCATCCACGCTCACTTGGATGAATGTGTTACACTTTCTGAGTAAATGGCAAATTCACTCAGAGAAAGCCCACCACTAGGTTGGAGCCAGATTTAGTCATGTTTAGAGTACTGGAATCCACTGAGGCTGCCTGTAACCCTCCAAACTCGGAGGCATCTATCGAGGAGTGCCTCCGTGCTTCTCCCACCCTGAAAAACACTTAGACATCTGATTTCAACCTCTAAATGTTTTGCCCCTGGGTGTGAAGAGAGGAGTGATGGTCTAAATTTAATATGGCCCAGGCCCAGAGAATTGGGATGTCCCTCATTTTGGGTTTTTTTTAACCTTTCAAGTGGTTCCACTTCATGCTATATCAAATTGATTTCTGAATACCAAAGCCGTAGCCTTCTCTTGCCACCAAGCCAGCTTCGGTATTCCTTGTCCATGTACAGTAAGTTGTATTGACAAAACCTCTTTTTCCTTGTACTATAAACACGCAGAGCCTAAAATTAAATGAGGAAAAGAGAGAAAGAGAGAGAGAGAGAGAGAGAGAGAGAGAGAACTTGACTTGCCAAGGAGTAAATAGTGGGGTGGGGTGGCAGAGCGCCTCATTCAATGGAGTTCTGTTTTCAAATGGCTCATGGTTTCTTTTCTTTTTTTCACCTAAAAAATAAAACGGTGCGAAAGGCAGGTCAGGGCTATTTCCAGAAGCTGTGGAAGTGATTCTATAACCTGTTGACGCCAGGATTCAAGATTTCCAGACACTGAGAAGTGTTAATGCAAAAATGCACCCTGTGTTAGAGTAGCCAGCAACTATCATTAGCCTGACCACAAATTAAACAAAAAACAGAATGAAAGTCCCATTTAAACTTGACTGAAAACCACAATAGTAAGGAGATCTCAATGAAGACTGAAAACACACACACACACACACACACACACACACACACACAGCACCCTCGATCTCACCAACAGGCAGCAGAGCCAACTTCAGGATTATTTGGGGGCATTCAGGATTGGGGGGTGACATTCAGAAACTGTCAGGACTAGAACTGTGAGAACCCATGGCCAGTGGAGGCTGGTGGTGACTCCTGTGTCAGTGGGGCTCCTTATCCATTGCATCTTTTTGTTTGAGCTTTATAAGAGCTATCCATGGTGGTGAACCTATTCTGGGGATGGGGGACAGTACCATGGATAGCTCCTATAGAGCTCATACAAAAAGATGCAATGGATAAGGAGCCTCACTGACACAGGAGTCACCACCAGCCTCCCCTGCCCATGGCTCTATACCAGAGATGCGGAACCTTCAGCCCATGGACATAATCTGGCCCACGGAGTCTCCTTGGGTTCCTCCAGAGGGTGGGACTTGGCCTCCTCCCAACCAGACGAGTCCCTTTCTTCATGTTGAGAGAGGCATGCAACTCAATGCCTCTCTCAGCATGGAGAAAGGGAAAATGGGTGGGGTGACATCATAGCCACTGATGTCATCCAGCTCACGATGGCACAAGGGCCCAGTGGATGGCAGTTCAGACCCCCCACCACAAATTGGTTCAGCACCCCTGCTTTATTCACAGCAGACCATTGTGTTGAGCTACCAGAACTACAGATCAGAGCACCTCCCTGGGCGGTAATAGGTTCCATGCCATGTACTGGAAGGACTCTATGCACCTAGCTTGGTCATAGGTTTTTCTGAACAGGAAAGACTATAGAGATGTTTTGTACCAGCTGGGGCAATATTGCCAGGCAATGAGAATGAAAGCAATTGACCGAAAAACTTGTAAATGGCATGGGGCAAAGGCAATTCGAAGCAACTTTCTGACCAACCGAGCTTGGGGGGCCAAAAGCCAGTTGCACCTGGTCACCTGTCTTGAGACTTGCACCACTGAGGTTGGAAAAACGTTGGCCCAATATTATAGGACTCCTCTTAGTAACCTAGGGGGAACAGCCCTGGTGTGGCAGCATGGTACAAAACATCTCTATAGTCCTTCCTGTGAGAAAAACCAATGAGCAACTGAGGTGGGTAGTGTCCTTCCAGAACATGGCATGGAACTCATTTTTCCAGCTCAGAGGAACTAGCTCAGAAGCCAAAGGCCCCTTCCAGTGGGACCCCACCATGGCAACTCAGAATGGTGGGAGTGGTCCATAATGAGAGGACCTAAAATGAGCATCTGCACCAGGCTATGAGGGTGTGTTTAGGCTTCACTGTGAAGAGGCCATGCTGAGAACATGGCAGTACTGGACTGGGATTTTGCCTCAGCAATGATAAGTCTCTTGATAAGACAAAACTCGCAGCACCTCAAAATTAAACACAGAGATTTTAAAACTGAGAGACCCAGAATACATGAGTTTGTTAAAAGGCCTGGGTGAACAGGAAGTGGCCTGGGTGAACAGGAAGAGGCCTTGGTGAACAGGAACAGGGTTGGCTCCAGCTGAACCTCTCTGGGAAAACTGTTCCAGAACTGGAGTGCCACTACTGAAAAGGCCCTCTCCCTAGTAATCACCTCCCTCATTTCATTTGGTGGGAGCCCTCACAGTGGAGCCCCTGAGGAAGATCTTAAAGTTAGAGTGGGTACATATGGGAGAAGGCATTATTTCAAGTAACCTGGTCCCTGTTGGAATAGTGGTGGCAGGGTATCACACCAAAAAAAAGTGCAAGCTAAGGATTAATATGTTCTTGGAGTTTTTACAGCAGTCAGTAAGTGCAATAGTATCAGAAAGCCTTGGGTGCAAAAAGGGTTCACAAGGGGAAAGAATTTTGCCTAGCAGCCAGGTGAAAAGCCAAGTGAGTTTCCTTTTTAGCCTGCGTGTGTGTGTGTAAAAACAAACAAAAAGCCAAAAAAACCAAAAAAAAACCTAGCATGTTCAGTATGTTCAGTAGTAGTAGCGGTTTCATTCTGTTAGAAGCCTGCCCTGATTTCCTTTGCTGTTTTATACTCTTGGCTGCTTAGCTAAGGGACTATCCATTTATGACTTAGTAATGTCTGCCAAGCCATTCGCATCCAGAAAGTTTTATTCAGCCTGGAAATATAGTGGAAGCCAGAACTGTGATAGAACAACCCATGTCATCCAAGGCAGTTCAGGATGTGAAACGCATGGGTGAGCTGGCTGGGAGTTGGTCTCAGAGGCCCACTTAACTACTCACTGAAGCCAGCCATGATGGGCAGTGAGGGTGCAGTGAAGTCAAAGGGGTCCTGAAGCCAAAGGGGCTTATATTTGGACAATTGGGATCGAACCCATAGAACTTACAGTTTGAAATGTGGGGGGGGGGGGGCGTCTTATGGCTGAGTTATCTTTTTGATTGATGTTTACTATTTTTAAAAGGACCCAAGTAGTCGAGCACCTATTACTTAATAAGTGCACTTAAGCCTCTAATTGTACACATCTGGGTAATCACTATTATGTACAGTCAATTAAGCCCACAGTTTTAAAGCACTTTAAATGGCACACTCTGCCCCATACTGAGTAAATAAATAAGTAGGGAGATATTAAAATGCAAATTCTCAATATGGAGGGACAATGATCTAGAATGCAAGAGTTTTGAGCTCATGACTTTATTGACTGGGTCAACTGTAGTTGCTGCTTCAGCTACTAGCAGACACAACAACAATGTGCTTGTTCCAGGAGGAACATACAAAAGTACTTCCAAGTGCTTTTTAAGTCTTTGTCTTGGTGACCTCATGGGTTGTAATGGTGAGAGGAAACTGTGTTCCACATCCTTTAGAGGACTTTAGAGCGAAACGGAATTCCACAGTGCTGGCCGCTACTAGGGATGGGCAAACAAGCGATTTTCGCATTTGCCCAGATTCTCTGAACACAGCATTGATGTTTGGTTTGGCTTGTTTCCCATGTTCCTTTGCACTCTTTTTGTTTGTTTGTTTGTTTGTTTTGTTTGAATGGGGAAATCATACATTTCGAAGGGGGCGAAATGCTCATTTTTTAAAATGTGCACCAAAATGCCCAAATTCCTGCCATAGAGCATAGCATGAAAATGTGCTTTTTAAAAAATGTGCATTTTGAAATATGTGCACTTTTATAAAAATGTGCACATTTTTTTTTTAAAGTGCATCTTTCTAACACAAATGTCAGTTCAGAAATTTTCAAACATTTTCAGAGAACATGCTCTCCTGCTCGTGTACGCATTCGGGGTTGTTGTGTGAACGAGACATGTTTGCATGATTTGTGAACATAAACAGAATCCCTGAACCTGTCCACTAGCCAGATGTAATACAGAGTTACACTCTGCCAAACACACAGGAGATTGTGTTCAAATGATAAATCCTATTTTTCCCACCCCAGGAGTGGATTTCTACAGCAAACCTTTGAATTCTAGTCAGTTCGGCAATGTGCTTCCATTCTTCATTAGCTTGCTTTGGTTAAGAACAGGGGTCCCCAATATTTTTGGGTCAGTGGGCATATTTGGAATTTTGAGAGTGTGTTGTGGAAACTCTCCCAAAACTACTCTCAGGGGGGCTTGCCCATTCATAAAATGGCTGCCATGGTGGGCATGACCAGTCACAAAATACTCATTCCCCCAAAGGCAAGCTGTTGAGACTAAAAGAAAAGTAACATGATCGAGATAACCTAAGTACAAGGCAGAGGTGGGGGTCCACAAAACCACTCTTTTGAATCCATATACAGATGGCACAGGAGGACAGCCTTCAATTGCAGTGTGCCAGCTTCCCAATTACATTGAAATAAGATAACTAATAATATAAAAATAAGGAGGAGCACAGAGCCTGTCAGTGTCCACAGGCACATGGGCCATGGGCACCATGTTGGAGATTAGGGAGGTGTGCGGCGCTCGATTGGGGGGGGTGGAAGTCCGGCGAACTCGCCAGGCTCAACCCCCCAAGCTCCGTTTGCCCTACCTTTTCCCCGGCTCGACTCACATTCTCACGAGCTGAGCTGGGTAAAGCGACGTCCGGGTTCTGACGCTATGTTGTTTACGTAGAAAACGGCCAAATTTGCGCAAATTACAGACTTATTTGCGCAAATTACAGACTAATTTGTGCAAATTAGGCTGTTTTTAATGTATTTTATGCTATTTTCTACATAAACAAGTCGGCTCGTGTGCCGCAAGTCAAGTGCTGGGCGGGTTGCCCATCCCTATTGGAGACCCCAGAATTAATAGTCTCTGATGTTTCGGTGCATATGCGCTGTACTCTTCGTTACACTGTATCAAGGGTTTTATAGTCATCGACAAGTAAGAGAGCCAGTGTGGTGTAGTGGTTAGAGTGTTGTACTGGGACTAGGAGAGATCCGGGTTCTAGTCCCCACTCGGCTGTGAAGCTCACTCAGGCTAAGCAACCTCACAGGGCCATTGTGAGGATAAAATGGAGAGAAGGAGGACCCTGTAAGCTACCTTGGTTTCTTTGCCAGAAGAAAAAAGGTAGGATATAAATGTAATAATATGAAATAAGACTGCTGAACCCTGAGGCTGTCATGTTTCCCCACAGTGCTTCATCTGAGGAGCATCATTCCACCTTTCCCCTACCCCCTTAAAATATCTATTTTTCTCCTCCATTTGAACCCCCGCCCCTCCATGTCTACCCCTAGTTTGGCCAAAGGATTTCCAGCAAAACCTCTGGACCGATGACTACTTCTTGGCACTGATGAGAATCTTCTCAAGAACCCCCATAATCATCCATGTAACCCTGTAATAATATTCCCATTTTGGCTTAGCTCTGTCAAAAAAATGCCTGAGAGAAAGAGGCAGTACATGCAGGCCTTGGTGTGTCTCTTGAAATCAGTGAAGAAAAAAAGAATAAAAGTTCAGACCAATGCAGAAACTCAGGTTGGCAGAGGCGGTGTTAGGGGATGGCCCACTGGGGCTGGAGCCCTGAATCTTTCATTTGGAGCCCCGAATCTCTGGGAGGCCGTCTGCCCCACCACCCTGCTGTTCATGGGCACTTGCTGAAAGAAAGGTGCAGGGGCCCTGAGGATCTCTGTTGCATCTGATCCCCCTGGATTAGTTGACTTTTTGCCCACCTGTGCTTCACCTCCTGCTCCCCCCACCCGATTCTTTCTACCTGAGGTTTTCTTTCCTGAAATCAAATGCCCTCCTCTCCTCTGTTCGTACACCCCTTTTTACAAAGAGGGGTGTCCTTAGGGGACAGGGTCCTTTAAAGACACAGAGAGAGAGAGAGAGACTTTCGAGTGTATGTACATTAGCATGTGCAAATTTATGCATTTTCTTTTATGCCCTGTGGGCATGAGCCAAGGATCTTCTCCGTACCTAGCACCACCCCTGCAGGTTGGGCCAATCGTTCAAGCTCAATTTAGCTCAAGTTCTCATTTTTCCTCTGCTACATTCATTCCATCCTGAACCTGCATTGGATTGCAACTTTTCTGTCCCATTTCCACATCAAATTGCAATCTTTTCATTCAGGCTGAAAATCCATATGTCATTTTATGCACATTTTTTGAAATCTATGCAATTTTGTAAAGATTCCCCCCTAAGATACACGTTTTATACATTCTTTTTTCCCCCAATGAATGAAGCATTTTTGTGTGCTTTTCCCCATATGCATTTTTGTATGCACTGTTTCAAATGTAGACATTTTGTGTACATTAGTAGTAGTAGAAGTAGCAGCAGCAGTAATAGTAGTGGCAGTAGTAGTAGCAATAGTAGTAGCACTAGCAGCAGCAGCAGTAGCACCAGCAGAGGTAGTAGTACCAGCAGCAACAGTAGTAGTAGTAGTGAACTGGATCAGAGACTATGTAAAAATACAGATTTTGGCATCTAACTGCCTTCCAGTTCATGTTTAGATTCGGGAAGTGAGAATTTGGTAAGTTTGCATTGAAACGGGAACTGAACAAATTTCTTGCCCACCCTTAGCAGAAACAAAACACTCTATGGGGACATAGGCCATGCAGAGCCTGGTGTGTTTGCATTTTTATCCATGTAACATTTTCAGCAAATTTCTCAATTTATAACATTTTGCTCAAGAATTCCAGGCCCAGGTGGACTGTATGTTCCATCATACATTATTTAGAATGGACATTCTTTAGCCAATTGTGGATGAGGGTCAGGGCGCGGGGGGGGCGGGGGGCGGGGAGAATGTTGTACCAGCTGGTACCAAGAAGTAATCTTTGGAGACATGAGCTCAAGTTTGCTTTGACACCAAGCTTAATCTAGATTTTCCCCTCTGAAAACTTTATATACATTCCTTTGCTCTCTTGCCTGACCAATAAAGCTTTATGAGCTCTTAAAAGGGGCAGATGTCTGTTATCTTCCTGCTGAGGTGGTTTGACTATCTCATCCCTCCCAAACTGAAGACTGATTTTTAGCAAGAATCTTAGGGTTGTTAGGCGAAAGCCAAATCTGGTGGATGGATATGAACACTGGATCTTCCTCACTGTAGAGATGCCAAAAAGAACGAGCTTTGAGATGGAATTCGGAGAACTTTGGCAAGTTCGGGTTTTGCTGATCCACACATCCCTGTCTACCACTTCCCTGAAAAATTCTAGCCTCATGCAGCAGGTCTCCTGAAATAAGAAGACACCCAGTTAATTTTATTCTGTGTTTTCTGCCATCTTTAAGATGATGGACTGTCTCTTCAAGGATTTTCTGACAACCTTGATTGATTCATCCCATCTTTGAGGTGTTGAGTAACCTGCAGTTCCCTAAAGCCACTTGAGAGAGCTGTAGCAGTCTTTCAAGTTTGTTCTTCCTCCCCCCACCCCCGGTTGGCATTAAGATTGGGAGGGGGGAACAGGAGCTGTTCTGCAGAATGTTGAGATACATCACATTCCATATGAAATATAAAACTGGGTGGGTGGTGAATTTCCAAATAGATCTTGGTTTGCGTTGCAAGCTGACCCCTGTTTCCAAGCCACTGAGTTCTATTCCTCTGTTGCTTCTAGGTGTCCACATACTTCAGGCAAGGGGGACCAGCTATGTTGGCTCAGAATGATAGGGGTTGTAGCACCAGCTTGGGGAAGGATAGTGTAGGTGTATCTGAAGAACATCTCTACGCAATAATGAGGGTAAACAAACTTTTTGAGAGACCTTGATTTGTCAGGAGTCTGTATCATTTGCCAGTTCTGGAAGATATAATCACTGTTGAACCTCGCAAAGATGAACAACTGAGCTGTGTTTTTTTTTACAAGTCCTCATCTACACATGGACTGAAGTCTGAGGCAGTGTTCTGCTTATCCTGCCAAAGGAACAATGCAAGATCTGGGCAAGCTCAGATGTCAAACATTCATCTAGAGGGCTGTAGGTATGTAAATCATGTGTGATGTTGGGGGCAGGGTAGAGGGAGAGAGATCAAGCTAGCCAAGATCTCTGGAGAATCAAAAGGTCACATTTCCAGTTAGAGCAAGGGTACAGAACCTGAGGTCCACATGCCAAATCTGGCCCTCTGGGGATCCCCAGAGGGTCATGCTCCTTCCCTGGGCCCCACCAGGGGATATTTTTTTTCTCCAAAAGACTCATTGAGTCTATTTTGGTTACCAATTGTGTGGTTTGCGTGATATATTTGTATGCTCTGATTTCAAGGTCAATTCTAGCATTGTCTCCCAGGCGGTTGCTGCTTCTTCAATCCTGAATAAGTCACACTGGTGGTTGCGATGACACGGCCCCTTACACTTTAGAACCAGGCGCATAAACCCTTCTCAGGCTAAGCATCAACACTTAAAAACCTGAGTGGAGGGTCAAATGAAACCTTTCCCCTACTAATGAGGGAAAAGATTAATACTGGTTATGAAGGATCTACTTTTAAATTTGTGATGCTGTGGGTACAAAGGTGTGTGTGTAGATTTAAAAGTAAAGCAGGTTAATAACGCCAAGCTGACACGTAGGATTTGGGTAGCAAACAAAATAAAAGTAAATTTATCTTAATTCTCAAAATCTTAGTTCCAGAAAATAACTTAAAACCTGTCTACACCAAACACTTTATAATTAACCTAAGTCCCTTTAACTCCAAATACTCTCCTGTCCTCATCCTAAAAACTCTCACTCCTCATACAATCACTGATTCCGCTTAAAACTCCTGACAAGACACAAATAACCCACCTAACCTAACTCCCAAACTCTCTAACACTCCCCACACTCCAAACACTCTCCCATAACACACTACAACCAACACTCTACTTCTTAACTAACTCTGACATCACTCAAACACTCCTTATATACTCCTCCCCCCACCCTTTCCCAGACATCACAAACCACACCCACTTGGTTCAACATTCTAGACACACTAAACATACTAATGCAGACATACACCAGGGCACTGAATTGTGGAGTTACGCAACAGTGGTCTCACCCAATCATGGATCATAGTATGAGTGGCTTTACTTCACAATGTCACAATGATACATCTGCCATGATATCACTGCATTTCAGTCAATCATAAAATCAGTAAGATGGTGCTATATGATGTCATCAAGTATGGGTGGAGAAGGCAACCTAGCGCCCTCCAGATGTTTTGAACTACAACTCCTATTAACTATTGTTTCTGCAAATTAGGGATGGGAGAGAAATTCATTTGGTTCACACCATACCAAATTCTACTATGTGAACCAAAACTCAGCTATCCTTCAAAATTCACACTTCTCTGAATTTTTCAATGGTTCTCCAATCCAAAATGTACATGCAATGTGTATATTAGGGTAAAAATGCATTATATGAAGAAAATGCCTTGCAAAAATGTGTATTTGAGGCAAAAATGCTTACAAAAATGCATGTATCAGGAGAAATGTGCACAAAAATGCTTACGAATTTTAATGCAGACTTTTAAAATAAAAATTCTTGAAGTTCAGGATGAACCGAACTTAAGGGTGGAGAAATTCTCAAAGTTCCAGCTGAATGGAACTTAAGATTGGAAAAAGGAGAAATGGAGAAGCGGGAATTGACAGATTCATCCATCTTTAATTTATATCCCATGCCTTATCAGGGCAACTTAAATTATCAGACAATACAAAACCAGTCAAGGACTGCCCCCCACCCCACAAAAAAACCATCACTGAAAAGAGTAGGTGCTTTTGGCAGTACCAGAATGGTGACCTATTTCAGTTCAGTCCTATTGATTACTGAGAGTCTCCTGGTGCAAAGTCACCTGGTTCTGATGGGAAGGACAGCTTCAGCAGAACTCTCCATATCTAGTGTTGGAACTTTGTTGGCACCCACCTTGAGAGATGCTCCTCTTTAGTAAGTATTGTCTGACAGCTTTAAGTCTGTCAGACTTGCTATTCAATAGCAAAAGAAAATTATCCAGTAAAATAGAAGGGAAAACATCATTTTAATGATAGCATCTAAAGCGAGAAAAGCTCCAGAATGCAAGGAGAGTCAGTCAGTATCCCAAAGGAGCTCCCATTGCCAATCTGCAAACAGTCCAAAGTTTTCACATAATAAACTGGATTCCAGGTTACGCGGATGATCCACAGGCGCCGGCTGAACTTCAGCTGACACAATTCTGAGTTTCAGATTGGTAATAAAAGTCCGAATCCCAAGGAAATTTTCCACGTGGCTTTGTTTCATTCAAAAACAAAATGGTCGCGCAGCTCTGACAACATTGGCTCTGACACCTCAAGCTCCCTAAATTGATGGGTTGAGCTACTGCTACTTTCCTTTTGCGGGGAGATTATGCGCTTGCTGGAAAGAATTGCTGAACAGACTGCATTTTGCTGCTGAGAAGATAACCACCCGTTGAACGACTCAAGTATTTCACAGCATGTGATTCATGAGGAGGAGGAGGAGGAGGAGGAGGATGTACCATCAATGCACATGGTGCTTTACCAAAAGTGCTGGGTCCAGGTTTCTGAGGACCCTTGGGCAAAGCACCCTCAATGGGCCCCCTCCCTCTGTGAGTCTACCTTCATAGATTCATAGATCTCATAGATCATAGAGTTGGAAAGGCCATCGAGTCCAACCCCCTGCTCAATGCAGGAAACTAGAGGAGGGGTCTCCCATCCAAGTAATAACCAGGCCTGACCCTGCTTAGCTTTCCACACTCATTCGACAAGCTGAGCCCGCATGAGCCACAGGCCTTCTCACCGCAATTGTCACCAGTTGCTCTTGTTCCTCCTCCTCTTTCCCATCATTGCTCCCACTTGCTTGCTTGACAGGCAGAGGGCCAGGGAGCAAGGAGGCAGCGGCAACTCCCGCTCCTCCTTCTCACCACCATTATCTGGGCCAGAGAGAGAGAGAGAGAGAGAGAGAGAGAGAGAGGTGGGCAAACAAGCAGGTTGCAATGGTGAAGAGGGTGAATTCAGGAGTCTTTTTGTCAATGGGCCCCTGCTTGGGTCTAGACCCTCAGCAGATGCCCAACCATGCCTACCCTTGACGCCAGCCCTGCTTCCAGAATTAACAAGACAACAGACAGATCCCTGCCTCAGAGAGCTGCCGAGCTAGGATTCACAAGTGGGATGGGAGTAAGTTGGTGGGGAGTAGTCTTCCCCAGTCTGGTTCCCTCCGGAAGTGTTGGACTTCAGCTCTGTTGTTCAGCCCCAGCCATCAGAGCCAAGGGTCAGGGGTGCTGCGAGTTGTAGTCCAAGACATCTGGAGGGCAACAGGCTGGGGAAGGCTGGAGGTGAGGGTAACAAGGGCAGAATATGCATTCATATTCAGATGCACACACTCAGGCTTAATTCCAGGAGGGCAGCCTTCCCCAACTCGGTACCTTCCAGATGTTTTGAAATACAACTCCCAGAATTCCCTGGCCATCAGTCATGCTGGCTGGGGCTGATGGGAGTTGTAGCCAAAAACATCTGGGGGCAGCAGGCTCGAGAAGGCTGCAGTAAGGGATGAGGACGCAGAGCTCTACATGGGGCTACCTTTGAAGAGTCTTCAGAAAACGTCCGTTGGTTCCAGGACACAGCTGCAAAGATGTTGGTGGTGGCTCCATGCCCAAGAGGTCATGTTACACCAATCTGCAGCAGCTGCACCGGTTCCCCGGTTTGCTTCTGGGCACAGTTCAAAGTCTTGCTGATTACCTTCATGGTCCAAAATGGCTTGGGTCCAGGGTGTCTGTTGGATTGCCTCCCCCACACACACAATCCTCCCTGCTCCCTAAGATCAGGAGCAGTGTTATCATGGAGCAAGGGCTCACAGGGCCTCAATGGCAACAACCTTTATGTCAGCAGAGACACTGATGTCATCTGCCACCGCCACCACCCAGACTTCCCTGTTCCCTCTGAGAATAGCTGCAATCCTCACAAAAGCTGGTGGGGAAATTAATATTCCGAGCAACAATATATTTTTCCTTGTTGCAACATAAACTATTTCGGGGCGGGGGGGCTTGGTCTGGAATGGGTAATTAAGACCCATTAACTTTACAAACAGCCAGCTCCTGATGGAGATGGAAACCGCTAGAACTGGTTTGTTGATACGGGTCAACACATCTGCCTGAAATTTTGGATTCTCCTTGGGGGCTTGGCTAGGGGGACTGTCAAGATGAGTGCCTGCACCTAAAATAAATTTACCTTTACGCCACTAACCAGGAGGAGACAGAGGCCCTTCTCTGTGTCTCACCAAGGGCAGAGGCATGCTTCATGGCAGGAAGAGGTAGGACCACCTTAGTGGCGCCACCAATAGGCTGGAACACCTTGCCCCGGGAAGCATGGATTGCCTCCTCTCTGGCTGTCTTCTGCCAGTTGGTAAAAAGACATCTTTATTTCAACCGTCTTTTGCCTGCTAAGCATCTGTTGTTTCATGTAGAGGTGATATTTTATCTGTGGCCTCTGCTTTTGTTGTATTTTAATGTATTTACAATGCAATCCAACATGGCTGCCCATAACCATCTGAACTTGGAGAATTATGAGCATCCTATCGAGGGCAGGAGGAGCATGGAGGTGGAGGTCACCCCCCACGCTTCTCCCCATCCTGCAAAAGACTTAGGGCCGGTTCACACGACATGGGAACCGCCGGGGAGCAGAAGCCCCCCGTGGTTCCCGTGTCATGCAAACGCTGGCCGGGGGTGCCCCCCCGGGATGGCCATGCGTGGGAAGCACGGGAAGTCACCATGGGCAGTAGAGGGGTAAGCCCCTACTGTGAGTGGCCACCCTGCCGTGCAAACAACAGGCGGCCATCCCACGGGGGCCTCCCGTGGCCGCACAGAGGCAGCAGCCCAGAGTGGCCGGAACTGCGGCTGCTCCGGCCTGTAGGGGCAAACAGCCCCGCTGGGCATCCCGAGCTGCCACCCCCTAGCGCCGGGAGGCCTGCACTGCGGTGTGGGGACTACCTGGCTCCACCGGGGTCCGCCCACGCACGCAGGGCACAGGTCGTCTGCGGCGCCCTGCCGGACCCCACGGATGGACCCGTGGTGCCTCCCCTGCTCGCCGCCTGGGTCGTATGTACCGGCCCTTAGTCCTTTGCCATGGCTAATGAGGAGGACAGGCTGAGGCAGCACCAGGATACATCGAATCCCAGCAGAACCTACCCCCTCCCCTCCCTACCCCCAGGATACCCACCCAACGCTGGCTCCGAGATTGGTCTTCTGACCTCAGAGCCACATCCGGTGTGGTTTTTTTCCATGCCAGCTGCAAGGACGGAGGGAGGGTGCTCCAAATTCACACATTTCCGAGGTTGGAGCTGGGACTCTGAATTTTCCTATGGCTGTCTAGACTCTGTCTAGCAGCCATAGGATTGTGCCCGTATTGTATTTTTAATGTATTTTATGATGGTGTGGTTTTCAAAGATTGTAAGCTGCCCTGAACAGTGCATAGGCACTGAAAAGGTGGGCTAAAATTTGTATGTGTGTATCTGTAGGTAGGTTAGGCTTCTCCTCCATGAAGTTGTCCAATCCCCTTTTGAAGCTGTCCAACTTGGTGGCCATCACTACATCTTGTGGAAGTGAGCTCCATAGTTTCACTCTGCGCTGTGTGAAGAAGTCCTTCCTTTGATCTGTCCCGAATCTCCCACCAATCAGCTTCATGGGATGACCTTCATGGGGTTCCGGTATTATGAGAGAGGGAGAAAAATGTCTCCCTGTCCACTTTCTCCACACCATGCATAATTTTGTACACCTCTATCGTGTCTCCCCTCACTCGCTTTTCAGGTTGGAAGGTGCGAACTGGGTGGATTCATTCTGATCAACAATGAACTAAAATGAACATCTCGTAACCTTGGAAAAAAGAGGAAACTGGAAGAGACAGAATTAAAAGGCCAGTCTTGCTTATCTTCAGCAGTAGGACTCTGCCATGTGCTGTCAGATTATGCTAAACTGTCACGCCTGTATCATTCCACTTAGCCACAGTATTAGTAAGCTAAGATGTTACCTCCCCGCCTCAAGAAAGGTCAAACTAGTCTGGCCAGTTAAGAATAGATTTCACCATTCCATCACCCATACTCTTTGCTTAAGTGGCTAATAATGAACCACTTAGACTGGTTAACATGAACATGGAGGAAAAGATGGAGTCATGACTGGAGGTTTAGAGGTAAGGGTTCAGTGAAAGTTCACCAGCCGACCGAGACTGGTGGTATATAGAATCGCTTAATCGTACCGTGGGAAAACTATTCTCACATAAGGGGAATCTTGGGCAGGGCCTTAAGGATAAATGTCCATTTGTTTCAAAGAAACCATGGTCCCTGCCTCCCTCTTCACCACCCCCTTCTAAAAGGGAGAGAGGGAGATGAGAGCCTATTTACTCAAACACAGTGGATGAATTAATCTGTCCCTCAACAACCAGAAAGACTACCTGAAAACCTGGAATCTGTTTGGTGGACTTTTTTTTGAGGAATGGGGGTAGAAGCTTACTTCTTTCTTCTTCTCTTTTCTCATCATGTTCTCCCCCCCCCTTTCTTTTTTCTTTTTCTTTTGCAGGTACACAATACAAAGCAGAAACCGGATATGCAAAGGGAAGCTCTGTTTCGTAGGCTAACGATCCTTTGCTTGATTAGTGACAGGACTTTGTGATGTTTAAGAGCCCACACGTGAAATGACTGACCTGTATAGATTGACATCTTGCTTTTGTTGTTGTTTTACCCTCCACATTCCAGCTTCTCCCATTCTGGACTCAAAATTATGTGCATGCTGTTTTTCAAAGGGATGGGTGAGAAGTTCGGTTCGGTTCAGTTTTGAGAAGGGTTTACCAACATTGACAACGTATTCATTTACGTTGACTGGCTGTTAATATCCAGGGCCAATTCAAGGTGTTGGTTTTGGTCTTTAAAGTCCTAGATGGTTTGAGGCCATGTTATCTGAAGGACCGTCTACACTTTCATGAGCCCGCCCAAGCATTAAGGTCAGCCTCACAGGCCCTGCTCTCTGGCCCACCAGCAAGAGCAACTAGACTTGTGGGTACTTGGGGATTGCATAGGATGGGCTCTAATCGGAAGAATGGTGAGGAAGTTATTAAGGTTCAACAGGTAGTGTAGTGAACTTTTACATTGTCCAAAGCCAGGATAGTCTGGGAGCCATGCCAGGGCCTTACGTATAGCCTCAGCTTGTTAGAAAGAGCACCAGAGATAACTGCTTTGAAGCTGTTTTCCCCAATTATATTCCTTAGATAAGGGCTCCTTTTGTTGTGAGAAATGAAACTGTTTGCTTTACTAAAGCAGCTTCACACACACCCTTGTCTCCCAGGAAGGGGAGTTAGCTTGTGGCTTACTGACAGCCTCCGAAATAGGGGGAGAGAGGAACTTTACAACATCCATGGCAAGGGGCGTTGTCCTTTAGGCTTTCTGCTTGGGACAAGGAGCATGCAAGTGTCCAAGCAAGCTACCCACTGTCCCAGGAGTGACATCCATCATAATAGGAAGCCTTGAAACTGACTGGAGGGACATGTGTGTTTCTTTGCTTATTTATTGATAATCTGCATCCATATTTCATCATTGTATTCAATAAA
The DNA here is from genome assembly GCA_021292165.1 of Shinisaurus crocodilurus. Taxonomy (NCBI): domain Eukaryota; kingdom Metazoa; phylum Chordata; class Lepidosauria; order Squamata; family Shinisauridae; genus Shinisaurus; species Shinisaurus crocodilurus. The sequence continues at coordinate 51,332,911 of CM037882.1, read as the reverse complement.
CAGTATGCTATCTTTCCACACAAGCGGTTTTATTTCTTCCTGATTATCCTCGAATCTAAAGTGAGGTGCCTTGGCTGGACCAGGCCCCTGGAGTAATAGAGTGATAGAGCTTTATCAGTGGTGGCCCCACACCTTTCGAACGCCCTCCCCAGGGAAATACGCATGCCCTTATCACTGCTGGCTTTAAAAAAAAAAAAAAAGCAAACCTGAGCACACGTTTATTCCAGCCTGGATTTCCTGCTTAAAAAGCATTTGCTGCTGCTGTGTGGCATGTGTTTAATTGCAATTGCCTATGTTCATATTTTATAAAATTGTAAGCTGCCTTGCGAGGGCAAGGCACCCTGAAAGGCGGGTGAAAAATCTTTAAAATAAATGAATAAATATTCAAGACAAAAATGATTTGAGATTAAATTTAAAAAAACAAAAACCTGATGTTGCAGAAACAAGAACTGACAGATTTGTCCATCCGAGCCCAGGGCTCTTAAAAGTCTAGGTTTGAATCCATGTGTATTCAGCTATGTTTGGTTTGGACAAATCCATTGAGGAGAAGGCTGTCAGTGGCTACTAGACCTGATTGGCCATATGCTACCTCCAGTATTAGAGGCAGCATGCCTATGTACACCAGTTGCTGGGGAACATGGGTGGGAAGGTGCTGTTGCACTCCTGTCCTGCTTCTGGGATCCCGTGGGCAGCTGGTCGGCTACTGTGTGAACAGAATATTGGACTAGATGGACCCTTGGTCTGATCCAGCAGGGCTCTTCTTATGTTCTTATGTTAGTACTGAATTAGGGTTGCCACCTCTTTTTTTCTGCTCATCTTTAACAGCTACATGGCAGGCAGGTACATCGTGGTCCTCTCCATGCTGGGAGCAGGTGGCTAGTGCAGATGGGTGAGAATTTCATTCCAGTTTGTTTTGGATAAGAATTTACCAAAATCTGCAATATTCAGGAGAGAAAGAACTTGAGATATATATATATATATTTAAAAATGAATGTGTGAAAAAATGAAACTGAGAGATTCACTGAGCCCTAGTTTTTTGGTTGTGTCTACAGCCTCACTGGATCACTCCTTTCTAAATAATAATAATAACAACAACAACAACAACAACCACAGAAGAGAAATAGCAGCAACACTTCAACATGTCTTGGCCATATCATTTTGGTTTCTTCTTCCTGTTCTGTAAAACAAAATCACCCTGGCAGGAGAGAACAGAATAAGTTGAAACGAGGGCTGGGTTTTGTTTGTTTCCCCCCCCCCCTTTCCTTTCCCTTTTCTTGCTTTCCTTCCAGCTACACAGAAAGAAAAGTTATCGCTTCAGGCAAGCAACAACTTGCTGGAAATTTTGCCGCTGAAAAAAGTGAGCCAACCCTGGCCATGTTTTTGTTAATCCATCATTCAGGTTAATACCCGCTGGTGTTTCCCCACCGCATCCTGTCCCCTCCCTTGCTCAGCGGCTACAAAATAATAATTTCGGTACAGTTTGGATTAACTCCTGCCAATTCCCAGTTTCCTGTCAATTTTGACTTTTTAAAAAGAATTGGAACTGGGCGCCTGTATATGCAATGGCAAAAAACGAATAAATAAGAGAAAGAAAGAAAGAAAGAAAGAAAGAAAGAAAGGGCTATTCTGCCCAGATCATTTTGTTTTCTCTATTACTAGACATTCTCTGCTAGGTAGGCAGTTCACTTCTTCAAAGCAAATTGCCTTTTCTCCTCCAAAATGGAGACTGAACAGCTAACCAAACATCAACAGAATGTAAAATAGATCAACATGAATTAAAATAGCAATAGCATTATCACAGATAGATGGATGGATGGATGGATAGCAACAATCATAGAATCATACAGTTGGATCCAGACTTAGTCATAGTTAGACCCACTGAAATCAATAGGACCTAAGATATTCACAGCTAACTTAGGTCCCATTGATTTCAGTGGGTCTACTCTAAGTAGGACTAAGTCTGGATCCAACCCATGGGATTTTAGAGTTGGGAGGGACCTTGGAAGATATCTGCTCCAACCCCTTGCCCATTGTGGACATCTGCAGCTGCAGTACCTCTGACAGATGGCCATCCAGCATCTGCTTCAATACCTCCAGTGGAGAGCCCCCAACTTTGCAAGGCAGCCTGTCCCACTGTCAAACAGTTCTTTCCATTTAGGAATCCCTGCTCATGTTTAGCTGAAATCTGCTACTTCCTTGCAATTTCCGCCCATTAGTTCTAGTCCAATAAAATATCAAAAGCTAATCAATACAGGACAGCCAGACTAGCAAAAGAAAAAAAAAGCATAGCGTCAAGGGGTGGGGTCAAAAGCTTGCTGTGCGGGGAAGGTTTTAAAATGATGATGGAACAATGGCAAAGTAGGAGATGACCCAATCTCCTGTGGTGGGGAGTTCCACATACTGGGCACCACTCTGTGAAAACACCTCTCATGCATCACCTGCAGTCACAGTACGAAAGGCAAAAAGGAACGCGCCACATGAAGTTGGAGAGCTGAAAGATTCATATGGGTAGAGATGTATGATCCATTGAATTATGGATTCTGTAGAGCAGAGGTCTGCACAGGCTGAGGAGGAGGATGACGACGAGTGGGATTTCTTAGATGCCTTTCTCAAAAAAGAGTGAAGGCAATGTACAACAAAATTAAAACATACATACAACATTTAAAATGGGAGAGTGTCCCAGGGACTTTCGGATTGCTGGGGAAACCCTTCCCGAGGTCGGAAGAAACGCTCCAACCTTGGAAGGGGGAATTGGAGATCTGACCCCTCCCCCACCCCTCACAGCTGGCACAGAAAGAACCATGCCGGCTGCTCTCCGAGGTCAGAAAAGTGACCTTAGAGGATGAGGAAAGGGGGAGGAGACCAGAGCGGCCAGGATATGAGATGAAAACTGATCAAGAGTACATTTGTGACAGGCAAATTGATGTCTTTCTTCACACAGTACATAATAAATGTGTGGAAGTGACTGCCACAAGATGTGGTGCTGTCCATGGCTTTGGTGGCTTTAAAAAAAAGGTTGAGTCAAATTAATGGTGGGGGATAAGGCTATCAATGACTACTAGCCACCATGGCTATATATTACCTCCAGTATCAGAGGCTATGTGCCTCTGCATACCAATTGCTGGAGAACACAAACTGGCGGATGCCAAATTGTTCTTATGTCCTGCTTATGGGCTTCCCACAGGCAGCTGTTTGGCGACTGTGTGGAGCTGACAAAATACTGCATGAGATGGCCCTTTTGGTCTGACCCAGCAGGCCTTCCATTAAATCTGAAGTCTTGCATTATCCATTGTTTCTGAAATGTTTGCATCTCTAACACATAAGTTAGAATGCGACACAGGCCTTGCATGTTCTGTGACCCTTTTGATTTTCAGGAAGGACGTTCCTTTGACAGCATTTGGGTGGAGTACGGTTTAATCAGCTCCCAGATACAAAGGCCAACAATCCATCTGGGGAAGTTGGGTTAAGAAGGTGCCACCTTGAATAACCATTCACAGTCAAGGAAGCCATTTCTCTTCTGTCCTTCTTCAAATTAAATATTATCTACTGGTTCTGAAGGCCACTGACCTTGTGGAGTTGCTTTCCTTCAACAAGAAAATGAGTTTTACTCAAGGCAGGTCAAATCATTTTTAAAAAACACAATGTAGCAGAAAGAGGAAGGGAAACCAATGTATGTCATGAATTTTAATGTGTTGTGAATTCGTTTCACAAAAGGATTTCAGTTTGTCATAAAAACCTGTGCTTAAGCCTGCTTGGCCCTCAACTCCCATAGCCCCAGCCAGCATCGCCAATTGTCAGGGATGCTGGGAGTTGTAGTCAAGAATATCTTGGGAACACCAGGTTGGGGAAATGCTATACACATTTAAGGCACAATCCTATGCAAGCTTAGACTGAAATAAAGGCCTACAACTCCCAGCATGCCCCAGCCAACTATGCTGGCTGGGGCATGCTGGGAGTTGTAGGCCTTTTTCTAAATAAACTCGCATAGGATTGCACCCTTAAAGTCCCATTGAAATCAATGGTGCTCACTTTTGAGTAGACATGTATAAGACTGCACTTTAATTTCTCAAATGGGAGAAGGGCATACCCCCAGGTGTAATAGAAGGGATCACACCTTCTTCTCTTGATGACCCATGCCTCCATTTCCTCCTTCCTCTTTTATTTCCTTGTGTCATCTTAGATTGTAACCCCATGGGGCAGGGACCTGTCACACCGGTCCTTTGTAAAGCCCCATGGACTGAAATGGTGTTTAATTAATTAATTAATTAATTAATTGCAGTATGAACTGGCCCTCGTAATTTATTTATTTTTTTGCTGCTTACATTTGAACCTCCCTATGAAAACCACAAGAAAGACTTGTTAATAACCTTGTTGCAATCGTGTTAGTCATTTGATTTGAGGGCTTAAAGGCCGGGTAAACCTACCCATGGCATTGTCAGCAGAGGAGATACGCAAACGACGACTCTCTCCAAGGCGTTGTGTAAATCCAGTGCACGGAGCACCTGGAGGTTTGCTTTCTGTCTGTACCCTTTCCATTATCTGACAGGGGGATTAATATTAATGTAACCTACTGACAGCCAGACAGAGAAGATAGAAGTCCATTAAGATGCAGCGTCTAAGTATCTGAAACTGCTACGTCGCTCTGTAAATGGAAAACCATTTTTCTTCTTCAGAGCTAATGGGCAGGGTGAGTAATGAAGTAGTGTCTGCGAGGGTTCACACACACCCCCGTCAGCCCCTCCCTGCTGAGATGGAATGAGGTATGGCCGGGATGACTTTGGTTGCCCTGGCCGCAGTAGTCCCAGACTCCCAGTCCCAGCAGCCCCTGCAAAAGGAAGTATGAAGAGAGAATTGGCAGACCGGTCCAAAGTTCATACCCAAAGGAAATTGACACTGCATGTGAAGAAGGTCTCTCTGTCCCTGAACAAACCGCCCTCTCTGTCAGTCATTTTTTCCAACCCTCGTTCATCCCATCCCTGCCTCTGCTTCAGTCTGATGGAATTAATGGCTGTTGCTAGGTATAAAGCAGGGGTGGGTAACATATGGTATGCAGGCCACATGTGGCCCACGCTGCCCCCGAGTGCAGCCCTTGCGACCCCCACTGCCCCCACCCCCCCAAAAAATGGTTTAAAAATTCTTTTTTCTTACGAAAAAACATGCCATCTACAGAGCCCTAAAAGAGTCAAATTTAGCTTGCAAACAAGCTAGATTTGACCTTTTTGGTGTTCCACAGTGCTCCAGACATCATCTTTTTCAAGCACATTTTAAAAAAAAGTTTTTGGGAGACTGTGACATGACTGTGGCACATGGGGGTGTATGGGAGTGAAACTGGTCTCCAGACGTCATGAAATTACCCACACCTGGTATACAAGAATATTGTGGTGCTGGACTGTAGGCTCTCTGGGGAATGCCAGCAAGGAGGACCACAGGGGGAACAAAGACTTGAAGGGGAACCAGGAAGGGAGAACAACAAGTCACCAATGGTTGTCATGTGATGCTTGCTCGGGGGTTGGGGCCACACACACGCGTGCAGACACACACATGCAAACACACCAGTGATCCTGGTACAATTACTCTTTCCTTGCTGGAAAAAGTGATCTCAGGGAGGAGTGAAGAGCCTTCCCCACAAGGGGAATTGAGTAGCAGTGAGGAGAGCTCAGGGAGTCAGGGCACCCTTGGGGGCTGCCATTAGGGCCTCGGGGAGCACAGATTGTGCACTCCTGCCTTAGACAAGAGAAACCAATGGACTGTTTGGAGGGGGTGCAGTCACCCTGTGGCACAGGTGCTGAAACACTTTCAGCCCAAGGGCCGCCTTCCATTTCAGAGAAGCTCTTGGGGGCCACATTCCAGTGGTGGGCAGGGCTGAAGGCAAAAGGGGTGGGGCCAAAAATGCAGGCCTATTTTACCTTGCAGTTCTTATTGCCAGTAACTAAGCCTTAGGAGAGGCATTTCAACAACAAAAAAACACCGGGGGGGGGAGGAGAAACATGCACAATAAGCCTGGAAATCACCAAATGATCCATGTTTGGAGGGAAGGAGTGGGGCCAAGGGAAGGGAGCATGGCCATCTGGAACCATCCGGGGCCCCAGTCAGGCCAGATTTGGACCCTTGGCCTGAGGTTCTGCACCTCTGCCCTAGAGACTTGGAAGGATATTTATTTATTCATTCATTTATTTATTTATTTATTTAATATCCCATTTGTTGGTGTATGACCTTGATAAACTAGTTTACAGTTTATATTTATATCCCACCTTTTTTCCTGCAAGGAACCCAAGGCAGCTTACATAATCCTCCTCCTCCTCACCCTCACCCTCCTCTCTATTTTATCCCCACAACAACCCTGTGAGGTAGGTTAGCCTGCGAGTCAGTGACCGGCTCAAAGTCACACAGTGAGCTTCTTGGCTGAGTGGGGACTAGAACCCGGATCTCCCGAGTCCCAGTCCAACACTCTCACCACTGTGACACACAGGCTCTCATACTCCTGGATATCTGAGCAGCTCACCGCGAAGTCTATCAGAGCAGAGGTGGAGAGTTGCTCAGGTCCGGCCTCAGCAGCAATTGCTTTCCATAGAACCATCACGACATCATACAATGGCCTACACCGCGCAAATCAGTACTTATGAATTTGAGGTATGATCTCATGATGCAGATTGCTACTATACTGTGATTTAGCGCTCCTGAATGGATGATATGAAGGAGCGTTCTTCAATGGAAACTGCCAAGAACTAGGAGTTACTATACTTTTGGAGCAAGTGCCAGAATCAACACGTATGTTTCAACTTATGAAAGCGGCTTTTTTCAAAGCCTCGTTAGATAGCTACATCTGTATTGCAACCCCTTGCAGCACTGGGGGTGTGCCAGAACAGATGTTTGTTCTGCTATATTAATTTGTTGGATATATATATCCAACAAATTATATATATATATATATATATATATATATATATATATGCCATTGAGGTTGTGAGGTTTCTTCTGGGACATCACACAATCTGGATTGTCAGCCATCTTTAACTGTGAGAGATCATATAAGGACTCATCTGAGCAAGATCTCAATCCTGGAAGATGTGAAATTCATTCCTAGAAGAAGATAGCAATGTAGTTCTCTGAGCATGCTGGGATCTTCTTGGACGCCGCTGCCCTGTATTAGGCATTGGGAGAAATTGGTCCAGTTCACATTTTCATGCAAATTTACCTAATTTTGCACATTTGAACCAACCCACAAACTGAAACTCAGTTATCCTTTGAAACGCTCCCCCGCCCCCAAGTCAAGGGGCAGAATACCCTAAAAATTATTTTGGCACCTGAGGCAGAAAATCCCACAAGTGCCTTGCCCTAGGAATAAAAATATGATATGAATACAATAAGCAATTAACCATTTGTTGCCCTTTTATGACACACACAGAGACAGCTGCCTGAGGCAGCAGCTTCACTCTGCCCAGCGGTAGAGCCGGTCCTGCCACTGGGTGAAATTTAAAGAGCACATATAACAAAGGTGGCTTTGCCTTCTCTTCCCCCGCCTGCCACCCCCTCCACAATACAACTCTCATGGAGCCGAGCCATTAACCAGTCTAGTCAGTAAGACCTGAACACTTCCCTTTCAGTTCCTCTTCAGCATGACAGTTCCTTTTTTCCCAGGTAGGGGAAAAAAAGGATATGCATTCAATATATGTGAATGATGAGATAAGCCCTTTGTACGGCCGCATCATTACACGGGGCCAGCGTTTCCGTAGGCAGACAGCCCCAGGAGCCATTTAGAAGCGATAAAAGGCTCCAGTTGCATATCTCCATCTTCTGATTCCACTCTCTGTTCTGTACATGAATTGCTGGAGTTTTAAAATTTCTTTTCTATTCTTTTCCTTTCTGCAAGCCACTTGAGTAGGTTACAATAAACCCTTCTATCCTACTATTAGGCTGGTGAGGCTCATTAAAGCAAAATTGAAATCTCTCCCATTACAGACAAATGTGATCATCAGTGAGAAGAACTGAGCATAAGAACATCAGAAGAGCCCTGCTGGATCAGACCAAGGGTCCATCTAGTCCAGCATCTGTTCACACAGTGCCCAACCAGCTGCCCACAAGATCCCACAAGCAGGACATGGGTACAACAGCACCCTCCTGCCCATGTTCCCCAGCAACTGGAGTACATGGGCATACTGCCTCTGATACTGGAGGTAGCATAGAGCCATCAGGACTAGTGGCCATTGATAGCCTTTTCCTCTGTGAATTTGTCCAATCCCCTTTTAAAGTCATCCAAATTGGTAGCCATCACTACATCTTGTATCTAGTACCTATCCCTAGTTGTGCCTCTTGGATATTCCTTGTATTTATGTTTATTTTATTTTATTTTATTTTATTACATGGGGCAACCTTTACACTGCAGTCTGGGAGGCAGGAAGGGCAGCTCACCCCCACCTCTATTTCAGACCAGATGTAAGTATTTGTTAGGAGCAGCTATATCTAGTTGTTATGACAAAACCATCACAAATACCCTTAAAATACACTGGGTTTTGTTCTTGGTTTTTGCAATTTAATGGCCAATTTGTCAAAGGGAAGGCCTTTGACCCTTTGTCTGAATCTCTTGTTATTGCTTTCCCCCCCCCATCTACTGTCAGCTCCAGATTTAGGAGGGGGGATTGGGCATCATGTTTTCAAAGTCTAACACAGGTGTGGGGGAACTTCAAGCCTGGGGCCCAAATCCAGCCCCTCCTGGGGTCCAAGTCCAGCCCTCTGGCATTTCCCAATTGGGCACGTCCTTTTTTCCCTGACCACTTCATCCTTTCCTCTGGCTGCCAATCATTTGGTGGTTTTAAGGCTTTGGCACAGTTTTATTTCCCAGTCTCAAATATTCTATACTTGGACAAGATGATTGAGAAACTGGTGACCTCACAACTCCAAACATAGTTGGATGATACTGATTATCTGGAGCCATTTCAATCGGGCTTTCGGTCTCAATTAGGGTTGTGCGAATGGAGAGAAAGCTGCTGGCGATTTGTGGATTTTCGGGCAACTTTCACTCTGCTGTCCATCAGTTTGTGGACTTGGAATTTGCGCAAATGTGTTTCTGCGTATTTGCGCAAATTCGCACTCCCAAAAATGCACAAATCCACAAATCCCCCCATAACACATATTTTCACACTTTACTCGGGGGGGAGGGATGAGCATTTTTGAGTGGTGTTTTTTATTTTGCATATTTTTCTGCAGCTAAATTTGCTCAAAAATGTACAAAGTAAAATAAAATCGGTCTGCAAGCCCTGCAGACTTTGAACGACCTGGCAAAGCTGGTCCGCTGTGGAATCCAGACTCATGTGTCATTAATCACATACTTGGAGAGGCGAACAAGCAGCAACAGCAAAGAGTAGAAGTAGGAACAAAGGGGCCTCTGGGAATTAGTACTGGGGGCCCTGTTTGGGTTTGGGCCTTGGTAGATGCCCAATGATGCCAATTCTTTATGGCATCATAAGGAGCCCTGAGAAGGAGCCTGTGCTGAAATGGTAAAGTCCAGAAAAGGTAACGCATATATTTTTAAATATATCATTGGGATCTTAGCCCTTTTTTGCCTCTGGCAGCACAGAGGCTAGGAGTTAGTCCTGACTTTAAGCTTGATTTGCCATTATAACAATGTTTATAAAATGAATAGTGGAAACTGATGGAGAGAAAGAGGGGGAGAAAGAATATGAAAGAAGCCAAAATTAGCTTCTTATATGGTGGACAGGTGCAAGGTTACTTTTTTGTTTTCTTCTCTCTCTCTCTCTCTCTCTCTCTCTTTGGTCACCTCCGCAGTTTGACAGTCTAGAAATCAAAAGGAACAAGATAATCCAAGAGTTTTTCATCTAGATTGGGGGGAGAGAGAAAGAAGGTACTTAATTTAAAGTGTTTTTCATGTGCATCTTGAAACACAACCTTCCTCTCTTTTGGAGTCACAGATTTTTAATTCCATTTCCATACCACACTGATAGATATAGTGTTAGGTGGCAACTTGGGTGCTTTCTTAGCACACACCCCTCTAGTGGATAACAACCCACAAAGCCAATCCACTGTGCACAACTGAAGAAAAACATCAGCTTGAAAAACAAAAGTATCCATTGATTTTTATCTATGAAACAGGAGCAGACAAAAAAGAAAATAAAAGAATACCAACAGCCCCACTCTGAGCCGAATTCCTTTTTTATATGGCGGCTGCTTCTTGACCTTCCACATAAAACTAGTTCTTTTTGTGCCATGGCTGGAGGAAAAGAAAACAGAAATAAACACTAGAAGACTTTTCCTTTGTTCAGAAGCAACCAAATTCTTGTTCAGTTTATACTTGTTCCAGGAAAAATGTGCACATGGAGAAAATGCCCATCGCTGTGACAGAATGGGAGATGATGTGGATAGGGAGCACATGCTAGCAGTGGTGCAGAAATCAAAGAAAGCACATGGCAGCAGCGGTGCAGTGGTCGAAGGGAGCGCATGGTAGCAGTGGTGCAGTGTACACAAAAATGCACACTATTAGGGGGCAATTGCTTCCCCAAAAATATTCGTGCTAGGGAACGTGTGTACACAAATGCGTATATTATTAGGAAATGCATGAAAACTCATACAAAAATTTATGCCAACTTCATCCACTCCACCCACCCCCCAAATTCAGAAACTGATGCAAAACTGGGCCAAAATGAACTTACGGTCAGCAAAATAAGGAACCGAGCGACACGATTGAAATGGGCTGATTGATTCAACCACCATCCCTAAATTTTGCAGATATTAAAAATGGCACTGCAGCTCTCCTAGCTGAACAACCTACAGGGGGTTGCGCTGCAAAGCCTGACACTGTCTTTGACTCCTCTGGCCCACCCCACACCCCGACTCCCCAGCCAAAGCACCAGTGGAAAGCCAGCTGTGAGATTAGTGTCTGGGGTCAAGTATTCCTGAGTGTTTTATCGGATAGCTGTGCTCTTGGTGTCAGATTTAATTATTTACCCTTCTGTGCAAGGGCTCTCTTATTTCTGCCAAAAGCCAATGATAATTCATGACATAATAGTCAAGATAATAGCCGCCTCCTCCTCCTCCTCCTCCTCCTCCTCCTCCTCCTCCTCCTCTGAAAACTACATTGGCAAACCTGCACATTGGGGCTCCAAAAGCAGATTGCAAATCCTTTCATTTATTTATAGTATGAATTTATCATTCACATTTTTCACAGAAGTACTCAAAGCGATGTAATGAAATGAAATGAAATGAAACCAACTAGTTTCTCCTACAGAACCACTAACTTAAACACACGCGTGCACATGCGTGCGTACACATGCGCACGTGCACACACAAAACCAGTGGCAGCTGGTGGCTCCAATGCCAGCAGGGCTGTGTATCCACTCCTGATTTCATGCTGACCTTCAAAGGAGCTATCCATGGTGCTGAACCCTATCCCCAAAATAGTTCTGGCACCACGGATAGCTCCTTAAAAGTTTGGAGTAAAATCTGGAGTGGATACACAGCCCTGCGGACATTGGCACTGCCAGCCGCCACTGCACAAAACCCTTCAGCAAGCCAACTTTATTACTCCTTCAGGGTCAAGGTTTCAAACCAGGGGTGTACAACATGCAGCCCATGGGTGGCATGTGTACCCACCAATTGATTTTGCAGTCCCCACTGTCCCACCACTGGATTTGATGCTCAAATTAGGTGGCAGTACAGCAGGAAAAAATACCAATTTCCCTTGAAAAAAAGTTGCGCAGGGGACCATGGAAATTGTTTTAAAGCAAAATCATGCTCCTTGGATGCTTCTAGGAGTGCAATTTTGCTTTAAAACAAGGCACGCATTCCCTGCACACCATGATTTACAAGGAAATCAGCATCTCTCCCCCCCCCCCCGATATGCCATTGAAGTTTGGAAGCAAGTTCATAAGCGCAACGGTGGGGTATGTCTCCCCCAGTGGATTTGTGGGCATTATCCCCTAGACCCCTCCCCAGAAATTGTTCCCCCTGTTTTAAACATTTGGAGGTTACAAATGCAGCTCCTGAGACATATGCATACAAGCCTGAACCATAGGTGGCTATCGGAGTAGAGCCAGGAGTCAGGAAATTGGAGCTGGGAGCATTGCCAAAGGGTCAGAGCTGAGGGGTCAAACCAGTAGTCAGTATTTATTTTATGTATTTATTTCATTTCTATACCACCCAACAGCCGAAGCTCTCTGGGCAATCTACAACAATCCATGGAATACAATAAAATACAGTACAAAATGTAAATACGATAGAAATATAACATTGCACTACAGAAAATTAAAAACCTAATTTAAACCATTTAAACAGCTAAAACAAGTTAATACAACTAGACCTGTTAAAAACAGCTAACATAAGCCCACACACACACACACACACACACACACACACGTGCTATTAAGAGCCATTGAATGCCTCAGCATAGAGGGCAGTCTGGTGACAAAAGGATAGCAGAGTTTGTGCCAGGTGGGCTTCAGTGGGAGATGGTTTCACAATCGAAGGTTTCACTGAGAAGTCCCTGCCCCTTGTTGCCACCCTCCAAGCCTTCCTCGGAGGTGGCACTTGGAGAAAGGTTTCAGATGTTGAAAGCCCCCCAATACCCAGGGAAAAGACCAGGAGTCAAAGCCAAGGAACCAAAACCCCACTGAGACTTGTCCGTTTGGCATGGGCAAACCATCAGGGCTGAGTTTTAGTAGGCAGCTGTCAGACTGGAGCTGGCAGGTGGGCCAGATTTGGCCCATAGGTCTAAGGTTGTGCACCCATGCTCGAAGATCCTTTCTAGACTTTTCCATTTCTCAGCAAATCCTGCTTTAACAGTGTGGCAAAGTGCCAGAGGGTAGCATTCCTGGAGAAAGGATGAAGCAACTGGTTTGGTGCCTTTCATACCCCCCAACTCCCCCCCCCAAGAACCCACCCAATATTTAATCCCTAGAAGTATAAGAGATTAGGAAAAGCCCTTAAATGGTGCCCGTGTGTCTGCTCCACTGCCTCCGTGATTTTAATCGTAAGCACTTGGATCAAAGCTGACTCGTCCGTGCCACCACATTAGACGACGGGCAGTCCATGGAAAGACCATGACCGATTTATGCATCAATTATACATGAATTTTTTTAAAGCTATAAATAACACTCCATCTCACCAGGGTAAACACAAACCACCTAAATAAAAACATTGATGATGACTTTGCTCAAGATACAGGCTCTCAGGGCTAAATTTTACCTAGAGTGATTCTTGTGTGCTTTTTTCAGTCCTATCTAAAAGCAGGAATACGTTCAACAAGGACTCAGCCAGAAAATGTGTCCAGAATCCCCAAACCTTCAGTGTGTGGGTGGAGCGGGGGGGGGGGGTGTCCAAATATTTGTGTTCCTAAAGTAGCAAGCATGGCTGGCCATGTGTCCTCCTTGACAAAGGACAGTCCTCTATTTGAAGTCTTACTCTATTTCAGCCTCCCCCAACCTGGTGCTCTTCAGAGGTTTTTGACTCCAGCTCCCAGAATTCCTGACAACTGGCCATGCTGGCTGAGGCTGATGGGAGTTGGAGTCCAAAACCTCTGCGGGGAACCAGGCTGGGGAAGGTATCCTCTGTTTGAAGGGCTGTCCCATCCAACTCCAGTTTAAAGATAAAGATTAATTAAAAGAGCCAGTGTGGCGTAGTGGTAAGAGTGTTGGACTGGGACTTGGGAGATCTGGGTTCTAGTCCCCACTTGACTGCAAAGCTCACTGGGTGACTTTGGGCCAGTCACTGACTCTGGGGCAGTCACAGATGGAGCAGGCATACAGGCCACCTGTAGGGATGTATGATAATTTTGTTTTTGCTTGCAAAACATGAGAGCATGTCCCGTTCAAAGCTCCAAATGCGAGCGCGTGAGCATGTGCCTGCCGAAAATATTTGCAAATTGTCAAATGCATGCTCACATGTGTCTCGTCCCCGAGTCCCAGTTCGACTTGTGCCAATTTCCTCATTTGCACAAATTTCCTCTGCACGCGCTTCAGTCTATCAGGGAAACTTGCGCAAATCACCCATTCAATCGCTGCTCGCTTTGCGTAAGTTTCCCATTCATGCAGAGTGAGCAGCGATCACAAACAGGAATCGAGCATGAGATGAGCAACAAGATAATGTTTGGAGAATCTCGGTGATCTCCAACATCGCTCCTTCGCCCATCCCTAGCCCTGGTCACAGTCGTCTGAACGCTGATGCATTGAATTGTCTTTCTGTTTAAATTATTTGTCATAATTTCCAAATATGCATCTCTACTTATAAATCAGCATATGCAAAATTCACACCATTATGCAATTAACAAAATTATGGCGGTGGCAGTATCTCAGCTTCACTAGCAAGCAACACCAATCGCTAAGCCATTCCAGAAGACAGTGAAGAAGACGGAGAGATTGCACAGGAACTCTTTCAGGCTGGACTCCTCTGTACCAGCAGCCTGCTCTGGATCAATTCCCTTTCATTGTACTTTTAAGAAATTTTTCATCATGCTTTCCACAAGGCTGGCTCCAGTCATTCTGGCTTTGAACACCTGGGAGGCCCGCTGCAAATAAACTCCGATGTTGCAGTTTTGTATGGTGCTTTTCCAGTTCACGTCCTGCTGCACAGCTGGCAAACAAAATCCCCTCCTGCAAACCACTAGCCATGCTTTCCCTTCCAGCTGAAAAAAAAATAGGTCACTTGAACATGTTGTTGAACATGGATGGATATCTGAGTGTGGATGAATGCACTCAAAGAAAAGGGAAGAGTGCAGCAGCTGCTAAAGGTCATGCACCTGGGGGAGCTACTCGACGTCTCCAACCCAAAATCTGCCAGGCCATTGCAGAGCCTTCAAGATTCCCAGGCAGGGAGGCCATGCTTCATCCAGAGGTTGCAAGAGTACTTCTCTTGACACAGTGTGGAATTCAGCAACAGAATTTACTTCCATGTGATGTGGTGATGGCCACTAGGTTTAGGTAAAGACAGATGTAACCTTTTTAGAGCAGTGAGGGAGCCAATTTGGAAGCTCCCTCACTGCATCCTATCGGAAGGCATGTGTCTATTTTTACCAGCATTGAGCTCGGGGGGGGGGGGACTATTGTGTGAGTTTGCAGCAGAAACTGGCTGTGGATAGCACTGACTGGCTAGTGCCTGTGAAGCCATTAGAAGACTGATCTCAATTCTCAGAGAAGTGTTGCTCTTTTAGATGATGATGATGATGATGATGATGATGATGATGATGATGATGATGCAGTAAACTAATGGATACATGGGTAAATACAACATTTAAGAACATGAAATGAGCCATGATGGATCAGACCAAGGGTCCATCCACTCCAGCATTCTGCTCACACAGTGGCCAACCAGCTGCCCATGGGAAACCCACAAGCAGGATATGAGTGCAACAGCACCATCCTGCCCATGTTCCCCAGCAACGGGTGTACCTAGGCATACTGCTTCTTATACTGGAGGTAGCATATAGCCATCAGAACTAGTAGCCATTGATAGCCTTCTCCTCCATGAATTTGTTCAATCCCCTTTAAAAGTAATCCAAATTGGTGGCCATCACTACATCTTGTGGAAGTGAATTCCATAGTTTAACTATGCACTGTGTGAAAAAGTCCTTCCTTTTATCTGTCCTGAATCTCCCACCGATCAGCTTCTTGGGATGAGCCTGGGTTCTAGTATTATGAGAGAGGGAGAAAAATGTCTCCCTGTCCACTCTCTCCACACCAGGCATAATTTTATACACCTCTATCATGTCTCCCCTCACTCACCTTTTCCCTAAGCTAAACAATCCCAGCTGTTGTAACCTTTCCTCATAGGGGAGTTGCTCCTGCCCCCTGATCATTTTAGTTGCCCTTTTCTGCACTTTTCTCTAACTATCCATTTTAGGTGCAGTGACAAACGTCACGTATTCCAGGTGGTCACGCCATAGATCATGAATATAAATCATAGAAAAGTAGAGTTGGAAGGGCCTACATGCCATCGAGTCCAACCCCTGCTCAATGCAGATCCAGGTCAAAGCATATCTGACAGATGTCTGCAGCTGCACCTGAATGCCTCAGACAGAGCCCACCACCTCCCTAGTAGTTGATTCCATTGTCTTATTGCTCGACAGTCGGATTTTCCTGATGTTGTAGTGGAATCTGGGTTCTATTTGAGCCCTTATTCCGTGTCCTCAACTGGATGACGGAAGAAGATCTTTCCCTCCTTGTGACATCCCTCAATACTGGAGAGGCGTTTACTCCCCTCATCTCCTCTCGAAGCTGCTAAACATGCCCGTTCTTCAGTTCTCCTCAGGGCCTGTTTCTCAGTCCTTAGTCCTTGTGCCCTCCTCTGAACTCAGTTGTCATTTAAAGGAAGTGCCAGAACTGACGCAGTACTCAGATGAGGCCTAACCAGTGCCGAGTAAGGGAATTATCACTTCCCGCATTTGGAAGCATACTTCATTATCAGCAACAGATTGTATACACAACATATTTGTGTAGGGCAGGATGATCTGGCAATTCTTTCAATTCCTTCCTATTATGGCCTACATGAAGTTGCATTTTCACAGCAGCTGCACACTGCGTCGACATTTTCATCAAGCTGTTTAATACATTTAAACTATCCAGTCAGGCTGCCTGAAACATTGGAGGGTGGACTGAAGGTCCAAAGGTGGCTAAGGTGGAGCAATTAGCCACTACACTCTCATGAGCCACGCACTGGGATGGGCAATACCTAAAAGCACAAGCCCACATCTACTATAAATCAGGGATTCTAATAGCCTAATTTAGGGGAGTGAGGAAGAAACTTTTTGCATCGTCACTATTGTTAACCGGCTGTGAGTTGGCAGCTCTTGCTGATCTACAATCAATTATCTATTTTTTTATTTTATTTTATTGCTTGATAAAATTGATATACCACCCTTCAGCAAAGCTTTCAGGGCAGTTTGCAAAGATGACAGAATAAAATACAATGTATCACTACAATAGCTAAGAAACTACAACAGAGTAAATGACAACACATTTCACAAATCAAGCCTGGGAGAGCAGAACAGAAACAGCTTTACCTGGTTCCAAAAAGATAATCATGCTGGCTTGGCTCTGGGCAAACCTCCCTGTGGAGGGTGTTGTTCCATAAATGGGGTGCCACAACCAAAAAGCCTCTCTCTCTCTCTCTCTCTCTCTCTCTCTCTCTCTCTGTGGTAAGCACCAACCTCAACCTCACCTCAGATCTGTAGATCTGTGCACCACAAAGGTCCTCTCAAAATTTCCCAAACTATTTGCAGGCAGAGGAATTAGGGGGTGGGGGTGGGGGAACACAATTTCACCAAATTTATCCAGGGGGAGGAAAAATTCTCCAACAGTTCCTTCAGGGTGGGCTCACCATTAGCAGTGGCCAGGGCTAACCCAAGACATTTTGCTGCCTGAGGAAATGGGCCAAATGATGCCCCCTTCCATTTTTCCTGTACAAAAGTCACAAGCTAGCTTGGTGGGCATAGGGCAGGCCACATGCTACACAGATCCCTCCTCCAACCACTTGCTGCCCCCTCCCAGCATTTGCCACATGAGGTAACTGCCTCACTTGGCTGCACTTTCGGTCAGCAGCTCCCCAAGTTTTGAGATGGGGGGGTGTCTTTCTGAGCCTTACCTAGAGAGGCTGAGGAGTGACCTTCTGCATGCAAAATCTGTGCTCTACCTGCCTCCCCTAAACCATCCAACTCCCTGACATCACCAAAACTCTGCAATTGTACAACTTAGCTACCTAATCCAGGGGTAGGCAAACATTTGGGGTCATGGGCACATTTGGCAGTTGGGGAAACTATCCTGGGAACCACTACAAAATGGCGGCCATGGGAGGTGTAGAAAAGGACAAGTAAATGACCCAAAAGACTGATTACAAGGCAGAGGTGGTGTCTGAGCCCCAACACGCTAAACATCTCCTTTGAACCCACAGTTTTAAGCACCAACACAAATCTATTTGATAGCAATCCCAGCTTCCAGTAAGAAAATGTGTTAATTTTTCAAAAGTGGGAAGGGTGGGGCTTCTTGGCGGTGTCCAGGGGTGCATCGGTGCACATGCGTATCACATTGCCTACCCCTGACCTAATCTATTACAGCCTTTCTCAACCCAGTGCCCTAAAGATGTTTTGGAGTACAACTCCCATCAACTCCATTCAGCATGACTAATGGTCAGGGATGGTGGGAATTGTAGTCCAAAACATCTGGAGGACACCAGGTTGAGGATGATCTATTGGCAAACTGGGTAAATGCAGCCAGTCACTTTTTGGCAGGGAGTGGAGGCTGAGTGGCACGGCGGGATAGATGAGAATTTCAGTTTCGTTCACAAAGCATGCGCACATGCCCCATTCAAAGCTCCGAACATGAGCCTGAGTGCCTGAGGCATGTGTCCACCGAAAATATTAGCAAATGGTCAAACATGTGCTCGCATTAGTCTCATTCCTGATTCCCAGCTTGATTTATGCACTTTATCTGATTTGTACACATTTCCTCAGTAGACTGAATCAGCCCCGCTTTAGTCTATCAAGGAAAGTTGCGGAAATTACAAAATGTATGCAAATTTGGAGAGATATGCGCAAACCTCCTGTTCGATCACTGCTTGATTTGCACATGTTTCCCATTCACGCAGAGCAAGCAGCAATTGCAAACGCAAACAGGAATCGAGCATGAGATGAGTGGCATGACTTTATTCGGAGAATCCTGGTGATCTCGAACATTACTCATTCGCCCATCCCTACCTGGGGGATGTCCTTAGAATTTGCAGTGCAAAGGAACTCCCAAATTAGGTATCTGAATTTGATATACTTCTTTTCTGTTAGGCCTACTATTCCTCAATATGTTATGCTGCTACATACTCTTTAAATACCCACACATTCCTTTGGCTTTAGAGCAACTGCAGAATTTTAAAACTGCCCAGGAATTCCTTCGTCTAAACCCCGCTTGCATTTGAACAGAATGACTTCTAAGGTTCTTGGAGCTGTTGTTTCAACACTGTAGTCTCTTTGTTACAGCCCTTGTATACACTTGTACAAAAGAAAGATGAAAGGAGGAGAGAGTGGTTGATATGGCTTGAAAGAAATTGGGGGGAAAGGGGGGATTAGAAGGAGAGGCAGCAGGTCAGGTTACAGACAATGTAACCCAAAGTGGATCAAAGGAAGCAAACCGCCCCCCCCCCCGCCAAAAAAAGTTAGATCAAAGTCTAAGAAGCTCTGTACAAGAATAAAGGGAGTGATAATTGTAAGCAGCAAGAAATGTGCTGGGATAGAAATGTGATAATGCTATGACCTCATGGTTCAGCCTCCTTTTTGTACATGCCATTGGCTGTCTTGTATCCATGCACCACCTAAGCATAGTCTTAGTTAAGATTTCTCCCCTCCTGTTCCTTCTTGGGGGGGGGGGTGTTGGGAGAGACATGGATAAATTAAACCTCACTGCTCTCTGTTCCTGATCCAGAGCTGGGCGGGAGGGAGCTTTGAGGTGCACAGAAAATTCCTCATGTGAGCATGTTGATGGACACATAGCATGTGTGTGTGCACATGGCATATTCCTCCGCATGATTTTTGAAACGAATGGGACTGCCCGTGCATGCACTGAGCTCCATGTGCAGAAAATGGAGCTCCTGGTTGGATAGCGGTTGGATTCAGGGCTCTGTTCCACCAAGAAAAAGCACCCTCTCCTTTATGCACCACTACTTGTGACTGGGGTTGGCAACCTCAGGCTTGGGAGACCAATCTGGTCCTCCTGGCCCCGGTAGGGATGTGCTGACGCTGGGGGAAGTCTGGCTCGTTTGTGCTTGACCGACTTCCTGCCCGCTTCCAATCTGATTATCAGAAGCAGGCTGAGTCAAGTTTATTCCTGCAGACTTCTGTCTCTAAGACGGGCTGCAGTTTGCACATTTAAAAAAAATAATAACTCTAGGAAATTTGCACAGATGGCACTATTTGTGCATTTGTGTAACTTTACGCAAATTGCATGAATTGCAATATTTTGCGCAAATCAGCACCTGAAAACCACATGGATCTAGCATGAGTTGCATAAAATTGGCTGATCTGCACAAATGATGTGATCCATGTGCTTTTCGGATGCCAAAAACATGCAAAATACCGTGATTTACACTATTTGCATAAAGTTATGCAAATGGCACAAATCACGCTGTTTGCACAAATTTCCTTATGGTTTAAATAAAATGCGCAAACCGTGGCCTGTCTTAGAGACGGAAGTCTATGAGCTGGCTTGGCTCAACTCACATCATAGAGAGCTGGCACCAGTGCAGGGCTGGAGAACCAGAATCCTGGGTGGTGGTGGCTGTCGTGAAAATCCATCAGATGTTCACCCCCATCACATTCCTCACACATCCCTACTCCTGGGATCCCAACCCAGTCCGCTGAGGTTCCTCAGATAGCCACGCCCCCTGCCCCCAACCACAAATCATTTGGTGGTTTCCTAGCTTTTTCCCACAGTATAAAAGGCTGAAATGCCTCTCCTAAGGCTTAGTTACTGGCAGTAATTGTGCCTCCATTTGGGATGGAGAAGGAGGACACAGGGCAATCCTGCCGGAGTGTGTTTGGGGTGGGGCCAGGCACGTGTCATCTGTAGCCTGGCCCAGCTGTGCTGCCTTGCCAATCAGCGCTGGCTTAAAAGACAGGCCCCAAACACACTTCAGACACTGGAAGCAATTGTTGTTGCCATCAACCGTAGCCAGATGCTCCTGCCAGCTCCCGGACTGAGGAGACTTGGGCATTTTGACTGCAGAACGACCTTGACAACTCTTCAGTCTGCTCCTGAACTGGTCTGTGTTTTCTTGACTTCGGATACTTATTTTGGCTTCTAACCTTGGACTGTGATAACAACTACGGCTGATCCACAACAGTTGCTTCCAGCATCTGAAGTGTGTTCGGGGCCTGTCTTTTAAGCAAGCGCTGATTGGCAAGGCAGCACAGCTGGGCCAGGCTGCAGATGACACGTGCCTGGCCCCGCCCCAAACACACTCGGGCTCGGTTGCCCTACGACCTCCTCCTCCGTCCCAAATGGAGGCACAAGACTAATAACTTTGAGCTGCAATATGCTGGTATTTTGGGGATTTGGGCCCCACCCCTTTTGCCTCTGCCCCACCCTCTTTGCCTTCAGCCCCGCCCACCCCTGGAACGCAACCTCTCAGAGCTTCTCCTTCACTTAAGTTAGCCCTCGGGTTTAAGGAGGTGCCCCACCCTGGGCCTATGAGCTGCACTGTTCATACCCCAAAATGCCCAGCAGGCCTAACCTACCTCAGAGGAGGCCCACCAGAGGTGGGAGAGAAATGTGCTCTTTTCACATCTCAACGCAAACTTCCTTCATTCTGCACTTTCGAACCGAAACTCAGTTGTCCTTCGAAATTCTCACGTCTCCGAATTTTGCAATAGAGTGCTCCCATTTAAAAAAATGCATCACAAAGTGTCTGTATCAGAGGAAATAACAGTAAAAATGCCTTATATTAATTGCTTGTCAAAAAAACTATGTATTAGGCAAAAAATGCACACAAAAATGCATGTATTAGGGAAAATAACAGTAAAAATGCAGCAGGATATAAATGAAAAATAACAATAACAACAACAACAACAACAACAACAATAATAATATGTTAGGATTGTTTGCCAAAAAGAAGTGTATATTAGGCCAAGAAAAATGCAAACAAAATGCAGGTATTAGGAGAAATGTGAACAAAACTGCTTATGAACTTTCAGGTCAACGTTAAAAAAAATTAAATTTTTTTTAATTTTTTTTAAAATTTAAAGTTCAGGACAAACCAAATGTGAGACTAGAGAAATCCTCAAAGTTCAAGATGAACTATATTTTAGATGATAAAAATGAGAAACTTTGAGAAAACCAAAATTGACAGGTGCATCCATCCCTACAATGGGCATTTTGCTTGGGGAGGGGGCGCGGATTAAACCAGCCCTACAGAATACAGAACAGAGGAGCAACCAGGAGCAGGTGGTTAGCGCAAGTTAGAGACAGAATGTGGGACTGGGAGCACCTCTTTAATCTAATCCAGCCAGGCCGTTCTTTTGTTCTAAGCTTATCCTCTCCGCTTTGCCAACTTGGCAATGCTGGAGCTGCTGAGCTCATTCACGAGCCCCTGTTCATGGGACCCCTGGCAATGTCCCCATTGACTTCAGTAAGGTGCGTGTCTGGTCTATAGTCTGTCCACTGCTTGGCACAGGGATATCCATGGGGTGTGTGGGGGTGTGTTTATTTAACCAGCGAGCCACATCCATCACCGCAGACACTCATCGCTTTCGTTTCCTGCTGCCCTGAAAGAGGCTGATGGACAAGGGTTGTGCAGGGTAAAAGCTGGGTTTGTGTATTTGCTCATCTCCTTTCCCCCCAACACACACACACACACACACACACACACCACCACCACCACCACCATTCTCAATATAAAATGGAGGATTAGTAACAAAAGAGACCAGTCAGCATCAGACTGGGCTCTTTCTGAATGGCCTCAGCACGGTGTCCCATGCCAAAGGCTTCAGCCAGCCTTCCAGTAGCATCAGGAAAAGCAAACAGTGGCCACCAGAGAGTAAAGAGAACCTTCTCTGTTGTCTCCAGTGCCACAGGCAAAACATTACGTTGTGTCTGGAAAGGACAAACAATGCCTCAAGCTGTTCAGTCTCTTTCCTCCACTGTTGGCTTTTCTCTCAATGGCAGGTTAGCCAAATGTCCCTACTTTACAAAGGGCAGTTCTCTGTTTGAAAGCATCCCCTGTTTTGAAGGGCTGTTCTGTCCATGTCTGGCTTAAAGATAAAGACCCCTAAGGAGGTTCGTTTTAGAACCTTGAAGGCAGTGGATGCTGTTGACTCCTATTTCGGTGGGGCTCCTCATCCATTGCAGGTTTAACTGGAGCTTTATAGGAACTATCCATGGTGCTCCATGGCAATGAACCTATAGGGGGAGTAGAGTTCAGCACCATGGATAGCTCCTAAAAGCTCCAAATAAAACCTGCTATGGATGAGGAGCCCCACCGAAATAGGAGTCAACAGCCTCTGCTGCTTGAAGGGGTCTTGAAGTTGCCCAATTGTACATAGTACCTGGCCAGCAGAAGGAGCAGACACATTGATCCCCTGCTCACAGTCTTTCCCACTATTATTTAATTTATCTATTTACAATATTCCTAGGCCTCCTTTCAGGGCAAGAGCCCTCCCAAGGCACATTACAACAATAACATTCATATAAGAAATGATACCGTAATAAAATGACAGGCATTCATAAAAACAAACACCAGCATAAGACAGAACCATTGGAAGTTGGTGACTCCAATGTCAGTGGGGCTGCATATCCACTCCTGGTTTTATTCTGAACTTTAAAGGAGCTATCCATGGTGAGGAACCCTTTCCCAAAAAGGTTCAGCACCATGGATAGCTCCTTAAGAGTTTGGAGTGAAATCCAGAGCAGGTATCCAGCCACGCTGACATTGGAGTCACCAGCCTTCTGTCACTGAACAGAAGTTACAACATGATTGCAGCTGCAACTCAGAACAGTCCAATAAAATACAATCAGCAGAAGGCCAGAATAAACAATAGGTCTTCACGACCTTCCTGAAAGACTGCAATGATGGGGCCTAATGGACACCCCCCCCCATGGCAATGCATTCCAAAACTGTGGGGCCACTGCAGAAAAGGCCCTCTCTTGGGTACTTGCCCACCTTCGAAGGTAGCAAGTGAGAATTGCCTATGTTGCTGAATTTAAGGTGTAGGCCATCTGATAGGCGTGAAGGTGGTCCTTCAAATAATTTGGTCCCAAAGCTTTTACAGCTTTAAATGTCAAAACCAGTACTTTAAATTTGGCATAAAAACTTGAAATCCTGATTCTCACCCCCACCCACCCCCAAAAAATGTGTGGATGTGGCTTAAAAGAAACTGATTTCCCACCCAACCCATAGATATTGCTTCTGGTGACCAGTTCAGCCTCTTTCCAGAAGTCGTTCCACAAGCAGAAAGCCGGAGGGGGGGGATTGAGAGAGGCAGACAGTAGCAGCTGCCACCAGCCCTCACAAGTGACATCTAAATGGATGCTACTGTCCGAAACTATAGAGGTTGTTAATCTTGGTCTGCCTTGCTTTCTGAGCTATACTGTCCTTGCCTGAGGCATTGTTCCTGCAAGAAATCACAACACATGATTGATTGGTGGAGATGAAGAAGGTAAAAAGTGCATTCACCTTCACACAGCCATTCGATCTCCGAAGGATGCAATCCTGCTGCATCTCATACGGTTTTCTGTAAAGAGGCATTTGAAAGATCATGTTCTCTTTTTACTGCAGAGGAATCCACATATAGCCCTATACACACATTCAATTAGGGGATTTGCATACAAGCAAAACTCGAGCTCATCAAAGTTCTTCAGATTCCACCTCGACACTCATTCCATCTCATGTCTGTATCAGATGGTGATATTTGGTGTATGTGTGTTTTTCTTTTTGCATGAAAAATTGTGCATACAGTCATGCCTTGGATTGAGAGCATAATTCGTTCTGGAAACGGGCTTGTAATCCAAAACACTCTTATATCAAAATGAAATCCCCCCAAAAAAAATTTGTACAGAGATTTTTAATTTAAGCCGTACTACAGTACTTGTATTGCAAGACGTCACTTGTATATCAAGTAAAAAAAATAATAATAAATATTTAAAAATTTACTTGTCTTGCAAAACGCTCTCAAACCAAGTTACTTGCAATCCAAGGTATTACTGTATACGCAAAGTACTTGTGTTGTGAATTCCTCCCCACCTGTTTGCTTGGGAAGTGCCAAAGTGGAGAATGAAATTGACAAGTTCTTTGACTAGTATGGAATATGGCTCTGCTGGACTAAATAAAGCAGTGTGTAGAGAGGATGAAACTGACAAGGCTATACTGAGCCAGCGTGGGGTAGTGGTGAGAGTGTTGGACTGGGACTCAGGAGATACGGGTTCTAGTCCCCGCTCGGCCATGAAACTCACTGGGTGACTTTGGGCCAGTCACTGACTCTCAGCCTAACCTACCTCACAGGGTTGTTGTGAGGATAAAATGGAGAGGAGGAGGAGGATTATATAAGCCACCTTGGGTTCCTTTAAGGAAAAATGGTGGGATATTATTATTATTATTATTATTATTATTATTATTATTTACAAGGAGGGAATATGCCTCTGCGGGGCTACATAGCGAACAGGCGGACTTGTGATTGTGCGCACTTCTGCAAGAATGCAAAAAAATATTTTTTTTTAATTATGACACCATTTCTGCAAATTTCATGCTCCCCCCTCCAAAAAAAAAAATGCACAAATTACTATTTGTGCAAAAGGTGGAACCAAAAGAAAATGTGCAAAACTTTTCCAGAATGGGGTGGATGGGAAATTCACTCCACTCCACCGCCATTTACCGGAATGGAAATGCTATGGAATCCCATCAAATTTAAATGGAACAGAATTCCCAGAATTGCACATCCCTACGATGGTAGAGCACGGGTCAGCAACCAGGTGTCCTCCAGATATTTTGGACTAAAACTCACATCAGCCCCAGCCAGCATGCCCAATGGTCAGGGCTTATGAAAGTTGTAGTCCACAACATCTGGCGGGCCCCAGGCTGGGGAAGGCTTCAACACATACTTTTTCCATCTCCATACTGTTGGGAGGTATGCCTCATGAAGGGGGAGAAAAGCAGGACCTGCCAAAATAACCTCTACAATTATCAGAGGCACAGAAACCCTTGTCCGCACCTGCATCCAGTAATTCTCTTTCTCCCTTGCTCCTGCTTTTTCAAAAAGAGAAGCTCAGACTGCAACAGCATGCACACTTAATACAGGGGGGGGGGGGATCCCCACTGATCTCAAAAGGATTTACTTCTGAGTAAGCACGCATAGTCTTGCACTGCCAAGCCATGGGACATGCATGCTGCCGGATAAACATGTGTCAGATTGCGATGCAAGGATGCAGTCCCCTGCACGCTTCCCTGGGATTCAGCCCCATTGAAGACAGAGGGACAAAAAATCTGAGTAAATACTTGTGCTGTAAGTGACTTCAAAAAGAAAATGGTCGCAGTGGTGGTGGTGCTGGTATGATTCACCGATGGTCAGGGCATAGATTTCATAGATTTCATAGATCATAGAGTTGGAAGGGGCCTACAAGGCTATCGAGTCCAACCCCCTGCTCAATGCAGGAAACTAGAGGAGGGGCCTCCCATCCAAGTAATAACCAGGCCTGACCCTGCTTAGCTTTCCACACTCAAGACAAGCTGAGCCAGCATAAGCCACTTGTGGGCCTTTGGAGGGGCCCTTAGAGAGGACGTCACTCAGTGGTAGAGCACCTGCTCTGCATGCAGAAGGTCCCAGGATTGATCCCAGGCATCTCCAGGCATGGATGGCAAAAACCCTGCCTGCAATCCTGGGGGGCCACTGCTGCCAGTCAGGGTTGACAATACTGGGCTAGATGGACCAAGGGTCTGACTAAGTACAAGGCAGCTTCCTGTGTTTCTATGTTCCTGTTCTGAGTCTTGATCCACTGGGGGGGAGGTGCAAGTTCCTGAGTCTTGATCCACCTATCGGGGGGGGGGGGGCTGAGATGACCAGGCAATTCTCTGTACAGATATGCCTCTTTCCACATAAACAAGTGTGGGTTTGCCTCAGGCATGGGAAGGTTAGCTTCCCTCCACTCTTCCTTAGGTCAGCACAATTCAAGGACAGCGGTGCAAGTGGGTTTATTACATTTCAAGAAGGTGTGGCCTACACAGGAAGGTGTTATGACTGGTCCCAGTGCTCACACACCCGTCCACAACAATTATGGCATAATGCGCTGTTTGCATTCAGCCAGAAGCAGCCATCAAGTTCATGGTGAAACATGTTCCTCCCTGCCCATGCCAAACCACCCAAGCCTGGCAGCTCAGCTTGGCTCCAGGAACCCCCATAATTTCAAACATTCCTGTCACCTCTAATAGCTTGGTGCAGGGTTTGGGGGCTGGCGACTGTGATACCACCACCCACCCTCGTTACCACAGAGTGGGATGAGTCGCCTTTGAGAAACGTTTGGAAATTACAGGAAGTCTGGATGACAACAACAAAGTTGTGAACACGGACCTGCTAGAAAGAGAGAGAGACGCATAGTACCATCTCTCCCTGCATGAAGAAAAGTAGTCCTGCAAGGAGCAGGCTAGATTAGAACCTCTGCTCTGGTATGATAGTTTTCAACTTGCAGGCAGTTAGCCGAAAATGCCCAAATAGTTGCCTCTTTTTGGGAGGAGGTCATAATACGGATAAACTATGTATTGGAACACTCTTTAATATTTACAGATACACATGTTATCTTAAATTATCCACGCCCTTTTGACAGCAAAAAGACTGATATTAGAACATTGGATATTAGAACACATGTTCTAACCCACCTTCTATAACGCAATGGATTGAGGACTTAACAACGCTTTCAACATTTGAACTGGTGGTATTCAGATGCCACCTGCGAATGGATAAATACATGGATATTTGGTATGCCTTTCTTGAAGCTTATGCATAACTGTTTCTATTGATAGATGCATTTTCATATACACACAGAGGTATACATTTCATAGGCATTTATCATAAGCAATTTATGCAAATTTACATAAGAAAAATTGTTTTTTCCCTCATTTAGTTTTGACATTAATTGATATTAAAAACTTACAGGGATTATATATGAGTGTGTGTGTGTGTGTGTATACACACACACACACACACACACATACGGTATAAGCATTCAAAAATGCCATTTCCCTCACCTGCAACCTGAACTGGGCACAATATCCAGTGGTTCAGCTGGGTAATTTTAGACCCTAGGCTTAATGGTCTTATGGGGGGGGTGAGATGTCCATGATGTGTATATGACACACATTTCTTTTTCTCTTTCCCCTTCAGCTGCCATTCTGTGCTTTAAAGCTGCTTCTACATTCCTGATATGTTAGGACAACAACAAAACTGTTTGCCAACCATGATATTAAATTATTATCGTTGTTGTTGTTGTTGTTGTTGTTGTTGTTGTTATTGTATATATACAGAAGCATGTGCATTGTATTGTTATTGTATATATACAGAAGCATGTGCAGTTTTGCATTTTAAGCTCACTTAAATGATAGCACTATCAGGAATAAAACTGAGTTTGCTTCTGTACCTCCCACTCTCTGGGTGGTCATTTGCTACCCCTTCTGGGCTGTGGGACCCTGCACTTTCACCCCAATGTCTCCAGCCTTAGCTGCACCACTGGCAGTGTCCATTCTACCACTTCAAGAATCATCGGAATATGGGAAGCTGCCTTATACTGGGTCAGACCGTTGGCCCAGTATTGCTGACACTGACTGGCAGCAGCTTTTCCAGGATTCTTTCCTAGCCCTACCTGGAGATGCTAGGGATTGAACTTGGGACCTTCTGCATGCAAAGCAGGTGCTCTACCACTGAGCTGTGGTCCCTCCCTAGTTAGGAACATAGGAAGCTGCCTTATACCAAGTCAGACCATGGGTCCATCCACCCCTTTATTGTCGACACTGACCGGCAGCTATGACTCTCCAGGGATTCAGGCAAGATTCTTTCCTAGGCCTACCTGGATATGCCGGGGATTGAAGCTGGGACCTTCTGCATGAGAAGCAGGCACTCTACCACTGGGCGACAGCCCCTCCCCACCGCATCGACCACCACATCCTGCTGCATGTATATGCCAGCTCTCATTCACAGAGGCTAAAGGCACTGGGTGTGCCCCTGCAGAGCCCTGCTTGGATCCAGAAACCCTTCCAGTTTGACGCAGTTGAATTCAGCTCATTGCAAAGCCTGCTCGGACTTCCCTGCAGAAATGACCCATCAAAAGCCTTTGATATGAAGGAGGCTTGGCTATGGCCTCTTTCCCTCATTTTCTTGCTCCCTATCATTTCCCCTCATTTTCCTGCTCCCCATTTTCTTGCTCCCTTATCTTCGGGAAGGTTGGGTGTCGGGCAAGGAGCTCAAGAAACCTACGCCAAACCAATCCGATGCGTGTGTGTGTGTGTTTTTTTGAACGGAGGCGCACAGATAAGCAACCCTCCCTTGTGCCAGTGCAGCACAGAGGACTCAAAGGAAAACATTATTGAAGCGAGAGGTTTGAACTTCAAGGCTTCCTTACTTCTGATCTGGCTGTGTTTGGTTGTCTAAAATCAATGTGTTTGTTGCTTATTTCTCGGATAGAATCCTTACCGCCAGCCAAGATTTGATTTCACCTCTAGAAACCTTGTGTGTGCGCGCGGGTGTGCGCGCGCACACACGCGTGGGGAGTTGGGAGTATTAGCCTTTCTAAAAGAAGACTGTTCTTCCCCTCCTAATACTTCCCTTTCCTTTTGAGGAATTCATTCAGTTCAATGTACCTTACAGTGTGTGGCTTCTTAAGTAAAGCAGAGGAAGAGGAAAGGCTAACTGAACTCACAGACCTGCCTATTGAGAGAGTGGAGGTTCAGCTCAGCTACGTGGAAATTTTTGACACCTTCCACTCGCAAGGAACACGGTCAGGCTTGTGAGCGTGTGGTGGGCAGCAGGTTGCCTGGACAGGGTATACTGTGCATAGGAATGACTAGGCATGGCTAGGCCTGGGCTGCGGGCTCTGGCCCCGAATCAGTTTCCTAGGGGCTCAGATCTATTCCCCATAAGCCTGAAAGTGCAGCAAAGGGCAACTAAAATGATCAAGGAGCAACTCCCCTATGAGGAATGTTTGCAGCATCTGGGACTCTTTGGCTTACAGAAAAGGCAAGTAAGGGGAGACATGTGTACAAAATGATGCCTGGCATGTGGATGAAGTGGACATGGAGACATTTTTCTCCCTCTCATAATACTAGAACCCAATTTGGTCACCCAATGAGGTCATCCCATGAACCTGATTGGTGGGAGGTTCAGGACAGATAAAAGGAAGGACTTCTTCACGCTGCATCACTCAGCGCAGAGTTAAATTATGGCATTCACTTCCACAAAAGGTAGTGATGGCCACCAATCTGGAGGGCTTTAAAAGAAGATCGGGCAAATTAATGGAGGATAAAGCTGTCAATGGCTACTAGTCCTGATGGCTATATGCTACCTCCAGTATCAGAGGCAGTATGCCTATGTACCCCAGTTGCTGGGGAACATGAGTGGGAGGGTGCTGTTGCCCTCCTGTCCTGCTTGTGGGTTTCCCGTGGGCAGCTGGTTGGCCACTGTGTGAACAGAATGCTGGACTAGATGGACCCTTGGTCTAATCCAGCACGGCTCTTCTTATGTTCTTATGTTCTGAGTGTCCAGGAAGCCTGGTGGGCTCCAAAAGAGGTTCCCAATGGGTACATAGGTACCCATGGGCAACACTTTGGAGACCCCAGCAATAAGGGCTCCCAAGAGGCTCACTTTTCTACACACGATGGCCTACTTTTATGCAGCCGAAACCTCTGCAATCCTGAGTGGATGGGAGACAAAGGAAAATGCACTATTACAACACTTGGCCTCAGGGACCCAGGGACCTGTCAAGCTCCACTGCTGATGCCTCTCCTCGGTTGCTCTTTATTATTTTTTTCTGGCCTAGCCTCCCTTTTAATTTCCCACAATTCCCTGACCTAGTGTCCTTGTGGGGCATTGTGGGAAGTGGGTGGCTAGCCTAGCACCATACAAACAGCACTGTTCGGAGCACTGCCACCACAGCCAGGTAAGCCTAACAAAGCCCACTGACAGGAGGGGGCCCACCTGAGAGGACACCTTGTCCAAGCCCCCCCCCCCCAAAAGAAAACAAACCTGGAGCTGGCCCTGCTTGTGTGAAAAGGGACTCCCTTCTTTAGAGGCAACTTCGTAAACTCCAGCACAACTAGCAGCCATGACAGCATGCTTCATGCCCAGAGAAGTCGCCAACATTTCTCCTAAAGCAGAATTCGAACCAAATTCGTGAGTTCTTTCTCAGGCAAACAGCACTAATGTTGCATGAAAGGAAGCCCTCTTTTGACTGTGATAAGAGTGATGAATTTTTGGCGGGTGGGGGGAGAGGGGTTCAACACATCACTAGGTTGTTATTGGATTTTTGCCTCCAGTCAAAAAGTAAAAAGAGAAAAAGGAGCTAATATGTTGGTTACTCTCCAAGGGAAACATCTGAGGAATGTTGAGGTAACCCAAAGGGATGCCGAAAATGTCCGAGAAGGTTTGGCACATCTCTGCCATAAATAAAGGAAGAGTACCCTCACAATGCAGATGGCACAGCCTCGCTTTAAAAATGAATAAATAAATAAAATATACTAGATGGCAACTTCGGTCACCTGAATGTTTTTGGTGCTTGACAAACCCAGTCCTTCTCCCCCTGCCCCCGACCTTGGCCTCCGATTTCTGAAATAATAATCCCTATTTAGAGTTCAACGGAGTTGGCAGCTCCCACTAGGGTAGAGCTTAGAGCAGGACTGACCTCATCGAAAGAATGAATCACTTGTCCCCTAAGGGAAGGCATAGTTCTTCCAGGATTTGAAGCTGCCGTCTTATAATAGCGGTTATCAGCAGAGAACAAGGAGGTGGAAGTTGTTGGGGCAACGCACCTGGCTTCTAGATGGGTTTCTACGCCTGCCGGGCATTTTACCATCTAGCAACTACCTATTTGATCTGACATTTGCCAATGGTTGGGCTGAGGGAGAGAAAGAGAGAAAGAAGGAGGGGACAACATTTAGAGACAAAAGCTCTGAGAGAAATTCTAGTTCGATCCCAGGAGTTATAAGTCCACTGGTATCTGATCTCTCCCAACTTCGTGGGAGGTTGCAGACAAATGGAAAGGAAGATGTGGAGGGTTTCCAGGGTCCTGGGTAGGGTTCGGGCAGGGCTCCCACTGCCAAGGGCACACCAGGGTTGGGCAAAGAGCACTGTGGGAAATCCCCCTTCTTCATCGGATACAGCGGGCTTTGCCAGCAAACACCTGCATTTTGTGTGTGGGCATACAGGATCACTGGCTCGGCTTGTCTGGGCGTGGAAAGCTAAGCAGGGTCAGGCCTGGTCGTTACTTGGATGGGAGAGCCCTCCTCTAGTTTCCTGCCCTGAGCAGGGGGGTGGGCGCGATGGCCTTGCAGGCCCCGTCCAACTCCGTGATCTATGAAATCTATGGAGGAAGTATCACAATGAAACACAGAATTGGACAATGTTGGTTATTTATTTCTACGCTATGCTGATATGATGCATGTTTGGACATTTTTTTCTCTAATATACACATTTTTGTAAGCATGTATTTGCTTTTTAATTGGAGAGCTCCGCTGCAAAATTGGGGAAGTGTGAATTGCAGAGGATAGCTAAGTTTCAGTTCACACAGTGGTCTGAAAGTGCAGAATATGAGGTAAGTTCATATGAGAATGTGAAGTGAACACATTCCTCCCCCATCCTTTTCCCTAGGGCATTGTCTGAAGGCACATGATAAAGTGACCTTACTGAGGCGAAGCAGGCCTGGATCTGGTCGGTACCTGCATCAGAAGTGCCTGGGGAAATCTTCGATCCACCCCCTTGAATTCCATCATAGAAGGAAGGTGGGCTATACACAAAACAATTAAACTATACTGACTTGCATCACACTTGTAAATGCTGCCAGTCAAGGGTTAAAGCAGCTTGCTCCAACCTGGTGCCCTCCAGATGTTTTGGATGTTAACTCCCATCAGCCCCAGCTAGCATGGCCATAGTCAGGAATGCTAGGAGTTGTTGTCCAAAACACCTGGAGGGCACCAGTTTGAAGAAGGTTGGTCTCCAACAACAGTAGCCTTGAACCTTTTCAGACTTGGCATCCAGCATTGGCCCAAACATGCATTTGGGGATCCACTTCTTACTTACCCTATATTTATATTGGGGTGACCCACTTTGGATCCGTCTATGACTCAGTAGTAGAATCTGACCCACCAATTGAAGAGCTGGCTATTATTTACCTGTATTACGTCTTCTGGAATAGTGCAAGATCAAGGTGGTCAGCCGCTGCTCACACAGTGGGGATTTAAAAAACAAACAAACTATATTTGGCAAGTTAGCCAGAAGGCTGTTTTAGTCCCATGGAAAGTTCAGTCAATCCTAGGCATTTAGCAGGCGGTTGTCTGTTGGTCTGTCAAAAATAAACAAGCTGTATATATTAAACATGGAAGTTTAAATAGGAAGATCATAGGAACAGCTGGATGGAAAGACTCTGTAGGTTTTCAAGACGTCCTGCTGACTGGACGGAGTAGGGGATCCCCACAAAAGTTTATTTGTGCTCTCATCAAGGCTGAGCACTTTGCAACTTACTGGTCTTTTAAAAAAAATATTATTATTATTATTATTATTATTATTATTATTGCCAAGACAAAATAGTGATGTAAACTTCAGCAGGAGACGACAATGCATCTTTCATACTGAGAAGCGAATTCAATATTCATCGTTTTTGGATTTTTTAAAAAATTAATAGCATTTGGAGGATTTCCCCTTCCTACTGTGGGAGATGTTGGCTGTTAATCCTATTTATGGAGACCAAATGAGCATTCCCAAGTTTTATCTTGAATTTGATCATTCTAGTGAAGAGGATTGTTTGTTTTTTGTTTTGACAGAGTTGATGGCTAAATGCTATATCCAACGAATGTAGATGTGGACTCAGTAGACCTGGGTTTAAATCCAACCTCAAGCACTGTGTCAGGGCTGGGCCATGGGCAGCAGTCCGGAAAGTGTCAGGAGCCAGGGACCAGGAGTCAAAACCAAAGAGCTATCAGGACAAGAGGACAAACCAGGAGACAGAACTGGAGAAGAAGCCAGGAGTCAGGACCAAAGAGCTATCGGGATCAGAGGTCAAACTGGGAGGCAGAATTGGAGAAGAAGCCAGGAGTCAGGACCAAAGAGCAATCGGGATCAGAGGGCAAAGAAGGAGGTAGAACTGGAGAAGCCAGGAGCATTTTGTTGTTGTTAGTCACTATGACTGCCATTTCAGCAGAAACGCAGGATATAAATTACAGTCATGTGAAAAAGAAAGTACACCCTTCTCGAGTTCCATGGTCCCACGTATCAGGACAGAAGAAAAATCATCGGGCCCCTAGCAGGTCTCAAAATTAGGTAAGACAACCTCAGATGAACAACACATGACAGAGTACACCGTGGCATTATTTATTGCACAGAAATACAGCCAAAATGGAGAAGCCATTTGTACACTGCCTTGTGAGAGTTTTACATCCTGAAAGGCTGTTTAGAAACCTAATACAATAATGATAATAATGACAAAAGTGTTAAGGAAGAGGAAGTGGAGGAGGAGGAGACAATTCAGAACATTCACTCCAATCCTAGAGAAGAATCTCATCCCAAAATGGCCTGACCTGGAAATAAGGGCCTGTTCAGATGACCAAGTTGAAAGACTTGCGAAAATTAAAGATGTGCGCAAATGGCTTCTGAAAATTCTCCACCCTATTTGTGGGCAGTGAAATTGGGTGAACAATTTCACCAACCAAAGTTCTCCAGGGGGAGGAGAAATTCTCCAACAGTTTCTCACAGGTAGGGCTCACCATTGGCAGGGGTGACCTGGGGATGGGCGACCTGCCCGGGACTTGACTTGTGGCATGCAAGCCGAGCACTCCCACCGTACGAGCTGACTGCAAGTGCCAGCCGAGGCGCGCACCAGACTTCCGGGTCCCCAGCAAATTAGGCCGTTTTCTACGTAAGCAACGTAGTGCCGGGAACCCAGAAGTCGCTTCCCTGGCTTGGCTCGCAACAACACGAGTCAAGCTGAGGAAAAGGTAGGGCGAACGGAGCTGGGGGGGGGTGAGCATTGCGAGTTTGCCAGATTTCCAAGCCCTCCCCCCAATTGAGCTCCGTGCACATCCCTAGGGGTATCCACCAAAGCTGCCAGTTCAATTTGGCAGGCCCGTTCCCAAGTCACAAAACTGAACCAGTATTTTCAGCCAAGTTCTCTGGGACCCGAGGAAGCTCTTAAAATCCTTGCCCCGCTGGAAGGAGCTTACCTTAACAAGCCCTTTCTCTAATCAATTGGTCAGCATCCAAATGGACCAACACAAACCCTCCCAATGCCTCGGAAATTACATCTAGAGTAATTTCAGAGGTGATGCAAATTTTAAAAAGTGGATGGCCCCAGTTTAAAAAAAAAAGAAAAAAAGACGGTTCCCCCAATGGGGCCACTGCTTGAATGCGCCACGGTCACTTTAGTGGTGCAGCATGAACTGTGCCTAAAGAAATGGACATACTGGGAAGCTTTGCTGATGTGTGACAGTGGAATCTTCGAGGCATTGCACCTTGGCAAGGAAAGTTTTCAAGTGAAAATTTAGCCTGAACTTTCAGAAATGAAGGAGG
The DNA here is from genome assembly GCA_021292165.1 of Shinisaurus crocodilurus. NCBI lineage: Eukaryota > Metazoa > Chordata > Lepidosauria > Squamata > Shinisauridae > Shinisaurus > Shinisaurus crocodilurus. The sequence goes on along the minus strand of CM037882.1, from coordinate 51,297,687 downwards.
AGGGGTTGCCTCTCCTTGTATCCAATGTATGTAAAGAATGGCTCCTTTTATACAGAGGTTAATACTTGTGGCTTGTGGAGGAAGGTCTGCTTGTAAAACTTCTCTGCTCTTTGAACACTCCATTGGCAAGTATCAAAGTGGCAATTATAGAGCCTCAAAGGGACGTCATGTGCTCTGCCCTCCAGGAACAAGAAGGGGTCACCCCATGAAATAGACGAAGGTGATCTAAGAGGCTGAACCTCTTATACTCAAGATCCCGTTTGATTAATACATTACAGGCTGGGTGGGTGGAAGCTTACAAGGAAAACGTGGCCTTATGGGCCAGCCAATGGGAAGATAACAGGCACAGATTTAGTTTTAGCTTATTTCAATTTCATTTTAATTGAAACGAAATTAAACTTCAAGGATGCATTTTGCAGTCTATAGATCAGGTTTGCGTCCAGCTTCAGGTCTGAAGGGGTCCTCGGCACAATGCCCTCTAGTGGACTTAGGTTGTCCAGTTACACATTGCACAAAAAAGTGGAAAAGCATTCCCAAACAAGAGGATAGAAGAGGGCACCAATCTGCATAACATTTGCATATGCCCATTCATATGTACGAACGTGTAAATTTAGAAATGATGATTTAAATAGAAGTACAATACATCTCACCACTGTGCGGAAGACTGGTTGCGCGACCTGTGCGCCTGCTCTGTCTGCTGCCCAGGTGCTCACTGTGGGTGGGGCAACCTCAAGGCCCAGATCTTCCTCCTGATGGTTCTTCATCTTTAAATTGGACTTGGACTGGACTAGGGATGTGTTAGGATTTCGTTCTTGTTCGGGGGGGTGGAAGTCCAGTAAACTTCCCGAGCTCGACCCCCCCGAACTCCATCCCACCTGCCTGCTTATTTATTTATTTATTTTGTTATATTATATTTATACCCCGCCTTTTTTTCCTGCAAGGAACCCAAGGCGGCTTACATAGTCCTCCTCCTCCTCCTCTCCATTTTATCCTCACAACAACCCTGTGAGGTAGGTCAGGCTGAGAGTCCGTGACTGGCCCAAAGTCACCCAGTGAGTTTCATGGCCGAGCGGGGACTAGAACCCGGATCTCTCGAGTCCCAGTCCAACACTCTTAACCACTACGCCCGAGTTGAGCCAGGGAAGCGACTTCTGGGTTCCCGCCGGCTGAGCGCTTTTCACATCGAAAATGGCGTAAGATACGTTGAAAATGGCTGCAATTTGCGTACGTTACGCAGCCGCTTTCTATGTAGAAAGTGTTTGGCTGGGAACCCGGAAGTTTGCCGAGAGGCTCAGCTAGCGTCCACTTTTGGCCCGGCTTGGCAGGCGGTGGGCGGATCGCCCACCACTAGACTGGACAGCCCTTCAAACAGAGAACTGCTGTCCTCTGACAGCCCTTCAAATCAAGGACTGTCCTCAGTAAAGTAGGACACATGGCCACCCAGTGCAGCAGCCTACTTGTTCATGCCAAGGCCGCCTGAGGTATGGTTGATAGCAATACATGGGAGGGTCTGTTCTGTGGCAACACCCCACGTGTAGAACTCTCTGTCCCAAGGAACTTCTTTACTGGTGTTTCTGCCAATGCTTGATGACTTTTCCCTTTCAGCACACTTTTAACACAATTGCTACTTTGAACTATAAGGAGGGAGGAGATATATATTTAAGGACATGTATTTATTTATTAATACTAAAATAAATATATAAGTAAAATATAGTTTTACTTATATATTTATTTTAGTATAAATAAATAAATACATGTCCTTGCTTGACTAGGAAGCTGCTTTTAGCCTTGATCTACCCATTGGCCAATCTAGCTCAATAAGGCCTAATCCAGCCATCCCCAACATGGCACCGTTTCGATGTGTTGGACTGCAACTCCCATAATTCCCAGCCACTGTGGCCAATGGCCAAGGGAGTTGCAGGTTAACACATCTGGAGGGAAACAGGTTGGGAAAGGGTGTCCTAGAGGCCTCAGGCTGGCAACTGTAGGAAACAGGATTTTGAAGGTCCCAGGTTCGGTTGGCCATGCTTGCTGGGAATGATGGGAGTTGCAGTCCAACACATCTGGAGAGTGCCAGGTTGGGGAAGACTGGCATAATCTGACTCTCTTCGGAGTCTTTCCCAGCCCTGCTACTGTTGTGCTACAGTTGGAAATGCATGCCACAGTTACCCCATTCAGACCAGTTGGCCTGCTTTTCGTTTCCCGCCTGCATCTATCCACGTAGCTCAAGGGTGTGCTTATACAGTTGCCTTTACAAGCCCCTTGCTCTTGACAGCTTTACGGATGTTTGCGCTAAGTAGCTTTTAGCAGCCTACCGTTGAAACCAGCCATGGGGGGGGGGGTGCCTTTCTGTGTAAAGGCCCTCAGTCCTAATACCTACAAAGAGTAATCCATTTGGCCTGACTAATCCAGTCTAAAAGGAGACCAGAGGACTTGAAAGGATGGTCTCACAAGCAATATATATATATATATCACCTAAGGAATAGTCAGGGAAAACCTGTTCTAGAAGTGGATGGCCAACCTTCAATTGGCTAATCAGTTTAGTGAAATTAATTGGAAGGCGATGTGGATCGAGTTTCATGGGCCAGCTTTTGAAAAGACAAGAATTTCCCGTTGGATCTTTGATGGTCTCAGGGTGAAGACGGCCATTCTCTCATCATTACTGAGGCAAAACAAAGAAGCGCTAAGCTTCCTTTTTGCCAGTGGTACCCCCGCCCCAAGTTGGCAATTATATAGGATTACCAGTATCCCATGGACGTTGGCTACAAACTGCTATTTCATTCACCCATCTAATGTATTTTACGGCAACAACAAAGGGTCGCTTCAGGCTATCCAATGGTCCATATGGATTTAAGGACTTTGGGAAGAAGGTTTTCTTGTTTGTGTTTTTTAGGTGGGTAAGAAAAAGGGGGGATTGCTCTGCCAAGATATCAGCATGCAAGAATAGAAAGAGATGCTTCAGATCGTCATGTTCAGTCCTCGTCTAATCAAGTCAAATCTGAAATTAACGAGTGCTTAAGGGGGAGAGCGCAATCTCAATGCTTCGGGGCAATTGTGAGCTATGCAGTTTTATTTCGCAAAAATGTAAAGCAATATCCTTTTTGGCTGCAGATAAAACAGGGAGAGGAGCATATTTCATCTTCTTACCATTTGATTTAATACCCCGCTGACTAGCCAGTTTCATGACTCTGTGTGTGTGTGTGTGTGTGTGTGTGTGGCATATTTTCTAGAGAGCTGAACAAATTGCAAATAATTTTGAAGGTTAGCATTCTGGTCACCCCATTCAGCAGTGTATCCTGCCTCTCTGTTAGTGCCAGCTCCAGGTTTTTGAGGTCCCTTGGACATATCCCCCTCAATGGGCCCTCTCCCTCAATGAGTCTTTCTTCTCACCGCCACTGTCACCAGTGGCTCTTCCTTCTCATCCTCTTTCTCATCATTTCCACCACTTGTTTGCTGGACTTGCAGTGAGCCAGGGAGCAAGCAGGCAGTGGCAGCAATGGCTTCTCTTTCTCACCACCACTGTTGTCTGGGCCAGAGCGAGAGGCAGGCGAAGAAGATGGTTGCAATGATGCAGAGGAGGAGCAACTCCAGGGGGCTCTTGTCAGTGGTCCTCCCCTGCTGGCGTGTGGGCCCTCAGCAGGTGCCCAACCATGCCTACCCTTGATGCCGGCCCTGCTCTCTGTGTAGCGTTTTATTATTAATTTATTTACAGCATTTGTATACCACTCCATATCGGGACAGATTCTGGAGCGGTGAACAACAAAAACAAACCAAAAGATAAAACAGTTAAAAGAATAAAAACAATGTATTAAAAACAGGATAACGTTAAAACAGTGGCTGGTCAGTAAGGAAGGCTTCCTGGAACAAGCAACACAGTGTCAGAGCCTGCCTGACCACCAGAGGCAGGGAGTTCCACAGAAATGGGGCCACCACTCTGAAGGCTCTTCTCCGGGTGGACTCCAGTCGGGCCATAGGTCCATGTGGAACCACCAGGAAAATGTCCTCTGATGACCTCAGAGACCAGGCAAGTTGGTATGGGAGAAGGCGCTTTCTCACATATCCTGGTCCCAAGTTATTTAGGGCTTTGTACACTAGTACCAGAACCTTAAACCTGGCCTGGTAGTGAATAGGCAGCCAGTGCAGAGTGCTGGAGGGGCTGCTGAGGGAAGGAGGGGGTAGGGAAGTCCACTTCCTTCAGTGCAGTTGATGCAGCATAAATCTGGATCCAACACCCTGTGGATCCCCAAACAAGGAGGACAAAAGGGGGACTCTGATTTGTACAAAATGTGCATACTTTATATGGATAAATGCAGATTTGGAAAAGATTTACTATAACTTAATCAGGACATGACTATCTATGGGTAGAGCTCTGTCCTGGGCCTGGGAGCTCCATTCCCAGTGCTGCTTCTTATTTATGACACTTTGTCTAAACCTGCACCAGAAAATCATGGGACCTTTGCAATGGGCTCCCAGTGCAGCGTGAGAGCAATGGTAGGAAGAAGGTGGACACTTACGCATCACCAAAGCAATAGGGCAAGAGTGGACGCAGGCAGAACTGCATAAAATTTGCATCTGCTAATTTATTTATTATATTTATATCCTGCCTTTTTTTTCCTCCTGCAAGGAACCCTTGGCGGATTACATAATCCTCCTCCTAGCCATTTCCTCCTCACAACAACAACAACCCTGTGAGGTAGGTTAGGCAGAGAGTCCATGGCTGGCCCAAAGTCACCCAGTGAGCTTCATGGCTGAGTGGGGACTAGAACCCGGATCTCCAGAGTCCCAGTCCAACATTCTCACCACTACACCATACTGGCTCTTTATATGTTTACATGCAGATTGGGGCATCCTTACTATAATTTAAATAGAAATATGATACGTCCCACCATACTTGGGGAAACTGTGACCAGATGCCCTGTTTACCTCCTTCCTCATTTTGCTGTCTGGGTGCTGTCCAGTTGCCAGATGGTCGACCTCAAAGCCCCTGCTGCTCTCCCTACTTAGGGTTCTTTAGTTGTAAAGCGGACGTGGACCAGGCATCAAATAAGAGGATGCCCTCAAATAAAGCAGGAGTGGGGAAGGAGAAGGCCATTCCCCCTCCCTTGGTCCCACCCCTTTCTCCCAAGCACCAGTCGTCTGGTGTTTTCCCAACTTGTTCCCCCATTCCAAAAGGCTGAAATGCCTCCCCTAAGGCAGAGTGATTGACAGTAAGAGCTTTAAGCTGAAATATGCTGAGTTGTTCCCCCCCCCCTAATTTTGGCCTCACCCCTTTTGCCTTTGCCCCCGCCCACCACTAGAACACAGCCCCCGAGAGCTTCTCCCAAATGGAATTTGGCCCTCGGGCTGGAAGAGGTTTCCCCACCCTGAAATAGAGGACTGTCCTCCAATAGCCCTTCAAATGGAGAGCTGCCCTCTGTGAAGTAGGCCACCCAATTCATGGGTCCGTAGCAGAGTGAATTTGGTAGCAATCCAAATAAGGAGAATTTGGACATTCTTTCCTCCTTTTATGATTTCAGTTCTGTGCATTTCCTAGCCAAAGGATAAGTAAAGGACTCCAATCGTGTGTGTGTGTGTGTGTGTGTGTGTGTGTGTGTGAACAATGAACTTGTGTATAGCTCAAAGAGGCCAAATCATACAGAGAAAGTTTCAAGAAAGCATCCATTTAAAGAAAACGTGCAGCCATCAAGTAGATCAACACTTTGGCACCAACATGTAGGATGTGGTGAATCAAAAACTCTTTAATCTATAAGAAAAAGAAAAACCCTGCAAAGTATGTCTGCCCAACCTTTTAGCATTTCAGCAAATACCCTCATGCTTTTTTTTATTTACCTTGACCCCATAAGCTTTTCATTAGGCCTAATCCAGAGCCTTGCACACAAGGCACCTTGCAAAACTTCAAAACCAGTTTACATAATGAACCCCCTATCGAGTTGCCCACAGTTGCAGCAAGGCCCAAAACCTCTGAGTGAAGTCAAAGTCAGGAGTTCAACATCACATTGAGCCTTTGGATGTCAACACACCTGAAATGTCTCAGTAATATGTGGTGTTGATTTATTTATTTATTTATTTATTTATTTATTGGTGGTGGTTGCTTTTTAAGCTAAAGTATTCCCTCTGTATATAAAGCCTCCTATCTTGTCAGTTTCTTTTGGTGACTTCTGACACCACGATGCCTTTCCTTTCGTTGCACAATGGTGCTTTTGGGGTATAGAGCCATTTTAAAAAATGTCTTTTTAAAAAAATATTTCTAGCCAATTTTTGTGGGCATAGGGCTACCAAACAGCTAGCAACTTTAAAAACAATTAAAGTAGATACAAATACAGAATAACAGAAAACACTCATAAGCACAACACATCAGAAAACTGATCAGTGCCAAAGAACCAAATTAGTCAATCCAGTGTGAAAACCAGTGTGGCATAGTCTTGGACTGGGACTCAGGAGATCCGGGTTCTATTCCCCACTCAGCCATGAAGCTCACTGGGTGACTTTTGGCCAGTCACTGACTCTCAGCCTAACCTACCTCACAGGGTTGTTGTGAAGATAAAATGGATAGAAGGAAGACTATGTAAGCCACCTTGGGTTCCTCATGAGAGTAAAAAAGGTGGGATAGGAATGTAATAAATAAAGGCCAAAGGCCCTACAAAATAGGAGCACAGGAAGCTGCCCTATAGTGAGTCAGACCATTGGTTCATCTAGCTCAGGAGTGAGCAACTTCCAGGGGTCCAGGGACCAATTTACCACCCCAGAACCAATGGGGCGGTGTACCCCTACCCACCAGCTCCTAATTCACCACTGAAATTCAGTGGCACGGTGGCAGAGGCAAAAAAAAATGTGCGCTGGTTTGCCACAGAAATTCAGCAGTGTGGCAGCAACAGCAAAAAGGACCTTTTTAGCTTTGTTCTCAAGCTAAATAGTCCCTTTTTGCTGCTGCCATGCTGCTGAACTTCTGTGGCAAACCAGTGGATATTTCCCTGCCCCTGCCACCATGCCACCAAATTTTAGCTGTGAACTCAGCTTTTAGGGTATTATGGCAAAGAGGGTGGCATGAAGGTAACAACTGGAGCAATGAAGATAAGGCTCTCAGGAAGCCCAGAGGGTCCCAGTTGGCAGCAATTTGTTGAGGGACCCCTCAACTCTAGAGCCCACCCTAGTGACTTTGCCATTACAAAAATGAACAGGAGAATCAGGTCTCTGTAGTTATAGGAAAGGGACTTAAAACGTGGTTAAGGATGTCTGAAATGAGCCTTTCCCAACCATCCTTGGGTTCCCATAGGTTGCTGGATTCCAACTCCCATCATCCCCAGCCATCCCCAGGGCATTGTAGTCAATCAACATCTGGGGACCCAAGGTGAGGAAAGGCTGTGGAGTGCTACAAACCCCTTTCTTGCCACTGGGAGAACATTTTTTACAGGACCATTTTGGGAATACATGGATACACACCTTTCCATTGAACTACATAGAAGCCATCAGGTTTTTACATATTTATTCTGGCTTCTGCGTCTTTAATGTTATTTTTAAAAATGACTTGTAGTTTACATTGTGGGATGGAATTTTATAATCCTGTGACCAGACATATCTGCGGAACTCTGATCTCAATAAATTTTTACAGCACTCAAGATGCCAAGGAAAATCAGTTCTCAGTTTGTCTACCTCCTACAAAATATATCTGTCACCCAGTCATGTTATTAAATGCTTTAAAGCAGTCGACAGTTTCTTAAATCCTAGCACATGTTCCTCAGGAGTGACAAGGGTTAAAGAAGCGGCTGAAATAATAACTATTTCTGGGATATGATTACTTATTCCACTTATATTTTTAGGAAGAGGGTTTTTTAACAAAAACAAAAAAGAAAAGAAAAGATTGCTATATTAACAAACTTCTGAAAATCCATCCTGGCCATACATCGCTTCAAGGAGGACATACTGATAACATGGCACTCTCTATTAACTATATTTTAATTTTAATATATGTAAAATAGCTTCAAACTATTCAGTAAGTATTGTTGTTAACCGCCTAGAGAGCGTCGGTTATGGGGCTGTATATAAATGAAATTATTATTATTATTATTATTATTATTATTATTATTATTTTTAAGATGTGTGCTGTCTGTCAGATTACAGTTCCAATAAAGATCCACAGTTAACAGATCACAACCAAGTTGCCAAACAAGAATCAGTTCACAAGCATGACAACAAAAGACCCAACTTTCCCTGGGTTCAGCACACAGAACAAGTCCCAAAAAGCTCACAGCTCCGGAGAAAGCAGGAAGCCTTCCAGGTTCCCAGTGCGTTGTTTCCTGCAAAGTCTACTGCAGCTTGCTCTGGCTTAAATGCAGGGGAGTGGCCGCTAAAGATCACTATCGGACATTTTAATCCTTGCTCTCAGGTGGTTGCTGTGCCTCACCGGATACCTCTGCCCCACCCTCTTTAGTTGACAACGCACCAAAGGAGACACCCCCAAATCATCCTCTCCTGCAGAGACCTCCCACTGCTGCCCTGCTCCCATAGAAGGTTTACCAGGTCAAGAAGCAGGGTCCTCCTTCAAGGTCAGATCTACCAGCTGTGGAAGATAGTCCGTATCAGCATCCTGAGTCTCATATCAGTATCCTTGTAAGCCCATGAGAGGCCTGGTAGAACTGAGTTCCCAGACATCTGGCTTCCCATGGCTGGGCCTGACTCTACAGCTTCCCCCTCTGACTCAGACGGTGTCACAGGCTATAGCTCTCCCCGGACTGGGGCAAGGTCCCACAAGGGGTGTGAGCTGGGGCCCAATCATGCCTATGGTGCCAGCCCTACAGTGGCCACTTGTGAATCTTCATTAAAGAGGAAATGCATCATCAAAAAAGAGGACAACATAGGAAGCTGACTTCTGCTGAGTCAGACCATTAGTCCATCTAGCCCAGTACTGTCGACACTGACTGGCAGCAGGAGTTCTCCAGGGTTTCAGGCAAGATTCTTTCCAAGCCCTACCTGGAGGCCGGGGATCGAACCTGGGACCTTCTGCACACAAAGCAGGTGCTCTCTCACACTGAGCTGTGGCCCCTCCCCTACAGCACCTGGTATTCAAAGGTGGTCACCCATCCAAGTACTAACCAGGCCCGACCCTGCTTAGCTTCCGAGATCAGACGAGATCGGGCTGTTCAGGGCTGTTCAGATGTTAAACCTGCACTGGATTAGGAGCCCCACTGAAATAGGAGTCACATGTATGACAACAGATGACATCCATTTGCATAAAAGGTGTATATGCTAATTTGTATGTATATCTGCAAATTTAGAAATAATGATTTAACTTTAAATAGAAAGACAGTCCATCTCACCATAGCGTGGAAGACTATGACCAGGAGACCGGCGTGCCTCACTCAGTCTGCTGTCCGGGCACTGCTGATGGGCAACTTCAAGGCCCCTGAGCAGTTCCTTCTGAGGGTTCGCTATCTTTATACCAGACTTGGACTGGACGGCCCTTCAAAGAGAAGATGCTTTTCAACACGGTTGTATGAGAATCTCATTTATGTTTGCAAAGTATGCAAACATGTCCTGTTCACAATCCCAAAAGGGAATAGGAGAGCATGTTCTCGGAAAATGTTTGCAAATTCCTGAATTTACTTTCACGTTTGAACAATGTGCACTTTAAAAAAAAAGTGCACTTTTAAATATGTGCATTTTCACACTTTGTGAGGGGAAAGTGCACCTTTGGATGCGATCTTTTCAAAAATGTACATTTTCCCTGTTCGAAATGCACACTTTAACTGTTCAAATGAAATGAAAAAAGAGCACAGTCAAATACGAGAAAGGAGGTGAGCCGAACTTCAAGGTGGTGTTCAGAGAATCTCATCAATCGCAAAAATCACTTGTTCATCCATCCCTAGGACAGTCCTCTGGAAGCCCTTCAAATAGAGGACTGTCCTCTGTAAAAGAGGGCATATGGCAATCCTAGCTGGCCCTGACTACTTCCATCTAGGAAGCTGATTCCTAAGCTGAGTTAGGCAGGAGTTGGACTAGACGACCTCTCTGGTCCCTTCCAGTTCTAACATGCTATGATTTCCTGTCCTCCCCCATAACTTGTTCATGTAAAAGAGAGAGAGAGAGAGAGAGAGAGAGAGTTTTGTTTTGTTTTAAATTCCTTAATAAAGTAACCTGATGTCATTTAGCTCTCCAAATGCACTGGAGCTAATTACAGTAATTAGTCTGAACAGGCCCTTTTCGTTATTGCAATTCCATTCCATTTCCTACCATTATATAGACTCTGGGCACATTTCCGTAAATATCCAAGCTTTTTAATGTCATTGGGTACATAGCAGAGTGGCTGCTTAGCTTCTACTCCCACTGCACTGGGAGATCTTTTGTACTTTCCAGATATATAAGAATAAATATCCATATGAAATTAACTTATTATACGTGTGTGCGTACCAAAGCTTTCTGACCTGTTTAATCTGCCTGTAACAAATTGTCCTGTGGTCAAATGACATCCGGGCTAATGGTTTTTGATGAAACCCATTATTTCTGAAGTTATTTTTAAACACGATGGAAAATAAATCAGTCCCACACACCTATAAGACTAATATTTTTTTTCATAAAGGAGCAGAGACAGCAGTCTACAACCGCAGCATTTTCCTTTGGAACTGCAATTCTGAAAGACAAAAAAAAAAATAACCGTGAGGTTACCTTGACATTCCTCACTGCAGAGAAAGCCAAGCTATGAAAATAAAACAGCTCTGGGTATCTCTAGAATTTCCGCTCTATTCAGGCCACATCTGGAGCACCGGGTCCAGTTCTGGGCACCATGTTTCATGAAGGACGTTGACAAATAGGAGTATATCCAGAGCAGAGTGACCAAGACAGTGAGGAATCTGGAAATGAAGTCTTATGAGAGCAACCTCCAAGCTGGTACCCTCCAGATGTTTTGGACTACAAGTCCCATCAGCCCCAGCTAGCATGGCCAATGGTCAGGTTAATGGGAGTTGTCATTGAAAACATCTCAAGGGCACCAGCTTCGGTAAGGCTGTCCTATGGGGAATGGTTGAAAGGGCAGGGTACATATGCCTGGAAAACAGGAGATTAAAAGGAGACATGATCTCAAATATCTGTTATGCAAAAGATGGAGGGTAGTGGAGCATATTGTTTTTTAGGACAGAAAAGGCAGGAGATATGGAGGGGGACACAGAGAGAGATTCTCAATAAATAAATAAATAAATAAATGTAATGTAATGTCACCTCTTTTTAACTTCTCTGTTGCTCAACCAAGAAGCCACCAGAAGGTGAATTTATACACGAGTGCTCAGGAGTGACCTTAAAGTTGGATCATCCAGCACGCCACTTTGCCTGAAATCAGTAACCATATCGGATCCCTCTCTGCAGGGGGTGACAAGCATGATAAGGTAACCAGGATGTTTATAGACCACCCAGGATGAAGGAAGCTTCACAACATATTTTTGTGAGATTGGAGTGTTCTTGGCAGTTCTTGGGAAGAAAATGGAAATCCAAGTAGGAAGGAAACAGTGGGAGGAATTTTTATAAAGCCCTGATGCTGTACATGATAGCTGATGTGAAGAGCTGTTTCGTACTGGATATCAAAGTAGCTTTAATGCGATGCAGCCAAGAGTTATACTCCTATTAGCGGGTTGGTTCCTGGTATCTGCATCCTGTCAAGAAGGAGCCAAAACTAGGGAGAAAGCCAAGATCGCAGTTACAGGAAGTAGGCCAGAGGCAAGTTTATCCAAGGGCACTGTGCTTGTCATCAGGTTCTAGGAGGAAGCAGAGATTGCTCAGATAACAGGTTCCTGGAGCCAGAGCATCAAGTACGGATGTGCTGGATCTGTTTCTGTAAGACTGCAAATATTCCCACTTTCCCCTATGCTCAGGTGAGGCTGGTGACTCCTATTTCAGAGGGGCTCTTTATCCATTGCAGCTTTTGCTCTGAGCGTTATAGGAGCTATCCATGGTGCTCCATGGTAGTGGACCTATTTTGGGGATGGAGTACAGCGCCATGGATAGTTCCTATGAAGCTGAGAATAAAAGCTGCAATGAATGAGGAGCCCCACTGACACAGGAGTCACATGCCTCCCCTGCATTTCAGTAACCATTCTGGAACCACCATCCACTTCCGCACTTCTGGATGTCTCCCCAAATGCGATTGCCTCTCCTATTCCATGCCTGCTTCTGACCCCTGTCATGCCATCGACTTGGGGGAATAGGGATCATGTTGGGATTCATTCAGACATACTCAACCAAGCCATTATTCTTCCCACTCCTCCTGGGCATACCCAACTGAGGCATTAGTCTTCCTACATGTGAGGCCCTGATCCAGAATGTACTCCTGTATCAGGACCCAGACAGGCTCCCAACATTACAAGAATCATTGCCCCCAAATGTGCTTTGAGATAAACTGCAAATGGCGTCCTGTAAGGAGAAATTTTTGACATGAGGCCCAATCCAGATTGGGAGCACATTCCCAAGGGAGGGCTGCATGGCTGCTTTTCCTTTAAAACAAACTGTAACCACCCTCTGAGCTCCCTGGTGGAGGTGTGGGCTAAATTTAAAAAAATAAGAGAGGGGGGGGGAAGAAAAGATTAATGAGTGAAAGCCAAATCTTCACAATTTAGCAGATTAGATGCATTAAATTAGACAAATGAATGGAGGATAAGTCTATCAATGGCTACCAGTCATGAGGGTGGATACGTACACCTTGCCAAAACAGAGGAAATGTATCGCCAGAAAAGATGACAAAAGGGGACATCCATTTGCATAACGTTGTATATGGTAATGTATATCTATAAATGAACATTTTGAAATAATAACTATAATTTAGGTAGAAATACAATGCATCTCACCATAGTGGGGAAGACTGTCCAAATGGCCTGTGCGCCTGCTCCATCTGCTGCCCCAGTGCTCACTGCAGGTGGGCAACTTCAATGGCCGTCTCTTCCTTCTGATGTTTTATCGTTAATCTGGACCTGGACTGGAGAGCCCCTGAAATAGAGGACATCTTCAAATAGAGGGCAGCCCCCTGTAACGTGGGACATCTGGCCACCCTAGCAGTCATCATGATGGCTATATGCAAACGCCAGCATCCGAGGCAGTGCACCACTAAATGCCAGCTGTTCAGAACACCAATGAGACAAGCTTCTTGGCTTCATGTCTTGCCTGTGGGCTTCCCGGGCCACCCGATTGGTCAATGTGCAAAACAGGTTGGCTGGACTAGTTGGTTCTCAGTCTTGATCCAGCCGGGGTGCTCATAACAGGTGGGTTATTGAAGGAAGATATGTGAAGGAAAGCAGCACACAGATGTTCTGGGTATAAAGGGGCAGCCAGAATGGATGACGTTGTTTAAGAGTGTAAGAGATATTGAGCTAGGCTGGGACCAGTAGAGTTGGAATGGCAAAGGCTGGGAAATATCATGAAAAGAAAAGGATACTTGTGTTTTGCCCCATTGTGCATCGCTAAACTTATAGCACAGGTACGAGTGCAGCCTGCAACACAATCTTGCAGTGTGGGGTGCTCCTGTTCAGCCAGCCATGCTTTTCTCTACCATACTCCATTCCATTTCCCTACCACCCCAGTTTTCCATTGTCCCCCTCCCCATGACAGTCAGTCGGCATTCTGTCGCCACATTGAGCAGTTTACATTTTCCCCCTCATTTTTCCCCCCTCCTTCTGAAAAACATGGGGTTCTTCCAAGCATGCAAGCTGCCTCCCTCTTCTGCATGGGTGGTCCCAGTTTTACATGAACAATGGCACTCACACACCTGAGCCTCGGATATAGAGGGACGGATGACATTCTGGGAGTTCCAGAAGATCATGTCATCCACTTTAGGACACAATCCTATGCATGCTTAGACAGAAAAAGTCCTATAAGTTCCAGCATTCCCCCACCAGACATGCTGGCTGGGGAATGCTGGGAGATCTAGGACTATTTTCTGTCTAAACATGCATAAGATTGCACCCTTAACTGCTGACTTTTGAAGATTAGGAGAGCTGCATGCCTGAACTGCCACACTAGTTTGGCAGAGTGACTGACCTGGGTCCTCTAAGCCCTGAGTCTCCTGCCAGTACATGGCAAAACAATGGCTCTTTTTTCCTCCATTGAGCCTTCTGTTTCCAGAATATTCCAAGGGCCAAAGTTCTGCTTCTTGACAGGCAGCCTCCGCAGGCATGCCAAAGGCGACAACGCCCCCCCCCCAAGCCACTGAAAAAAAATCAGAGCATTGTATTCCAACCAACCCGATCTGCAGCGACATGTTATAAGGTTACATGACGCCATGCGCACAATGAGGCAGCCTTCATTGCAACAGCTGCTCCTGTTGATTTATGGGAAACGATGGCTTTTGTTGCCGTGCACTTGTTTCAGATTCAGCTACAGATTTAATGATCCCCTGATGCTAAGCCTGTAGATACCACCAGATAGGGAAGATAAGTAGGGAGACTTTCAAGAGATAAACTGGTTGACGCATCCAATGTGCATCCTTTCAATAGCCAACTGGAAAGGGACTCATCATTTTTCTGTGCGGGCCACACACGGCAAGATAAGGCTCATGACTAATTCGGATGACTAATCCTGGATCAAGAAATGCAGGCCGGCAAGAGGACGTGGGATTGCGCTTGCTCCTTGATCTCACTACTCACTAATTTTCCAAGTAGAAGAGGCAATAATAATCTGCCCACTTCAGGTGCATCTTCTCTACACAAGGGAGGGAGGGGGAGAGAGAGAGAAGAGGAGGGGGAGAGAGAGAGAGAGAGAGAGAGAGAGAGAGAGAGAGAGAGAGAGAGAGACTACTGCCAGGTGTGCTCCTGATCCCACCCAGTTTAATAGCAGTGTCATAATTTTTCTTCAGTCTCTGTGCATCTCTTTGCGAACTGAAAACCAACTGTGCTTGTCGAGTTCTGTATATACATTATCTGGAGTGCTGTGGTCATTGCCACTTCCGTGATTACACCTACACCACTCCCAGAAACATCTACATCTTCTGCCTGTTGGAATATGCAATGAGAAGATGTAAACTCTACAGGGAGGGTTTTTTTAAGTCAACTTCCCATTAAAGGGTTAAAGGCAGACTTGTATAGGCTGGTTGAAGGGCAGGGGGCAGGTTTCAGTGGACTGAACCACTTGATTGAATCAGGGGAGGGAATGCTGGATGTTGCCTAGTAACAGGTTTGAATTCCATTCTAACACTCTTCTGACAGTTAGACTAGTCTAGTTAACTGACTTAACTGACACTTGCTAGGATTTAGCAAGGAGGATTGACCTGTATGTTTTCCTTACCTCACAGAGTGAATAACATCTAAGAAGAAACTTCACTCTGTAACCATCAAGCTTTAGTACCTGAGTAACCTTGTGTTACTGTTATTTATCTTTTAAAAGCATCTATTTTAGAAAACAAGTCGTGTGTGTGTGAGAGAGAGAGAGAGGGAGGGAGGGAGAGAGAGAGAGAGAGGTCTGCTGCTGCTTTTGTACTCTGCCATCACTGCCACCAGGTGATCACCTTTAGGACCATTGTTCAGAGACTGGGTTCAGACCACATGATAACCCACACTCAAGGGTTGAGTATGGGTTGAGTGTGAGTTGTCATTGAAGTGTAGGTTGTTGTTGAAATGTGGGTTATCGTGTTGTCTGAACCCTGCGGAGATAACAAACCATGGTGTACAACCCACAGTTCACAACCCGACAACAAACCATGGGTTCCCTTCATGGGTTGTTCATGATTAACAAGCCATGGCTTGTTAGTGCAGCTGGGTTCAGGCAACATGATAATCCATAGTTAAACGACAAGCCACGCTCAAGCTGTACTCAACCTTTGAGTGTGGGTTATCGTGTTGTCTGAACCCAGTCAGAGAGACAGATGAGGGATTAGTTTAAATGGCAGAACAGCGAAAACAAAAATAGCGGGTTTGCCTGTTCAACCCCCAAATAAGATAACAGGGGTAAATGAATGCTGACATTTTTTGAAACCTCCTTCAGAAATGCAGTACCGGTATTCCCCACCACAGTATTCCTGGAGAGGGGTGTGTGATCTGCCAGGACCCAACCCTCCTCTGGCTCAGTGGACGCCACTGCTGTCCTTCCAAGCCAGGCCGAAAGCTGGCATGAGCCGCGCTGCTCACCAAACTTCCGGGTTCCTGGCGGGCCACTGTTTACGTAGAAAACTCCTTAAGATATGTCAAAAGTGGCCGCACCTCTGTGCAACTGACAACTGTTGGTGGGTATGAGAATGAGGGCAAGAAGGGAAGAAAACTAACAGGTGGAGAGAGGAGCGTGCAATAAGATGGCAACCTTGTCATGTCAATTGCTATGGGAACCAAATAGTGTTTTTCTGTGCGTGCGTGTGTGTGTGTTTTGTTCCGCAGTTACTTTTGCCACCTACATAAAAGAGAGTGACTTAAGAAGCAGATAACGCTCCAGCTGAGTTCTGTTCCTGTAATGTCTGGCAGTGTTTAAATGAACTCATGGAGGAAAGTGTTGAGTAGTGAAAGACAAATGACCTTTTTCCATCTGGGAAAGGTCTCCACATCTTTAAAGCGACACTGTCTGCTTTTGAGCAGAGCTAAAAAGAAAAGACAAGAGAGGGATGAAAAGGGAGGCTCAGGATTTATTTGTTTTTTTGAAAAATCAAATTAAAGAGAAGGTGATGGTAGGCTACAAAAGAGCCAGTGACCTTGTAAAGAATGGGGGAGCAGGAGAATCTATCACTGAATCTGTGAACTAAAAAAAGATTTTTTTTAAAAAAATCGCTAACTAATGAGTCTAGGAGTTGCGGCTCCCCAGTAGATGATGGAACTGGAGGAAGGGCAGACATTCTCAGCCCTGACTTCAAATGAAGAAGAAATCTTCACTCAGACTGAAATCCTCCATCCAGAACATTCCATCACAACAGCCCACTTATCGAGTTAATCCAGCCAAGATTTCTTTATTTACAACAATAGGCAAAGTTATAAATAAAGAGATCTAGGCCAGATTAACTCTTACGCTAAGTAGGCTTTGGAACAAAGGACATTATGTTCGATATGCTGCCTAGGTGGAGCCCCAAAGGCAAGACAGGGATCCCGATGGGGGTGGGTGGGGGTGAATTAACAAATATTCATGTGACACAGAGGCGGTGGCTGACTGTTTGCGGCGGAGAAATTCAAAATGTGAGGAGAGCTGCATAGCGTCAGGAACACGCCGGCTGTATTCCCTGTTCTGCAGAATGTGGCAGAGGTGGGTGAGAAAGAGACAGCCCACTAGCACCATTTCATACATTGCCAGGACTTTAGTAAGCACTCTATCTAGACATGATACAGTCGCTCCCCAGGGGGTGGGGGACGCCGACACAGTCTATAATTGGCTGGTCAAGATAGTGGTGGGAAATAGGCATCAGAGCAAGTTCAAGTAAGGTGAACCATGGGAGGATTCAACACAGATTCTCTCTCTCTCTCTCTCTCTCTTTCTTTCTTTCATTTCTATACCAGTCAGTCAGTCAGGCGATCACTCGTGACCAAGTAAGATTGTCTTCCAGGATTAAAAAAAGAAAATTTACAAAAAGGAGATTTTAAAAGGAGGAAAATTCTAAAGAAAATTGTGTAGACTGTAGCAATGGGTCCGTAAGTGACTGTGGAGGCCAATTCTAGATCCACACAGCTTCCCACAGTGAGGACACAGGTTACCAGATGGAAGATGGTCCTGTAAAGGATTCATTTGACATGCTTTTCGCTTAGCGCCTTTCTCCCTTTCACCTTGCACTCGGGCTTCTTCAAAGTCCATAGAACCTTTGTGAAAGGCCAACCTCCAGTTAGATCGTTCATGGGCCAGTTCACAAAACAAAACTTAAAACCTTACCATGCAATAACATAGTAAAACATAATATTAAAAACCATAATTAAAAACAGAATAAAAGTTTTTTTAAAACCCAAAAAACAACCCAAGATAAAAGCCAGCTGCAGTGCAAAGACATAAAATGCTCTGACCCAATTTGCCAGGACTAAAAAGCCTGGGGGCGGGGAGAGAGAAAGGGTTTAGAACCTGGCACCAAAAAGTCTATAAGGTCGGCACCAGGTGAGCCTCTTTGGAGGAGGATATTCCACAGTCTGGGTGCCACCACTGAAAAGGCCCTCTCCTCGGTAGTCACCCTCTTCACATCATTCAATGGGGGCACCTGGAGAAGGGCCTCTGAAGATTATTTTATGGTTAGGATTAAGGGTTAGGATTATGTAGGGTTAGGATTATTTTAGGGTCTTGGCAGTGGTATGAAATAGTCACTTTGTGATTATAGAAATTGTAATCACAAATTATTATGATTATAGAAATAATCGCTCCACTGATTAGTGCCTCTTGAGGGGGACAACCTAAAAGAAGAGAGAAAAGTAGTCTGAGGAATGACTTATACACACCTACTTGTATGTCCCGGCAGACATTGGGGACATATGAGAATTTTGTTAAGTTCTCACATCATGCAAACATGCCAGGATTGCAAAACCTGAATGCAAGCAGGAGAGCATGTTCTCAGAAAATGCTTGCAAATTCGTGAACTTGTGTTTGCGCTCGAAAAAATGTGCATTTCAAAAATGTGCACTTTTATGCTTTACTCAAAGTGGGGGGGGGAGTGCACATTTTGAGTGCACTCTTTCGAAAATGCGCATTTTCTCGTTCAACTGAAGCAAGAAAAGCACTCAAATGACCGTGAGAAATTAAGTTTGTTTGCAGATAGATATTGTATGTGATGTACTTTGAACACTTGGAAATGTGATACCGGTGGTGGTGGTGGTGATGATGATGATGATGATGATGATGATGATAATAATAATAATAATAATAATAATAATAATAATAATAATAATAATATGAAATAATCATACCTAAGGAATGTGAAGTGGTAACATTCATATTTACATTCATTTAGGGAGCAATCCTATGGCCCCTAGGCAGTGTCTGAGGGGCCATGGATATTTCGGATTCCCAGATCCAAGGTCAGAGACAGCGCTCGGACGTCGGAGCTGCGAGTCGGAGTTCCAACCGTCTCCCCTGCCCCCTCACACCCAGCATGGAAAGAAACACGCTGGCTGCTCTCCAAGTTTGGGAAAGCAACCTCGGGGGGGCATTTGGGGGGCAGGGGAGGAGACTGAAGAGGGGGCAGGATACAAGTTATCCTGAGGCCTCTCCAGCCTCCTTTGCTCCCCCTCTGAAACGCTCCAGCTAGTCAGGCAAAAAGGCCCATCTAGCTAAAACTGCAGGGTGTGAGGATGGGGAGGCAAAGACTGTCTCCACCGCTCCTCCTGCCCTGCATTGGATGAGCACAAGCCTCCAAGTTCGGGGGCTTACAGGTATACAGGCCTGTGGCTTATGCTGGCTCAGCTTGTCTGAGCATGGAAAGCTAAGCAGGGTCAGGCAGGCCTGGTTATTACTTGGATGGGAGACCCCTCCTCTAGTTTCCTGCATTGAGCAGGGGGTTGGACTCAATAGCCTTGTAGGCTCCTTCCAATTCTAGGATCTATGAAATCTATCATCACCTGTATCATCACTGCTTGCACCCTTATTTATGCTTTTTCACACAGGATTATAAATCTCTGATACAAAGGATCAAACTAATTGTGTGGCACATTAATTGTGTGGCACGTAGCTGAGGATAATCTCTCTTCTCCCCCCAGCCCACCCCAGAATCACTGTGCACAGTCCCAATATGGCTTGGGACCACCATGCACTGGAAGGGGAGAGGTAATCCTACTCCCACCATTTCCCCTGAAATCTCACACACACAGGCGGAGGGGGGGGGGAGAAAAAGAAAAAGCCAGTGGAGATTTTCCACCTCTTTTTTTTTAACCCCCTCCATGGGGAGATTTTTGGGGGAAAGCAGTAGGGGGAGGTTTAATGGGTGTGCCGTGGTCCTAATCTGAATCGGGGCCATGTGCACTTGCTCTAGAGTAAAAAAAAAAGAAGTGATTATCCTTAGCTACATGCTACACCATGAGCATAATGTGTAGCTTGACCCAAAAAGAAAAAGCATTTGAAGAAGCCCAGATCTCAAAATGCAAACTGGGTCCACCCGAACCAAAAGCATTTTGTCGGCAGCACTGTACAATGTCATTTTTATGGCTGGGGGAACATGCAGTGCAGAATCCCTGCGATCATTCAAAGTGCAGGAGCAAAAAAGAAAAAATGGGGGAAAGCGCTTTGCAGTAATGTGTTTGACCCTTCCCGAAAAGATCACTAACCAATTATCTTCCTAACAGCTCAGGAGATTAGCTGAACTCTATTAGTATGCATCTGTATGTTCAGACCATGAATTTAAGTAGCAACAGGACCACCTACAGCTTGCCCAGAGAGACCTTCACATACTTAACTCCGGTGGCCTGGTATGTAGCCACTTGGAAAAGGAGCAGGTTTTTCGCAAGACAAAACCAAGCCATTAATACAACTGAGGGATTCCAAAAGAGCTTCATAAACTATCTGCCCTAATCCCTCTTAAATTCCACTGCACGGCTCAACAGAGGCAGAATCTGAATGCCATGATGCCTTAGTGACACAGGCAGTCTCAGTGGCTTCCCTCCATATTGAGAATGGAATAATAATAATAATAATAATAATAATAATAATAATAATAATAATAATAAAAGTGAATCAGTCTATTTCCAGCCCATGCCACTTTTGAATGCATTCACCCAAAAGTCTTTTTCAGTCCCTTCCATGTTATTCTGCAATATGGATACATATAGATATGGATATAGAATGAGCTGCATGAAAATGTGAATTGAAATGCTGATTTAAATGCACATTTCTAAGATCACAATCCTAAGTCTGTTTAAGCCCCTCCCCCCCAAAAAAATCCTGCAACTCTCATCATTCCCCATGCTGGCTGGGGAATACTGGCAGATGCAGGGCATCTTTTGGTCTAAACAGGCATAAGATCGCACCCTAAACGTATTTTTATCTCTCAAAATAGGCATTTCTAACCATATTTTGATGGGGGCTTTTGAAGGAGACAATTTCATCAGGATGTTTGAGGAGTGTGAAAGCTAGTGGGTAAGTTGTGATTTGCACATTAGTCTAGGATGTGTAGATCAGGAGAGCTCGTATCAGCATTCAAAAAAGATCAAATTCCCCAATCATGACATGCCTATAATATAAGGGTCTGCTCCTGTGCTGGGCTTAGCTTTGATCTCTTGACTGATCAATGTTGTTGTACATCTGTGCCTTGGGCAAGCCTCTCTCTCTCTCTCTCTTTCTCTCTTTCTCAGAACATAAGAAGAGCCCTGCTGGATCAGACCAAGGGTCCATTAAGTCCAGCATTCTGTTCGCACAGTGGCCAACTGGCTCCTCACATGATCCCACAAGCAGGACATGAGTGCAACAGCACCCTCCCACCCATGTTCCCCAGCAACTGGTGTACATAGGCATACTGCCTCTGATACTGGAGGTAGCATATAGCCAATCAGGACTGGTAGCCATTGATAGCCTTCTCCTCCATGAATTTGTCCAGTCGCCTTTTAAAGCTGTCCAAATACTCTCTCGTTCGCTCTCACTCTCTCTCAGCCTCAGTTTCCCCATGTGTAATATGGGGGATAATCATTACCTCTATTTCTGATGTTCAGGCTGTGAGTGCTCTCACTTACATAGCCAAAAGGGAGCCTGATGCATCCAAGGTATTCTTCTTCTTTTCAATCCATCCCCTTGTTGCTTTTGACTTCCTGTAAGAATAATTACTCCTGCCCGGTTGACCAGCTTGGGAAGAAGGCTCATCAGACCATGATGCTCACCTTGCATCTGTTGACATGTACACGCTTTTAAAGAGCACTCCTTGCTGTCTTCAGTGAGCCATTTAGGGAAGCACGGCTTGAGAGGAACAAAGCGCAAGCCACCAAAGTAAACACTGAGATCGATGAGCAGGGGCTGAGGCTCAGTTGACAGAGCACCTCCTTTGGATGTAGACGATCCCACATTCAACTCCTGACACCTCCCACTAAAAGAATGTCCTCTTGGAAGCACCCCTCCCTGGGGACCTGAAGAGTCACTGCCAGACAGAAAACACAATTCGAGGTGGGACAAAACAGTCATTTGACACAGCATCGTATGTTCCCTTCAAGGCAGCTGATCAGGGACACAGGCAGCAGCCTAGAGTGAGCCAGGAGCATGAGATCAACCAATAGTCAGGGCCAAACACTAAGTCTGGATCAAAGAGCAAACCAGGAGGCAAACCTTTCCCCCATGAGAAAGGTGCCACAGCCTCCTGATCACTTTGTTTGCCATTTCACATCATAAAGGCCTGCAGTTTGACATGCCTGCCTGCTAGGGAGTGGATGGATCTGTCAATTTTGGTTTCTCATTATCCCGATCTTAAATTCAGTTCATTTTGGTTGGTGAGGAATTCAATCTGAATTCTGATGCAAAGTGACCTGACCGACCCAGACAAAAGTTTGGATCAGAACATAATTATCCTTCCTATCATATTTTGTCCTTCTCCAAATTTTACAGTGCAGTTCTCGGATTGGAAAATGTACTAAAATGTGTTTTAAGACACATATTTTAGGATGAGATATGTTGAGAAATGCATACTTTTAGATGATTATATGAGTGTATTTTGTAAGGAAACATACATATTTAAATATGTATGTATTTATATATATATATATATATATATATATCCTTAAGTCTGAAAGGACATTTGTATCATCTTCAGCCCTTAAGACGTTGTATTTTACAGGTCTACATAATTGTTTCTGTCTTATACATGTTTTATATATATATATTTTTAAAAACATTTCTGGAAATTTTTATATTACATTATAAAATTTAATCTATTTTACTATATTTTATGGTTATTTTTTATATATACAAATTCTTGACTTTTAAGTTCTATGCTTTGTGTTTGTCAGGTTTTTAAACATAGTCCCTTGTTGTATGTTTCTATATATATATATACACACACACACACACACACACATACATTTTCACGCTGTGTTGTTGTGGTTGTTGTTGTTTTTTTAAAAAAAATAGCATATTAATTCAGACACTGGACAGAATTGCCTATGAATGAACACAGGCAAAGTTGACATGGAATAGTGTCAGGAATTGCTGATCACTGGCCTATGCGGAGAGCTGTGTCACTGCAGCTTCTTCGTGAAGAATCTTCCAGACTGACTGTGCCCAGGCTTGCCATTGGTTCCTTCTGGGCAGGAAGGAGTATAAGAGGGCTTCCTGTCGCAGTGGAACTTTGCTTAAGCAACAAAGTATACCTGAACTCTGGCACATCATGTGTTTCTGGTCTTGACTTGTTCTCTGTTCCTGCCTTCTGGTTCCCAGTCCCTGACTTGCTCCAAATTTCTGCCTGTAACCCATCCCTGAGAATTAGAAATAGACGAATTCATCCATCCTTATATGAGCAGGGCCTTCTCAGTTGTGGTGCCCAGACTGTGGAACTTTGTTGAAGCTGCTCCAATATTTCCAAAAACATTGCATGCCATTCTGTTGTTTATTTATGGTTCTAAATCTGATTTGGAAGCTATCTTGAGGTTCCCGTTTTGTGGGATAAAGGCCTGGGATATCCACATTTCAATAAGTAAGATGAATAGGATAATTTGCCCATGTCCACCATTTGCCTTAAAAGTATACTTTGGGGTCAATTTTGTGAAAGGTAATTGCAACAAGGCAGTGCAGAATTACATTTTCTGGCTGCGGAATGTCAAACGATTTTCTAATTATGATGATTTAACGCAGCATGCAAGCAACCTCTCTACCAACCTGCACTGTGTGCGTAGCACATAACAGAACTTCGTACTCCCATTGAAGATTCACTTCAGGGTCTCCATATTTCTCCTGTCAGAACTGATCAGGATCCACTGTCTGCTGCCTTGAAAGGTGTCGCCCAAGAGAGTCCGTCCTCTTTGCCCGTCGCGTCGCAAAAAACAAATAACCGGAGCTGCCCACCTGCTCCTGGGCCGCTCTTGTCAGAAAATACACGGAGAGCACAATATTTTTTTACCTGTCATGCACGATCGCTGGATGTTGATACAGTGGATAGAAAGAACATCTGCTGCGGCTACTCCACTGTGAGCTCATTACGAGGCTCTTCAGTGGCCGTGCAACAGATGAAAATGTGCCACTTTATCTCCCCCTTGTGCACCACTGGCTTCTTCTTCTTTCTTTCTTTCTTTTCTGCAAATAAGAAAGTTTGAGTCTGTTCACTCAAACTACTTAGCAACAGGGGAAAGGGAGGGCAACCCCATTCTCTTCCCTGGTCATCTGTCCTTGACCACCGCCCTGCCATCTCCTCGTATCAGTGAGCGCTTCTAGAATTCGCACAGGTGGGACCGGAAATGAAATGTTGCCGTGTAGACGGTGGAGAGACTGGCGGCTCCAAATTCAGTGGGGCAGTGTGTCCACACTGGGCCGCAGTCTGGACTCTGAAGGAGCTATCTGTGGTGCTGAACCTAATTTGCGGGTGGGGCTCAGCACCATGGATAGCTCCTTTAAAGTTCAGACTAAAACCCAGAGTGGATGCACTGCCCCACTGACATTGGAGCCAGCAGCCGCCCTCCAGTGAATGTAGAGTGCTTCTGTTCAGGGTCTCAACAGTTCCATTCCATTCCCCCTTCTCTGGTTTTCTATTCCCCCCCCCCGAGCTATATGGCCTTTGAAATGCACACTAAATTTGGTACCAGAGTTTTCTAATCAAAGAATGAGTACAAAAATGTGGGTAATCAGGGAAGCATGCACACGCAAAAAGCATTTGATTAGTGAAAAGAAGGTTGAAAAATGCATTCTATTAGGAAAATTGCTTGCAAAAATGTGTATCTTTGGCAAAATTGCATACAAAGTGCAAGAATTAGGAGAAATGCACACAAAAATGTGTATGAATATTCATGCAAACTTTGCGGGGGAAGTTTTGGATGGACCACGTTTAAGAAAGAAAAAAATGAGAAACTGAAAGAAACCAAAATTGGCAGATTTGTCCATCCCTAGGAAAGCCAAATTATAATTGGTGGTTGGTGCACCGTCAGTTTGACTCCTGTTTGGAAGTGGAATCAGCTATTCCCACACTTGAGCTACAAAAATATCAATTGGCCCTTTTATGCCACCCTCTTTGCCTGTGCTGGGAAGATCGTTGCACAATCAGCTCTGCCATCAATTGCTTCTGACTGACTCAGATCCTGCTTGGGTTCTTATTGACCAGCAATGGCTTCTGATTGTGAGTTTAGCCTCTGAACAAGCATAACTTTTCCCAGCTTGCAACCCAATTCAGAGAATCCTGCTGAAAATAAACAAATCTACTGACCACTGTGAAGGGGTGGGGTGGGGGAAAACAAAAGAAAGAAACCCACTGCATTTCTAACTGGGCACCAGACAGGAACTAAACTGACCCCTTTGGACACACTGAAAGGCTACACCATTTAGAAGAAGGAAAAAAATATTATAGTGTGAAGAAAAGAGCCTTTGGGGGTTCCTACATGCACACACACACACGCACATGCCTCCTCATGTGTAAACCCAGTAAGGCCAGTTGGGGGGCTGGGAGGAGGCGAAATGTGCATAAAGTATCAGATGGGACATGGCGCCTGAAAGTCTATGGCTTTTCAGATGCAAATGTCATGAGTCTCCCTCCCCTGCCTGGCCAGGTGAAGTGCATCATGATTGGCTAGAAGCAGCAAAGCTACAGAAAGGAGGGGGGGAAGGTATATTCCCAAAGTGTAGCCTGTGTGTCTTTGTCTTTGTTCATCGCGTGGTTGCTGGCTGTGGAGCAATGGCAGCAAGCCAAGCAGAGGCCCAAGCCTTCGGGCGGCCTCAGGATCCAACCCCAGGTAGCTCCTGGTGAAATTAGCTGAATGAGTGCTTTGGCAAGGCAGGCCTTGTGGAGGACTACCCATCTCGGACCTTCGGCTAGGTGAGTAGTCCTCCCGGGCGGCAAGGCTGTGCTGGATCCAACCCTGGAAGAGAACTGACCCCCAGGTGACAGAGTGTGTGCCTGGGAGATATAAAGAATCAGGTTTTGTTATTTTGTAGCTTTACTCTGTGTATGTACCAAAATGTCTCTCTCTATTTTGTGCTTCTCTCATTTCCCTATTCTTGTTGTAAAATGCTACCTGAATAAACCTCCTTTTGGTTTTTTACCCCACATGGTGTTTGTGGATTGCTCTGTGGTTCCAGCAACTAAATCCAGGTTACAGTAAGAAAGGCAAGTCCCTGAACAGAGATTCAAGTAGGATTGCAGACAGCTGAGGCTGGCAATCTGGTACCTTGAGATCTCTGGGGGTCTTGGGTCCTTTGGGTAGGAAAGGGTGGGTTGTGGTGGGTCAGCCACCCCCCCTTCCTCCACATGGTGGCAAGCACTGGGATTCAAAACTGGACCACAGAGTGGGTGCACGTGGGCAAATTGGGAAGCTGGAGAGACTTTAGTACATGAGTAGAGGTTTGTTATTTTTTAGAATTTGAAGTGTGAGATTGAGCCTCAGGGAAAACGTTCAGATTGCCTGGAAGGGGCTACCCAGTCTGTGGAAGCCTAGCTGCCAGCGGGGAGCGTTGAAGGCAAGAAATCTCAACTGTGGAGTGAGTAAGCAGAGAAAGCAAAACACCAAAAAAGTTCCAGAACAGCCTGTGTGCCCAGCAAGTGAGCAGAGGGCAGCAAGTGTGTGATCCAAGAGAACCAGAACTGGAGGAGCCCTGGCAAGGCAAGAAATAAGCTGTGCGTCTGCGTGTCCCAGAGGCTGGGAGCAGCAGTTGCCAGTGAGTAAGCGGAAGAGGATCCTACCCATCGAGTGCAAGAAGCGGGTGAGCAGATGGCGGCTGTGTGATCCCAAAGAACCGGGGCTGGAAGAGCCCGGGGCAAAGAGAAGAAATAGTGTGTGTGCGTGCGCGTGTATTTCAGGAGGAGGAGAGAAGACCAGAAAACCTCTCTTAAGATACTGGTGAGTAAAACGTTGAATTTTGAGACAGCGTTTGATGAGTGATTTGGTTGTGCTATGTGCCCCAGAGAAATTGTCAAGACTTTGGGGGGGCATGGTGAGTGGCCAGGCTAAAGCAGCAGCAAGCAGAGGGGGGGGCAAACATCAGAACACCCCCCCCCAGAAAAAGAGACTTTGTCCCTGTGCTGCTGAAGTGGAGGGCTGAAAAAAGCAGAAGGACAAAGGAATTTCCCTCCAGGTGTCTCCAGCGAGAAGAAAAGAGGACTGAGATTGGGGGTTGATTAAAGCCAATAAAAGCTGATAAATTGTTGCTGGAGTGGAGCACAGACAAAAGAATTTCCCTCCAGGTGTCTCCAGCGAGAAGAAAAGGGGACTGAGATTGAGTGTTGATTAAAGCCAATAAAAGCTGATAAATTGTTGCTGGAGTGGGAGGGGACAGGTGATCCAAGTGTATTTGTCTTGTCGATAAATTGTTGCTGGAGGGGAGGGGACGGGTGACCCCAGTGTAAGCAGCTGAACTATTTGTGTTGTCTTGTCCCCAAATGCAAAAGTTAGTCCCAACTGTATCAGGTCAATTTGAAATTTGATGATAATAATAATGATGATGATAATAATAATAATGATGGCTGCATGTGTTCAAAGGGCCTCAGGGCAGGGAAGAGTTGCCAGAGAAAAATCAGTCAGAGGCCAGAGAACAATGCAGAGGGTTAAAAGGAATGTTAGAGGCGGGAAGCCCTCTAACGGCTGAAAGATTGCCAGGCTGGTGTTCTAGCCGCCTGGGTGGAGCCTCCATGGCTAAGCATTTAATTCTGAGGGAGACAGTCATCCCGTGCAAGTTTGGGTGGTGGGCTAAATGAGCCAAGCCCAAGAGACTGGAAGATTGCCAGGCTGTGTGTTCTAGCCGCCTAGATAGAGCCTCCATGGCTCAGCATGTAATTCTGAGGGAAACAATCATCCCATTCATGTCATTGGGTATAAGGTGCCACAAGCAAGCCTTTGGAAAAAGGGGAGGTGTATTCCTGTCGTTAGGTGGAGGGTGGCAGAAGCAAGCCTTTAAAAGCAAACATAAAGGCGAATTAAAGAGTCACATTTCAGTCAGCAATCTGCCCCCTACAGGCTTGTGTGAGAAGCAGCAACCCTAGAAAGTTTTTTAGACAGAGTGCCAGTCAGGCAACAGAAGGGTTGGAGTTCCCATTTGAATTGGATATGATGTTTCTTGTGTATGCAAACCTGTAAACTTCTGATTGTTGTTTTGCTGTTTTGATGTTTAAGGAGCTTTAAGATTTAAGATTTATAGCTTTAAGATTTAAGATGTTTAAGATTGTAGTTAATGTGTTTTGATGTTTTCGTTGTGTTTTGTGTGTGTAAGTGAAGAAAGGTGTACTAGTAGTAGAAAGCTAGTGCAAGCTCTTTTCTTTTTAAGTTAGTGTGGATGAAATGAGAGGGTTAACCCCTCAGTTCATCTTTTCCCAAAGGGAGGGGTG
This sequence comes from Shinisaurus crocodilurus, assembly GCA_021292165.1. Taxonomy (NCBI): domain Eukaryota; kingdom Metazoa; phylum Chordata; class Lepidosauria; order Squamata; family Shinisauridae; genus Shinisaurus; species Shinisaurus crocodilurus. The sequence continues at coordinate 51,269,351 of CM037882.1, read as the reverse complement.
TGAAGAAAAGAGCCTTTGGGGGTTCCTACATGCACACACACACACACACGCACACACCTCCTCATGTGTAAACCCAGTAAGGCCAGTTGGGGGGCTGGGAGGAGGCGAAATGTGCATAAAGTATCAGATGGGACATGGCGCCTGAAAGTCTATGGCTTTTCAGATGCAAATGTCATGAGTCTCCCTCCCCTGCCTGGCCAGGTGAAGTGCATCATGATTGGCTAGAAGCAGCAAAGCTACAGAAAGGAGGGGGGGAAGGTATATTCCCAAAGTGTAGCCTGTGTGTCTTTGTCTTTGTTCGTCACGTGGTTGCTGGCTGTGGAGCAATGGCAGCAAGCCAAGCAGAGGCCCAAGCCTTCAGGGCGGCCTCAGGATCCAACCCCAGGTAGCTCCTGGTGAAATTAGCTGAATGAGGGCTTTGGCAAGGCAGGCCTTGTGGAGGACTACCCATCTCGGACCTTCGGCTAGGTGAGTAGTCCTCCCGGGCAGCAAGGCTGTGCTGGATCCAACCCTGGAAGAGAACTGACCCCCAGGTGACAGAGTGTGTGCCTGGGAGATATAAAGAATCAGGTTTTGTTATTTTGTAGCTTTACTCTGTGTATGTACCAAAATGTCTCTCTCTATTTTGTGCTTCTCTCATTTCCCTATTCTTGTTGTAAAATGCTACCTGAATAAACCTCCTTTTGGTTTTTTACCCCACATGGTGTTTGTGGATTGCTCTGTGGTTCCAGCAACTAAATCCAGGTTACAGTAAGAAAGGCAAGTCCCTGAACAGAGATTCAAGTAGGATTGCAGACAGCTGAGGCTGGCAATCTGGTACCTTGAGATCTCTGGGGGTCTTGGGTCCTTTGGGTAGGAAAGGGTGGGTTGTGGCGGGTCAGCCAGCCCCCCCTTCCTCCACATATGGAGTTGGCAAAGATAGATGACATTGACACAGGCTAAATCATAGATTTATATAATTTCAGAGTTGGAATAGTAGGGTGGCCACGTGCCCTGTGCTACAGAGGACAGTCCTCTGTTTGAAGGCATCCTCTATTTGAAGGTCTGTGTCTTGCCCCTGCCCATGGGCAAAGCGTTATAGCAGTAAGTATGTGAGGGGAGGGGGGAGTGTGAGAGGAGTGTGGAATATTGAGATGTCTGCTGATTGGCTGAAAGAGTGAGAAAGGGGGGGTGAGGCCTGTGTTATATAAGCAGTGGGTGGTGCTGTTCAGAGAGAGAGAGAGAACAGGGAGGGGGGGAGAGGATTCTGTAGGGAGTCTGAAGGGGAGTCAGAGAGAGGGGGGGTTTAGAATCTATTAACATTATCAATTTCCCTACCCTTAATTGTAATTAAATAAACTTATTTCATTTTTAAAAATTAAAAGGAGTGGTCTGAATAAGTTACCCTGAAGGGGTTGGTGGCAGCGGAGGAGCAAAGAGAGTGTCAATTTTTGAGGCACTTGCAGAGGTGCTGGGTTGGACAAGGTGAGAAGGCAGATGGAGGGAGGAGGCCTGACAGGTGGTGGCAGCATCGGGATTTGACCGTAGTAAAGCTTCGGGTTCGAATCACAGTGAGGAGGTGTCACAGACAGTCTGCTTAGTCCAATTCTGGTTTAAAGGAACATATGTTACATTGCACATAATACATTACAATCAAAATGGAAGCAACAAGCAGTCATGCTTTTGCACTATTCCATCTGTGGTTCCACTTTGAGCACATTTAAAAAAAAAAAAAATTGTCAGGAGGCATCATTGCATCATTGCATGTTCTGTTTATATTTGCAAGGCAATTTCTGCTTCCATGAAGACGAGCAGCGTGTAAGGGCACGCAGGAACATCTTACTGTGAGAGTGTTACAGTGCGAACAGCACTGTGTAGGCATCAGGTTAGGTGTTCAAACCCTCTAGGCATGGGTTTTACTGACAATTACCCAGAGTTACCAGCATACAAGAGGCTTTATTTGAGGAACAATGAAACAAATTCATGGTAAACTGAAGTCTGGGATGAATGCGGTTAGAACTAGTAATCTTCTAAACCCATTTCCATGCTGCTAATCCCATCTATCTCCCACCTTCCCTCTCATAGGAACATCGGAAGCTGCCTTATACTGAGTCAGACCCTTGGTCCATCTAGCCCAGTGTTGTCGACACTGACTGGCAGCCATGGCTCTCCAGGGTTGCAGACAGGCATTTTTCCAGCCCTCCCTGGAGATGCCAGGGATCGAACCTGGGACCTTCTGCATGCAAAGCAGATGCTCTGCCCCCAACTGTCATTCCATGCTCCCCACAACTGCACCCTCCTGCTTACCCTTAACATTGCATAGTGCAAGCCATTTCCTCCCCACTCCCTTCTAAACACTGTCCCCAAATATGGTCCAATACATTATAGTATGGGCTTCTCTGCAAGCTACTTCCCCACTAAAACAAAGCATATTCTGCACATTTTCCCATAAGATAACTATGTTTGCAATGCATGCATGTTTTGTTTGCAAGTCACATCACAAAATTCAGAAAAGATGAGAATATTGCCAGATAACTGCCTTCTGATTTGTGTGTAGGTTCAGGACATGAAAATTTGGCATTAAAATAGGAATTTCTCACCCATCCCTAAAATTTGTACCACTCTGCTAAGAACGTATGAAGAGCTATGCTGAATCAGACCAAAGACCTATCTAGTCCAGTATTCTGTTCATACAGTGGCCAAAACATCCGCCTGTGGGAAGCCCACAAGTAGGACATGAGTGCAACAGCACCCTCCCACCCAAGTTCCCCAGCAACTGCTGTACATAGGCACACTGCCTCTTATACTGGAGGTAGCATAGAGCCATCAGGACTAGTAGCCATTGATAGTTTTTTATCCTCCATGAATTTGTCTAACCCCCTTTTAAAGCCATCCAAAATGGTGGCCATCACCACATCTTGTGGTAATGAATTCCATAGTTTAATTATTGCACTGTGTGAAGAAATACTTTATCTGTCCTGAATCCCCCACCATTCTTCTTCATGGGTTAACTCCTGGTGATTTCTCACTATTGGTTGAAAAAGCAACATGGCTGTGATTAAAGCAATAAGCCATGAGATGACATGGGAAGTTTAAGCTGACAGAATGTTGAGTCAGCCAAGCCAAATGGTGTGGTTGGCCTTTTAATAATACGTTGTGTGGGGGTAGTGGCACATTTTTCTGTTTCTTTTCTAAAATATCCCAGTTTAAAAATAATCTGTTTTTCGGACTCAAATACAACTCAGTGATTCATCATTCCTGCAGGAAATTAAACGGGATCACACCTGTGCTTGACGATAGCCTAGGTTCTTGCCAACATGCCTCATGATCAGGAAAAGGGAAGTAAAGTTGATTCATCAGTCCCAGCATGGGCCAGACCTGCAGCCACTAACACAGTCTTGGAGTTTGGGACCTTAGCGACAACATCTCTGCAAAGCTGAAATTGCTTCAAATAGGTTCAGAATCCAAGGCTTGAACCACTGGAATTTCTCACTACTCAGTTCACTGAGGGGACAGTGAGAACAGAAGTTATTGTTGGACTCCAACTCCCAACATCCCTGGCCATTGGCCATACTGCCTAGGATGGGACTTGGAGTCCAACGACATGTGGAGGGTCTCAGGTTCCCCACCCTTGACATAGGGTATAAGAACATAGGAAGCTGAATTATACTGAGTCAGACCATTGGATCATACAGCTCATTATTGTCTGCACTGACTGGCAGTGGTTCTCGAGGGTTTCAGATGAGTGTTTTCCCCAGTCCTACCTGGAGATGCTGGGGATTGAACTTGGGAATATGGGACCATCTGCATGTAAAGCAGGTGCTCTATCGTGGAGCTACTGGCCACAGCTTTATTGGTTACAGCATACACCAGCGTTCCCAACCTGGTGCCCTCCAGATGTTTTGGATTTCAAGTCCCATCAGACCCAGTCAGCATGGCCAATGGTTAGGAAGGAATTTTGGGAGTTGTAGTCCAAAACATCTGGCGGGCAACAGGTTGGGGAAGGCTGCCACACACAGTTTAGCATGGCTTAGGACAAGGATCCAAGCATCAGACATCCGGACTGGTGTTGGGAAATGTTGGTGAGATGAAGACAAGCTCTGGCCCATCATGGCATGAACCCATACCAGAGGCCATCACCACCAACCTGGGTGTGTCTCAAGCCCCCAGTCTGGGCTGGGCCTTGAAGTGACTCCCCAAGAATCCTTAAGGGGATCTGCAGTGAGGAGCAGGGAAGTCACCCCCATTTCCCCCAGCAATAGACCTTCAATCCAACTAGTAAAGGATCTGAAAATGGCCAAACAGATGGTTCTGGGAAGCCCAGAAGAAGATCGTGGAAGTAGTTGCCTTCTTCCGCTGTTGGTCCCCAGCAATTGGTATTCAGTGACATATTGTCTCTAAAGAATTTAGCTGTCCATTTAGAAACAGTCACCAATGGATTTAAAAGTGTCTAATCCACTTTTAAATCCATCTAAGTGATCATCACCACATCTAGTAACAGTGAGCACCATAAATTAGTTATACATTTTGTGAAGGAGGATATTCTTTTGCTTGTCCAGAATCTCCTGCCAATCAAATTCATTGGGTGACTCCCAAGTTTTAGTTTTATGAGACAGGAGAAGAACATTCTCCCATTTTCTACACACTCATACCTCCTTTCTCACACAACACAAGGTGTTTAGCTGGAAATGCTTGGGATTGAAGCTGGGATATTCTAAATACAACACATGCATTCTACCACTGAGCTATGCTTCCTCCTGCTGCAGTTTATCCTCATCAACATTATCAGCATATGGAGACTTTGCAAGCAATGTCAAGCAATAGCCGGGCTTGTTTATTTTGTCCTCTGTTCACACAAGCCTCGGCCTAGCATCCATCTTGAAAAAATAGCTTGAGCGCTGGAGCATGCTCAGTCTTAACTTTTCTAAACAAACGAATCTGCCTTTTGGCCACAAGCTGCCAACGATATTAACATATCTGACAGCTGCTTTTTCCTATAAAGATCTATGCAGCTTGAAACCCACAGATCTTTAGAGATCCTGTCTTAGGGTAGCCAGGTGTCCTAATTTACAGAAGACACTCCTCAGCTGGAAGGGCTGTCAGAAGACAGTCCTCTGTTTGAAGACAGTCCTCTGTTTGAAGGGCTGCCCAGTCCAAGTCTGGTGTAAAGATCAAAATCATCAGAAGGAAGAGCTGGGCCTTGAAGTTGTCCATCAACAGTGAGCACCTGGACAACAGACTACAGGTCACTTGGCCACAGTATTGTGTATTATGGTGAGTCGTATTGTATTTCTATTTAAATCAGGGTGTTGAACCTCGGGCCTACGGGCTAAATCTGGCACACCTGAGGTCCAATCCCAGCCTTCCAGGGTTCTCCAGGTGGCCATGCCCCCGTCCCCTGGCCCCACCCACTTTCCCCCAACCACCAATCATTTAGTGGATGAGCTTTTTTCCCCCATTCTAAAAGGCTGAAGTGCCTTTCCTAGGGCTTAGTTGTTGGCAGAGAGAGCTGTAAGCTAAAATGTGCTGGTGTTTGTTTATTTATTTTGGTATTTTGGCCGTACCCCTTTTCTCTTTGGCCCCACCCAGCACTGGAATGCAGCCGCCCGCCGCCCACCCCCCGCCCCCCGCCCCCCACCCCCCGAGAGTGTCTCCAAAATTAGATTCATCCCTCAGACTGAAAGAGGTTTGAAACCCCCAATTTAAATGATAATAGTGATTTCTAATTCGTGTCTACACGGATCAGTTAGGATTTGAAATTTTATGCAGATCTGTGGCATCTTTTGTTCCCCCTTTTTGGCCAGTGCGTAAGTGGCCACCTTACCCTTTCTCTTTCCACCCACTGTCTTCAGGCATTGAATCGGACTCTGCTTTGGATAGCATCTCTTCTGAGGGCGGGCTTCCCACTTACACGCTCCCTTCCCCTTCCTGCCACATCTCAGCCTCTGGGCTGCCAACAAGGCCTCCTTAGCACCCCCGTTTCTCCAGCTCACCTTACTGAGTGAACTGCTCTTAGCACAGCCTGCCCTCCCTGCCTGCTTCCTTTCAAAGGCCCCCTGCACAGGAGAGCATCTCAAATCATGCAGCCCTCGATACTGAGAGAGCATTTTTTTCATCACTTCTCGGTCCACGGAAATTAATTTTGTTCAAATCAAATGCTGTCAACAGGAAAGTATGTTGGGGTGGGGGGGAAACTGAGGGATATGTAGGCTGGGGCAGAGACCAAGAATGAAAGACAACCCTTCCCCCCCCAAAAAAAGAAAAAACCTCATCACACACACAAACACACGCACACATGTTCTGAGCTCTCTTTTCTCCCACCTGTGCAAAGCCAAAAATGTATCGTCTTCATCACTGGATGGAATGAAGACAGATCTGTCCATCTGGCACTCGGAATGCGATTGGGTTGGAAAACCCTTGCTGTAGTGAAAGATGTCCCAGCTGCTGAATCGGAGGAATTAAACCCAGCATTTATTTTTAGCGGATTCTTGTGTCTTTTTAACTGTTTTTCTTGTATCACTCAGGGCCACCTGAAGTATTAAAGCTAATGCTAGAAACATACCTTGAGATGGGCAACAGAGATACAGGAAAGCTATTTCAGTTGAAGGCAAACACTGATCATATCTCATTTCTTGGCAGATCAGTAATTTTAAAAATAATAACTTTTTACAGACACACATCTCTCAGGCACTGTACTTCGGCTTCTCAGTGCTTCGGCTTCTCAGAATCCCAGGTGAACAACCATGTCTCAGTAGATAAAATTATCCTCAGGAAGGGGGGACCCTTCTCTTAGCACTTCTAGATCTGTCACTCTTGTGTAGGGATGTGTGAGGATTTCATTTGGGGGCTGGAAATCCTGCAGACTAGCCCAGCTTGACCCCCCCCCCCCAAACTCCGTCCCGCTTACCTCTTCCCCTGCTCAACTTGCATTCTCCTGAGTCAAGCCAGGGAAGCAACTTGCGGGTTCCTGGTGGGCCACTGTTTACATAGAAAATGCCTGAAGATACACCTAAAGTGGCCGCAATTTGTGTAATTTGCATTTTCTACGTAAACAGTGGCCCGCTGAGAACCCAAAAGTCTGGCATGCAGCGCGGTGCGTGCCAGCTTTCAGCCCGGCTTGGCAGGCTCAGCGTCCGCTGAGCCGGGTCAGGTCCCAGTGGATCACCCACCCCTACTCTTGTGCATGATGATCTGAGCCAAGTGTATCCCAGGGCAGTGGGTGTGCAAGCAACACATCACCCTATTTACTCAAGTCCTGCAGAGTCCAGTGGCACTTACTTGGCCCCAAGAAACAGTCATGGGGTTACACTTTTAGTTCTGCATTATGCATTGGTTTGGGGCGGGGGTTTGCTAGGTTTAGCAGATGTTCAATGACTGTCATTCTTCAGGCAACATACAAGATTATTATGTATTTATAACATTTATTCATCTGCCTTTCAACACACACACATGCACACACACGCACACCACAGGCACTGACAGCATGTAAGGGTGCAATCCAATGAGGCTGCCTGTAACCCTCCAAACTCGGACGATCACAGGCATCCTATGCATGGCTGGAGGAGCATGGAGGCCATGCAAAACACTTAGGTGGCCAGTTTCGTCCATCTAAGTGTTTGGCTTCGGAACAGGCGGGGAGGAGTGTGAGGTGCCACCAGGATTCTTCGTATGCTAGCAGAGTCTCTGTCTTCCAGGGATGGGGACTCGGACTCGAGGACTCGACTCGTGAGTGGGACTGAGTCCCCCCTCTGACTCGAGTCTGACTCGAGTCCCAATATTTTTAATGGGACTCGAGACTCGACTCGGGACTCAAGACCAAGGACTCGTCAACATCCCTGGGCTGTTGACGAGTCTTCTGGCTGTGCCAGAAGGAGCGCGATCACCGGTGAAGAGCGCATGGAAGCGAGGCGCGCCGCTGCTCAGCCACTACGGACAGCTACCAGGAGCGCAGCCCCAACGATGTGTTGAGATTTATTTTGATTGATGTGTTGTTGTGGGGGGTTAGGGTTAGGGTCAGACATTTTGGGTTTGGCTGCCTCTGCCTGCCTGTTTGGGGTTCACAGCCTCCTCTGCCTGCCTGGTCTCTTCTTAACCAGTTCCACAGTTTGAATTGTCCAATTTGTCCAAGACAAAGGCCTCTGCCTGCCTGCTTTGGGGTTCCCTGCCTCCTCTGCCTGCCTGGTTATTTTGGGTTTGTCTGCCTGGTCTGTTCTTGCCAAAATCAGTTGCAGAGTTTTGAAATAAAAAGGCACACTTGTGCCTAGAATTTATTTAAGCCACACATCTGAAGTAGCCTTATTTTGTTGGGGGAAAACCCCATTGATTTTAATAGGGACTCGTGGAGTCAGCTTTGGGAGTGACTCGGGACTCGGGACTCGGGAGTCACCATTTTGGACCAAGGACTCGGACTCGAGACTCGGGTCCAAAGACTCGTGACTCGACTCGTGACTCGAGACCAAGGACTCTTCAACATCCCTGCTGTCTTCTCCCTTCCCCACCCCCAAAGGCCCATCTTCGAGGTCACTCTTGAGACCTCGGAGCCACAGCCGGGGCAGGTTCTTTCTGCTGTGAGGGCAGGGGGTGGGCGTGGGCGCTCTGAGTCTAGAGTCCCAGCTCCAACCTCAGAGCAAGTTTGTGAGGTCAGTACTGGGAGTCCCAAAAATTCCTATGGCCATCTAGACTCCATCTAGCAGCCATAGGATTGCGCTGACCATGAATCACCCGTAACAGGATAAACTCAATCCATTTGGAAAGGGAACTGATTCCCCCATACAGTGCTGGCTCCAGGTGTTTGAGGGCCCTTGGGCAAGACATCCTCCATGGGCCCACTCCCTCAATGAGACTACCTTCTCACCACCGTTGTCACCAGCCACTCTTGCGCCTCGTCATCTTTCACAAGTGATGCTCATGATTGCCAGGATTCTCTGGACATCGTCTCGCTGCTCGTCTCGTGCCCGATTCCCATTAGCATTTGCGATCACTGCTTGCTTTGCGTGAATGGGGAACCTGCATAAATCGAGCACCAGTTGAACAGGAAGTTGTTGCAAGTTTCCCCAAATTTGTGTAATTTCCCCAAATTTGTGCAAATTTGCGTAACTTTCCTCCATAAACTAAGGCGGGACTGGCTCAGTCTACAGAGGAACTGAATCAGTTGACAACTGATGAATACTTTATGTGGACACGTGCTCAGGCTCAGAGCTTCCAACGGGCCATGCTCACATGCTTTTCAAGCAAAAATGAAATTCTCATACACCCCTATGAGAGGCAGCGAACAAGTAGGCAGTGGCTTCTGCTGCTCACCACCACCTTTGTCTGGGCCTGAGAGAGAGGCAGGTGAACAAGTAGGTTGCAATGGTGAAGAGGAGGAACAACTCCAGGGGGCTCTTTGTCAGTGGGCCTCTGCTGGGGACTGGGCCCTCAGCAGGTTCCCAACCAGCCTACCTTTGGTGCCAGCCCTACCAACAATGGTTTTGTAGCTCACCAGGCACCAGTCAGAGCCAAATATCCCTTCCAGCTGAGGCCAAAGTTATTTTCCTGCCCCAACCATTGCCTCCTTCCTCACATAAGAGAGACCAAAATTATCTCAGTAAGACTACAGAACTGTCTCTGGGTGGCTTTGGGCCACGTTCAGTCCAAAGAAAGCCAGGGCCCTAAACCTCTGTATGACCTGGGTATCGATAGATTAGTGTAGTGAGCTTTCATAGGACACAGGATATTTCTTTGGGCAAACATTTAGTTGTAATTTATTCAAGATGCTCAAGGCTTTTATTCGGTCCATGTTTCAAAGCAAACTCACCTGAGCCATATTTCCCAGACTACTGTGTGGATTGGATTGCAGTCATCCTCTGGATTCCACACTTCTCCAAACTTTGTGTACTGGAAAATGCCAAAACACATATACAAATGTGTATAATTTTGGATAAAATGTGTTCCAAGATGCATATTTTCTGAGAAAATAAATTCAAAAACACATATTTAAATAGAAAATTTCATGCAGATTATATATATATCTATTTTGGGAATGGAGTTTAGCACCATGGATAGCTCCTATAAAACTCAGAAGAAAAGCTGCAATGGATTTGGAGCCCCACTGAAACAGGAGTCACCAGTGGTGTTCTGGAAAATGTTTTTTTTTCCCTTCATCAGGGGCTGTGATTAAAATGAAAATTAAAACATTCAACATTGTTACATTTTATGGTAAAAGTATATGGAAAATGTTTGTTTTACTCCAAACATCCTTAACTAAAACATTACTATATGTTTAAACTGGAACTGTACAGGATGGCCCTTCAAACAGAGGATGGTCCTTCAAGAGAGGTCCTTCTAAGAGAGGACTTCCTCTGTAAAGAGGGCACATGGCCACCCTAGTCCCTGCTGAAACTTGATGGCAGTTTTGGCAACCGTACCTAACGAAAGCAAAAATTGGCCAGATACATCCATTAGCATCACAAACGGCCAGAAAGTCAATGTGCCGATACTGTAGGGCAAAACTCTTTCCTTTTTCTTTTTTAGTAGAAGGTTACAGTCTGCAAAAAAACAAACAAACCCTGGCAAATGTTTCTTTGAAGGATAAAGCTTATGAAACATTAACAGATGTTGTTCTTAACTGACATTTTGGGTGCCTGTATGATTGTGCTTTCCCCCCTCCTTCCCCCACTTCCAGAATATCTTTTGCTAATTGCTAATCCTGCTGTGGGATTCATTACATTCAAGCTCAAGGAAGTTAGGGAGGGGGGTGGAAATAACATGACTCTGCGGGTTTTATTAGCACCTGAAACGATTTGCGGTTTAATTCAGACAGGGCTCAAGAACAGACTTCCCACTTCCCTGCTCCCCGATTAGGATTCCAGTTCCCTTCGAATCGAAAATGGATGTCATATCAGTTCTGGTGATCTCAAAAAACAACTAAACATTTCAGCCACCTGTAGGCTAAATTATTTCTTCTATAAACAAATCCAAAGCAGGTATATCTAGTCTACCAGACCGGGGAAGCTGCAGAAAATCTGGCCTCTTTGTTAAACTCGAGCAGCTGGTGTTCCAGGAAAAATGCCAAAAGGGCTTCGGGGCTACTTTTGCCATCTTAAACCCTGACATGTAGCAACTTCTGTCAAGCCAGCAGGCTGACACAAGCACTTCCTACCCCCCTGGGAGAACTTGGCTATCCTAGCCTTCTCAGATCCAATCTCAGCAAAATGTGATGGGTGGTTGTCAAAGGCAGTGCCGGTTCCAGGTTTTGGAGGGCCCTTGGGCAAACCACCCTCAATGGGCCTCCTCTTTCAGTGAGTCTTCCTTCTCACCACCATTGTCACCAGCTGTGCTTGCCCCTCATCTTCTTTCTCACCATTGCTGCCACTTGCTTGCAGAGAGGCAGTGAGCATGTGGGTTGTGGCATCTACTGGTCCACTTTCTCACCACCACCATTGTCTGGGCCAGAGTGAGAGGAAGATGAACAAGCAGACTGCAATGGGGAAGAGGAGGAACAAATCCAGGGGCCCTTGTCAGTGCTAGAGTGTGGGCCCTTGGCAGGTGCCCAACGATGCCTACCCTTGACACTGGCCCTGGTCAAAGGTTCCTATTTGTCCAGATCTCCTACCTGGACATGAGCTCTTTCTCCAGTTCCAGGGTAGCAAAACAACACAGAGGGTCCTTGCACTACGTGTCAATATCTCATTTCTGGAATACCATCTTTCTTCAACAGTCCAGGCATAGCAAATATGAGGCCTGGTTGTCAAACTGCTCCTACCTACCTGCACACTTCTCTCCAGCTCAGGGGTAATGAAAAGTATCTCAGGAGCACTTGTGCCAATCTCATTGGTTATGAGAAATGGCTACATGTCAGGATTAGAGCTGATCCGAAATTTCACAGAAGATCAGCTTTTCCCACTGAGACTTTTCTTTCTTTCTTTTTTTCTTTTCTCACTCCCCCAGAAAAAATGAAGGCCCCTTTGCAGAATTTTCTCTGAATATCCTCCTCCATTTTTTTTGTGATGGCTGCCATTTTCCCTGCACAATGCCCCAGAATGACACCAGGTCTGGGGCATTGTGGAAGATGCAACATGGCGGCCAGGTTGTCAACACTGTTGCTGCTAGTTGCAGTGGTGGCAACAACAAAGATAGGAAAGAAGAAAGAAGCTTTGCTACCACTAATAGTGAGTCCCATCTCTGAGGAATGGCTGGAGAATTTCTCCTCCCGCTGGAAAACGTTGGGGAAATTGCCCCGCTCCTATCCCAATTTCTCTGCCCACAAATAGAATGGAGAATTTCCAGAGGCCATTTGCACAGAGCTCAGTCAGGAGCTCCTGCCTGCAATGTAACCTTTCTTTCCAATCCAAGCATAGCAAATGGAAGGTCTGGTTGTCAAAAATCTATTCTTGTCCTGATCTCCCACCTGGACAATTAGTTGTTTCTCCAGTTCAGGGGCAGCAAAAGGTGGTCCTTGTGAAGATGGGACTTGTAGTAGCTGAGACTTTAGAAGAACCCCTGTTAGACGTCCCTTCCTCCCCCCCATTGCTGTTTAGCTAACGGATTTTTACTGTAGTCTTTGGAATGTACTGGGAGGCTGTTTGGGAGCACCTGGGAGATAAGGGTGAGCTGCAGAGCTGGAAAGCAAGGTCAGGCGTTAATTGGGATGAAGTCATGAGAAAGTGTTTACAGCTGAGAAAGGGCGGGGGCCCCTCCTTCGACAATTAGGGAGACAGGATTGGTGAACGCTGGGCGGGAAACTGGACCCTGGTGACAATAAAGGAGCTAGGGGAAAAGGCTTCGGGGTTCTTCCATTGGGGCGTGGATGCTGGGAAGTTCCATCTGGGCAGGTATGCCACTCTGACAGGGTAGCTAAGAAAAGCTAGGCCTGGTTTGACTTACTTTGTTCCTGCAGACTCTTGGGGTTTGTTTTTATGTTCTTTTAGAGTCCCTTTTTATTCCCATTCCCTTTCCCTCACAACAACTACCTCACCCCCTTTTCCCCATTACCTTCTTTTAGCCCTTTCTTATAAGGGATTATTTTACTTATATTGGACACTTGGAGACCCTACACTGACTAATTTGTTATTCTTACTTTTAATAAAGTCTCCAACTTAATCTTGGTGTGTGTTCCTTTTTGAAAGGTTGGGGCTGCTACACCAGTTTGGTGTATGGGACCTTGGGAGGTGTGTGCCAGTCCAGGGAACTTTGGGACTGTGGCCTGCCCTGCAGGGTTGGCGTAAGGTCAGCCTCCTTCACATGGTGGCTTAGCGGTGGGATTTTGCAGCCCACCTGAGGAACATTTGTGTGTCAAACCAGGCAAAGGTTTGTTATTTTCCAGATAGGGAAAAGTTGTTAGGGCAGAAATGGAGTCTGCTCTGTTGGATCAGGACCGACCCCTGCTGGGAGCAGAGGCGGTAGACGATCTGCCGGTGTTGGACCGGGAGGACATTTTACCAGTTGAGGCTCTTCGAGTTGCCCCTCCTATTGAAGTGACTGTCGATTGGGAAGGCGCGGAGGGCGAAGAGAGAAGGGTGTCGATCCCATCTCGCTTGGCAGACTGGATGGTGGAACCTAGGGGTCGAGAGGAGATCCCCAGGTCTCGGAGGTGGAGCACGGGCAGTGGCAGTGACCAGGGAGAGGAGGAGGGAGCGACAGCGGTTCTCCTCCGGCGGACCCGGAGGATCCCGAATCTGTCTCGTCCCAGATCTACTTCCAAGGAGAGAGAGAGACGAAACGACCTGTCTCGCCCCAGGCCTACATCCAGAGAAAGAGAATTACAAAAGCAAGTTGACCTTCTGCAGAACCAGTTGGCAAAACACACTGGAACTGTTCGTCCTGAGAAGCCAAACTTCAAGGACCTGCCTCGTTTCCATGAGGGGCAGGATCCGTTGGAATATTTGGGCTTGTTTGAAATTGCCTGCGAAGATGAGCGTATTCCCCGTGGCAGCTGGATGTCGGCCCTTCGATCACGAGCCTCAGGCTGTCTGGCTCAACTGTTGTACAGCGTCCCGCGTGAGGATACGCATAATTATGGACAGTTTAAGGAACTGGTCAGACAAACTTTTTGCCTTTCGGCCGAGAGGTGTCGGCAACGTTTCAGAGAGATTAAAGCTGAGCCCGGGGAGGGTTTTGTCTCCACGGCAACGAGGCTGCGGAGGTCCCTGGATTTATGGCTGGAGACGGCTCAAGCTGTCTCCTTTCGAGATTTGCGAGAGCTGGTGGCCTTAGAACAGTTTTATGCCGTTCTCCCCGAAGGAAGGGCAGCGCTGGTGAGTGACCAGCGGCCCACCAATCTCCGGCAAGCGGCGCTGCTTGCGGACCAGATGGGAGTTTATCGGAAGGGGGGAAGCAGCAATCGAACCACCCCAGCCAAGCCGGCGGGAGGCGGCGGGAAGAGTGAAACATCCAATCCAACTGGAGGAGGAATCGGGCCCAAAGCTACTTCAACCCCGACGACGACCGGATGCTTCTACTGTAAATTGGAAGGGCATCTGCGTCGGGACTGCCCCAAATTAAAGGCCAAGTTGCAAAAAGAAACAGCTGCTAAAGTGGGTGCTGTGAGACCGGTGCCTCTCGATGACTCCCCCGGAGAAGCCTCAGATTGGAGTGAGGTCAGCGAGGGAGAGGGAGAAGATCCAGCCCCACGTATCCCGGGAAATGGAGTAGCGGCCCGGCATTCACCGTCACAGAAGAGAAAGGAGCCGGCGATGGCTTTGGTTCAACCGGGACAAGTCAAGTGGAGCCAGCTACAATTCTGTGAGTCTCTTAAAATTAATGGGCAATGGGGACAGGGTTGGAGAGACAGTGGGGCTGCCCTTTCCGCTATTGACCGGAGTCTGGTGAAGCCAGGACAGATGCTAGAGGGACAATTTTTTACCATCACTCCTTATAACTCTCCCCCCATTGCCATGCCTTTGGCTAGAATACCGTTAGAATACAAAACTGGAAAGGAGAATTGGATTTGTTAGTACATGAAACTGAATTTACTACGTTTCTTATTGGAAATGATCTGGCTTTTTGGCCAGTCAAGCCCCTGTTTTAGCGGTGACTCGGAGTCAGACAATTAAGAAGAAGCAGGCCTCCCCAGACCCCGCATTCCCTGCCCCGATAGTAGAATCTTGCCCCCCGGCTGAGGGAGAGGCGACAGCTACGGACAGACGGGCAGGGGAGGGGGATGGAGACCCAGCAGAGCCAGAGTCAGCTAAACAGCAGAGAAAAGATTTATTGCTGGCAGGCGAAGAGGATGTGGACCAGAAAGAATTTGTGTTTCCCCTTCAGCCTGGGCCCGAAGAGCTGGATGGGCCTTTGGATCTGTTAGAAGAATGTCAACAGAAAGGAGGGATAGAAGAAATACCCTGGCCTTTAACTTTGCCCCTACAGCAACGCCAAGGATTGCAGCAATTAATTACAGATTTTGCTCCTTTGTTTTCCAGCATTCCAGGGAGAACGACGTTAGTACAACATGCCATTCCGACAGGGGAACATGCCCCCGTGCGCTCCTATCCCTATCGAGCAACCGGCCGACATGCAGAAATTATTGAACAGGAATTACATTCTATGTTAGATCTGGGTGTTATTAGACCGTCCCAGAGCATGTGGTCTTCTCCTATTGTACTGGTGAGCAAGAAGCAGTCCCAAGAAGTGAGATTTTGTATAGATTTTAGGAAAATTAATGAATTGACACATCTAGACCCCTACCCCATGCCCAGAGCAGACCATCTGATAGAACAACTGGGAACAGCCAAATACATTACCACTTTGGACTTGACTAAGGGATATTGGCAGGTGCCTCTGGCGGAAGAGGATGCCCATAAAACTGCTTTTGTTACCCATAAAGGGCTATTCGAGTTCACCGTCCTTCCGTTTGGGCTCCAATCGGCACCATTAACCTTCATGCGTCTAATGGATAAACTGTTGAATGGGCTGGGGGCCTTTGCCTGTGCTTATTTAGATGATTTAGCCATTTTTTCGCAGACTTGGGAAGAGCATCTGGATCATCTTCGACAAGTGTTCGAGCGGCTTACAGAAGCTGGGTTAACAATAAAAGCTCAAAAATGTCAATTTGGTTTGGGGGAGGTGGTGTACCTTGGCCATAGGGTGGGGAGTGGAAATATTAAGCCTTTGGAAGCAAAGTTGGAAGCCATCCGAGATTGGCCTGTGCCCCAAACTAAGAGACAAGTTCAATCTTTTCTGGGGCTAGCTGGCTACTATCGGAGATTTGTACCACATTACAGTACTATTGCCGCGCCTTTGACGGACTTGTGTCAGAAAAGAAAACCAGTGCGAGTAATTTGGACAGAAAGGTGTCAGCAGGCCTTTGACCTTCTTAAAGACAAATTAACGGCAGCACCCATCTTGAGAGCCCCTGACTTTTCCTCTCCTTTTGTGTTACAAACAGATGCATCGGCAACTGGGGTTGGGGGTGTGCTGTTACAGGAGGGACCAGATCGGCAACTGCTGCCAGTGGCCTATTTAAGTAAAAAGTTGATCCCTCGGGAAAGAAATTTGTCCACCATTGAAAAAGAATGTTTAGCCATTGTGTGGGCTTTGGGGAAATTACGGCCTTACCTTTGGGGGAGGTCGTTTCAATTACAAACGGATCACTCTCCTTTGTGTTGGCTGAACAAAATGAAAAATTCGAATGGGAAATTGTTACGGTGGAGTCTGGCCTTACAAGATTATACATTTTCCGTAGTTCATATTAAGGGGAGGGAAAATGTATTGGCTGATAGCTTGTCTCGGATTCACACTGAAGAATAAGTAGAGGATGAGGTCTGGCAGGAATTCCCTCCCAGTCTCATCTCCTTAAAAGGGGGGATGTGAAGATGGGACTTGTAGTAGCTGAGACTTTAGAAGAACCCCTGTTAGACGTCCCTTCCTCCCCCCCATTGCTGTTTAGCTAACGGATTTTTACTGTAGTCTTTGGAATGTACTGGGAGGCTGTTTGGGAGCACCTGGGAGATAAGGGTGAGCTGCAGAGCTGGAAAGCAAGGTCAGGCGTTAATTGGGATGAAGTCATGAGAAAGTGTTTACAGCTGAGAAAGGGCGGGGGCCCCTCCTTCGACAGTTAGGGAGACAGGATTGGTGAACGCTGGGCGGGAAACTGGACCCTGGTGACAATAAAGGAGCTAGGGGAAAAGGCTTCGGGGTTCTTCCATTGGGGCGTGGATGCTGGGAAGTTCCATCTGGGCAGGTATGCCACTCTGACAGGGTAGCTAAGAAAAGCTAGGCCTGGTTTGACTTACTTTGTTCCTGCAGACTCTTGGGGTTTGTTTTTATGTTCTTTTAGAGTCCCTTTTTATTCCCATTCCCTTTCCCTCACAACAACTACCTCACCCCCTTTTCCCCATTACCTTCTTTTAGCCCTTTCTTATAAGGGATTATTTTACTTATATTGGACACTTGGAGACCCTACACTGACTAATTTGTTATTCTTACTTTTAATAAAGTCTCCAACTTAATCTTGGTGTGTGTTCCTTTTTGAAAGGTTGGGGCTGCTACACCAGTTTGGTGTATGGGACCTTGGGAGGTGTGTGCCAGTCCAGGGAACTCTGGGACTGTGGCCTGCCCTGCAGGGTTGGCGTAAGGTCAGCCTCCTTCACAGTCCTTATGCCACCAGTCTCGCTTGGTTGTGCAAAATTAGTATATGTCAGGCTCACCTTCTTCGTATGCTATCTCTTTCTCTAGTTAAAGCAAAATTATTATTATTATTATTATTATCATCATCATCATCATCATCATCTAATTTAATGGCGCTTAATAGTATTTAATGGCACGATGGTGTATTTATGTCAGCTGCTTGAACAGGTCTAGTTAATATACTGAAATTGTTTTAGCTGTGGGCAGCACAATGCTAGGGATGTGCGTGGAACTCGATTGGGGGGTGGAAGCGGGGAGAACTTGCCCCACTCGACCCCCTGAGCTCCACACAACTTACCTTTCCCTGGCTTGGCACAAGTCCCCATGAGAGGAGCCAGGGGAAGCAGCTTCCAGGTCCCCGGCGTGTCACTTCCAGGTCCCCGGCACTGCATTTTTTATACATAAAAACCAAGATAAAACACCTTAAAACACCCGCAATGTGCTATTTGTGGCAGTTTAAGGTAGTTTACCTTGGTTTTTACATAAAAAACGCAGCGTGGGGGACCCAGAAGTGATGCGCCCGGGACCCAAAAGTGACACCCGGAAGTCCGCCAAGCACCTCGCCAAGCACCTCAGCTGGTGCTTGGTGAGGCGTTTGGCAGATCGTGCGGCGGGGGCGCTCGCTGAGCGTCCAGCGAGGTGGGGGATGGGCAGTTCGCCCACCCCTAGCTAAGGCCACTAGACAGCGTCTAGACCAGTGTTATGCTGGCTGGGGCATGCTGGGAGTTGTAGGCCAAAAACATCTGGGGACCCAAGGTTGGAGAACACTGGTCTAGATGGTCATAAGATTATTTGGAATCCCAGATCCGACCTCAGAAACTCACAGCTCACACAATGAAACTCACTGGGTGACTTTGGGACAGTCACAGAGTCTCAGCCTAACCGACCCCACAGGGTTGTTGTGAGGATAAACCGGAGAGGAGGAGGAGGAGTACTATGTAAGCCGCCTTGGGTTCCTTGAAGGAAAAAAGGCAGGGTATAAATGTAATAAATAAATAAATAAATAAACAGCTGGTGTGGAAAGAACTGTGCCAGCTGCTTCTCCAAGGTCACAAATGCAGCCTCGGAGAAGGGGTTTGGGGGTATTCCAGTGGGCGGGGGGGAGGCGGGTGCCACCGTGCTGTGAGGAGGTATCCTGGTGGCACCTCAGCCTCCTTCCCCGTGCTCCGAGGTGCAACATTTAGACAGTCTAAATCGGCCATCTAAGTTTTTTACAGGGCGGGAGGAGCACAGAGGCAAACTTCGCCTCTGCACTCTTCCCACCTTGCAGGGGATGCCTGTAATCCTCTGAGTTTGGAGGGCTAAGGGGCATCCAGATTGGATTGTGCCCTAAATGGCTTTAAATTTTGTATAGTAGTAACGCATTTTATGTGGTATTTTCTTGTATTTGTCTTCTGTGTTTTTGTGTATTGTTGTGAACCCCCCAAAGAGCTTCAGCTATTGGGTGGTATAGAAATTAATTAATTAATTAATTAATTAATCATCCTCACCATCATCAATTTGGCTATTTTTATAATGCCATCATTGTACATGGCACTTTTTCTGAGCAACGTAAGTAAGAGAGAAGTCCCTCATCCAGTTTAATTTTAGACCAGGGGACAAGAAGACAGAGGAGATTAAACCCAGAATGAATTCGATCTGATCTAGTTACACATACTTAGGCTTTGTTTTGTTTGGGGATGAGAATTAAGGGGTTCAGTCTTGGGTTTTGATCTAGGAGGGTGAGGCAGTTGATGGAAGAAATACAGGGAAATATTATGACTTCCCCCACCCCCCTTTTGTAAAAAATCACTACTTTCCAGCAAGTCCGCCATCAGCATCTGGTATGGCGGGGCAAATTCCAGGGCCCGCAGACTGCAGAGGGCAGTGGAGGCTGGTGACTCCTATTTCGGCGGGGCTCCTAATCCAATCCACTGCACGTTTTATCTGGAGCTTTATCGGAGCTATCCAGGGTGCGGCGCTCCATCCCCAAAATAGGCTTGCCACCGTGGAGCACCGTGGATAGCTCCTATAAAGCTCAGAATAAAACCTTCAATGGATTAGGAGCCCCGCTGAAATAGGAGTCACCGGCCTCCACTTCCAGAGAGCCCACTTCAGCTGACACCTCCCTCACTTTGAACTTAAAAAAAAAAAATGTTCTGGCCTATCCCTTGGTTATCCTCAATCACCGCCCACCCCCTGACAGAGGGCACAGAGGATAGGAAGATAGCCTCACCCAGGGCTTCTCTTCGGAATTGTGTTGTATTCAGCGATTCCCACCCATCCCTGCTCCTGCCTGCCACTGCTGCCACACTCCGCCAACCACTAGTAAGTTTGGGGTGGCCACCAGGGTGGTGCTGGGGGCACCTTTCCCAGGTTCCCTCCAACGTGGTGCTGGCTTTGCTTGTCAGGATCTTCACCTTGGACAGTAGCTCCTTTTAGGGTGGCCACTTGTGGATTACCCCAGAAAGAGGAAATGCATCCCCCCCCAAAAAAAGAGGGCACAAATTTGCATAAAATGTGCATGTGATGATTTATATGCAGAGGTGCGTGCAAATTTGGAGATTATTATTGCAATTTAAATAGAAATACAGTAAATCTCACCATAGTGCAGAAGGCTGAGAGCAGGTGACCTGTTTGGTCTGCTGCCCAGGTGCTCACTGCAGATGGGCAACTTCAAGATGCCCGAACTCTCCCTTCTTATGGTTCTTTATCTTTGATCTGGAATTGGACGGGACGGCCCTTCAAACAGAGAACACCTTCAAATAGAGGACAGTCCTCCTGCAGCCTTTCAAATAGAGGACCGTCCTTTGCCAAACAGGACATATGGTCACTCTAGCTCCTTTTACAGCTCACGGGGTGTCATTTCTCTTGTGCCATAACCCTGCAGCAGCCATTCTGAGTTGGAGGGAAGGCCCCATGCGACAAATGAGTAACACTGCATTTTTCATTGCCCGAAAAAGATCAGTCTAGAAAAGCACTTTATGAAAGATGCATGCCAGGAAAGGGTAACATCAGGATCAGCACTTAACTCCGGACTTTTTCATGTGTAATGAGGAAGAGACGTTAGCATGCCAGGAGCTCTCAACAGACTCAGCATGTCTCCAGGCACATCCAGTTCCAATTAGACATTTCCCAAGTAACAGGCCCACACAAGTAAGGAGAACATGGCTCCAAGCAGACCCGGGCATGGCACATGTATATATTTCCTAAAGGTAGTATAATCAAGGGTGGTTATATTTACATCTGCTTGGGTGAGCAGGTCCCAAAGAGAAAAGAAAGGAGCAGGGAAGCAACAATCATTGGTTCTCCCAAGAGAAACCGTGCTGCCTCCATTCTTTCTTTAAAATAAACTTTTCACAAAAGAAGAGTGAGAAGGATGGGCAAACGAGCGATGTTTGAGAGCGCAAGGATTCTCCGAACATCATCTCGCCGCTCATCTCATGTCCAATTCCTGTCCGTGATCACTGCCCACTCTGCATAAATAGGAACTTGCACAAATCATGCAGTGATCAAAATGGAGATTTGCGCAGATCTCCCAAAATTGCCAAATTTGTACAAATTTCCTCCATAGACTAAAGCGGGGGTGTGATTCAGTCTACTGAATTGTTTAGCTTAGAAAAAAGGTGAGTGAAGGGAGACATGTATAGAGGTGTACAGAATTATGCACAGTGTGGAGAAAGTGGACAGGGAGACATGTTTCTTCCTCTCTCATTAATACTAGAACCCAGTGGGGGTCATCCCATGAAGGTGATTGGTGGGAGATTCAGGACAGATCAAGGGTAGGACTTCTTCACACAGCCCATAGTTAAACTATGGAATTCACTTCCACAAGATGTAGTGATGGCAGCCAACTTGGATGGCTTTAAAAGGGGGTTAGACAAATTCATGGAGGATAAAACTATCAATGGCTACTAGTCCTGATGGCTATATGCTACCTCCAGTATCAGAGGCAGTGTGCCTATGTACACCAGTTGCTGGGGAACACGGGCGGGAAGGTGCTGTTGCACTCATGTCCTGCTTGTGGGATCCCAGTGGGTAACTGGTCAGCCACTATGTGAACAGAGCGCTGGACTAGATGAACCCTTGGTCTGATCCAGCATGGCTCTTCTTATGTTCTTATGTACTGAGGACATTTGTGCAGATTAGGAAAGTTATACAAATTAATTAGGAAAGTTGTGCAAATTATGAAATTTGAGCAAATTGGACCAGGAATCAGGAATGAGATTAACACGAACAGGTGTTCGACGATTTGCAAATATTTTCAGCAGACGCATGCTCGGGCTCACATTCAGAACTTTGAACGCGGCATGCTCACATGTTTGGCAAGCAAAACCAAAATTCTCATACATTCCTAGAGGGATGCCAATACTGAACCAATGAACTTGCGGCATCCACCAAAAGCAAGGGTGGGGAAACCTGTGGCCCTCCCAAATGGCATTGGACTCTGCCTTACAGCATTCCTGACCATTGGCCATGCTAGCAGGGGCTGAGGGGAGTTGAACTCTTAACAACTTGTGGAAGGCTACAGGTTTCCCATACCTGACCCAGTACATGCAGGGGAGCCATGTACGAACTGCCAAAAAAAAAAAAGAGAGAGTAAAACACATCTCCAAAGACGAGGACAAAAGATAGCACCATTTTGCATAAAATTTGCATGTGTTAATTGATATGTATAGATGCACATTTTGGGAAAAAAATATTGTAACTTAAATAGAAATACAGTACATCTCACCCTAGCGCAGAAGACTGTGAACCAGGGGGCCCGTGTGCCTGCCCGTTCGGTCCGTTGTCTGGGTACTAGCTGCGGATCATAGGCAACAGTTCTTCTTGTGGTTCATTCTCTTAAACCGGAATTGGACAGGACAGCCCTTCAAGTTCAAATACAGAAGGCCTTCAGATAGAGGATGGCACTCTTTGAAAGAGGACACATGCCCCCCCCCAAGTATATGTGAAAGATACACTCGCTTCTATCCTGCTCTTCCTACAAGGATTTCCGGGCAGTAGCTTGGCAGTGATTCCACTTGATTCTCTGGATCCAGCGACCCTGTAGGTTAGGCTTAGACAGGGTTGGGGGAATTCAGCCCAAGGGATGAATTCTGTTTTGGAGAAGCTCTCGGGGGCAGCATTCCAGGGGTGGGCAAGGCTGAAGGCAAAGGGGGCGTGGCCAAGGGGTGGGGCAAAAATACAAAAAAAAAATAATCCCAGGCATATTTTAGCTTAAAGCTCTTAGTGCCAGTAGCTGAGCTTTAAGAGAGGCATTTCAACCTTTTTAGAATAGGGGGGAAACTGCACATATGCCGGGAAGCCACCATATGATTGGTGTATGGGGGAAAGGGGGTGTGGTCAGAGAAGGGGAGTGGCTATCTGGGGAAACCAGGTGGGCCAGTTTGGCTTCCAGGACTGAGGTTTTCCACCTCTGGTCTAAGAAAAGGATCCTGGCCCTCACACAGACAGTCTTATGGGAGAGCAAGGATTTGAACCCAGGCCACTGTAATCCAACCCAGAGTGTAGCCTTACTCAGAAATGGTTCTCCACACATATTGGGGGAGCACGACTTTCCCTCCTTGGCCCCGTGCGTGACATTGCACGCTGCACCAGCCCCACCTCCCACTTCGAAGCATGGAGCACGGAGCTCTGCAAAAGAGCATTGACTCTCACTGAGCTGAATGCACATAGGTGCTCCACACCAACAGGACCTCTGCACAATATGGAGTCTCAGTCATGTGGATGGCCTACGCACATGCAGCCGAACATGAGTGGGCACCCCTTTGCAGACATCAGCACTGAACACATGGACCTCGGAGGCAGAAGTGGGGCAGACCTGAGCGTGGAGGAGAATTTCTGAGGTAGGTTCTCTCTACCATTGGCCATCATCTGAATTGGACCTCAGTAGGGCTCCAAAAGTAGAAAGCCAGAAGGAGAGTTACATTCTTTGGCAGATGATGTACAAGATAGTTCTTTAGAGCAGGAGTGGGCAACCTTTTGGCCCCAGAGTTCCACACGGGGCAGTGAGTGGGCAGTTAGAGGCTGCATGGGTGTGGTCAGATCTGGCAGTGGGCAGGGCCTAGGCTGGTGGGTGGGACCTAATCTGGCCTCCCTCTCCCTCACCCACACCTATACCCATGGACAGAACAGGTTGTTTTATATTGTGAATGTACTGTGATGTCATTATGATTACCGTATTAACTTGGATTGGAACGTGCTTTGAGTTTTTCCTTATTATTTTTCTTTTTATAGGTAGAAAAGGCTGTGTGTGTGTGTGTGTAAAAAATAAACAAACCATTTAGCATGATCAATGACTGAAGAATGTCATAATGCTTTAGCTCCCCTCAGGGTAGGGGGGGAATAAAACACTGTAATGAAATATCATAAACATCCATATTTGTCAGTCCTGCAAAAGAATTGAGCTCTCCATCCAGCTTCCCCACTTGAAAATCGAATTCCTGCAGAGTCACCTTGCCCAATAAAATAGCAATCAATATAGCCGCCGTGCCCATATTGAAAAGGCATCCCATAAAAATAAGTAAGGAAGCTTTTCAGCATAAAGATTAAATCATCTTGGGGGGGAGTAAAATGCAGACTATAGATTGTTGGGTTGTTGTTTTCAATCTCTGCAAAGGAACTTGAAAGCGAGAGTGATGAGCATGGAATTGACCGGCTGTCAGATTCAGCTGCCGTCAAGTTATGGGCACTCCGGCAATCTATCAGAGAAAATACAGCAACAAAGTCACCTTGTTGATGCAGAACACCTTGACTAGGAATTCAGAGAGAGAGAGAGAGAGCGTTCCAAATGGCCTTGTCTTGTTTCTGAAGTTAAACGGATTCTTCTCCCTCCACCCCAACACTACATTACCTAAAAAGTGTGCAGAGGCCCAGTGACATCAGGTAGCATAGCCAGGCAGCTGCTGGGGGTCCAGCGCCACCATCTTGCCGTTGCTGCCCCAGGGTCAGCCTCCAAGGGCGAGGAGGCAAGTGGCAGCAATAATGAGAACTAGGAGGAGGAGGAGCGGCAGCTGGTGACCACGGTGGTGAGAAGGGAGACTCACTGAGGGTGGGGGCCCATGGAGGCTGTCTTGCCCAAGGGCCAGGGCCAGGGCCAGCATCATGGTTGGGCACCTGCCGAGGGCCCACATCCCAGCAGGGGGCCGCTGAGGAGAGAACCCAGGATTCTTCACCATTGCAGCCTGCTGCTTCTTCACTTGTCTCTCACTCTGGCCCAGAGTGAAAAAATGTTATACAGCTCCCAACATTCCCCAGCCAGCCATGGCTGGCTGGGGAATGCTGGGAGTTGTAGGACTTTTTTCTCTCTCTAAACATGCATAGGATTGTACCCTAAGGGAAGGAAAAAGCTATAGAAAGACATCCATCATCACAATGAGAGAGAGAGAGAGAGAGAGTTGCAGAGGTCTCAAAATACATACATACAAGAGAGGCCTTAAAATATACCAACAATCTGCCATTTGATGTGGTAGAATTTAAAAGCCCCCAAAATGCTTTCCCCATGCCTAGCGAGCTGTGTTAAATCTCTACGCTTGACATAAACCAGCATATTATTGAAGTAACCTGCAGTTTTCTCCTCACATAGCAATTTCCACCTCCCACCCTGTCAACCAGGAGAAATGTTTTCACCTGAAATCTCCGGCAATGATAAAGCCAAAACAGCAGGAGTGGCAACGTATAAATGAAAGCAATTTAGGCGGTGAGGTTTGACTGACATGAAGGGACAATGAAAGTTTTGATAATGTTAGGGATATCAACAGGGGGGCGGAGGGAAACTGGGTGGGCGGACTAGAAGAGGCAAGTTCTCAAATAAATCTGATCCTTCAACATGAAGGGGGGGAAAATACTTCAAGACTGGGGAAACTCCAGTCATTTATTTTCCAGCCTATCACTCAATGGGTCAAAAGAATAAATTGTAGGTATTCCATTTTGGGCACAAAGAATTGCTTTATTTTTTTAAAAAAATTGTGCTTGTTACATGGGGAGGAAATGGCTCATGCGTGTGTGTCTGTGTGTATTTGCATTTGATCCCATCAAATATTTCATTTTAAAATTATGTCTGGAATTTTCTCCCCTCCTTTTAGGAATGAGAGAGATATTTTTTGATTTAGTGGGTATTTATTTTTTTTAAAATAGAGCCAAATAAGAATCCTTAGAATCAAGCTTATCAGATTTTCACGGCTCACTCATCTCAGACAATGCAACTGCTCCTATTTCCTGCCCCCTATCCTTGGTAAGTGACTGCCCCTATTTTTGCCCCTATTCTAGCCTCACAGGGAGAGCTTGTGACTAAATAATTAGTGTGACTTAGGCAGCCATCTTATACATGTCTACTCAGGAGTAAACCCCATTGAGTTTGATAGGACTCACTCCCAAGTAAGTGCGTATAGGATTCCAGTCCTAAGAGAGTTGTCATTCTTCATGGTCCTGAGTGCCAATTACTGGCACTTCCCAGTTACGGGGGAGCAACAATAGAAGCAGGCAATTACCTTCATGACATAAGAACCAGAGTGGCATAGTGGTTGGAGCGTTGGACTGGGATTCGGGAGATCCGGGTTCTAGCCCCCACTCAGCCATGAAGCTCACTGACTTTGGGCCAGTCACTGACTCTCAGCCTCACCTACCTCACAGGGTTGTTGTTGGGATGATAAAATGGAGAGGAGGAGGAAGGTTATGTAAGCCTCCAAAGGTTCCTTGCAAGGGGGGAAAAAGGCGGGATATCAATGTAATAATAACAACAACAACAACAACAACAACAACATAACACCCCTACTGAATCAGGCCAAAAGATTACCTAGTCCAGTATCCTGTTCCCACAGGGGCCAACCAGATGCCCCTTGGGGAAGTCCACAAGCAGGACAAGAGGGTATACTTCCTACAAAGGATTGTAGGAATAGATATATATTTCATTACAAATGGATCGATACCAGTGGATATACCTGCTACTTCGAAATTTCTATTGGAGTATTTACCAAGATCTAGCAGGTGTAACCAAAGCAATTTGTTTCTTTTGTTTGTTTGTTTTTGATTATGTGAGCTTGTGCCCTGATAATCACATATTGTGCCTTCTGGATTTATTCTGAAGACAACTACCTAATCCTTAAATGCGCCACTGAAAACTGTAGAGCCAAAAGCCATTTGGTATTTATCGATGTGCATCTCTATTAGACTGTGTACATTTGTTTGTTTATAATAAAGAGCCTTTTCTGTCCTTCAAAGTATATATATATTGGTAGTGAATGGGGAGTTTTGCAGCATCACAATGTTGGGTCATCATTATATATTATTTTCATGATTTCTGTTACCAGGTTTTATATATTCCATCATATTACGGTATTCTATGTCTAGACTTTTCCATTCCTCCAGCAACCTTTGTACATTTTGTTCTGACCTTTTCATATTGAAGTCTGAGTTAGCATGGTCAAGATATTCTTCCTCTTCGTTTGGCTCAATCAGTGCTGCACCTATTGAACTTCTGCTTATTAGTGGTACTCACAGGCAGTATACCTTTCTGAGGCAGTACGCCCCTGAACACCGTTTGCTCGGCATGATGGGATTGCACTCATGTCTTGCTTGTGGGCTTCCAATCAGCATCTGGTTGGCCAATGTAGGAACAGAATGCTGGACTAGAGAGGCTTTTGGTCTGATCCGCCACAGCTCTTCTTATGTTCTTATGCTCACTGTGTCTCTGTCAAGGGAGGAAAGGTGACAATCCTGACACATTCCTCCTCCTCCTCTATAATTTTTTAAAAAGGTTTTCAAGGGCGGGTGAGTCAAAGTGATACAGACAGTTGCAGAACGACACTAGCAGTAGACACCTTGTTCTTTTTAGTGTCAGATCCAATGACACAGTCCCTACAGGAAGACGTCTCCCGAAAAGAAGGGTTGTAAAACAAGACCTATTTCTGTCCTATACTCTTATCCTGCCAGGCAAGAGATGAATGCCAAACTTCCCTGCTGGGGAAGAGAAGACATCTGACAGAACCAATGCTTAACATGTCCTTCTATTCTGGAACGTGCAGAGAGATGCTGGAAACTTTTTGAGTCTTCAGCAGCTGAAGGAGCTGAGAGTTTGAAAAAAATAAGAACTGGCAGCATTGGCTAAAAAAAATGGCTTAAAATCCTTCAAATAAACAAACCATCACCTAGGTCACCTGGGCTGAAACCCAGCTGGATCAAACGTCCCCTCAGCCATGAATTCCTGAATATTGTCTACACCTGGTCTGAGCAACTTGTGCCCCTGCCTCCCCTGATATTTTGGCCTACAACACCCATCATCCCACACCATCAGCTGTTATGACTAAGGCTGATGGAAGTTGTAGGTCAAAACATCTGGAGGGCCACAAGTAGGACGGCTACCTGTGCATCACAAAAAAGATTTGCATAAAATGTGCATAGGATGATAATAATAATAATAATAATAATAATAATTATTATTATTATTATTATTATTATTATTATTATTATTATTATTATTATTTATTTTCGGTCATAAACCAGTACAATGCATGGGATGATGTATATGTATCGATACACATTTAGAAATAATTATAATCTCATCGTACTGGGGAAGGCTGTGACCAGGTGATCTGTGTGCCTGCTCAGTCTGCCGTGCATCTTTAAGTCCCACCTCCTCCTCCATCATAAAATCAAAATGTCTGGCTGTAAGCCTCGTGGGGCCCAGTTCTCAGATTATTGGATGAAGGGAGGACAGAGGAAGATGTCCACTTTACCCGCACCCCTTACTATCGTATTAGAAGGGTATTTGGGGCCTAAATTTGCAACAAATCTAAAAGTTGCTAAAATTGGGGAGATCTGAGGTGGGGCTTGTTGATCTTATCAAGTGCCTCCCCTAGGTCCAACGAAATCTGAGCACTCATTGGGTTTCCCTTCCCTCAGACATAGCACAGTTTAGGAGGAGGAGGAGGATGGATGGATGGATTATATTTATATCCTGCCTTTTTGCCTGCAAGCAACCCAAGGCAGCTTACATAATCCTCTTCTTCCTTCTTGCCATTTTATTTATCCTCAGTTCTGCTTTTATTAAACTGGGTAGAAACTTCATGAACTCACTCTTAGGTATTACCCAACCCTAAGCAGTTCTTTCAAAACTGGACAAGAAAATCTCTGCGTCTTCCCCAAGAACATAACTGGCAAAATCACAAGGGGAACTTTTTCTTGTTTTTGAGATTTCAATTTGTTCAGCCTTCCATCTCTCCTCAGAACTTAATTTTATTGTTGTTGTTGCTGCTGCTGCTGCTGCCTGAGGAAGTTAAAGAATGTCATGCACTGACTCTGAAATATGCCTCCATAGGTTTCCTCTTGAACCTGTTTCTCCCTCTAAAGCTGTAAGGATAATAATTAAAGTTTGGAGACTGTCGCTCTGGTTACACATAAACACGCAGAGGCCTACAAGTGCAAAAGGCATACCTCTCATAGGGATGTGCACGGAGCTCGATTGGGGGGGGGGAGTAGAAGTCTGGTGAACTCGCCAGGCTCAACCCCCCTGAGCTCTGCTTGCCCTCACAAGCCGAGCCAGGGAAGCGACTTCCGGTTTCTGGCGCTACATTGTTTACATAGAAAATGGCATAAGATATGTTTAAAATGGCTGCAGTTTGCATAATTTGCACAAATCATGGCTGTTTTAAACATACTTTACGCTATTTTCTATGTAAACAGCGTAGAGCCTCAGCTGGCACTCGCACTCATCTCGTGCACCAAGTCAGGTGCCAGGTGGGTTGCCCACCCCTACCTCTCTGGCACGGCTGCTTCGCTGCTTCGTCATGGCACGGTTGAAATGTATACCATCATGAGGCAGGGGGTGACAGGGGGTACCCAAAGTAATGAAGAGGTGGCTGTGGGATAACAGCAAGGGAGGCTGGTGACTGCTTTTTTGGTGGGGCTCCTTTCCCATTGCAGGTTTTGCAGGTTTTATTTGAAGCTTCATAGGAGCTATCCATGGTGCTCCATGGTGGTTAACCTGTTTTGGGGATGGAGTTTGGCAACATGGATAGCTCCTATGAAGCTCAGGATAAAACCTGCAATGGAAAAGGAGCCCCACCAAAATAGGAGTCACCAGCCTCCCCGGGATAACAAGTTTCTTCCTTCAACCATCTAAGGCCACAAATTGTTCCAGATAGCTAAGTCCCTAAAAGCAGGTCTGGCCTAAAACACCTTGGCGCTTGAGACAGTACATTCAATTGGTTCAGGGGTGGGCAACACATAGCATGCAGGCTGCAAGCGGCCCCTGCTGTCTCCAGGGGGGGGTCCTGTTACCAAATGCAGAAGTGGCCAAAAAAAGTTTTTTTACCCCCCGCCCAATGGCGCCTTTTAGCACATTGGAGCACTAAAAGGGTCAGCTTTAGCTTATCCTGAAGCTAAATCTGACCCTTTGAGCACTCTGTATCCACTATGGGGTGCTAAAAGGGTCAAGTTTAGCTTGAGAAAGGGTTAAATGTAAGCCTTTTAGCACTATGGAGTGAGTTGCCACCAAAAAAATAATAAAATCCACCATTTTGTTTTCAAGGCACCCACAGAGTGTGGTCCATGGGGTGGGTCCAGGCAGCAAAAATGCCCTCCTTACCTCCCAAAGTTGCCCACCCCTGAATTAGTGGGACTTCACCCAGATTAATTAATATGAGGCACATTGCTCTCGAAGGCTCCCTTGCAGAAGTCCCAATGCAATACATAGGAGCTGAGCAAGAGCGCAGTAGATCGGATCCATCTCAGCCAGAGTGCCGTGGAAAGGGACTCTCCTGCTGACCTTAATAACTGAGCAGGTCCTTACCAAGATAGGTGCTCCCTCAGATAGCCAGGCCCTAAGCCATTTAAAGCTTCAAAGGTTAAAACTAACGCCTTAAATTGAGCCTGGAAAACAATTGGCAGCCAGAGAAGATCTTCCAGTCTTGGGCTGATGTGATCACGAGACCGCACACCGGTTAGCAGCCAAGCTGGCACATTCAGCACCAACTGAAGCTTCCAGATGCTCTTCAAGGATAGCCGCTGGCAGCAAAATATCTTGGGCCAACCCTGCGTGCAGATCCTGGCAAGTGACAGGACTGCACCGGCTCCCTGTGCAATTCTTCTTTCTTTTTCTTTTTTGTGGGGCGGGGGGCGAATGCCTGGGAAAAATTGCCACTCTAGATACACCTTTAGTGTCAGGACTCTCCAATGATGTATTGCTCTGAAAAAGATGTTCCGAAAAGCAAAACTTGCTGCAGCAGATATAGCCCTAATTACAGGAAGGAAGGGAAGAAGGAAGGGAGGAAGGAAGAAGGTATTTAGACATTAGGAGATTCATCATGCCAGAATAGAATTTCTGTCATGAAGTTTAAAGGTTGCTGGGGCATGAAACTGAACCCAACAAAAAAAAGCGCTCTCTCTCTCGCTCTCTCTCGCTCTCTGTATACACACACACACACACACACACACACATACATTCATACTTCATTTGCATACAAAGGAATCAAGAAATGCACTAGGAAAATGCACCCTAAAGCAGTCTTCCCCAACCTGACATCCTGCAGACTACATTACCCAGCATTCCTGACCATCGGCCATTCTAGCTGGGGCTTATGATGAGAGCTGAAGTCCAAAATGTCTGGAGGGCACCAAAGTGGGGAAGCCTGTAATATATGGTTTCAAGCATTAGCAATAGCAA
Source organism: Shinisaurus crocodilurus (assembly GCA_021292165.1). Taxonomy (NCBI): domain Eukaryota; kingdom Metazoa; phylum Chordata; class Lepidosauria; order Squamata; family Shinisauridae; genus Shinisaurus; species Shinisaurus crocodilurus. The sequence continues at coordinate 51,238,126 of CM037882.1, read as the reverse complement.
CCCTACTCATGCAGGGTCTATCTCCCTGTTCATACACTAAGAATAGCCAGAGAAACCATGTTTGACGTCTAAGGCTTCTACCTTTTTCTGTGACATGGATCACTTCCTCGAATCAGGGGGGAGGAAGATTGGATCTGCCCGCTCTCGAAGGAAACAGGTTGGGGAAGGCTGCCCCAAAGATACTAGACATCAGGAGTCTAGTCCAGGAGGGTCCAATATCCAGTTTGGGGTGGGCAGAGTCATCCCATAGCTTGAGAGGACTTCAGTGCCAGGAAGATGCTGCAAGCTGTGACTCACGATACGGGATGCATGCGTAACAGAACCGAAGGTTCCTAGTTCTAAAGCAGGGCTCTCCAACCTTGGGTCCCCAGATGTTGCTGGACTACAGCTCCCAGAATCCCTTGCCATTAGCCATGTTGGCTGGGTATGCTGGGAGCAGTAGGCCGGCAACATCTGGGGACCCAAGGTTGGAGAGCCCTGTTCTAAAGCATGGGTGTCAAACCTCAGGCCCACAGGTCAAACCCAGCCCACCTAAGGTCCCAATCCAGGTTGCTCCCACTTCCCCCACCACCACCACCACCGACCATCGATTGTTTGGTGGTTTCCCAGCTTTTGCCCATCCCCCCCCCATTCTAAAAGACTGAAATGCTTCTCCCTGGCTACTGGCAATAAGAGCTTTCAGCTAAAATATGCGGGTATTTTTCAGTATTTGGCCCCGCCCCTTTTACCTTTGGCCCCGCCCACCACTGGAATGAGGCCACTGACAGCTTCTCCAAAGTTGAATTTGGCCCTTGGGCTGAAAGAGGTTGGACACCCCTATTCTAGAGTCTACTGTTCTAGAAGCTAGACCCAGCAGGCCCTGACAGCGGTAAACTAGAACTGCTCTGATTCAAACCACACCACAGCCACAAACCCGTTAGATATATTTTCAAGCAAGCTGCTAATCTCTCGACCCCAAGCCCCTTATCTGCAATCAGGGCTGGCATTAGCGGGTCAGCATCACTGGGACAAAACCAGCCTCGTCGGGCTGGCTTTGGGGTCCCAACCCCTTAGGGATCCCCCCCCAAAGATGTGTCATACTTCTGGAAATTTTGGGGTTCCCACAAGCCTGATGATACATGCTTCTCATGCACAGGTGGTGCCAATTTGGCAACATAAGCAACCACCCTCGCAGCTCGAACACAGGAAATAGAGGGAATTATTTAAATGGTTTGTATTTTAAGGTTTTGTTTTTAGGCTGTTCTCGATTTTGTTGTTGAGTTATTGATGTAAGCCAGGAAATGGGCATTGTAGAAGGATAGTCAGGTTAGTTTGCGGTGGCAGCCCCCCACAACACCCCCCCTTAAAGACTAAGACTACAGTCCTATCCTCACATATGTGGGAGTAAGGCCATTGAATTCAGTGGGACTTATTCCTGGGTAAACATTGCAAGCCTAGGCACACTCAGCCAGAAATAAGTGCCATAGAAGTCAATGGGATTTACCAGTGAGTTAAGTTGTGTAGGATCAATGGCCATGCTGGCTAGGAATGCTGGGAGCTACTGTCCAACACATCTGGAAGGCAGCAGGTTGGGAAGGCTGCGCTAATGACTATGGACGTGCAAATCCACAAAACCCGAGCTCACCAAAGTTCTCCAAATTCCATCTCGAAACGCCTTCTGACTCGAGCCTGTATCAGATTGTGAGCTTTGCTTTGTCCTTTACGCATGACAATCCATGCATATTTTCATGCATATTTTTTTCCAAATGTACACTTCAGTTGAGCGCATCTCCTCCCTTTGATTAAAGCATATTTGTGTGCATTTTTCAAAAGGACACATTTTTTTCATGCACATTTTTTTCCAAATTACACATTTTGGGGGTGGGTCTGCGAATTAGCTTGCAAGCTCAGAAATGTATGGACTTGGACCACTGACTGCATCCAAGTCCGCATTCAGTCTGGAAGGTGCGAACTGGGTAAATCCTGATCAGAAACAAACTGAAGCAAATTTCTCATGCATTGCTACTAAAGACTAACGTATATGTGGGAAGGCAAGCTAGTGCATAATGTTGTGGACTAGCAGCTTGGGTAGGCTGTATTTGGAAGGTTGCTATAATGTCACCATTTCCGCTCTTAGTCTCCTAATAGTTAAGTGCAACTTGATCCAACCCAGTGCCAATTCTAATCTATTTTCAGTCGGCCACGGACTATATCCCTCCGTTGTTCAATACCCAGGAAGGACGATTTGATACTAGTGTGCAGCAGTTTCCCCCACCCTCCCTCAGTGTTGACATGCTTCAGCAGGCAACCCTGAGCCCGCACCGTCCTCTAGGTTCATAATACAGCTAAATGCAGACAACACGACGCGGCAAAACCTGCAGAGCCGGCAGCCAATCCAAGCTGGTGGAAGGCAGCGTCATTGCCCAGGGAGCAGCTGAGACGAACGGTCACTTTCAGAACAGAATCCCTGTGTCATGATTTCAGCGAGAAGGCAATTGCAGTGACAGGAAGGAAGGGATCCTTAACAGAGATCGCTAGTTACACCAGCATCCTAATTAAAGAGGAGTGAATTCCCCCCCCCCCAAATTGCTCTGCTTGCCTTTTGGCTGAGAACAGGGCCTTTCCCTTATTTTGGCACAGGGATCCTCAGTTGCAGGGAGGTAGGTGTGTGCATGTTCCTTCTAGGGCCGGCTCCAGAGAGGTTGGCAAGGTTGGGCACTTGCCAAGGCCCTGAGGAAAGCTAAGCAGGGTCAGGCTTGGTTATTACTTGGATGGGAGACCCCTCCTCTAGTTTCCTGCACTGAGCAGGGGGTTGGACTCGACGGCCTTGTAGGCTCCTTCCAACTCTCTGATCTATGAAATCTATGAAACAGTGGAGGGCCCACCGCTCTTAACAGTGCTAATATTCCCACTTTGCACAAATTGGCCAAGAAGATCAGAAGATAAGAGAACTGTCAGTCGGCATGTCCCATCTCTTCCAGGTTTGGAGGTGAGCCCACTGAGGGTGCCAGGTCTGAGGGTCCCCCAAATCCCAAGGCCAGCATTGGTTTCACCCCAAGAGGGCTTTTCTTGACTGCAGCATCTCCCTATTTAATCCGGTGGAGAGATTAACCCCTCCATTGGATTGAAGGGTGGGGGGAGAAGAGCCTGCAGCCCAGAAAAATCATGATGGAGTGCCAACACCATGTTTGGGGGCCCTCAGAAAAGGCACCCTCAGTGGGCCCCTCCCTTCCTTCTTAAGCCCCCTTACTCACCACTATTGTGAATAGTTCCTCCTTATCAAAGTTGCTCATTCAAGACACCTCTCTCTGATGCCACCAGGAATAGAGCTGGAAGCTTTTGGATCTGTACTCTGCCACACCTTGTGATGAGCAGGGATGGATACATCTGTCAGTTTCACTTTCTCCCACATTCGAATCTTTTAGATCTCAAGTTCTTTCTATCCCGAATATGAAGACATTTGCAAATTTGGAAAAATTCTTATCCACAACAAAGTGAAACAAAACTCTCATCCATCTGCACCAGCCAAATTCATCAGGTTCAGCCATTCTGAGCATGGAGGGGACCTTGATGTACCTCCCTAAGATACAGCTGTTAAAGAAGAGGAGCCTGCTAGGAAAAAAAGAGGTGGCAACCCTAATTCAGCACCAACATGGTTGAATACACAGGGATCCAAACCCAGACTTTGAAGAGCTAAGTGCTCAAAGCCCTGGGCCTGCATGGATGAATCGGTCAGTTTTGGTTTCTCCCACATTCATTTTTTTTTTTAATTCCAACTTCTTTCAGTCCCAAACATGAAGAAAGTTGTTAATCTAGGCCAGTTCTTATCAAAAGGGGACTAAAACAAAATTACCATCCATCCCTAGCGATGAGCAGGACAATACTCATAGCTGAAGGCATTTGTGACCTCTCAGTCCATATGTTACATAAAGCAACTATCAAGCTCTATAGTATATATATATATATATATATATTCATAAAACTGGTCATGATTAAAATCAAGATTAAAATACCTTCATTAAAAATCAGTAATAGCAATAATTGCTACCTATGTCAATCAATCTAGTTCACTCAATAGCAATTTGGGGTTGTTGGTTTGTTTTGTTTTGTTTTTTGTTTTAATGCAAACTTAAGTTTCCTAGCTGCTATGGCAAACAATGCCACCATGAGTGTGATGTATGTATTCATTAAAAGTTCAATCACAATATATTGTGATGCTTTATCCAAATACTGAGATGGAATATGTAATAGGATCCCTCCTCCCTTGGATCCACTTGTAATGGGCTAACGAATAAACAGTGAATGGCATCTTCATTATTATTTATTTATTATTATTATTATTATTTACATTTATTAATCGCCCATCTGGCCGGCAATCTTCATCTTTTTTGTTGTTGTATCAAAACACACACACACACACACACACATAACTAGAAGGGAAATACACTGGTATTCTGCCACAGGAGAAAAGTTGGTGCTACTGCTACCTAGAAGACAGCATTAATGTTGACCTCTTGGCACAGTGAGCAAAGGGCGGGAGTGTGGGATGCGCACCCCGAGTTTTGGACGCATTGTGATTTGGAATTCCTATTGTGTCCGGCCCCGGACGCACCTCGAAGCTTCTGAGCGGAGAGAATAAAAAGGTTCGGCTTTCCTTAAGCCATAAATCTCAGATGGAATTCCACCTCAGTGGGTGTGTTTATAACTGTGTGGGGAACAAGGGCACTAATTGCCCTGGGTTGCATCACAGACAAAATAGTTACTCATTGCCAGAAGCCCATGGCTTTACCCTGCCAGCGGAATTCCTGGCTCCCCTCTCTCTATCATTTACAGATAACGAAGCCTCCACACCATTCAAGCTGCCATGCTAATTGCTCCACATCATCCTCTCATTTATCAAGCGCAAACATCCATCCCTTAACAAGCTAACGAAGGCATCCAGGGAATTCCTAAACACCAGGGCTCTTAAGCCCTCTCAGTTACAACCACCAAAGCCAGTGGCTAAGCAAATAACCTAATCATCTTTCACCCCCCAATTGGTTTTCGATCTCTCTATAAATAGGTGAATCATTAACAACTACACAAGGACACTCTTGTTAATAGCAATTAACTAAGTAAATGTTACGGCTACAGTTCTGAGCCTATGGTGCATGGTGGAGGCTATGATGGCTCAGCGCACTACTAATATATAGGCACATTTCGCTTGTTGGGTGGGTGTTTCCATCCTATTGATTTTTTTTCACAGCTTTGCCAAAGTGGTTTTGGCACACACCAAGGGACTGGTTCATACACGCCTGCACCCGATTTGATTGCTCAACACTCCACGATGTTCCACAGCATAACATGTGAACTGTCTTCTATGAGTGGCCATCAAGTGTGGTGGTGACTGCTCTGTTATCACTCATCCACACTGTCAAAAAAAAACCTCGTCTTCGAAGCTGCTATTTGACAGAAGCAATGTTAGGGGGTGGCCCACCAGTGCCCTGAATCTTTCATTAGGAGCCCCAAATCTCTGGGAGGCCCTCCGCCCCACCACCCTGCTGTCCAGGGGCACTTGCTGAAAGAAAGGTCCAGAGGCCCTGGTGATCTCTGCTGCATCAGATCCCTTTGGATGAGCTGGCCTTTTGCCCACACATGTGGTGCTTCACCTCCTGCTGCCCCCCCACACACACCTTGAATCTTTCTGCCTGAGGATTTTTTCTGAAATCAGCTAGGGGTGGGCAATCTGCCCGCCACCCGACTCACTGGGCACTCAGTGGGCACTGCCGCCACACCTGCCAAGCCAAAAGCAAGTGCCAGCTGAGGCGTTCACCGGACTTCCGGGTTCCTGGTGCTATGTGTTTTACATGGGAAATGCACAAGTTACACAAATCACATCCATTTTTAAACTGTATCTTATGCCATTTCCTACATTTAAAATGTAGGGCCGGGAACCCAGAAGTCAATTCCCCAGCTTGGCTCGCAAGAATGCGAGTTGAGCCGGGGAAGCAGATAGAGTGAGGGGAGCTCAAGGGGTCGAGCCCGGCAAGTTCACAGGACTTCCACCCCCCTTCCACCCCCTAATCAAGCTCTGCGCACATCCCTATGAGATGCCCTCCTCTCCCCTGTCTGTACATTCCTTTTTACAAAGAGTGGCATCCTTAGGAGAAAGGGCCCTTAAAAGACACACACACACACACACACACACACACACACAGAGAGAGAGAGAGAGAGAGAGAGAGAGAGAGAGACTTTAGAACATGTTTAAATTACCATATGCAAATCTGTGCTTTTCTTTTGCCCCAGATCTTTTTGATACCTACCAGTGCCCCTGCTATTTGCTTTCCAATGGAAGCCTCTATTGTTGCCAAATTGCCAATGGAGGTTTCCATTGAAAGACAAATAACAGTTTCTGGAAGGACATTTTTTTTTGTCATGAACATAGCCCTGCTCCAGTGTTCACCTGAACACTTGAGGGCTTAAAGTGGGTAGAGGGTTAGGAGGACCTATGTCTCTGGGTGTGCTGGCCCCACTCCGCTCAGTTCAGGACCTGCCGTGTTGAATCGGCTAGGTCTACTTGAAAGGGAGTTCTACTCACGTTCACTTGAACATGAAAACTCTCTGTGCAATCACACTACCTTATCGGGGTTCCCAACCACATGGACAGTTCTACTCACATGCAAGAGAATGCAAGTAGAACTCCCTTTCAGACCTTGCTGATTCAACACAGCAAGGTCTGAACTGAGGGGAAGGGTCAGAGTGCACAGCCCCAAACCTCTATCCACTTTGAGCCCTCACGTGTTCAGGTGAACACCTGAACAGGGCTCATGTCTAGGAGAAAAATAGTTACACTTGTCCTCCCCACAACCCATGGCTCCAAAGCTGATTACTTCCCCCTATGGCTGCTATCTACATATTTGATCTGATTTTATTTCTTTTATTTCAGAAAATTTCTATACCACTTTTCTTTCTTCCTTTCTTTTTTTCTTTCTTAAAAAAAAAAAAATCCCAAAGTAGCTCATAAGATAATATCATGATAAAATGCCATAAAGACAATCAATAAAATGATTTTTAAAAGTCATAAAACATTGCTAGGTCAGGGAAATGCCCGGGCAAATAAATTTGTCTTTGGCTGTCAGCAGAAACACTCCATGCTAGGAGGCTGCCAGACCTCAATGGAGAGAAAATTCCACATGGTGGGTACCACAATAGAATATAACATGAGAACATAAGAAGAGCCCTGATGCTGGATCAGACCAAGGGTCCATCTGGTCCAGCATTCTGTTCACACAGTGGCTAACTAGCTGCCCACGGGAAACCCATGAGCAGAATATGAGTCCAACAGCACCCTCCTGCCCATGTTCCCCAGCAACTGGTGTACAGAGGCATACTGTCTCTGATTCTGGAGGAAGCACAGAGCCAATCAAGACTAGCAGCCATTGATAGCCTTCTCCTCCATGAACTTGTCCAGCCCCCTTTTAAAGCCCTCCAAATTGGTGTCCTCCTTCACACTATGGCCAAACATCAGTAGGCTGTGGTACAGTGAACAGGGCCTGTCCCTAAGAACATAGAGACCAGGGTGGCCTATACATAGCACACACACAAAAGTGCATTAATTGCATTTGTGCAGTTAACTTCACATCTACAGTAGTTTGGCCCTTGTTGTGATTAGGAGGAGGAGGAGGAGGAGGAGGAGGAGGAGGAGGAGAAGAAGAAGAAGAAGAAGAAACTATTGGGACAAAGAATCCAATCGAACAAAAATCTAACCATTTCATGTTCAAAATAAATCTTGTTGCAAAACCATGAGTGACAGGGGTGTTTTCTCCCCAGGATTTGTATTCAATCTTTTTTTAAAAAAAATTCAAGAAGAAATAAGGCATTAAGGGTGCAATCCTATGGATGCTAGACAGAATCTAGACAGCCATAGGAGAGGTCTGGGTTCCAGCTCTGACCTCGAAAACATGCTCTGAGTGCCCGCCCTCCGACCTCGCAGCCAGAATGGAAAGAACTGCACCGGCTGAGGCTCCAAGGTTGGAAGACTGACCTCAGAGCTGGAGGTTTGTGGGGGTTCTGGGGGGGGGGATGAGAAGGAGACAGGCTCTGCCATGATAAGTAGTATCCTGGCATGTGTGTCAGCCTCTCCTCCTAGTGCTCCGGGGCAAAAGACTTAAACGGACAAAATCAGCCATCTTTTACAGGGCAGGTAATCCTCTGATTTTGGAGGGTTACAGGCTGCCCATCTCTCATTTCAATAATCCCAAAAGTGGAGAGCGAAGTGTGAAAAGCAAATTAAACTGAGCACTTGATGTAATCCCACTGAAGTCAACAGGGTGACCTGCCAAAACCCAAGTACTTGGGGTTCTGGGTCAAGCTATAAAACTCTGAAAAGGTTTAGTATAAGTTTAGTACAAAGATTTGTGGCTTTATCTTTTGAGCCAACAAAATTTGCATATCATGTGTGCAAGAATTCCAAAAGTATTAGGACAGGATTAGCATTCATGAGTGGTATATCCTTGTTCATGTTTCATAGTAAAGAAGCCCCACTCACGGGCCAACGATCTGCGTTTCTCCATTTGATATTAGTTGAGAAACATTGTTCAGCATGTCTTTGCTCTTACAGGAAATCATAATTTAAGAGAGCTACAAAATCCAAAGGGTTTACAGTGCAAAGTGTGAAGTAATAAGCGCCTTCTGCTTTCATTCCAGATTCTTGAAGTGAACCGCACAGGGCATATCTGCTGCAATAGAGCACCCAATAAAATTTCATCTTGTAAGGTATGTATGTATTATGCATTAATTGATTGATTGAATGAAGTTTTTACACTGTCCCAACTGGCAGGTGTCTGGGGGAGGTTTACAATCATCAAAAACCCAAAACAACGATAAAATCACAACCAAAACAATAAATATATCAGGGGAAATATCAAAATATTAGAATATTAAAACATTAAAAAAATATTAAATAGCCAGCAGCAAAGTGAATCATCAGAGCAACAGATTAAAGATTAAATGCCTGCTGGAAGAGGAAGGGTTTTAACCTGACATCTGATCATAAATAGTGAAGACACCAGAGGAATCTCAAACCAGGGCCTCCAGCAGTTAGTTGCCAGTGCCTTACTGTTTGCGCTACTAGCATTCTGGGGGGGTTATGAGGCCAGGCAGACTAGACCGTATGAATCAAGTGTTCCCTCTAGCCTGCAGATCTACCCTGCAGAGAGTCAGCTGACCTCCCAGCTTAGATACTGTCAGCTGACTCTGCATCTGAGGACTATAAAGCCCTTGCCTGCAAAGCTGGCTTACGGATACCCTTGTCTTAAGTGTGAGGATTGTGCCTACTCTCCTGCTGTGTTTCCCTGCCTTGGATCATGGCCCGTACCTGCCTTTGACCTTGCATCTGCTTCTGGCTCCCTCAACCCTCTATTGCTTCCTTGGAACTTGATCTTCTGCCTGGCTCTGATATTAGGATTGGGAAGCCTGCTATAGATGATGCATAGTTTTAAAAAAGACAGGATAGAAAATAATAGCAACATATAGACATCAAATGTGCCTTGAACCTAACCATGAGTACGTGTGGCCTTTGGGCCTTTTCTCTGCCCCAGTGAAATCTTACTTACACACGCACCATAATTTGGACTCCCCTCCGACACACTGGAGATCCAGTGTGGCGTAGTGGTTAGAGTGTTGGACCGGGACCCAGGAGATCCGGGTTCTAGTCCCCACTTGGCCATGAAGCTCACTGGCTGACTTTGGACCAGTCACTGACTCTCAGCCTAACCTACCTCACAGGGTTGTTGTGAGGATAAAATGGAGAGGAGTAGGAGGAGGAGGAGGATTATGTAAGCCACCTTAGGTTCCTTGCAGGAGAAAAGGTGGCATATGAATATAAAGTTCTTCTCTCTTACTGATCTCTGATATACACATAGATTAGTATTAGGGATTATCGGAAGTTGTATGAATGCAAGCACATCTTTTTCAGGGCATTGTAACTCGAGGTGTTACTACATGGGGGCAATTTCACTTGATGATTTGATGCTGCAGGGAAAACTCACCACATGTCTGACTATAGTTGTGGTAGTTAGAGGGACATAGTGCCTTAACTTCCATGAAAACCCCTTTTCTGAATGGGTTTTCTTTTGTCTCAGCAACTGTGGCATATAGGCAGGGGATTCTGGGTACTCCTGTGTCAGTGGGGCTCCTTATCCATTGCTTTTATTCTGAGCTTTATGGGAGATATCCATGGTGCTGAACTCCATTCTCAAAATAGATTCGCCACCATGGAGCACCATGGATAGCTCCTATAAAGCTCAGAATACAAGCTGCAATGGATAAGGAACCCCACGGACACAGGAGTCACCGGCTTCCCCCGGATATAGGCAGTGGCCTTCTTCCAGGTCAGATTATTCGTTTATCTAGCCCATGAGTGTTGAACCTCAGGCATGCAGGCCAAAATACAGACTGCCTGGGGGGAACAAAATCTCCCCTCTGGGGTTCCCCAGAAGGCCTCACCCTGTTTCCTTGGACCTTTCCTTTCCTCTGCCTGCCTATCATCTGGTGGTTTTTGGTTTGGGGTGTTTTTTTCCCACCTTCCAAAAGGTCGAAATGCCTCCCCGAAGGCTTTGCTACTGACAGTAAGAGCTTTAAACTAAAATGTGCTGATATTTTGGGGGCACCCCTTTTACCTTTGGCCCTGCCTACCTTTGGAATACGGCCCCCAAGAGCTTCTCCGAAATGGAACTTGGCCTGCATGCTGGAAAAGGTTCAGCACCTCGGTCTAGCTCATATTTTCTACTCCAGGGTCTCAGGAAGAGAGCGATTTCCCATCACCTTGATAGCAGAGCACAATAGCAGCAGCAGACTTCACCCAAACAAACACCTGCGCACACAGGCTCATTTCTAAAGTAGACGCTTTTAAAGTAAATAACAGTAACATAAGATTACTCAGGTACTTTAAGCTTGATGGTTACAGACTTGGTAAGCGCAGTTTCTTAGATGTTACTTATTCTGTAAGGAAAGGAAAACTCAGGTCAAGTCCCTTTACTTAAAACCAAGCAAGCATCAGTTAATCTGTTAACTGTAGGAACAGTCTAACTGTCAGAGTGAGAGAGAATGGAATTTCTAACCTGTTGCTAGGGAACGTCCAGCATTCCCTCCCCTGATTCAATCAAGTGCTTTGCTCCACTGAAGCCTGCCCCCTGACTTCTCAGAGAAGCTTGGTTTCTTCCTTTGCCCTTCAACTAGGCTATAACAGTCTATCTTAACCTTTTAATGGGCTGTCAACTTTAAAAAAACCTCCATACAGAGTTGACATCTTCTCATTGTAGACCCTACACGGCTCCAGCCCCATTTATCTCAAGGAGCACCTCCAGCAACATCAAGTAGTCCGCTCAACAAGATCTGCCACGGATGGCCTTCTCCTTATCCCATCAGCTGGAGCAGCCAGGCTGGTGGGGACGAGGAAGAGGACCTTCTCTGTGGCAGCCCCCAAGTTATGCAACTCCCCCCCCTAGTGACCTTCGCCATGCCCCCTCCGTGATGAGCTTCCGCCGCGCATTAAAAACATGGTATTTCAGGTGGGAATGTGGGGTGGGTTAGGATTTTAAAAGAATTTTTATACTGTTTTAATTATCATGTTTTATTGTATTGTTTTAATTGTACATCGCCCAGGGTGGCCGGGTGGCCGGCCAGATGGGCGATTAACAAATATAATAAAATAAATAAATAAATAAATAAAATTGTATACTCCAATGCAAAAGTTTATTTGAAATGGAACTTGTCCCTCGGGCTGCAAGAGGTTCAACATCCCTGGTCTAGCCCAAATATTCTGCTCCAGCATATCAGGAAGAGAGCGATTTTCCCATCACCTGATCCTTTTAACTGGAAGTGTCTATGATTGAACCTGGGACCTTCTGCATACAAAGTATTTGGTCTATTGCTGAGCTATGGTCCCTTCAACCGAGCTTTGACCATTTTTCAAAATCCAGTTTCCCATTCATCTGGAAACAAGAGGCATGCTCCTAATTCCAATCCCAGTCACCTACAGGAGGGGCGAGGAAACTAAGTAGTTTTCACTTGCCCATATATATAGTAATAAGCCAGCCCTGCTGCATCTGGAGGCCTCTCTGCTCATTCTGCTGAGTGAGGAGGCCCCAGACCTCTGCCCTAAAGTCCTACCCTAATGGCACCACTGTTTCACGCAGACACACACTAGAGTAGTTGTAGTGCATGTGTTCTTTTGGTTCCACTGCTTCTGGTGGCAGCACCCTCCAATGAGCCTCCTCAGATGGTACTAAGGCACAAGAAGAAACATAAGGAAGAACTTCAGGAAGTTCTCCCACGTTTGTTGAGAGAGAAAAGAATAATTTGCAGTTACAGTAATACCTTGGATTGCAAGTAACTTGGTTTGAGAGCATTTTGCAAGACAAGCAATTTTTTAAATATTTATTTATTTATTTTTTACTTGATATACAAGTGACGTCTTGCAATACAAGTACTGTAGTACGGCTTAAATTAAAAATCTCTGTACAAATTTTTTTGGGGGGATTTCGTTTTGTTATAAGAGTGTTTTGGATTATAAGCACGTTTCCGGAACGAATTATGCTCTCAATCCAAGGCATGACTTGTATAACCATCCTACCAAAATCAAATGCTGCTCCTGTCCCCAATCATTACCAAGAAACCACCAGGTTTGATCCAAAAGCCCACTGAAAGGAAAGCAGCTCTTTCTCTTGACTTCAGTCTTCCCATTGTCTACAGTCGGGTTTTCGATCTGGCATGTTTTGCCAGGGTGCATGGACTGAGTACAAAGCAAACACTTTGGCAGACACAATCGCACCACACAACTCATCCAACTTGACTCAACGGCAGCCCCTTTCAATGAATCACTTCCTTTGGGAAGATTTGTCCACTGGCAGAGAAGAAGTTGGATCGCAGCTCAAAGATTGCCACACCACACATGCAATTACTGCAATAATTACCCATTGCAATTACCTGCAAAAGGAACAAGAGACAGTCTAATTCGTCCTCCTGAAAGTCTGCGACTCTTGGAATCAAAGAGTTCGACGGCATTGTCGGAGAGTAGGGATCGTCATGCCAAAAGGGCTAATCTGGAGGGCTTTCGGTCTAATTGTTCCTAGAAGTGAATAGCGGAGACTCGTTCTTTTTATTGCACTTAGCTTCCATGGAAATTTGCATGAAGAAAGCGCCCATCGCTACTAGATGCCAACCCACGTCACCAAGCTGTCGGAGCACTTCAGTACACTCTGTTTTCCCTTTTATTTCTTCCAGCAGCCGTGCAGCTCCCGGGATGAAAGAGGCAAAACTCAGTTCCCTATAATTAGTGGCTTTAACCTTCCAAATGACTGCATTTGACACACACACACACACACAAACACACACACTGTTTTAAGGGCACCCGAACGATGCCATGGGCATGTAAAAGAGTTGAAACCACCTAAATGTCAGTTGTCCAAGAGTCAATTGGATTTTCATTTTTCTTTTGTGACACTGCAAGAAAGATGTGGAGAAGCTGAAAGAACACCAGCAACAGCCTTATACTGTCAGACTGCTGGTCCATTTAGCTAATTGTTGCCTGCACTGACTGGCAGCATCTCTCCAGGGGTCTTCAGGTAGGGGTCTTTCCTGCCTGGAGATGCCAGGAATTGAACCTGGGACCTGTTGCATGCAAAGCACAGGGGCTACCACTGAGCTACAGCTGTCACACTTGATAACTTGATATCCAAATTCATGTAGAGTTCAGGAAGATAAAACTCAGCTGTTCTCCTGGGGTGCACTGAGACAAGGCTTTTATTCTGCCATTGCCCTACCTCATTCACGGAATTTTACGGGAGAGTCCTGATGTTGTCGTCTTCAATTTGTCATCCTCCCATGCTTTGCCACTGCTTCTTCCATCTTTTTTTTTCTTCTTTTAAAAAAAACACATTCAGGAGTGAAAGACAGAATAGCTGCTGAATGTCTTTTGGTTAGTAGTGCTAGGAATTGTCCATCTGGAAGCACCCCAAATGAATTTCTCCCCCATCTCTAGCTGGAGAAACATTTGGTTTGTTGGACAGAATCTTCAGTGGAGAATTGACTGGAGGTCTGCCCAGAGTTGGTAGAGGTATTGGTGTACCAGTAATTTATTTCCTATGTATGTTGAGGCATGGAGTTAGGTACCTCCACATGGTGTAATGGGTAGCAAATTCGCTGCCACAGAATGTGGTGATGGCCACTATCTTAGATGGGTTTAAAAGCAATCTCAGTGAAGAAGATTGGTCTATCAGTGGCTATTAATCACAATGACTGGGTTCAGACAACATGATAACCCACATTCAAGGGTTGAGTATGGGTTGAGTGTGGGTTGTTATTGAACTGTGGGTTGTTGTCTGCCACTGAATACCAGTGGCTTGGGAGCAACAGCAGGAGAAGGCTGTTACCTTGTTGTCTTGCTTATGGGCTTCCTGGAGGCATCCAGTTGGCCATTGTGGGAAAAAGAATGCTGGACTTGACAGGCCTTTGGTCTGATCCATCAGGGCTTTTCTTATGTTCAGAGTCCAAACCTTCATGAAGCCTAACAACCAGGGCTCAAAGGAAGTGTTACAGGGCACAAAGACAAAACAATTTAGATTCATTTCAGATGTAAAACCTGTTCCCAATATACTGAGCTTGATCATCCCAAACCAATAAAAGTATAGAACATGTGTTTGAGCCATAGAGATGAATAGAGTCTCCCAATCTTTATCAAGAAAAAGTCTTAGCAGTCTGCAACAATTTAAATATATGATAGAATTAATGAATTAGACTAGAGGGGTTTCCCCATGCACACAGCATTGATTTAATTTTGCTGATTAATAGCAACAAAAATGTAAATAAACATGGGGTAATGTTAGTCCTACTTAGAGTAGACCGATTGAAATAAATGGATCTTAAGTTAGCCATGACTAACAAGTGCCATTAATTTCAATGGGCCTACTCTAACAAGGATTAACACTGGATACTACCTGTATGTTGCCTCCAAATGTAAAAACCCTGCCACACGTTCATTAAACAGAAATGCTTTGATGATGTTACATAAGCAATGCATAGACAATTGCATAGACAATTCGAAGACTGCTTGCCACAGGTCACACTGAATGAATGAGATGCTTAGAATTTTGTCCCCAGTTTATCAATCGAAATGTCAGCTCACACATTGATGCCTCATGGCTTTGTCTTCGAAGACTTTATTCCAAGGCGTCAGGGCCGAGGGTGTCACATTTTAGCCTTGCTTTGGAGGAGTCTTAATAGACAGCCTGTTCTTCAGGAATTCCTCCTTGAAATCAGAGATGGCCCAGAGAGGTCCACTCGACATCCAACTGAGAAGATCTGTTCAAACCAATCGTCTCTTGTAAAGCCATGCTCAGTATCAGGGCATTCAGCAGCCTCCGCTAAAAGTCTTAAAGGCTTTAAAAGCAGGGGGAACTACAAAACTCGCCGAAGCTACTTTTCAGCAATCTGGGAATAGGGAACAAAAGATCTACACTCCAATTGGCCTCTGGAATCCAACTTGTACTTTAAGAGAATTTCATCATTGAAAAGAAAGGTCTAAAAGGGCAAGATTTGATCAGGAAGAGTGACTTTTAAAAAAGGGGGGGGAGGCAAGAGCTTTGTTCTCTCTGAAGACAAACCAAGAGGATCAGGAAGAGTGACTGAAAAACATACAGCATTAATAAATAGTCCCCCAGCTAAGAACTTGTAATACTTGTTCCTTCCTTTTCATGGGACTGCACACGGAATTCCCATGCAGTCTCCCTCAAGACAAATACAGAACACACTGGCCCCCAGACAACAATTCTACAATCTTTTCTGGCAAGCGAAGATGCCAGTTTTTGGAGGTTTCCCCCCACCCCATCCCAAGAGCACCATTTAAGGAAGGAGAGGAGGCGCATAATATACACTTTGATGCCCATATGACAAATCTCATGCACTCCTTAGTAGGGACCAGTGAAGTAACTGTGCACTGTCCCCTTAAGTGCATCTCAGTCCCCAGGCTCACCCACCCACTCTCTCTTCCTTTGGACTAGGAGAAACCCGGCTGCAGGCCTACCTTAAGAGCCCAGCCAGGGAGCTGTATATAGGCCGATTGAACAAGCTTGTTGGTTATCAACCTGTGTGGAGCCTGGACGTAGGGATGTATGAACATTCTGGTTCTGCTTGCAAAACATACGAGCATGCCCTGTTAAAGGCTGTAAATGCAAGTGCAGGCACGTGTCCGCCAAAAATGTTCACACAGTGCTGGACTGGACATGTACTCGTGTTCGATTTGCGCAACATTCACCAGTTTGATTTTGCACAAATTTCCTGACTTGTACAGATTTCCTCCCTGCAGACTGAAAGCCCTGCTTTAGCCTATGCAGTAAAGTTGCACAAGTTAGAAAATTTGCACAAATTTGGTGAATTTTGTGCAAATTTGGGGAAATTTGTGCAAATCTCACATTCGATTGCTGCTCGATTTGCGCAATGTTCCCGTTTGCACAGAGTGAGCAGCAACTGAAAACATGAACAGGAATTGGGCACGAGATGACAGGCGAGACGATGTTTGGAGAATCCTAGCGATCTTGAACATGGCTCGCAATCAGCCGTGTGGGAGCATTCAAGATGCTCCCTAGAGATTTTGGACCATAGCAGCTATCTCAAATACATCTTTATTTGATCGGGTTTGCAGACCAACGTAATCCAAGATGGTGGCAACCCTAGTGTGGTCTCTCTAGGCCAGGAGTGAACGGATGTCAGTCTTGTGGGATCTATTATATTGTTGTTCAGAACCTTGAGCGCCACCAGCCAGAGACAGGTGCAAAATAATGGCTTCAGTGGATGGACATACAGTAATGATTAAGAAACAGGTTGCCTCTGAACACATGCTCAGCGTAGGACTTTGTGATCTGTACTGGAACCAAACCCACAAGTCTTTTCACACACAATTGACCAAACACTTGGTTTTCCCCAAGTGTTTCCCCCTACACACACACACACACACACACACACATACACACACACCAATGTAAGTCAAGTAGGGGGAAGCTTTTTAATTTCTGCTGTTGTTAGACAAGTGCGTCAGAAACCCTTCCTGATCTACTGCAAATCACCCAGAGATCTAGCAGTAGATCTGATCTACCTTCTGTCCACCCCTACTCTAGGGAGCAACCTGAATGCTTTCTGCATAGAGTGCCATTTAAACCATGGTTGAGGTGTTTGAGAAGTATGTCCAAAAAAAGGAGGTGTTCTGATTAGGTGTCCTATTAGGCGTGAGGCCCAGAGGAAGCAGACTGCAACACAGTGCTGACTGCCTGTTCTGGGTTGCATCAAGTAATGCAGGCCAGGACCTCGGAGAAGTGCTGGCTGGCTGGACCATTCTCCCATAAGGAGATGTTGTCTCAGCAAAGGACTGCAGATAACTGAGGCCTTAAGAAGGCTGGCAGAGCCAGGTCTTTCAGAGGTTCCACCTCTTCTGGATGCTGGATGCAATTTAGTGATGTTGCAGTTTGTTTTCAATCAGGATTTACCCAGTTTGCACCTTCCAGACCAAACACAGACTCAGACATCTGCATTCAAGGTCTGTACATTTACAGGCTTGCGATGTGATTTGCAGACCAAAATAAAATTGATGTTCAGCAGCATAAGTACATTTGAAAAATGTGCATGAAAAAAAAATGCATACTGCGGGGGGGGGGATGTACAAATACACTTTAATCAATGGGAGAAGAATGCATACATTCCCAGGATGCACACAACTGATGCATACATTTCAAAAATATGCATGGATTTTCATGCAAAAAGAAAAAACAACAACAAAGCTCGCAATCCGATACAGACTCGAGTTGCAATGAGCTTTGAGATGGGATCTGGAGAACTTCGGCAACCTTGAATTTTGCTGATTCACACATTCCTAGTGCAGTTCTTAAAGAGCCAGCATTGCCTTCTGCAGGCTCCTGTGTGGCTGAGGGGCAGGAGAAACTGCAGGGAGATGTTGGGAGAGCTACTTCCTCAGGCCGGGATGGTGTAAAAGCAGGTGCTGAGAGCTCCCCATGAAGCGGGGTGACCCATCTGATTCTGAGTCCTCCTCTGGGAAAGCTAAGCAGGGTCAGGCCTGGTTAATACTTGGATGGGAGACCCCTCCTCTAGTTTCCTGTATTGAGCAGGGGGTTGGACTCGATGGCCTTGTAGGCTCCTTCCAACTCTATGGCCTATGAAATCTATGAAGTTGAGCCTCAGAACCAGGGGATAGGACAGGATCAATGCAAGCAAAGAGTAATGAGTAATTTTGCCTTCACTCAGCTTATGGTGGTAGTGCAATGCTATCATGCTGTGCCCTGCAGGCCCCTCCTTGAGCAGCTTGCATGGTAGCAAGCTGCCCAAGAGGAAGGCGGAGATGGTACTTAGTTTCACTTCTAAGTATATAGTACTGTTTTATACTTTTACCTCCCTGGTGCCGATCGTTTTATTTGGTGCCTTTGGCTCTTTTGCATGTTCAAAGTAGTGTATAAACATTAATTAATTTATCATTATGGAACAATGCCTTATTCAGGTCCTCTGGGACTCTAGGGAGGGCCATGTTGAGTGTTCAAGATTATATATTATCATAATTATGAAACAATCTGATATGTTGGTTTTTTAATTAAGGGGTAGGGTTCTACACACACACACACACACACACACTGCCTTTCGGTGCTTCTAAATGCAGTAGAGTGTAAGACAACAAGATTTTACATGCGCCTGTAGAGAGGTGAGCTGTTCAGAATGGCTCCAGGGGGCGGCTACTGGCAGCAAGTGGGAAGGAACTGTGTCAAAGCAAAACATTCAGCAGAATATCAAACATCATTTCCTAACAGAGAGATTTATGTAGCTGATGGGAATGGAGAAATGGATAACTTTTAGCAACTCCGAGAAGCAAAAGCAGATGGAAAACACACGCACTTATTTGTTTATTCATTTATTTATTGTATTTATATCCCATCTTTTTTCCTGAAGAAACCCAAGGCGGCTTACATAATCCTCCTCCTTCTCCTCTCCATTTTATCCTCACAACAACCCTGTGAGGTAGGTTAGGCTGAGGGTCAGTGACTGGCCCAAAGTCACCCAGTGAGTTTCATGGCCGAGTGGGGACTAGAACCCGGATCTCCCAAGTTCCAGTCCAACACTCTAACCACTACGCCACTCTGACTCTCGCTGGCTCACATTGAACTCAGCAGAGCATGAAACATAACCACGAATCTGGCTCAGCTCTGATAATCACTGTAAAATATAAAGAAGCGCTTCTCGAAAATGGAATTTGGCTGAAAAGGTTTCAACACCCCTGTACTAAACCAAATCTAAAACAAAGGGGCCTGATCCCCAGTTTCAGGCACACACACTCACTTGCTCACTCTTCTTTCTCACGCCCTTCTCATATGATTCAGCAGCTGCCTGGATTTCCTACCAACTACTTTAGCAACTTTACATATTCCCTTGAGTCATTCTTCCTTCCATCGGCCAGGGCTGAACGACAAGCCGCTAGGATGCCGTGACGCGGATGTGCTTACAAGCTGCCTGGTGTTGATCAGATCTGCGAGTCGAGGCACAATTTGGCTCTTGCTTGATGGAAGAAGGCAAAGATTCTCTTGGCCAAAGTGACTCAAAGAGTGACCTTGAATATTACTTTAAGTAGAAGGGGTGGGGAAGAAGAGGAAGTTCAAGTGACTCACACTTCCGCTTCTAATGCTGGTGCTTTGGGCCTACAGCCATCTTAAGAAGCAGTGACTCACATGTCCTTTCCCTACACTTCCGGTTCACAGCTGAAGGCAGTAATGCATATATTCCAATGCAGACACAGAGCAGTCATCTTCCAGTGATGGATATGCACACATGCCCTCTTCTGACACGGCCCAGGAGAATGAGGACAGGTTCGCTCAATGTTCTTTTTTTTTGCTTTACAGTCTAAATCAGATAAGAAATGCAGGGAAGGGAAATGGGAAAGGTTCTGAGATCAGTTAGAGGCACGTGGGCATTAGTAGCAGCAGCAGCAGCAGTAGTGCCATCAGGGCAGGATTTGGGGACAGAAGTCTGCTGCAGCCCCTTTTGGCATAGGGAATGAGTGGGGAGGGCCAGACCTGGACTTTAAACAATGGGTGTGAAGGGGCAGTGACGAAGGGTGTCCAATGAAGCTCTGCTGCTCAAGGGCCCACAAAAACTTGGAGCCAGCCCTGCACATTACAATCCGGGGAAGGTGTGTGTGTCTAAAATCATGTCCAGAGTCTAAAGTTGCCTAACTGCACCATGGATCAGCTGTTTGAAATATGCCAACAGAAGGAGAGGTGAGCATTCCTATGATAGGGAGAAGCAAGGGAGAAAGGGCATAGTTAGGGAGTGGAGGGTGTAATTTGGGGTTTATGGCAGGAGAGGCTGGTGACTCCTATGCCAGTGGGGCTCCTTATCCATTGCAGGTTTTATTCTGAGCTTTATAGGAGCTATCCATGGTGGTGAACCTATTTGGGGGATGGAGTTCAGCACCACGATTAGCTCCTATATGCTCCAAATAAAACCTGCAATGGACAGGGAGGAAGCCCCACTGCCATAAGAGTCACCAGCCTCCCCTGGTTTATGGAGGACAAACGCATCTGAGAGCAAAAAGGGTCATGGGGAGAGAGAAGAGTAGATTGGTGGCTGGAAGGGAATGAGGAGACTTGACAGGCAAGAGAAGTATAATTAGAATATGAGAAGAGAGAGGGAGCCACTGCTGAGAACAGGAGAGGGGTAACATGACCATAGTGATGAGCAAAATAGATTAGCAGATACAAGAATTCAACAGAGAGGAAATAGAACACCAAGATGAAACCTACCTACCTTACAGGGTTGTTGTGAGGATAAGATGGAGAGGAGGAGGATTATGTAAGCCGCCCTGGGTTCCTTGCAAGAGGAAAAAAGGCGGGATATAAATATAATAAATAATAAATAAATAAATAAATCTGACATGAATTCAAAATCGGATGGCTTCAAAAGGGGGTTAGACAAATTCATGGAGGACTAAGCTATCAATGGTGACTAGTCCTGATGGCTACATGCTACCTCCAGTATCAGAGACAGTGTTCCTATGTACACCAGTTTCTGAGGAACATGGGTGGGAGGATGCTGTTGCACTCATGTCCTACTTGAGGGTTTCTTGCAGCTGTCTGGTTGGCCACTATGTGAACAGAATGCTGGACTAGATGGACCTTTGGTCTGATCCAGCAGGGCTCTTCATACGTTCTTATGTTCTTCCATCTGTCTTCATCTTGAACATTCTGCTGAGTCAAGAGAGAAAAAGAGACAAACGAATACGTTTTAGTTGCTGCAAAGATACATGTAGCTGACACAGCCATGGGTCAGGCACACTTGATGTGCAGCTTCCAGTGTTTCCCCCTGACATAATGACTGGTGTGGCATTTGCAGCAACCATCCTGCTCCCCCAAAAACAAGAGCTCCTATTTAATTCCCCCCCCCAAATCATCCCTAATCTTAATTTAATTTGTCCTTTGAGTGTGGAACTTTGGAAACTGAACATTAATCTCCAAAGATTAAGGAACGCTCTATTGGGCAAACTTGCAAGGACAAATATATTTTCCAGTGAGGCTCTGTAATTATACACTAGCGTGTTTTCCAAAGGCTTATTGGAAGAAAGCAAAAGAGAGGCTTAAAAGGAGATAAATTGAGACTTAAAAAATAAATACACTAAAATGACTTAAGGAATATGTCAGTGTGATTTAAGTGACTTTTTTCATGTGGGTTACAGAGGAGCTTTCACAGGAGCTGAGCTCTTGCCATTTCCATTGAAGTCGCTGGGATCTGGAAGAAGAAGAAGAAAAAGTAAGGGAATATCTGAGCAGCCAATCCTTTATTCCTTATCCCAAGGGCACCCAATGGCTTTCATGTGGCTATTGGCCCACACTGCATCTATCTGTTCATGTAAAACCACCGGCGGCTTTCAGCTGGCAGCTCTCTGAAAACCTCGAACAAATAACACATCTTCATGTTTTCACGACCGATGTCCAAATTTAACATAGGAAAGGATTGGACACATGAGCAAAAGTCAGTGGAGGGGAGAGAGATGGGGAGACAGAAGCCACATAGACCATGGTAGCAAGCACATGGAAGTTGTCCATGTAGATTCAGGACTGGTTCCCAGTGGCTACGAGCAGCCACAGACAGCACCACATCTCTCCACCTGATGTATGGGTAGAGAAAACTCCTTGCCTCTTGGCAGTATGATACAGACAACAAAGCTGCTCTGGATGGACGAGTTCACTCCAGGAGAGTTGGGTCATCTGCTTAAGGGCTTTGGGGAGTTCATTCATATGTGACCTTTTGTGGTGGGACAGGATTCCCATGGGAATTATATACTAGACCAGTCTTCCCCAACCTGATGTCCTCCAGATGTTTTGGACAACAACAACTCCCAAGATTCCTGACCATTGGCCATGCTGGCATAGATAGATAGATAGATAGATAGATATGTGGGATCATATTCAGATCATTTGTTTATATGTATATACAGTAATACCTTGGATTGCAAGGAACTTGGTTTGAGAGCGTTTTGCAAGACAAGCAAATTTTTAAATATTTATTTTTTAAAGAATTGGCTTGATATACAAGCGACGTCTTGCAATACAAGTACTGTAGTACGGCTTAAATTAAAAATCTCTGTACAAATTTTTTTGGGGGGGGGATTTTGTTTTGATATGAGAGTGTTTTGGATTACAAGCACGTTTCCGGAATGAATTATGCTCTCAATCCAAGGCATGACTGTACAATTGTGAGCTTACATACAATGTACTTACAGTGCATTCGTATGGCCCTAGACGGCATCTAGAAGGCAGTAGGATTTTTCAGAGTGCCAGCTCCGATGTTGGAAAACAGCTCTGATGTTGGGGGTGGGATTCCGTGCTCGGAGCACCCTCCCCCCCGCCCCTCACAGAACTACACCGGCTGCTTCTCCGAGGTCACAAAAGTGACCTCAAAGAAGGGGTTTAGGGGTGTTCTGGGGGCGGGGAGGGGAGGAGACCAGTGCCACCAAGATACAATGTATCCTGGTGGTGCCTCCTCAGCCTCCTTCTCTCTCCCTCCGAAGTTCTGCACTTAGATGGCCGAAATTGGCCATCTAGCTGTTTTGCAGGGCAGGAGGAGCATGGAGGTGACCTTCAACTCTGTGCTCTTCCCACCCTGCATAAGATGGCCATAATCCTCCCAAGTTCGGAGGTTATGGGCATCACCATAATATTGTACCTTTACAGACATAGAGAAACAAATGTTTCTGATCAGTTCTCGTTTTCTTCAGTTAACCTATCAAATCATCCCAGACTACCCCATGTGTTTTTGAAGGAGTTGACTTATTTTTCTCTGTTGAATCATATAATCAATAAAGTCTTTCCATACAGCATAAAAGTCATCTACACAGTGGCCATTTCTAGAAGCTTTTCTTATATTAGACCATTTTCCCCCCATGAGGGCTATCGACCACAGTCTGCTAGATATTTGTCTCTGTGGAGGAGGCTGTACTAGACCATAGCAATTTCATTGTGGGAGGCCTTTGGCTGAAGTCAACCCCACCCAAAACTATGAAAGATTACTCATGCAACCTTAGGGTGCCCCTGTATCCTACTTTATAGAGGACAGTCCTCTACTTTTCAAGGCACATGTGGATCATTCCTGGAGCCCTATCAAAATCTTTCACATGAACGTGGGGGGGGGGCTTTATGGGGTTTGCCCCTGCCAGCTAAAATCCAGTCTTGTTCGCAACTATAATGGAGAACATGTTCATGGACTTGGTTCATATCTGTTCTATGCCAAGCATAATTAGCATAAATAAATTCAACTATCTCCATAGCTCCATCATGCAAAATGCACCTGTGATTTTGAGATAAAATAATGCAGATACTTGTGCATGGATAATGAGTGCCTAACAGAAGTCAGCGTGTAACATAGGGATAAGAACATAAGAGCCGTACTGGATCAGACCAAGGTCCATTCTGTTCAGACAGTGGCCAACCAGCTGCCCATGGGAAACCGACACGCAGGATTGCAACAGCACCCTCCCACCCATGTTCCCCAGCAGCTGGTGTACATAGGCATAGTGCCTCTAATACTGGAGGTAGCATGTAGCCATCAGGACAAGTAGGAATTGATAGCCTTCTCCTCCATGAATTTGTCCAATCCTCCTTTAAAACCATCCAAATTGGTGGCCATCCCAACATCTTGTGGAGGTGAATTCCATAGTTTAAGTATGCGCTGCTTGAAGAAGTTCTTCCTTTCATCTCTCCTGAATCTCTCACCAATCAGCTTCATGTGATGATGACCCCACTGGATTCTAGGATTAGGAGAGTGCGAGAAAAATGTCTCCCTATCCACTTTCTCCATATCATGCATAATTTTTACACCTCTATAATGTCTCCCCTTTGCTGATGCTGTCAGCAAAGGCCTTCTGCCCCACCCAGTGAAATTTAATGACAAGTGTACCCTATTTATATATACCCATGACCATCTGCACCTCAGAATAGAAACACTAAGCCAGAGTGATCCATTTACATTTAGAATAAATATTTCTTTAACTTGCATTGGGTGAACAGCTATAAATATTTGAGAGGGCTTTTCCTCTAGAAAAAACAGCAACATAGATCACAGAGATACAGGAGACCTCAAAGGTCATCTAGTCCAAGCCCTTGCTGATGCAGGAAATCCACTACTATGGCAGCCCTGATAGGTAGCCATTCAGTCTCTGCTTTAAAAAAAAGTCAGCAAAGGAGACTCCACCACATCCCAAGGCAGCCTGTGCCACTGTCAAACAGCGTGTACCATCATGAAGTTCTTCCTCACGTTTAGCTGAATTCCCCTTTCTTGTCTTTAGAACCCTTTGTTTTGGGTCTTACCCTCTGGAGAAACAGAAGACGTATCAGCTCCATCAACGATGTGACAGCCCTTCAAAAATTGGAAGATGGGTATCATGGTGCCTCTGAACCATCTCTTCTCCAGGCTAAACACACAGCTCCAACTGACAGTTCCCTGGGGCAGCAGACTCTGGCCTCATCCATCGGCCAGAGAACCAAGGGCCACTGGGAGGCTGCACCCCCTGCCTCCCAGGATTAACATCACCGCAAGGGGGAGACCAGCCTGACCCCATACATCAGCCGGAGAAGGAGCAGCTGCAGGGAGCTTGCTTCACCTCTCCCTGCCAGATGAGGAAAGGAAAGGAATGGAAAGGAATGGAAAGGAAAGGAAAGGAATGGAATGGAAAGGAAAGGAATGGAAGGAAAGGAAAGGAAAGGAAAGGAAAGGAAAGGAAAGGAAAGGAAAGGAAAGGGGGGGAAACATGTATAAGAACCCTGTAACTAAGAACTGGTGCCTGAGTTCTGCTTTCTTCTTCCTCCCTCCCAATACCTTTTCCTTTTGTGTCATGTCTTTTAGATTGTAAGCCTGAGGGCAGGGACTGTCTAATATCAATCTTTGTAAGCCGCTCTGGGAGCCTTTTTTGGCTGAAGAGTGGGGTAAAAATGCTGTAAATAAATAAATAATCAATAAACATACCCCCAGCTCCTTCAACCTTTGCTCATAGGACTTCACCATCTTTGTTGCCCTCCTCTGGACAAGTTCCGGTTTGTCGATATCCTTCTTAAAACTGTGGTACCCAGGACTGGATACAGTTCGCCAGGTAAGGTTTGAGCAAAGGAGAATAGAGTTGGCACCGTTACTTCTCATGATCTGGACATGATACATCTGTTGATGCAAGCTAGAATTGCATTCGCCTTTTCAGCCACCATATTGCACTGCTGATGAGAATCAGAGAATTGTAAGGCTGCCAGTCAGCTGAAAGACTCCCAGTCCATCCCATGGCATTTAAGAGGGGTCTTCTATGTGCATGTGAATTGACCCTTATGTTCCCCTGTGTCTCTCCCTCTGTCTATTGTTAGCTCCTTGGGGCAGGAACCTTTCTCTGTCTGTCTGTCTGTCTGTCTGTCTCCTTCTCTCTCTCTCTCTCTCTCGCTCTCTTAAAGATGTCACTCTGCAAGCACAAGCTGTATGTTGATAACTATATACTTTGATGAGCTAAAGTCCTGAATTTGGTACAGATTTGGTCCAAAAAAACCCTGATTACTAGTAGGAATGAGTGATAAATTCATTGGGCTCACATTTTAATGTGAACTTACAAAATTTGCACTTCCCAAACCTGCACACGAGGCGGAATGCAGTTATAGGGTGATATTTGCACTTTCCCACATTTTGCGATACAGTTCACAACTTTAAAAAATGCACACAAAATGTGCATAACAGGGTAAAGTGTGCACAAAATGCATATGTTTGGTAAATCCGCACAAAAAATACATACAAATATTCATGTGGACTTTTTGGGGACACACACACACACACACAAAACAATGCAGAAATGGAATGGAAAGAACTTGATGCTGGTGAAATGAGAAACTGTGCAGAATCAAATCTGACAGATTCCTCCATCCCTAACAAAAACAATTGCACAGCTGTTCCTCAAAGTGGGGGGAGTTCAAAGTGCACCCCAGAATGGTTAAAATGGCCTAAGACAATGAGAATGTGGTTGCCTGAGATACATTGATTACTAGAAACATCACAAGAGTGAGATGCTTATAAGTCTATCCCTAGAAACAAGAGGGCAAAAAGATTACCCACCCACCCCAATGGTTCATGTACTTCCATCCTATTCAGAATGCTGAAATGTAGAACATTTGTAGCCCAAGGCACATGGAGTGCTATACAATTCTGGAAAGGGAATGTATTTATTCTTTGCACCTGTCAAACTTTGAGTGATAATATAACATATAACAGAGGCCAGCATCCGAGCTCTAACAAGCTAAAGCTGCACATGGGGCAGAATGCTGGGCTGTCGGAATTCCATTGCCTCTTCAGGTTTGGGTTTAGAGGAGGGGGCACTTCCTGTGGCAGCCAGGAATGTCCAGTGGCAGCCAGGGACATGCATCTATGCTTGCAGAATGCGAGCTTTGTTTACAGATGGTACATAGCAAAGGTAGGCAAGCCAGTGCTGTCCAGGTGTTTTGGACTACAACTCCCATAATCCCTAACCATTGGCCATGCTGGTTGCCTACTTGAATGATGAAGAAGATGAAGATGATTATTTAAATGTATATGTCTTGCTTTCCACTGCAAATATCAGTCCTGAAGCAACTTACACAGACAAATGTGGAAATCCATAATTAATATGAGGGCGGGGAAACAATATAATCAGCACAATAATACAAAGAAAAATAAACATCATAAAAACATAATCTAAAAACAATGCAATATGAAATGTGTTCATTCACAATACACAAAATTTCTCCCGCACCCCCTGAGCCTAGAATGAACACCACAAAATAAAAGCTCACAATAATTGGTCTATAACTAATGTCCAAACACCTGGGAAAATAAGTATGCCTTTGCCTGGTGTCGAAAAAATGACCACGTTGGCGCCAGATTGAGCTTCCTTGGGGAGAGTGGGGCTACCACAGAAAAGGCCCATTCCTGAACTGTCACACCTCATCTTCTCTCAGAGCAAACACACAGAGAATGGCCTCTGAAGCTATCCATAGGGACCAGGTACGTTAATATGGGGAAAGGCAGTCATTGAGGAATTGGGCTTCCAAGCCATATAGGACTTTATATGTATATACAGGTATATAACTTCATAGGTATTTAACTTTGACTGATGCAGTGCTGGTAGGGATGTGCGAGGATTCCATTGAGGGGGTGGAAATCTGGCAGACTAGCTGGGCTCGACCCCCCTGAACACATATGAAATGTGTTCATTCACAATACCCGTCCCGTCCCACATCCTCCCGAGTCAAGCCAGGGAAGCGACTTCCGGGTTCCTGGCAGGTCGCTGTTTACATAGAAAATGTCTTAAGATACGCCCAAAGCGGACACAATTTGAGTAATTTGCGCAAATTACACCCGCTTTTGGTGTATCTTAAGGCATTTTCTACGTAAACAGCAGCCCACCAGGAACCCGAAGGTCCAGCGAGTGGCATGGCACGTGCCAGCTTTCAGGCTGTCTCGACAGGCGCAGCAGCAGTGATGTCCACCCAACCGGAGGAAGGTCGGGTACCGGCGGATCGCCCATAGCTAGGTGCTTGCTCCAGATTTTGGCAGGCCCTTGGGCAAGACATCCTCATTGGGGGGCCCTCCCTCCCAGAGTTTCTCTTCTCACCGCCATTGTCATGCCCTGCTCTTGCTTCTCATTGTCTCTCATCATTGTTTGCTCAGCAGGTAGAGAGCCAGGGAGCAAAGAGGCAGCAGCATCTTCTGCTCCTCCTTCCCACCTTCGCCGTTGTCTGGGCCAGGGCAAGAGGCAGGTGAACAAGTATGTTGCAATGGTGAAGAAGAGCAGCTTTTGTCAGTGGGCCCCTGGTGGGATGCGTGCCCCCGGTAGGTGCCTGACCATGCCTACCTTGAATGCTGGCCCTAGGCCAATGTCAGTATAAGCCACCAAAAGCTAGGTCCCTACGTACTTCCTATGTTGAACTCTCCACATCGTATTGCATTGACCTCAAAGCTCTTGACTCAAGAACGCAAGTATGATTGGGCATTCGTCCTCTGGAGGTCCTGCAGTCTAAATTTCTATGAAGCATCTTTGCTGTCCCACGATGTACCCCAAACGCCCTACTTAGAGTGGAAGCAGGGATGATCTCCCTTGAAGCACGTGCCTGGTTCCACGCGATTAGCTATTGGTGCAAATTACATTTCAGCCCTGAGGGACTAGCACCTCTGATTTTAACAGATAACTTTGTGTCCAGTTGGCTAAGAGATGTTGAGGAGAAATTGAAATGCTATGGGTTCACCCCTGCAGCCTTATTACATCTAGGGCCTCATAGTGCTAAAACAATAATTAGACAACGGATCTGGGATATTGACTTACAGGAAGACAGGGACAAGAACCCTGCGTTACCCTGTAATAGGCCATCATAGCCTAAACTTCACTCCGGCTAACAATCTTCATGTTCTTGATCATCCCAATCACCGCAGAGCCTTCACCTTGGCACGATTTAACGTGCTCCCATCAGCCCTTCTGGAAGGTAGATATTCACGCATCCCATATTCCTTGCATGTTTGCCCCTGCCATTCGGGCATGGTAGAATCAATTGAACATGTGCTTTTGTATTGCGCCTTCTATACGGATATTTGTTCCATGTATATTGCCCCCCTAATAAAAAAAAACTATTCTGGCAGATCCGATGAATCTTATACGACCCTGCTGCTTTCAGACTCCACATCTACTGGAACTATTATAAAGGTGGCCAAATTCTGTGTGCTAGAATGCATTCTTAGGAAGCAAAGCACCCCAGCTATTCATAGCAAGTAACCCATAGCTGACTCCACCAATAGCTATTATGTATTACCCCACTGCAAAAATACCATCTAGTTTTTTTCCCTTGTTCCCCCCCCTTTCCCCCCCCCCCGGTCATTTGTGGCACTTTTGTTCTGTACGGTCCACCCTGTCTCCTTGAATTGTATGTCAGAGTACTTAATATGCTTTACTTTGTTTTATAGTAACTGGTCTATGGCCGTAATAAAGCTTTGTAACTTCTGACTAGTAGATTTGGACATCCAGATCCATTTGCGTTGTAGCAATCCTAGAGCAAAAACTAGCATCAATTTTTATATTTTAAAAAATGCATCTTTTTTCATCATTTGCACATGGTACACAGGGCTTCTGAGGAATTCCTCAAGGGATGAGTCATCTAGCAGACATATAAATTAAGCAGCAAAATCGCAACAGATTAGAATTAATAGCACCATTAAAGGATTTAGACACTCGGACGGGATGATACGGAACTTTCCAAAAAGCCCATCAGCCCCTAACAGGATCATATGCTGCGGAACGCAGGGGGTGAAATGCCTGCTACTGTAAATTGTTTAATTGGAAAATTAGAAAGAACACTCAGATGTCTTCCCCACCCCCCCACCCCCTCCTCTCTTTATGTAACAAAGCAGCCAGTGTTGAGGTTCTGACAACAAAGACATAAAGATGAATGATCAGTAATGTCTGTGGGATTTCTTTTATGGGGGAGATTTGCTTAGAAGACAGCATTCCTGAAACAGTAGTTTCCCCGAGTCCCTATAAACATCAGAGGAGAAGAGAAAATTCTTGGAACTTGGCTAAATCGTGGCTGCAATCCAGACCCACATGTTGATGGAGCGTGAACCCACGGCTGGCAATGGCAAAGGAGTGGCAAGAGGCAAACGGGGACATGGGTGGCATCACTGGATCAAGAGTCAAAAGGGCAGGGCTGGGAAATCTAATGGCAGCAGCCAGGAAACAGGAAAACAGACCCAGTGAGAATCAATGTGTGCAGGGCCAGCGCCAAGGGTAGGCATGATCGGGCACCTGCTGAGGGCCCACACCCCAGCAGGGGCCCACTGCCAAGAGCCCCCTGGACTTGCTCCTCCTCTTCACCACGGCAACCTGCTTGTCCACTCACCCTGGCCCAGACAAAGGTGGTGGTGAGGAGGAGGAGGAGCGACAGATGCCACTGCCTACTTGCTCACTGGCTCTCTGCCTCTCTGGATGTATGAGAATTTCGTTTTTGCTTGCAAAACATGCATACCCAGTTCGAAGCTCCAAAAGTGAGCGCGAGCACGTGTCTGCCGAAAACATTTGTAAATTGTCGAACACGAGCTTGCGTTGGTCTCGTTCACTGGTTCTCTGCCTTCAAGCAAGCAAGTGGTAGCAATGAGGAGCAAGAGAAGCTGGTGAGAATGGTGCTGAGAAAGTAGACTCGCTGAGGGAGGGGGACCACTGAAGGTGTCTTGCCCAAGGGCCCTCCAAAACCAGGACCTGGCACTGAATGCAAGGCAGGGCAGAATAAGGAAAAGAAAACCGCAGGAAGCGCAAGCATGTTCATGACACAGCAAGGGAGCTCTTGACTAGCATGATGGCAGCCTCTTCCTGCTTCCTTTGATGGGGGATTCTGGGAAAGAAAGGAATTGGCTGCATAGCTCAAAGGAGGGTGGGGCTGAGGAGGGATTCCTGAAAGAGAGCACCATGTATCTTGTCAGTGTCCCATCCACTAGAATCAGCCTTTCTGCAAGTGGAGGAAAGTGGCCTGTGTCCCGTAGCGTTCACCAAGGGTTTGCGAGGCTCACGTATGTTAATCTGCAGTCCAATCCTGTGCAAAGTTGGGCAGACTCAAGCCCCTTCATTTCAATGGATTTCGGTGCAGTTAATATTGCATAGGATTGGTTCATGGGTCACAGCTAGGGATTTGATTAAATCCAATTCCGTCTGTGTTTCACGGACTGTCACACACCTTCCGTTCTGTCTGCCGCTCATTGATGGAATTGGAGTGTGTGTGTTTCAACCAGAATTTCATTCTGTTTGTGCTAATTCACATTAGCACAAGTGCGCATTAGGTAATGCACATTAGAGCATTTGTGCAAATGTGCATTAACGCTACTGTGAATTAGTGTAAATTCCCCCCCACAAAAGTGAAAAAACCCGGTCCGCAAGTCCACGTAATCCGTGTGACTTGGGAAAAGCCAGTCTGCCACAGAATCCCCAGGACAGATTCATAGAAATCTGGACCCATTTGAATCCATTGCAGATTCTCCATCATCCCCTAGTCACAGTTCTAAATTAAGCGAAGGTGGGGGTTTAATGTACTGCAGTGGTGAGAGTATTGGACTGGGACCCGGGAGATCCAGGTTCTATTCCCCGCTTGGCCATGAAACTCACTGGGTGACTTTGGGCCAGTCACTGACTCTCAGCCTAACCTACCTCACAGGGTTGTTGTGAGGATAAAATGAGGAGGAGGAGGAGGAGGAGGAGGAGGAGGAGGAGGATTATGTAAGCCACCTTGGGTTCCTTGCAGGAAAAAAGGCAGGGTAAATATAATAAATAAATACAAATCACTCTTTGTGGGAAGTTTTATCCCCACCAGGAAAGGATGTCTCCATCTCTTAGGGGTGACTCTCTCTCCATTTGGGCTTACTCAGTACTCTTAGGCTATCGGAGAGGGTGGCCATGTGTCCTATTTTAGAGAGGGCAGTCCCACAAGAGCCTCCCCAAAACTGCATTTGGCCCTTAGACTGAAAGAAGTTTAACACCTCTGTCATAGCGCCTGCTGCTACCTGCTTCTTGTGCATTTGGGCTACATAAGGAACAGCCCTCTAATCTGGAAGACTGGAATTAGTATATATGATTTCTAGTCCTCATGGGTTTAATTTTTCTTTAATCCATGCCAGCCGAACATCTGGCATCCATCCACTACTTCCTTGCAGATCCGATGTGTGTGTGATGCTGCCATGCAATGAATTCTTCAAATTAGGGTGAGTCATTCCTCTCTCAAGGTGCATATTTAACAGGATTCTTGGAGCAGAACCAGGCCCCTTTCCTTTGCCATAAGCCACAGTTGCACCCTTGCATTTCTTTCAGTGCCCCTTCTATGTGTTCATGTTATGGTCTTTGGAATGCTGCTGAAATGGCATGCCATCAGCAGGGGACGTCTAAGATGACTTAATAGGTCAATCCTATCTTTAAGTTTTGCCATTCAAAATAGAAGCAAACTCTCATCGAGCCTTCTGAAGGTTTTCATTGTGAGCAAAAACGATACACAGTTCACTAACCCTTCCTTTTCTTGGGTAGTTTCCCCCACAAGAATGCACCATCTGAAGATTTACAGAAATACAATGTGACAGATACAGACAGTTCAGTCATTGAGAAAGGTCATAATCTCCCCAAAATAGAGAATGCTAGGTTTTGGAAACTCTGAATTCCTTGCAGTGTGTGTGTGTGTGTGTGTGTGTATACTCTTCATGGTTGTGTCAAGGGCCACCACTGACCAACCCAATAATAAACCAGGGATACATTTATTTATTTGCCATGTAGGGATGGGGAACAGAACCACTATTGTGTGCAAATAAATGAGAACCTAACAGGAGGTTTACAGCACAATCCTATTAACATGTCTATGCAGACAAGTTCAATGGGGCTTACTCCTAGCTAAGTGAGTATAGAGCTGCAGCCTTAAAATGATTAAGAAAAATATGAGCGTAAGCTGTTTATCAGGGTGGCCAGATGCATTAGAGCACAGTGCTCTATCACCTTTAATCGTCGTGTAAAAGTTTTTTTGAGCCAATTGGTGTAGTTGTGCATGACAAACTGCAGCTGTTGAAATTCCCTCTTCTACAAAACTATTAAAGGTCCTGTCATCTTTTCCATCTGCCAGCCGAGCAATTTTTAGCATGGCTCATTCCGTGATTTGTTTAGACCGGGGACCGCTTCATATCCATTCATGAACATCCCTGTATGGTGACCCCTGCTTTAGTCCTGAGAAAGCTGCTGCCATTCAAGAGTGGACAATACATTGGGGTTAGATCAGGGGCACTGAACCTCTTTCAACCCGAGGTCTGGATTCCATTTTGGAGAAGCTCTAAGGGGCCACATTCCACTGGGGGGGGGGGGCAAAGAGGCAGGGCCCAAAACCCCAGCATATTTTAGCTTAAAGTTCTTACTGCCTGTAACTATGGTAAGTTTTAGGAGAGGCATTTCAATCTCTCGGAATGGGGCAGGGACTGCACAAAAGCTGGGAAATCACAAGCAGGATGTGTTTTGCACAACAATTCTAGGTGAAGGAGCACTGTTCTTTAAGGATTTACCAAAATGCATGAAGTTCTTCATGTATGGAGGAGAAAGAACTTGAGATTTAAAAAAAAAAAAAAAGAATGCAAGAGTAAGCAAACTGACAGATTAAGAGCATAAGAAGAGCCCTGCTGGATCAGACCAAGGGTCCATGCAGTCCAGCATTCTGTTCACACAGTGGATAACCAGCTGCCCACCGGAAACCCACAAGCAGGACTTCCTCTGTGCTAATCTGTCACAAACGAGAGTAAAACTTGAAAGCCTCATTATCACTTCATTCCCTGGCCAGAGCAAGGGAGGATGGTCAATTACCCTGGCCATCGGGCAGATGGCATCACTGCTCCTGCTCTGAAAAATCTCCCGGGGCTGTCCCCTCCCCCTGTGTTCCCCCATCTGCTGCACCCCTTTATCACAAGCTCTCAACCCCAGGTCATGTGGCCAAGAAAGCAATACCAGTGCACCGGTGAGGTGCTCTGGGGCGATGGTGATGCAACTATTTTCTTCCTGAGTGCTATCAGTCCCAAGAGAATTCAGTCTAATACACACACATACACACAGGCTAAGCCTCTCTTCTCACCGTCTCCAAAAGATAAACGCTACAGTGGGAAAGTCAATCAGGTGAACTTAACTATTTTATAATTGGTAAACGTTTCATGCATGCTAACGCCTGAAATGGATTTCGAGATGAAAGAAGATTTGCTGTTATGGAAGGAGCGGGAGAAATAACTTCAGCATGCTGTAACTCTGATGTTTTACTTAATCGCTTCCCCCGCCCCTGAACTGGTCTTTCTTGCCTATGGGGGGATGATTTCAACAAAGCCTCCTCGATTCATGCCACATATTGGGGGAATTGAGCCTACGGAGGATGAATTTTTCATGTTACCGATTTTCGAAATGGATTAGAATCATCTCAGTTGCTGAGCCATGAGGGACACGTTATAAAATTTAATAGTATGAAAATGGATTGCGTCCATACCTCATTTTCCACTGCAGTAAACATGATATCTCCAGGTAGCAATTTAATGGCAACGGACATCTTATTTTGTGTTCAAGGAGTGGGGGGAGAGCACCAGAATGTAGCTGGGCATCTGCTGCAGCTGAGATAGCAGAAGAAAAAGCCGCCTCCCATCATCAGCCTTACTGCTAGAGCTGCAGCGTCGGCAACGCAATCCTACACATGCTTGCTCAGAGAGGCAAGTTGGCTGTGTTTGGTTGGGCTTACTGCTAGGTCAATGAGCAAAGCATTGCAGCCGTAGTCAGTTAACGGGTCAGATCAAGGGCACAGGAGCTCAGGGCTGGGGGGCCAAATCTGCCCCCAAGGGGTCCCACAACCGCCCTCTGGGGTTCCCCAAATGGCCACACCCCCTTACCCTAGCCCAGTGTTCTCCAACCTTGGGTCCCCAGATGTTTTTGGCCTACAACTCCCAGCATGCCCCAGCCAGCTACGCTAGCCCAGTGTTCTCCAACCTTGGGTCCCCAGATGTTTTTGGCCTACAACTCCCAGCATGCCCCAGCCAGCTATGCTGGCTGGGGCATGCTGGGAGTTGTAGGCCAAAAACATCTGGGGACCCAAGGTTGGAGAACACTGCCCTAGCCCAACCAACTTTCCCCCAACCACCGGCCTTCTGTGCAGTTCCCCCTCCCCATTCTACAAGAATGAAATGCCTCTCCTAAGGGCTTCCGGACTGAGAGTAAGAGCTTCAAGCTGAAATATGCCGGTATTTTTGCCCCCTCCCCTTTTGCCTTTGGCCCCGCCCACCACTGGAAGGCAGCCCCCCCCCCCCCGAGAGCTTCTCCGAAATGGAATTCGGCCCTCGGACTGAGAGAGGTCCCACACCCCTGAGTTGATTAATGAATCATGGCACCATCCAATTGTGGCTGCCTCCTGTAACCCGCTCCAACAAACTTGGTGAATTTATGGGCATCCAATCCAGTGCATGAGGAACACAGAGGCAAGGATTGTCTCCGTGCTTCCCCCCCCCCCCCGCCCTGCAAAAGACATAGATGGCTGATTTTCAGCCATCTGTGTCTTTTGCCCCTGCCCATGAGGAGGAGGAGGAGGGGTTGAGGTACCACCTGGATTCTTTGGAGGATCATGGTGCCTCACTCCTCCCCTCCCTGCCCCACAGAAGCCCCCCCCCAGCACCTGCTCCAAAGACGCTCTTCCAGAAAGAACCACGCCAGCTGTGAGGGCGGAGGGAGGGCCCTCTGAAGTCGGAGTCCCCACTGGGACCTCACAGGGCTTTTACGAGGTCAGAGTGGGAGTCCAACTTTTCCTATGGCTGGACAGATAGCGTGTACCAGCCATAGGGATGGATTGCACCCTTGAAAGCCTTTTGATTTAAAAAAAAAAAAAAAAAAAAGGTGCCCCCTGATTAATCAGACAGGGGCAGGGCCAGCGTCAGAGGTAGGGATTGTTGGGCACCTGCCAAGGTCCACACTCCCTGCAGGGGGCCCACTGCCAACCCTTGGAGCTTCCTGGCTCTGTCGATCCTCTTCCTTGCTTGTTCACCTGCCCTCTCCAAGCAGGTAAGCCACAACCAGAGTGAGGAGATAGAACAGCATCCTTCCTTTGCCTTGTGCTTGGCCCCTGGGCAGTTGCACAAATTTGATCCTGAGGGAGATGGCAAGTGAAGGAGGAGGACATGGACCCACTCAGGGGGACCACTGAGGGCATCTTGCCCAAGGGCCCCCAAAACCTGGAGCCAGTACTGAAGGGGAGGGTTAAGGGGGGAAACGTCATCATTTGTAAAACAAATGTTTACAAACAAAACAAAACACGGATGGCAGATTCATCACCACAGGAACTCATGTCAGCTCAACTACAATGGGTTGGATCCAGAGTTAGTCAGAGTAGACCCATTGAAATAATGACCATCTCCAGACCTGTTTATTTTAACAAGTCTCCTGTAAATATGACTATGTCTGGATCCAACCCAGTGCTTGGCAAGTTGTCAAGTCTTGAGGTATCAAGCCATGAGAGACCTAGTAGGCTAAGAGCAAGCTATTGGAACAGCAAGATCCAGGCTCAGATTTCACTCTCTACCATATTACCTGAATAATTCACATAGTATGTGGCCTTCAGGAAGCCATTCAGAATTATGCCTTCCACCTGCGAATCTGGGATCATGCCGTCCCTACCCTACAGGGTTGTTAGAAAGATAATGTAGGGAAGGCCTAGCTGCTGGCCTGAGGCCATGTGTTGGTGGCAGAGCTGAGGTGATATTTGAACTGGGGAGTTACTGCTTCTCACATATCACATGGTTAGGCCTAGTTCTGTCCAGATTAATACAAAATTCACACTTGTCAAACCAATGAGTGAACCAGGACAGAGTTATACGCTGACATTTTCACACGCAAAAGTGCACAAAAATGTATGCATCAGGGAAAGTGCACACAGAAATACACAGAGACGTGCACACAAAAAATGCAGAAAATCATGAAAATAACACCAGAAAATGCATTACTATAGGGGGAAATAGCTTGCAAAAAAAATGTGTCTATTTGGGGAAAAGTGCACACAAAAACACATCTATTAGAAATGCACGCAAAAATGCATACAGATTTTCATGCTGACTCTTGAAATTAAAATTCTTACATCGATGCAGCATCAGACCAAACTGAACTTAAGCTCAGAAAAATGAGAAGATCTGATTTTCCCTTTTTCCACTTGAGGGGAAACAGGCCAGGTGCACAGCAGCTGTAGCATGTGCGGAGTGATTCTTGAAGCATTTGGTTGGTATCAATAGCAGTGAAATAGATGGGGTTTCCTTAAGTGTGTCGACTAGCACTGAAGGAGATAAAGTTGGACATTCAGGTCAAAATAGTATATCCTGTGTTTATTGGAAGAAAAATTTGAGCTCCCTTGTTTTGCAGAACCTTGGTCACTGTGATTTCTGCACATGTTGTTTTGATTGAGCAAGCTCAGCACTTGGCATCTATCTATCTATCTATCTATTATCCTGCCTTTCTGCCCAAAAACGCCTTGCAAAACAGCTAAGAATAAAACCCAGATTAAAATCAAACTCTTATTTAAAGCATAACATAAAAACAATTCAATTAAAAAGACCATTAAAAACATAACAATGAAAAAGATAAAAAGCACCAACCAATTAAAAAACCCTTCAGCAACAGACCAGCTAATATGTCAAAAACCTGCCTGGATAAAAACACATTTGCTTGTTAGTGGAAGGATGACAGAGAGGGGCCCAAGCTAGCCCACCCCCCTCTGCAGGGAGTTCCAGAGCCTGGGAGCAGCCACTAAAAAGCCCCTTACCTGTCTTGTACAGCTAGATCAAAATAGCATCCAATATTATAGTTCAGCAACTGTGCAGATCAATTTTAAGATGGCCAGCACCTTGAATTCTCAGTGAACTCCAGTTCAGCAGCAGGATACAAATTTCTCTTAGGGCGCAATCCTAGGCATGTTTAGACAGAAAAAAAGCCTATGACTCCCAGCATTCTCCAGCCAGCCATGGAGTTGTAGGCCTAAACATGCATAGGATTGTGCCTGTAACTATCTTCACAACTTGCAGCAGCTTCCCCAGCAGCAAGTCACCTGGGTGGGCAAGTTAAAGCTTTGCATCTAACTATGGTGTGAAAATGGTGATTGTATCATTCAAAACCTCAAGTAAATTGACCCTCCGGGCCACTGCAGGAGTCAATGAAATTGCTGCTTTCTTTCTAAGCCCAACCTCATATGCACTGCAGGAGTGCAGAACCTCCTTCAGCCAGAGGGCCACATTCCATGTCGGAGAAGCTCTCGGGGGCTGCATTCCAGCAGTAGATGGGGCCAAAGGCAAAAAGGGCATGGCCTCCAAAAAACGAAAATACCTACATATTTCTGTAAAGTAAAGCTTCTATTGCCAATCACTAAGCTTTGGGAGAGGCATTTCAACCTTTTAGAATGGGGAAAAAACTGCACAATATTTGGGAAACCACAAAATGATGTGGTTGGGAGAAAGGGGGTGGGGCAAGAGGAAGGGGCATGACTTTATGGGAAACCCCAGAGGACCAGACGTGGCCCTCAGACCTGAGGTTCTGCGCCCCTGTTCTACATGTTACCGAGTGGCCATTTAAAAGCAGGAAACTCCAAACTACACATCGAGTGCTTAGTTTTCCATCTTTGGCAGAAAAGGAAAACACAGAGGAGAACAACTGTTTCAATTTTTAAAGGTCAATGAATGGTAGAAGACTTCCCTCCCACACATACACATTCAACCTCAGCCCATTGTGTTTAAATCACAGTTTTAAAGCAGGATGCTCAGTAAATTACACAGGCATCCAGAAGGTTGGTCAGCTGCAGGAATAAATTATGCCTCCTCTCCATTGCAAAGAATGTTTTCCTTGTGCCAGGTAGAAATGCTCACTTAGCCAATGGGTCCTAGCTTGGGATACTCCCTAAGCAGGAGTGGGCAGACTTCACGCTTGCAGGATCTACTCTGTATTTTTACTAGAACCCTGAGATTCACCATCCAAAGCTTGGTGCAAAAGACATACATTTAGAATGAAAGAATTCTGAGGCCAGGGATTTGTTTTCGGGACCAGACCTAACTGGAACTGCTACTCTACTGAAAATCACCCAGAGATCAATCAATCAGTCATTTACAATACTTCTGTACCATGGAGGGAGAAATCCTATGCCCCCTAGACAGCATCTGAGGGGCCATAGGATATTTTGGTTTTGATAGTTTTCTGCCTCCCAAATCACAAGTGGGAGAGTGCTCTACCAGTAGATCTACCAGTAGACCAAGATCTACCTTCCGCCTACCCCTGCCCTAAAGAACCCAATCTTCTGTTTTTGCCAGGGGAAAACATTTTTCCCCCTTCAATAATCAGAGGTCGAAATGAGTTGAGAGTATACAACAGAGCTGGGCAGAAGGTAGGTGAGGATGTCCTGGTAGATCACTGTCCAGTAGAGAAGCAGGGACTTCTGACTCCTCGTTGTTTAAAAATAGGAAGAACAAAATACATCTCCTCCCACTAAACTAGGCTGTTCAACTGCAGTAACTCAGAGAAGAATGTGTACCTGTATTTGCAAGTTATCCCAGTGTATGACTCGTGGGTTGCAGTCGATTCTCGGCTCTGCCCCTCTGCAGCCATTTTGCATCTCATCCCATCCCTGGACTGGTCTTTCCCACCTGCCTTCTGTTGTTGGACCTTGAGGTTCCACTGAAAGAGCAACATGGATTCTGCAAGCCACATGCCTGTCTATGCCTGCTGTAAAAGATCCACCTAGGGATGTGTGAGGATTTCGTTCGGGGGGGGGGGGGGGGAGTCCGGCGAAGTCGCTGGGCTTGACCCCCCTGAACTCCATTCCACCTACCTGCTTCCCTGACCTTGACTCGCCAGGGAAGCGACTTCCGGGTTCCCAGCGCGCTGCTTTTTTCGCAGAAAATGCCATAAGATACATTAAACGCGACCACAATTTGCGTAACTTGCGCAAATTGCAGCTGCTTTTAACATATCTTCCACCATTTTGTACAAAAAAAGAGGCCCGCTGGGAACCCGGAAGCTCGCCGAGCGGTTCGGCGTGCATGTGCTTTTGGGCCGGCTCGGTGGGCGCAGCAGCAGCGTCTGCTGCTGAGCCAGAGGCGGGTCAGGTGCCTGGCAGGCCTCCCACCACTGCTCGGACCCATGCAACATGCTGGTGTACTGGTTGCACGGCAGGCTTCCCCAGCTTGGGGCCTTCCAGACATTTTGGACTGCATTTCCGATCAACCCCAGCCAGCATGGCCAATGGCTAGGGATGATGGGAGTTGTAGTCCAAAACATGTGGAAGAAAGCTGCTGTAGGGTTTCGCATATGTGAGCCTTGGTACAGTTAGATTAATGTAATGCAGGGCTAGGCAATGTGCTGCCTTCAGACATCCGTGCGCCACCTCCGGACACCTTCCGTGGTACTCACCAAAGATCCCCTAGCCTTCCCACGTTGTTTTTTAATGAACCCATTTCTTACTAGCAGCTGGGATTGCTGTGAAATAGGTTTCTGTTGATGCTTTGGGTTCAAAGGAGTTGTTTATTGTGTTGGGCTCGACCCCCCATCTACGCCTTGTACTTCGTCTTTGGGGCAGGTTACTTGCCCTTTGGCACGCCTCCCATGGCAGCCATTTTGTGGCGGTGCCTGGGACATTTTCTGAAATTACCAAATATGCCCACAGTCTGAAACAGTTGCATACCTCTGCTGTATTGCATCATATGTTGGACTGCCCTAGAAGACAGTTTGGAAGCTTCAACTGGTTCAAAACACGGTAGCAAGACATTTGACTGGGGACTAGCAATGTATGCGTACCTGTTGGGGTGCTCGCCTTGTGCTGTTCCAGGAATTGACGTGACGGGTCCCTGGCACTGCTTTTTTCAGGTAGATATCATAGAAAAACAAACACCTTAAAATGGCTGTGCAGCCGTTTTAAGGTGGTTTTCTATGGTATTTACGCTAAAACCGCAGCCCCGCGGACCCAGAAGTTCCTCTCCCTGGCTCCTCTCCAGGGAGATGTGCCAAGCCGGGGAGAAGGTAAGTGCCGTGAGGCTCGGGGGGGGAGTGGGGGCGAGTTTGCCCCGCTTCCACCCCGATCGAGATTCGTGGACATCCCTACTGGGG
Source organism: Shinisaurus crocodilurus (assembly GCA_021292165.1). Classification (NCBI taxonomy): domain Eukaryota; kingdom Metazoa; phylum Chordata; class Lepidosauria; order Squamata; family Shinisauridae; genus Shinisaurus; species Shinisaurus crocodilurus. Next base: position 51,196,926 of record CM037882.1, on the reverse strand, counting down.
ACTAGGAATGTGTTAGGAATCCGTTTGGGGAGTAGAAATCCATCAGATTTCCTCAGTTTGCCTCCCCCCAGATTCCGATTCGCTGTCCGCGCGTTGTCACTGACTCGCTGCAGTTGCACAAGTTGCGTTAAAACCACGTGCTTTCCTGGTGCCATTTTGCGCAAATTCCATTGGGGGTTTGAAAAAAAATATGTAAATCATGGTCCAACTTACAGGCCGAAGTCTGTGAAAAAAATTCAACTCAGCCCGCTTCCGATCAACAGATCGGAAGCAGGCAGGAAATCCAGAGTCCTCAAACAAGCTGGATTTATCTGTTTCGGTACATCCCTGCTGGGGAGCTGTTGTTCTTCTAACCATATAAAACTGATTTTAAAAATTCTGCACTGACCCTTTTTCTACCAGTATGCAGCTGTTTGCATAGATGCCCATCATAATTCATTCACAAATGGGAACAGGCTTCTGATCTTCGGATACATTTGCCCTCAAGGGGAGATTGCACCCACAGTCGTTGGCAACGGATGCCTTTGCACTGGGAATACTTTGCACTGGGAATACTTATCAATCGGTAGAATGTGGCTTAACAATAGTTTAATTTGAAGTCTGAAAGCAAAAGAAGCTTTTTTTCCAAATCTCCCAATTCCTTATATGGCAAAATGTTCGAAAATGGAGAGTTATTTATATCACACTTTTTTCTTTTCTTTTTTGGATTTTAGAGGGTAGGCTGGAATGTTTGCAGTTCAACTGAAGTATCACGCATGAGATGGAAATCTTCAAACAGCAGCCGGTTTACTCCTATAACCCTGCAACATGGTGCACTGCGATCTCCGTGGTCATTAAAATGTTTGTGGTCATGGCTTTGCAGTCATAGGAAAAGACTTTGAAAGTACAGATCATAGGATATACAGACAGGCAGGGTACATGATTTATTCGCATGCTTTTCAAATTATATTTTATTTTTAAGATTGTAAGAGACCCTGGCTAGGGACATGTTTGTTTCATCTTTTGCAAATAACTCTGGTCCTGTGCAGACATAATACTGGCTCTGCGTGTACCATGGCTTGCAAATCAGGAGCCAACTTTCCCCAGAGCAAACGTCCCTCCCTTGGCCTTAACCATGGTATAGCATCACATCTGCACTGATGCAAACCACGGTTAATGCTAACCATCATTCCCCTCTTAATCCAAGCTTGGAAAACCAGGGTTTCGCCTACGTTTTGCATGTTTTAGATTTGGCACAAAATTGCAGTGAAATGTGAGACAAATTTCGAGGGGAGCGTAAAACATGTATTTTTCAAGATCAGCAACATTTCTCACAAGGGTTCCATACACATCTCTGACATATTTGTTGGTCTGGATTGTGGCCAAAGGATATGGGAAATCTGCTCCGAATGCTGCAGCATCTCCCCCCCCCCCCCGACAACCCTCATGCCAGTCCTAATCAGTCAGTCAGTCAGGCGATCACTCGTGACCGAGTAAGATTGTCTTCCAGGATAAATATATATATATATATATATATATATATATATTTACAAAAAGGAGATTTTAAAAGGAGGAAATTCTAAAGAAAATTGTGTAGACTCTAGCGATGGGTCCGTAAGTGACTGTGGAGGCCAATTCTAGATCCACACAGCTTCCCACAGTGAGGACACAGGTTACCAGATAGAAGATGGTCCTGTAAAGGATTCATTTGACGTGCTTTTCGCTTAGCACGTTTCTCCCTTTCACCTTGCACTCGGGCTTCTTCAAAGTCCATAGAACCTTTGTGAAAGGCCAACCTCCAGTTAGATCGTTCATGGGCCAGAGCTTCCCAGTTTTTGATGTTTATATTGCATTTTTTTAGATTTGCCTTAAGGACATCTTTAAACCTCTTATATTGACCACCGATATTCCGCTTTCCATCCTTGAGTTGGGAATAAAGTAACTGCTTTGGGAGACGGCAGTCAGGCATTCGAACAACATGACCGGTCCACTGAAGTTGGCGTTGAAGGATCATTTTTTCAATGCTAGTAGTCTTTGCTTCTTCCAGTACGCTGACATTTGTTCGCCTATCTTCCGAAGTAATTCGCAGGATTTTCCGGAGGCAACGTTGATGAAATCTTTCAAGGAGTTGGAGGTGACGTTTATAGATAGTCCATGTTTCGCAGGCATACATACGATGCTGGATTTCACTGTCGATGTTAGCTGTAACAGAAAGATAGCTGCCAAGATAGAGAAAATGATCGACATTTTCCAGTATTGTCCCGCCAAGCTGGATAGATGGCATCACCAAAGGGTTAGCTTGCACTTGCTAATGAAGCACTTTGGTTTTTTTGATGTTAAGTGAGAGACCAAGTTTTCCGTATGCTTCTGCAAAAGCATTTAGGATAGTTTGGAGATCATCCTCTGAATGTGCGGAGACCACATTATCATCAGCATACTGAAGTTCCACAACGGAGGTTGTAATTACCTTACTTTTTGCTTTCAGCCTGCTGAGATTAAAAAGCTTTCCATTTGTTCGATATATAATTCCCACACCAGTGGGAAGTTTCCCCTCGACAAGATGTAAAATTATGGCGATGAAAATAGCAAATAATGTTGGGGCGATAACACATCCCTGTTTAACACCTGATCCCACTTTAAATGGAGCACCATGAGAGCCGTTGTTGTCCAAGACCGTAGCTGTCATGTTGTCATGGAGAAGTCGCAAGACATTCACAAATTTATTGGGGCATCCAATTTTCATAAGGATAGTCCAGAGAGCTGTTCGGTCTACAGTATCAAAGACCTTAGCATGATCGATAAATGCCATATAAAAGGGTTGATTTTGCTCCCGGCATTTTTCTTGGAACTGACGTGCAGTAAAAATCATGTCTACTGTCCCTCCTAATCATACTCTTTCAAATATGTGGAGCACTTTGCATGCCTTCTCTAGTTGTAATCTTGCCAATATCCCTGTAAGGCATGCCAGCTCCAGGTTTTGGAGGGCCATTGGGCAAGAGACCCGCAATGCCCCCTCCCTCAGTGAGTCTACTTTCTTGCCATCATTGTCACCAGCTGCTCTTGCTCCTCCTCCTCTTCCTCCTCATCGCTACCACTTCCTTGCTTGACAAGCAGAGAGCCAGTAGGCAGTGTGGCATCTCCTGCTCCTCCTTCTCACCACCACCACCTAGGGATATACCATATACGGACGTTGTAAAATCCATTCCATCTATGTTTCGTGGATGGTCAGGTGACTTTCGTTCCGTCCTCCGCTCGTTGATGGAATCAGATTTTGTGCAAATGCATACGAATGCATTCGTGCAAATTTGCCCTTGTGGAAATTCACACTCCTGAAAATATGCAAATCCCCCCCTCAAATACACAAATAATGCATATTTTCATGCTTTAGCCTATGGATGAAATGCACTTTTTTGGTTGCTGTTTTTTTGTTTGTTTTTTCTATGACAAAATTTGTGTAAAATTACAGAATTTTTTTTAAAAAATAAAACTGTCCACAAGTCTGCAGAATCTGCGCTGGTCCACTGTGGAGTCTGCAGGTCCGACTCTTAGAAATTCTGACTCATTTGAGCCTGTTGCTGATTTCTCCGACATTCCTATGACACCACCATTGTCTGGCTCAGGACGAGAGGCAGGTGAACAAGCAGGTCGCAATGAGGAAAAGGAGGAGCAACTGCAGGGGGCTCTCGTCAGTGGGGCCCTGCTGGGGTGTGGGCCCTCAGCAGGTGCCCAACCGTCCATGCCTACCCTTGACGCCAGCCCTGGCTGCCATTTAAATCCCCTGCAGTGCCTCAGAGCGATATTGCCTCAGGGTCTTTGTGGGGAAACTGAAGTGCTGGCTTTGAAGCTCAACCACCACTCGCACTTGGGAGGGGGAAGGGATAGCGAAGAGGATTGCCAAGGCAGGCATCAGCAGCTACCCAAGGTTCTCAGTTATTCTTTTAAAAACTAGTCATATTTACTTGGATAGAAACTGCTGACCTTTTTCCTTAATGGCAAGAGATTCATCCAAGCTGACTCGGAGGGGCACGGCCTCAGAAGGTTCCAGAAACCACTGCCCACTTACCCTTTTCCAAATGTCAGCAGCTTTCTGCTTCGTGAGAAATAACTCTGAAGAGAGGGAGGGAAGCAGATTCTCAACAGAGTTTCTCCTCAGCTATATACTTTTCATCAGTATCAAGAGTGACGTGTAAATAAATCTACCCGGTGTCAAGTGTGCTGTTTGCCTGCTCCCTTCCAGGTGCTGGTGATTTTCTTCCAAAGTCCCCCTTGGCCTAGGTGCAGCAGCTTACCTGCAAGAGTGATTTCCCCCATATTTGCCTGTAGAGATATTCAGAGGAGGCCCTGCTTCAAATAATAGAGATATGCACCAGAGCCAGAGTCAAGGGTAGGCATGGTTAGGCACCTGCCGAGGGCCCACACACCAGCAGGGGCCCAGTGACAAGAAGCCCCTGGACTTGCTCCTTCCTTTCACCATTGCAACCAGCATGTTCACCTGCCTCTCGCTCTGGCCCAGACAACGGTGGTGGTGGTTCAGTGGCAGAACCCATGCTTGGCATGCAGAAGGTCCCAAGTTCAATCCCCAGCATCTCCAGGTATGGCTGGAAAAACTCCAGCCTGAAATCCTGGAGAGCCGTTGCTGCCAGTCAGTGTAGACAATACTGGGCTAGATGGACCCATGGTCTAATTCAGTATAAGGCAGCTTCCTTTGTTCCTATGTGAGAGGGAGGAGCAGGAGATGCCACTACCGACATGCTCACTGGCTCTCAGCCTGTCCCGCAAGCAAGTGGTAGCACTGACGAGAAAGAGGATATGGAGCAATAGCAGCTATATAGTGCCAATGGTAGTGAGAAGTGCCAATGGTAGCGTATTGTATCCAAAACACAAGTCAGTAATGAAGCCTTGTTGTGGTCTGGAGTGGCTTCAGTTCTGTTGGCTTCAGAGGGAAGCCCGCTTTGCCTCCAGACCCAACAGAACCAGACCAAAGTGGCCTGATTGTGCTCGGGCTTCAGGCTTTGTCCGAATCCAATGCACATCCTGGTCAAATACCATGTTGGATTCTTAGTTTAGTAACATGAATCTTAACATGGTTATTGGGGCTTACTTTGGGAATTGGCCATAAACTCATAAAAACCACGAACACCATGGCACTGTGCATACTAGAAATATACCGAACCAGCAGGAGCTGCAACAAAATGTTGCAGTGCAGAGTGTTCCTGTTTGCTGAGCCAGTTGGCCAGCCCTGGCCCCTGTCTTCCTCCACAATACTCCATTCCATCCCCACCCACCCCAGTTTACCCCTGGCTTCCTCCCAACATGTGCCAGGATTCCATGGCCACTGAACATGCTCAGTCCTCAATGGGCTGTTTTCCTGTTCTCCCCTCCCTTCCCCTTGTTACAACAGATAATTTGGGTGTTAGATTCCCTCTGAGGAGAGAGAGACTCATCATCATCAGGCGATCACTCGTGACCGAGTAAGATTGTCTTCCAGGATAAAAATTTACAAAAAGGTGGTTTTAAAAGGAGGAGAATTCTAAAGAAAATTGTGTAGACTCTAGCGATGGGTCCGTAAGTGACTGTGGAGGCCAATTCTAGATCCACACAGCTTCCCACAGTGAGGACACAGGTTACCAGATGGAAGATGGTCCTGTAAAGGATTCATTTGACATGCTTTTCGCTTAGCACGTTTCTCCCTTTCACCTTGCACTCGGGCTTCTTCAAAGTCCATAGAACCTTTGTGAAAGGCCAACCTCCAGTTAGATCGTTCATGGGCCAGAGCTTCCCAGTTTTTGATGTTTATATTGCATTTTTTTAGATTAGCCTTATGAGCATCTTTAAACCTCTTATACTGACTACCAATATTCCGCTTTCCATCCTTGAGTTGGGAATAAAGTAACTGCTTTGGGAGACGGCAGTCAGGCATTCAAACAACATGACCGGTCTGCTGAAGTTGGCGTTGAAGGATCATTTTTTCAGCACTAGCAGTCTTTGCTTCTTCCAGTACACTGACATTTGTTCACCTATCTTCCCAAGTAATTCGCAGGATTTTCCGGAGGCGACGTTGATGAAATCTTTCAAGGAGTTGGAGGTGACGTTTATAGATAGTCCATGTTTCGCAGGCATACAATAAAGTTGGTAATACAATGGCTTCATAAACCAGTGTTTTGGTCTTCTTACAAATATCCCGATCCTCGAACACTCTATGTTTCACTCGAGAAAACACGGCACTTGTGGAGCTCAAACGATGCTGGATTTCACTGTCGATGTTAGCTGTAACAGAAAGATAGCTGCCAAGATAGAGAAAATGATCGACATTTTCCAGTATTGTCCCGCCAAGCTGGATAGATGGCATCACCAAAGGGTTAGCTTGCACTAACCCCACACTCTTACGAAAGGTTTGGGACCTTTGGCTGAGGTAAAATGTGCGCTGCTGGGTGGAGTATGTGCTTTGCTCTTTTACACTTAGACAAACCTACACACACACACACACACACACACACACACAGACTCCAGAAACAAAAAGGTGGTTTTATTAAAGAGGGAATATAGAGTAGGTACAGCATCTTACTTGTTGGTAAAGTAAACCCAGTGATTCCAGGCATCACAATATCTTTACACTAAAGGTCAAACACACTCTATATTCTGGAGAGGAAAAAGAGTCCCTTCTGCCCTAGCAGCCTAGGTAAAAGAAGGGGTGAAAGAAAGGATTCTGTCTAGAGCAGGGCTCTCCAGCCTTGGGTCCCCAGATGTTGCTGGACTACAGCTCCCAGAATTCCTTGCCATTAGCCATGCTGGCTGGGTATGCTGGGAGCTGTAGGCCAGCAACATCTAGGGACCCAAGGTTGGAGAGCCCTGGTCTAGAGGGATAGAAAGAAGTTCTAGTTACTACCTGTTCGCTGAAGCTCCCTGCAGTGAATCTCCAGCTGTAGCTCTGGTGGAGGCAGAAGGTGCTCAAGAGGTCTGCGTTCCAAGTCCTGCTTGGATGCCTTAGGATGACTCTCCCGGCTCACCCTGCAGACATACCTGCCATTGCAAAAACCCTGTGTTCTTATACCTTTCTCCTACCCTCCTGGCAATGTGAGAGCAGCAGGGGCAGCCTTTGTCCGTCCCGTCCCCCCCCCCCCGATGCTCTTAATCCCTGCTGTTGCCCCCTTCTTTGTGCGTTTATGGCTCTCTATGGGCTTCATAAGGAAAACCTTTTGTTGGTCTGGCCTACGTGATGAGTTTAGTCTGCCTTATGTGACGTTTTTTAAGCTTCTGGTTGAGCCTGCCTAGTTGGGGGGGGGGGGGAAGCCATTTCTTTTCAGGTCTACTTTGGGTTCTTCGGACTATGTGCCTAGTAATCTAATCACTGCAATCCGTTGCCCATTCATGCCTTTAGGCCTCAATCACTCTCCATCCAAACCTTCATTTGCATCCTGTGCGACAACTCCAGTGGAGGGGTGCTCTTTCCTCCCGAATCCTTGCTTGCCTAACGGTCCAAATGATTTTAACTATATCCCATCATAACACCATCTCCCACTTTAGGGAGGTTCTAAAGAATAAAGATGTTGTTGTACTTCTGCAAAATGCAGGGTTCCCCCCCAGGGATGGGGACTCGGACTCGAGGACTCGACTCGTGAGTCGGACTGAGTCCCCCCTCTGACTCGACTCGGACTCGAGTCCCAATATTTTTAATGGGACTCGAGACTCGACTCGGGACTCGAGACCAAGGACTCTTCAACATCCCTGGGCTGTGCCAGAAGGAGTAGAGAGGAGCGTGATTGCCGGCGAAGAGCACATGGAAGCGAGGTGTGCCGCTGCTCGGCCACTATGGACGGCCACCAGTGCAGCCCCAACAGTGTGTCAAGATTTATTTTGATTGATGTGTTGCGTACTTGGGAGAGGCAGAAGAAGGACCTGAGATTACTCTGTGTGGCTGCTCTGAGTGTGTTTCTGGTTCCAGCAAGTTCATCACCAGTGGAGCGGGTGTTCAGTGAGGGTGGAATTGTGATGAGATCTCACCGTTCCAGAATGGGGGCCAAACATTTAGAAAAAATCAGGTTCCTCAAATGCAACATGGATAAGTTTTAGGAAGTACAGCAAGTTTATTTTTTAAAATCATTTTTCTAAAATGCAACCTTTCAGACATTTTGGGTTTGGCTGCCTCTGCCTGCCTGTCTGGGGTTCCCAGCCTCCTCTGTCTGCCTGGTCTCTTCTTGACTAGTTCAACAGTTGAATAGTCCAAGACAAAGGCTTCTGCCTGCCTGCTTTGGGGTTCCCTGCCTCCTCTGCCTGCCTGGTTATTTTGGGTTTTTCTGCCTGGTCTGTTCTTGCCAAAATCAGTTGCAGAGTTTTGAAATAAAAAGGCACACTTGTGCCTAGAATTTATTTAAGCCACACATCTGAAGTAGCCTTATTTTGTTGGGAAAACCCCCCATTGATTTTAATAGGGACTCGTGGAGTCAGCTTTGGGAGTGACTCGGGACTCATGAGTCACCATTTTGGACCAAGGACTCGGACTCGAGACTCGGGTCCAAAGACTCGTGACTCGAGACCAAGGATTCTTCAACATCCCTGTTCCCCCCAAGCCTGCTAATAACTCCCTCTTGTGAATGGATGGTGCCATTTTTGCTACATGAGCACCATCTCTCACACCTCAACATCAGAAATAGAGGGAAAGAGAAAGGAACTTGCTTGCCATCATACTCACATTAATATTACAGCTGCTGCCCAATTGAAGAAATCTGAGTTAATTGATTGCATGAGTTTTAGGGTGCAATCCTATTGATTGGGCCCTCGATGCTCATGAGGCTCCAGACTTGGAGGCTTATGAGCATCCAGTGCAGAGCGGGAGGAATGGTGGAGGCAATCTCTGCCTCCCCGCACCTCCCACTCTGCAATTCAGCTAGACGACTGATTTAAGCTGTCTAGCTGTGGTGCTCCGGATGGAGAGGGAAGGAGGCTGGAGTGCTGTCAGGATGCCTCATACCCTGGTGGCCCCAGTCTCCTCCCTTCTCCGTCCCCTTTACCCCCTTTCCGAGGTCAATTTTCCAACCTTGGAGAAGCAGCCGGTGCAGCCCTTTCTGTGCTGACTTTGAGGGGGGAAGTGGGATTGGAGCGCGGATCCCCAGCTCCAAGGTTGGAGCTCTATTTCTGCCCTCAGATCTGGGAATCCAAAGAATCCTATGGCCCCCTAGATGCTGTCTCGGTGGTCACAGCATCGCTCTCTTAGTCAATTGTCTATTTGTATAGGACAGTGATGGCGAACCTATGGCACGCGTGCCACAGGTGGCACGTGTGGACCACTCTGCTGACACGCGAGCCATAGGTCACCAGGAGAGTCACCATGCTGCGTGCCCGGGCTCAGGCCGTGACGCGGCGGGCTGGCCGGGCTGACCGGCCTACCTGCTGCCTCCTTGCTGCCCGCGCTGGACCCGCCACTGCCCGTCGCGTCATAGTCCGGCGTGCTGGATCCCCGCGCTCTTTTTTTGGCGGGGGGGGGGGAAACCAGGGCAACAGGGCTGTTTAAGCCCTGTTGCCCTGGTTCCCCCCCCGCCGCGAAAAACAGAGCGCGGGGATCCAGCATGCAGGACATGACGCATCGGGCAGCGACGGCGGGTCCAGAGGTGGCGGCGGCTTGAGCGGCGCGGAGAACGCTCCGTGCCACTCAGAAGAGTGATGGGCGGCGGCGGCGGCGGCGGCAGCCTTCGCCTTTGGGCATTCCTTCTCATCACTTTCGTCAAAGCAGTCTGGCAGCCCATCACACTGCCAGGCTCCCGGGATACAACGTCCATTACTGCACATGAAGTTTCCAGGAATATTACATTCATTTGTGAAATTATTCCAAGGCAACAGTTGTCCTTCCGCCGAGCCCAGGAGCAGCCACAGCAGCCACATGCCCCAGCGCCACGGCCACTCTGCAAAGTTTCGGGGCTCTCCCAAGCGTCCCCGCCTCTCGGCTTGAGCCCGGCCCAGGCCCAGGCTGCTGCTGTACAGGAGGAGGAGGAAGAAGGGAAAGAGGAGGGCCAGGGGGACCCTCAAGCTTGCTCTCGCTCTCTCTGTCACACACACATACACGCCCTTCCGCGCTCTTCGCGGCAAGGCGAGTTAGCATTGCACTGATGACCAGGCTGCCCCCCCAGCCCCGAGCACAGGCTGCCCCCCGAACACAAACACACCCCTCCCTGCCCTGCCTTGCTGCGGCGCTCCAGTTTCCCGAACACCGAGCTGCTGCACACTTAGCATGGTGAGGAGCCGTCGTCCCTGCGCTCTTTCCGTTGGGAAGGTGTCCGGCGGCAGCAGCAGTTCGGGTTCCGCTTCGGGGCGGCGACGGAGGCCGGGCTGGAGCTGGTGGCGCTGGGTGAGCCCGAGCAAATCCACCGCATGAGGGCAAGCTGGAGCTTCGTCGCGATCGTGCCCACCGGTGAGCGAGCCCGCCCAGCCATCCCGTCCCGGCGGGCTTCATTCGGGCCTTTCGCCCAGCGAGGCGGCGGCCGGTCGTCAGCCCTGGGAGACACCGGCCTCTCTTTGAGCTGCCAGCCGTGACTACAGTGGCAGCGTTTGGTGCCTGAACGGGGCGGGGGCTCGGGCTGGTTTCCCGCAGTTTGCCCCGCCGAAGGCCGCATTTGGGACCGGGGGCTCTCCCACCCGCCCCTGCTCTCCTCTCCCTCCACAGGCTGTTTGTATCATTGAAAGCCCTGTTTATTTATTTTATTTATTATATTTATACCCCGCCTTTTTTCCTGCAAGGAACCCAAGGCGGCTTACATGATCCTCCTCCTCCTCTCCATTTTACCCTCACAACAACCCTGTTAGGTAGGTTAGGCTGTGAGGTAGGTTAGGTTAGGTAGGTTAGGCTGAGAGTCAGTGACTGACCCAAAGTTATTGTGTTATTGTGTTTTTCTTTTAAGACAAAAGATGTTAATTAGTTCAGACAACTGTATGAGTTGTTTTTACTAAACTAAAACCCCAGTATTCAGGTTTAATTGCAGTGTTGGCACTTTGAAATAAATAAGTTGGTTTTGTGTTGCAGTTTGGGTACTTGGGCTCAAAAAGGGTTGCCATCACTGGTATAGGAGAACAATGATGGTTCGACAGAAAGAAGCCTACTTTCTTCGTTTGTAGGAAATACATGTGTCAAGCATCACCTTATGTGTCAGGCATTCCATCTTAGCTCACACAGGAGGGAGTGCTGTTTCTAAATGCTTGCATTAAAAACAATAATTTTATTTTTAAAATCTGGCGCCTAATTAGTTGGGGGAATCAAATGGCCATTGTTGTCATTTTTTTTTAAAAAATCTATTAATCTAACAGTCCAATTATCTAAATATTGCAGCCCTAATTTACATATCTCTTTTTGAGCATCAGTTTCAGTTTCTCTCACATTCATTTTGTTTTCCTCCCAAATGCTTTCCATTCCCGAATATGAAGAAATTTGTGGATTTTGATGAAATCTTTATCAAAAATTAACTGAAATAAAATCCTCATCCATCCCTAGGTGACAGATTTTCAACCCTGTCTCAGTCTTCAATCCTCAATTTGTGAAGTAATGCAATGAGGAGTCCAAATATGTCTATGTCAGCATAGGAAATATTTCCCCAGAACACAAATTCCCCCAGTCTAACTGCACTCCAGCCCTAGATGTATATTTAACGTGTGAAAATGCTTAACATGACCATTAATCTCTGACTGTCAGTGTGGTTCGAGAAGGAAAGAGAAAAGCCACCACAACCGATCAACTCCAAAGTAGTCCCATCAACATGAATAAAACTGTTCTGGAGTCTGAGAGTTGCAATTTGATTAATTTGTGCAAATGAAGAGGTGAATTTGGATTCTTCTTCTTCTTCTTTCCAAGACAGCCAGATTAAAATAATCAAATCTCCAGTCCCCAAACTAAAAAATGGTTACCATGGTGAAATTACAGGCTTCTTGAGCTGCCAAGGCAAACACTGTGTATCCCAACATGGCAAAGGTTATGTCCATGGAAAAAATGGAGACTTCCCTGAGGAGTAACTGCTAACATACTTCAGTTATTATTCTTGTTTGCAGGGAGCTTGAGAGGGGGGAATGAGGGGTGAGGGGAGCTCTTTAAATTCCCAGTTTGATTTGATCAAAGATGATGAAACATGATGTTTTAAGGACTGCCGTGAGCTGGGGCTGTTTCAATAGGCACGGTGTTAGAAGCAGAGAGCTGGGAGGGACCCCAAAGGTCATCTAGTCCAAACCCCTGCCAATGCAGGAAATCCATTGCTACAGCATTCTTGATAGGCGGCCTTCCAGTCTATCCTTAAAAACCTCTAGCAAAGGAGAGTCCATCACCTTCCCGGGCAGTCTGTTCCACTGCTGAACAGATGCTACTATCAGGATGGTCCTCCCAAAGGTTATTCAACATCCCCTTTCTTGTCATGTGAACCTGTTGCCTCCTGGAGCAACAGAAAATAAATTTGCTTGATCATTTCTGTCGTAGGGATGTGCTGATGCTGGGAAATCCAGTTCATTTGAGCTTGACGGACTTCCTGCCCACTTCCGATCTAATGATCAGAAGCAGGCCAAGTCAGGGAGTTTTCCACGGACTTCCCATCTCTCAGATGGGCTGCAGTTTGTGCATTTAAAAAAACAAAAAAAAACCACAAGGAAATTTATGCAAATCACGCTATTTGTGCAAATAGTGCAATTTGCACTATTTTTTGCAAATTGGAAGCTGGAAACTATGCAGTTCTAGCATGATTGGCGCAAATCGTGCTAGAACTGCATAGATTTCAGCTTCCAATTTGTGCAAATAGCATGATTTGCACAAATTTCCTTAGTCTTTAAAGAAAAAAGAGGGAATCATTTCCATCTTAGACATGGAAGTCTGCAAGGTGGCTCGACTTGTGTAACACTGAGTTGGCACCAGTGCAAGGCTAATGAACCAGAACCTAGCAGGGCAAATCATGAAAATCCATCGTATTTTCACCCCCATCAGATTTTCCTCAGGGCACTTTTTTTAAAAGAATTTTTACTCTGCTCTTCATTGGCTGTGCTGGCTGGGGATTATGGTTGCTGTGGTCCAACACATCTGAAGGGCACCGAGTTGGGGAAGGCTAACCTAGGCAATTTCGAAAGGTCCCCATGAAATTGCTTTGCCCTGGATCATTCTCATTTGTGAGGATATGTTGGTTTGTTCCTTTTTCTTTTCTTTTCTTTTCTTTTCTTTTCTCCCTTTCCTGTCTGTCCATCCAGCTGGAAAGATCTGCTTTCAAGAAAAAAAAACCCAAAACAGCGAAAGCGAGCCTGCAACACACTGACCAAAAAAATGCATCGATGAGTTATTTTTGGTTTGAAAAATAATCTTTGGGCTCTCACCTTAACTCACAGCTGTGGTGGGCAAAGGAAAACAGGATGCAGAAGCTGTGATGTCAAGAGGAACTGAGTGTAAATCAAAGACGACAAAGCCCGTTGCTATATATTGCTCTGGGTAGTCCTCACCTTGGGAACAAGGTGACTTGCCGCTCTTGCTTCTTGCTTGCTCAAGGCCCTCCAAGTAACAGCTGTTTAGGGAGAACTTTGTTGTTGTTACAGAAGAAGATAAGAGGTTGCCTTCTGGACCGGGGTTCTCAACCAGGGGGGATTTCCCCCAGGGGGGATTTTAGGGTTTCAGGGGGGAATTGGGACCACAGACTCAAACTGTTGGAATACTGATCTTTCTACAAATTACAATTCTACAGATTGTACATAATCTACAGGATATCACACCTTATTGTATGGCGCAGATTAAATTAAAAATAAAGATAAATATTTCACTTGTTATCTGTGGAACTATTCCATTTATAGTTATTATATATTATATGCATATTATTTGGAATGCAACTTTTGAGTCAGACAATCTTGGAAAGGGGGGATGACATTCTGACATATGGTGAAAAGGGTGCATGGGGCAAAAAAAGGTTGAGAACCACTGGTCTAGACCATTGGCCAATCTAGCTCAGTATTATCTCCACGGAGTGGGGAGAACTCCGTTTGGTTCACATTTTAATGCAAACTTAACTAATTTGGCAATTCTGATCCAACCTGAGAACCAAAGCTCAGTTACCCTTCATCCGAAGAACTTCGGGGCCCAGATAGTTTTCTCATCCATCCTTCCAGTACTTGGAAGAGGCATAGAAAGGGAAAGAAAAATACTCCGAGTGAATGACTGGCTACGAAGGTGGAGCCGATGTGAGGGATTTGGATTCTGGGACCACGGGCTACACTTCCTGGAAGATGGACCGCTGGCAAAGGATGGGTTGCACCTCACAAGGACTGGGAAGAATGTGTTTGGCCACAGCATGAGGAACTTAATCAGGAGGGCTTTAAACTGAATCCAACAGGGGAGGGAGACATAAACTCGGGGGTACCAATGGAAGAAGGCCTCTATGCCACAATGGAGAGAACAGCTCCAGCGGTGCCCATTGATAGTCTACCACAAAATGTAGGGGGAAAGTCGGACTATAAAGCACATAGTCTTCGATGTCTCTATACTAATGCCCAGAGTATGGGCAACAAACAAGACGAACTTGAATTTTTGATACATGAGGGCAAGTACGACTTGATAGGGATAACTGAAACCTGGTGGGATGACTCCCATGACTGGAATACAGCAATTGAAGGGTATAACTTGTTCAAAAGGAACAGAAGCAACAGAAAGGGAGGTGGAGTTGCACTGTATGTTAAAAATACGTATCTCTGCACAGAGATACAGGAAGAGGAGCTTGGCAGCCCCATTGAGAGCATCTGGGTTAAAATAAAGGGGGCAAAGAATAAAGCGAACTTGGCGGTTGGAGTCTACTACCGACCACCCAATCAAGGAGAAGACAAGGATGGAACTTTTGAAAAACAAATTGCCATTGTTTCAAGGAGGCACGATGTGGTAGTAATGGGAGACTTCAATTTCCCTGATATCTGTTGGGAGACTTATTCAGCCAAACATGGCCCCTCCAAGAAATTCCTGAGCTGTGCTGCTGATAACTTCCTCCTACAGAAAGTGGAGGAAGGAACTAGAGGATCGGCTATCCTTGACCTGATTCTAACCAACAGAGACGAGTTAGTGGATAAAGTGGCAGTTTCGGGAACTCTGGGGGAAAGTGACCATGTTATACTTGAGTTCTTGATTCTAACAGAAGCAAAAGCTGAGTGTAGCCAAACACGTACCCTGGATTTTAGGAAAGCCAATTTTAACAAACTCAGAACAATGATTAGTAAGATCCCATGGCAAGTGACTCTCACGAGAAAGGGAGCCCAGGAGGGGTGGGAGTTTTTAAAAAAGGAAATTTTAAAGGCACAATTGCAAACAATTCCCAAAAGGAAAAAAGGCAGAGGGCAACAGAAGAAGCCAATGTGGCTTCACAATAAACTCAAAGATGACCTGAAAACAAAAAAGGACACGTATAGGAAGTGGAAGGAAGGACAGGCTACAAGTGAAGAGTACAGGCAGGTAGCACAGAACTGCAGGAATAGTGTCAGGAAGGCTAAAGCTGAGAATGAGCTAAGGTTAGTGAGGAATGCTAAAAGCAACAAAAAAGCTTTCTTCAGATACATGCACAGTAAAAGACAGAAGAAAGAACTGGTGGTTCAACTATGCAATGAGGATGGCAAATTGATAACAGAAGACAAAGAAAAGGCAGAAGTGTTCAATTCCTACTTCAGCTCGGTCTTCTCCCAAAAGAGGGTCTATGACCCCCCTGGCAAACCTGAAGTGCAGACTGAAGGGGCAGGATTGCAGCTTGAGATTGATAGGCAAATGGTCAAGGAGCACCTGATTACTCTGAACGAGTTTAAATCTCCAGGGCCTGATGAGCTGCATCCTAGAGTAATAAAGGAACTGGCAGAAGAACTCTCAGAACCACTGTCTATTATCTTTGAGAAATCATGGAGGACAGGTGAAGTGCCAGACGACTGGAGGAGGGCAAATGTTGTTCCCATCTTCAAAAAGGGCAAGAAGGAGGAACCTGGGAACTATAGGCCAGTCAGTCTGACATCAATCCCTGGGAAGATTTTTGAGCAGATTATAAAGAAGTCAGTCTGCAAGCACCTTGAAAACAATGCAGTGATTACTAGAAGCCAGCATGGATTTGTCAAGAACAAATCCTGTCAGACTAATCTGATCTCATTTTTTGATCGGGTAACCTCCCTTGTGGACTGTGGGAATGCTGTGGACATTATATATCTGGACTTCAGCAAAGCTTTCGACAAAGTGCCTCATGATATCCTGATTAGTAAGCTAGCTAAGAGTGGGCTAGATGGAACAACTATCAGGTGGATCCACAATTGGCTAAAGAATCGGACTCAAAGAGTGCTTATCAATGGTTCCTTCTCAAACTGGGGAGAGGTAACGAGCGGGGTACCACAGGGCTCGGTCCTGGGCCCGGTGCTCTTCAACATTTTTATTAATGACTTGGATGAGGAGGTACAGGGAATGCTTATCAAATTTGCAGATGACACAAAGTTGGGTGGAACAGCTAATACTCTGGAAGACAGAAACAAAATTCAAAGTGACCTCGATAGGCTGGAGCGCTGGGCCGAAAACAACAGAATGAAATTTAATAGGGATAAATGCCAAGTGCTGCACCTAGGGAGAGGAAACCAAATGCAGAGTTACAGAATGGGGGACACTTGGCTCAACAATACTACAAGTGAGAAGGATCTTGGAATTGTGGTAGATCACAAACTGAATATGAGCCAGCAATGCGATGTGGCTGCAAAGAAGGCAAATGCAATTTTGGGCTGTATTAATAGAAGTATAGCTTCCAAATCGCGGGAAGTGATAATTCCCCTTTACTCGGCACTGGTTAGGCCTCATCTTGAGTACTGCGTCCAGTTCTGGGCACCTCACTTTAAGAAGGACATAGACAAACTGGAGAGGGTTCAGAGGAGGGCAACAAGGATGATAAAGGGACTGGAAACAAGGCCCTATGAGGAGAGACTGAAAGAACTGGGCATGTTTAGCCTTCAGAAGAGGAGACTGAGGGGAGATATGATCGCACTCTTCCAGTATTTGAAGGGATGTCACACAGAGGAGGGCCAGGATCTCTTCTCGTTCATCCCAGTTTGCAGGACACGGAATAATGGGCTCAAGTTACAGGAACCTAGATTCCACCTAAACATCAGGAAAAATTTCCTGACTGTCAGAGCAATAAGACAATGGAATCAACTACCTAGGGAGGTGGTGGGCTCTCCCAGTCTGGAGGCATTCAAGGTGCGGCTGGACAGACATCTGTCAGAGATGCTTTGACCTGGATTCCTGCATTGAGCAGGGGGTTGGACTCGATGGCCTTGTAGGCCCCTTCCAACTCTACTTTTCTATGATTCTATGATTCTATGATTCTCTCTCTCTCTCTTCCTCCCTCCCCCTTCTCCTTCCTGCCTTCCCTTCTTTCTCTCTCTCCTCTCTTTTCCTCCCTCCCTCCCCTTCTCTCTCTCTCTCTCTCTCTCTCTCTCTCTTCTCCTCCCTTTCTTTCTTCCTCTCTCTCCTCGCTCTCCCTCCATACCTCGATCTTGTCCACGCTCCGGGCGCAGCCCACCACCTTCATGCCGCGCTGCAACAGGGCGCGGGCCACGGCCGCCCCGATGCCCACCGAGGCGCCGGTCACCAGCGCCACGCGCCCCTTCCAGCGCTCCATGGCCCACGTGCCGCGCGCGGCTGCCCTCCGCCTGCCCGGCCCGCGACGCACCGGCCGGCGCCTCCTTCCTCGCCTCCCGCCCCGCCCGCGCGCTCTCCGAGGCGCACGACCCGGCAGGCGCGGCGGCGGCGGCGGCGGCAGCAGCGAGGGGGCGGCGGCGGCTGATCCGCCCCTTTCTCCAAGGGCAGCCGCCTCTGGGGGGGGGAGCAGGAGGAGGAAGAGCTGGGGCAGAGAGCTGCGAGTGCGCCCCCCCAGATGTTGCGCCCGGTGCGGCCGGCCCCCCCTGCACCCCCCACGCTACGCCTCTGTCTCCAGGGCCTGATGAGCTGCATCCTAGAGTAATAAAGGAACTGGCAGAAGAACTCTCAGAACCACTGTCTATTATCTTTGAGAAATCATGGAGGACAGGTGAAGTGCCAGACGACTGGAGGAGGGCAAATGTTGTTCCCATCTTCAAAAAGGGCAAGAAGGAGGAACCTGGGAACTATAGGCCAGTCAGTCTGACATCAATCCCTGGGAAGATTTTTGAGCAGATTATAAAGAAGTCAGTCTGCAAGCACCTTGAAAACAATGCAGTGATTACTAGAAGCCAGCATGGATTTGTCAAGAACAAATCCTGTCAGACTAATCTGATCTCATTTTTTGATCGGGTAACCTCCCTTGTGGACTGTGGGAATGCTGTGGACATTATATATCTGGACTTCAGCAAAGCTTTCGACAAAGTGCCTCATGATATCCTGATTAGTAAGCTAGCTAAGAGTGGGCTAGATGGAACAACTATCAGGTGGATCCACAATTGGCTAAAGAATCGGACTCAAAGAGTGCTTATCAATGGTTCCTTCTCAAACTGGGGAGAGGTAACGAGCGGGGTACCACAGGGCTCGGTCCTGGGCCCGGTGCTCTTCAACATTTTTATTAATGACTTGGATGAGGAGGTACAGGGAATGCTTATCAAATTTGCAGATGACACAAAGTTGGGTGGAACAGCTAATACTCTGGAAGACAGAAACAAAATTCAAAGTGACCTCGATAGGCTGGAGCGCTGGGCCGAAAACAACAGAATGAAATTTAATAGGGATAAATGCCAAGTGCTGCACCTAGGGAGAGGAAACCAAATGCAGAGTTACAGAATGGGGGACACTTGGCTCAACAATACTACAAGTGAGAAGGATCTTGGAATTGTGGTAGATCACAAACTGAATATGAGCCAGCAATGCGATGTGGCTGCAAAGAAGGCAAATGCAATTTTGGGCTGTATTAATAGAAGTATAGCTTCCAAATCGCGGGAAGTGATAATTCCCCTTTACTCGGCACTGGTTAGGCCTCATCTTGAGTACTGCGTCCAGTTCTGGGCACCTCACTTTAAGAAGGACATAGACAAACTGGAGAGGGTTCAGAGGAGGGCAACAAGGATGATAAAGGGACTGGAAACAAGGCCCTATGAGGAGAGACTGAAAGAACTGGGCATGTTTAGCCTTCAGAAGAGGAGACTGAGGGGAGATATGATCGCACTCTTCCAGTATTTGAAGGGATGTCACACAGAGGAGGGCCAGGATCTCTTCTCGTTCATCCCAGTTTGCAGGACACGGAATAATGGGCTCAAGTTACAGGAACCTAGATTCCACCTAAACATCAGGAAAAATTTCCTGACTGTCAGAGCAATAAGACAATGGAATCAACTACCTAGGGAGGTGGTGGGCTCTCCCAGTCTGGAGGCATTCAAGGTGCGGCTGGACAGACATCTGTCAGAGATGCTTTGACCTGGATTCCTGCATTGAGCAGGGGGTTGGACTCGATGGCCTTGTAGGCCCCTTCCAACTCTACTTTTCTATGATTCTATGATTCTATGATTCTCTCTCTCTCTCTTCCTCCCTCCCCCTTCTCCTTCCTGCCTTCCCTTCTTTCTCTCTCTCCTCTCTTTTCCTCCCTCCCTCCCCTTTTCTCTCTCTCTCTCTCTCTCTCTCTCTCTCTTCTCCTCCCTTTCTTTCTTCCTCTCTCTCCTCGCTCTCCCTCCATACCTCGATCTTGTCCACGCTCCGGGCGCAGCCCACCACCTTCATGCCGCGCTGCAACAGGGCGCGGGCCACGGCCGCCCCGATGCCCACCGAGGCGCCGGTCACCAGCGCCACGCGCCCCTTCCAGCGCTCCATGGCCCACGTGCCGCGCGCGGCTGCCCTCCGCCTGCCCGGCCCGCGACGCACCGGCCGGCACCTCCTTCCTCGCCTCCCGCCCCGCCCGCGCGCTCTCCGAGGCGCACGACCCGGCAGGCGCGGCGGCGGCGGCGGCGGCAGCGAGGGGGCGGCGGCGGCTGATCCGCCCCTTTCTCCAAGGGCAGCCGCCTCTGGGGGGGGGAGCAGGAGGAGGAAGAGCTGGGGCAGAGAGCTGCGAGTGCGCCCCCCCAGATGTTGCGCCCGGTGCGGCCGGCCCCCCCTGCACCCCCCACGCTACGCCTCTGTCTCCAGGGCCTGATGAGCTGCATCCTAGAGTAATAAAGGAACTGGCAGAAGAACTCTCAGAACCACTGTCTATTATCTTTGAGAAATCATGGAGGACAGGTGAAGTGCCAGACGACTGGAGGAGGGCAAATGTTGTTCCCATCTTCAAAAAGGGCAAGAAGGAGGAACCTGGGAACTATAGGCCAGTCAGTCTGACATCAATCCCCGGGAAGATTTTTGAGCAGATTATAAAGAAGTCAGTCTGCAAGCACCTTGAAAACAATGCAGTGATTACTAGAAGCCAGCATGGATTTGTCAAGAACAAATCCTGTCAGACTAATCTGATCTCATTTTTTGATCGGGTAACCTCCCTTGTGGACTGTGAGAATGCTGTGGACATTATATATCTGGACTTCAGCAAAGCTTTCGACAAAATGCCTCATGATATCCTGATTAGTAAGCTAGCTAAGAGTGGGCTAGATGGAACAACTATCAGGTGGATCCACAATTGGCTACAGAATCGGACTCAAAGAGTGCTTATCAATGGTTCCTTCTCAAACTGGGGAGAGGTAACAAGCGGGGTACCACAGGGCTCGGTCCTGGGCCCAGTGCTCTTCACCATTTTTATTAATGACTTGGATCAGGAGGTACAGGGAATGCTTATCAAATTTGCAGATGACACAAAGTTGGGTGGAACAGCTAATACTCTGGAAGACAGAAACAAAATTCAAAGTGACCTCGATAGGCTGGAGCGCTGGGCCGAAAACAACAGAATGAAATTTAATAGGGATAAATGCCAAGTGCTGCACCTAGGGAGAGGAAACCAAATGCAGAGTTACAGAATGGGGGACACTTGGCTCAACAATACTACAAGTGAGAAGGATCTTGGAATTGTGGTAGATCACAAACTGAATATGAGCCAGCAATGCGATGTGGCTGCAAAGAAGGCAAATGCAATTTTGGGCTGTATTAATAGAAGTATAGCTTCCAAATCGCAGGAAGTGATAATTCCCCTTTACTCGGCACTGGTTAGGCCTCATCTTGAGTACTGCGTCCAGTTCTGGGCACCTCACTTTAAGAAGGACATAGACAAACTGGAGAGGGTTCAGAGGAGGGCAACAAGGATGATAAAGGGACTGGAAACAAGGCCCTATGAGGAGAGACTGAAAGAACTGGGCATGTTTAGCCTTCAGAAGAGGAGACTGAGGGGAGATATGATCGCACTCTTCCAGTATTTGAAGGGATGTCACACAGAGGAGGGCAAGGATCTCTTCTCATTCATCCCAGTTTGCAGGACACGGAATAATGGGCTCAAGTTACAGGAACCTAGATTCCACCTAAACATCAGGAAAAATTTCCTGACTGTCAGAGCAATAAGACAATGGAATCAACTACCTAGGGAGGTTGTGGGCTCTCCCACTCTGGAGGCATTCAAGGTGCAGCAGGACAGACATCTGTCAGAGATGCTTTGACCTAGATTCCTGCATTGAGCAGGGGGTTGGACTCGATGGCCTTGTAGGCCCCTTCCAACTCTACTTTTCTATGATTCTATGATTCTATGATTCAAAATTCTCACTTCTCTGAATTTTGCCATGGAGTTCTCCCATGTGTGCAACAGTGCATAGGTCAAAGGAACATGCGCGCACACACCCAAAAGCATATATCCGTGAAAATGACTCTTAAAATGCATTATAAGAGAACCAGTGTGGCATAGGGGTGAGAGTGTTGGGCTGGGGCTCAGGAGATCCGGGTTCTAGTCCCCACTCAGCCATGAAACTCACTGGGTGACTTTGGGCCAGTCACTGACTCTCAGCCTAACCTACCTCACAGGGTTGTTGTGAGGATAAAATGGAGAGGAGGAGGAGAGTTATGTAAGCCACCTTGGGTTCCTTGCAGGAAAAAAGGCCGGGTATACGGTAAATATAATAAATAAATAAATAAATAAATGCATTATATTGGGGAAATTCCTTGCCAGAATGTGTATAGTAGGCACAATGGTGTACAGAAATTTGTAACATTTGCCACAAACCGAACTTTAAGATTGGAAAAAAATGAGAAACTGGGAGAAACTGAAATGGATGGATTTCCCGACCCATAATGGTCTGCATCTGCCTTCCCAAGTTGGTTCTCTCTGGTTGTGCTGGACTGCAACTCCCATCATTCCCAGCCAGCATGGCCAATGGCCATGTTGTCTGGGAATGATGGGAGTTGTCAAAAGGGCCTTTCCCAACCCAACCCAGAGATGCCGGGGAATGTACCTGGGATCCTCTGCGTGCGAAGCTACAGCCCCTTGCCCAGGTTGGTGTTGGTGGCGGCAGCAGCGGTGCAAAGATCTCACCTTTTGCAGCTGCTGTGTGGTCTTTCCTCCCCACTCCCTTGCACTGCTGGGTGCCATCCCTTGAAATGTAAAAAAAAATAATAAAAATCTAATAGTGGGACAATTTCGGATCTGACCATTAACCAGAACCGGGAGGGCTGAAAGGAAAGGAACCCCCAAACCCAAACTAAGAGCAATTGCGATGTATTGAAAGGCTCCATTTAAAATTCTGGCATTAACCTTGAAAGCAAAAAAGGGGGAGAACAGGTTCTCAGGATGCAATTTCTTTAATATTTGTTTTCAGGTGGAGGAGCCCGATGCGTTTCAGCCTATAGTTTTTTAAGGCCTTCCTCGGGGGGGGGGGGGTCGTAGAAAGATGTCTGCAGAATTCTTCAACAACTGGAATGTCTTTCACTGTTAGTGGCGACTAACAGTGAAAGACATTCCAGTTGTTGAAGAATTCTGCAGACACCTTTTTTGCATTGCTATTGGATGCTTAGCTCCTCCTGTTTTTGCCATTAACCTTGAAAGGCCTAAACCAGTTGTCAAGAACCAGCTTCATCCACAAGGATGAGATTGAGCCTTGTTGATTTATTATTCCATTTACATCTCACCTTGTTTTCCCTCTTGCAAGGAACCCAAGGTGGCTTACATGGTCCTCCTCCTCTCCATTTATCCTCACAACAACCCTGCGAGGTAGCTTAGGCTGAGAGTCGGAGTCACCCAGTGAGCTTTCATGGCTGAGTGGGGACTAGAACCCAGATCTCCCGACTACCAGTCCAACACCCTCACCACTACGCCACACAGCCTTAACGTCAGCATCACCAGACCTGCTCTCTAGCTCATCAGTGGCAAATATTTGATTTCTTGGCAGGTAGCAGGGCAGGGCCGGCTCTACCATTAGGCAAAGTGAGTCGAAAGTGGTGTGGAGGAAGTGGATAGGGAGAGGTTTCATACACACACACCCTCTCTCATAAATACTCAAATCTGGGATCATCCCATAGATTTCATAGATCATAGAGTTGGAAGGGGCCTACAAGGCCATCAAGTCCAACCCCCTGCTCAATGCAGGAAACTAGAGGAGGGGTCTCCCATCCAAGTAATAACCAGGCCTGACCCTGCTTAGCTTTCCACACTCAGACAAGCTGAGCCAGCGTAAGGAAGGTGAATGGTTCAGTACAGACAAAAGGAAGTACTTCACATAGCACATAAGGTAGTTCTTCCTTTTCCCTCCACTCCCCTTCTCTGATGTGTCTTGTCTTTTTAGTTTGTAAGCCTGGTGGCACAGCCTGTCTCTCTTTTTTTAGTGATGTGAGCTTCTTTGGGAGACAACAATTGTCTGAAAAGCAGGATAAAAATGCAGTAAATAAATGGTTAAACTTTGGAATTCACCACTATAAGATGTAGTGATGGCCTCCAACAACATGGATGCCTTTAAAAACCAGATTGGCCAAATTCACAGAAGATAAGGCTATCAATGGCTACTAGTCATAATGGCCATATATTACTGCCAGCATTGGAGGTAGTAAGCTGGGGAACATGAGCAGGAGGGTGCTGTTAATGCACTCATGTCTTGCTGTGGGCTTCCCATTGGGGCATCTGGCTGGCCACTGTGTGAACGTAATGCTGCACTAGGAAGCCTTTGGTCTGATCCAGCACAGCTCTTCTTCTGCCTGTTCTCCTGTTCTAAATGTTGTCATAGCACATTGATAAACTGACAGCAAAGTGACTTCCGAGCCGCTGCTGTGATCTATAAAAGGTCCCGTGGTCCTAAGATGCAAAGCCGTACAAGCAGCAACAGTTGCCGTTTGGTAAACAATGTTCCACTTCACTGAAGCTGCCTGCTTTGCTGCTAATTAAGCACACGACAAAAGCAATTTCGCAAAGCGGCAATGGGGACACCATGACACTTGCACACACCTTTCCACTGAATGGGTGGATTGATTTAACTGCTTGTATTTTTAGAACCACCAGCATGCTGGGTTGGAGTTCTGTTTTGTTTTTCAATGGCCTGTTTCTTCCTTTCATTCTTCCTTCCTTCCTTCTCTCCCTCTCTCTCTCTCTTCCTCTCTTTCTTTCTTTTAAAATCTGCTACTCGCCAGTAGCAAAATAAATAAAGAAAGAAGTGAGTGCGCTAAATAAACAGCAAATGTTCCACTCTGCCATTTTTCTCCCTTTTGTTTGGGAAATCGCAATCCACAATCTTCAGGCTTCAAAAACATGTTGCCATGGGAATGATCATTGTGCTGATGTAATAATAATAATAATAATAATAATAATAATAATAGTAGTAGTAGTAGTAGTAGTAGTAGTAGTAGTAATAGTAGTAGTATTGCAGGATCACTGGGCCTGCAGAAATAAACTGGGAAGGAGCGATTCGGGACTGGCGGTGGCAGGGTGTGGTACGTATGCTACAGAGAAATGCTGGAATGGCTGACATATGCAGAAAGAGAAGTCTAATATATATGCCTGTGTGTTTCATAAGTTATCATCAAGAGCTGCTGAGTATAAGGGGAGTATTATGAGCTGGGTGCAGATCATAAAACTCCTTTAAAGAAAAAAGAAAGAAAGATAACACAAAACAAAGCACAAGCACACCAAAATTCTTACCTCCTAGCAATGATAATGAGATAGATTACGAAAAATAACAGCCGGCCTGTGCTGACAAAAATGCCTTTGTTTTCCCAGCCCGGAAAAGAACAAGTGGCTGCAGCTCCACCAGATGCATCAGGCAGAATGTGTCAACTCAAGCCCACCGTAGCCTCATTGCTGTCCAAAGCCCAGAGACCCCAGGCATTTGGGATGTCCTAAAGAACTGTCAGGGGATTGTTCGATGAGGGATTTGGTGCCAGCGGATTTGGAGGGGAGGAATTCTGGAAAACAAACAGCTTGCAGGGGAGGCTTAAACAATCCCCTACCTGCATGCAGTGTTCTTGATCCACATCAGGACGCTGGATGCTTACTTGTGAGCAAACCACAAAGAGCAGGTCAGCTGCACACCACATATTTAACGTATAGTTTAGTTTGACACTAAACCTGTGACCAACCTAAGCATTTATAACTGAAACAATCACATATTCTTTCCCTGTTTGTCCTTACTTCCATTTTCTTCCCTCTTCTCTGTTGTTTCCCCTGTGTGGAATTTAGCCTGCAAGCTCCTTCGGGCAGGGACCTTGTCCTCTTGTATTTTGTAAAGCGGAGGTGGGCTTGTGGGATCTACTTTGGGTTGTTGTTTTTTACTAGAACCCTGAGATGCTCCATCCAGTGCCAGGTGCAAAAGATGTACACAAAGAACTGAAGAATTCTGAGCCCAGAACTTTGGTCTGAGGACCAGAACTGAATGCAGCTGGTAGTTTCCCCCCATAATGGCAGCGGGAGAGGGCAGCCATTGTTAATCCATGGGGAATCAGAAATCCTTGCTGATTTACTGCAAACCAGCCAGAAATTTACCAGTAGATCCAGATCTACCTTCTGCTCACCCACCCTTGCTGTAAAGTATAGAACATACTAGTGGTGATGTGGGGGGGGGGGGGTGAAAGCAATTTGGATTTCTATTAATCCAACCTGTGGATTCTGCTTTTTCTGAGTCACAAGGATTCCATGGACTTGTGGACCATTTTTGTGATTTTTTAAAACTTTTAAATGGATTTGCATACATTTGCATTAGCGCACGTGCACATCAATGTGAATGCGCACTTGTGCTGATGCGCATTCGCGCTAATGAACACATGCACTAATTCATGTTAATGCTAATGTGCACTTGACAACCCTAGAGGTGGGGAGGGGGAAAGAGTTTGTTTTACCTCCCACAGGAAGGGAAATAACTACACCAGCCCCTGGGTTGGCATAATTTGGGGGCAATTTTGTGAGTGTGTTAGGCAGGCGAGGGAGCTCTGGATCCTATGGGTCCCCAGCCGTACCTGCCCCCACCCCAAATTCCCCATTTCCTCCCCTGACACTGGTGGAATGCCACCGGCAGGGATATGCTGTCGAAGCTTTCTGCAGGTATACCAGAAGAGGTACAGGGCTCCAGCTGCAAAGGTATCATCCTGCTGGTAGACTTCCCTTTGTGCCAGTGGAGCTGACTGGCCTCTCAATGAAGTTCAGAATGCTTCCTTAATAAATAAATATGTAAACAAATGCAGGAACCCATCCGTTCAGCAGCAATGCCGGTTTTTGTTTTGCACTGACAGGTCAGCATCAGCAAGGGAGGTCAAGCCAACATGCAATGCCTCGCGGTTCCTTAGCAACAGGTTAAAATCTTTGCACAGGTTGTTTAAACACACAGAGAGAGCTGTTTGCCTTTCAAGTCCCCAAGTGGCAGCGGTTTCTTCTGCTCTGTGGTGCTCTTGCCTAACATGCTCTTTTCTCCCTTTTCCTCTTCAAGCAAGGGTTCTTTTGTAAACACATCTCAACCCCTGACTTGTTTCTGATTCATTGGTCCTTAAATGGTACTGAGTTGGGCGGAGGGGCACACACACCTTTCTTGTGAATGGGTATCAAACAAACACCGCTCTTCAGAACTTTGACCTGCTCAAAGGCCCAGCTAGAAGCAAGCGACTCCCTAATGTTCGACTTCCATTTCATGCCAACTCAGATTCTGGTCTGAAGTGGAGAGACATCAGGTTGGTCCCCGTAAAGCTCTTTTAAGATGTGAAACGTCCATCAATCAGGTCAGTGGCTTCAGCATCCAACCAGCTAATGGGTTAAAAGAGAGGCAGCCTTCGAGTATGTTTTTTTTAAAATAACATTTGTTCATTATCGATTGGGAAGATTTATACGAAGTTTTTTGGCAGTGGGTTGAAAGGTTGTGGCTTCCTTTCTCCTCCCCACCTAACTTTGATCGGCTCAGGAGGGCAGGCTGGAAATTTCCCACACCAATCCATCATTCCAGCTAGGATCACCTTTGGAGCATTGTTTTTCCACCACTTCATCCAGAAGCAAGGCGCCAAGGTGATGACACCAAGCAGCTCTCAGGATGGTGGGGTGGGAAGCATGGGCGTGGCCTCCCTTTACTGCAAACACAGTGTGCTTAGACTCTTCCAAACCAGCCTGACCAGTGCAGGTTACATAGAGTTCCTTGACAATGAAGTGCCCTCCCAGGGTGGATCCACCTTTTCCTTGAAACTGTCTCATCTGTCCACTCATGCTATCCCTCTGGGTCCAATTGGCATGACCAGAAAGGCAGGTGGAAATGGCTGCTGCTTATCCCTCTTGCCTCTGCCCATACACTCAGAGCAGGCTGGTGAATAGACAGCTACAGCAAGGAAGTGTATCACCAGCAGAGGAAGGGCTCCAGGGTTCATCACAGCCAGAGGACCCACCCTTTGCTGTGGAGTGAGCCTCGGCAGGTGCCCAATGGTGCCAACTATCAGGCCCTACCTGGAGGAGGATTCTTCAGATGAAGAAGAGGAGGGGGAGAGCCAGCACAATGGACCACAGCCAGAGCCAGGCAAGGAACTAGAGGCTCTGGCTGACATTCCTCCCTTGAAGCCATCAGAAGAGCAACCTGGCCCTTCCTGTGCCATGCCTGAACTCCCCCGAACACAAGAATCAGAGCCTGAGATCATTCATCCCTCTGAACAGCATAGGCTCAGATGCAATCAGCAAAAGAACAAAGGG
This sequence comes from Shinisaurus crocodilurus, assembly GCA_021292165.1. Taxonomy (NCBI): domain Eukaryota; kingdom Metazoa; phylum Chordata; class Lepidosauria; order Squamata; family Shinisauridae; genus Shinisaurus; species Shinisaurus crocodilurus. Next base: position 51,168,958 of record CM037882.1, on the reverse strand, counting down.
AAGCTCCAGCATGGTGCCTCCCTTAAAAGGGACCTAATTAACCAGCCAGCTGTGCTGATTTATGACCAGCTGAGGTCAGCCTGTTGCTGCAGGCAACAGTGTTCTAACCTTCATGCCTTGCCTTGTCACACCGGACCAGACAGATCCCTAGAATCTAGGCTGCTCCCTTGGACTACACTTTTGGACACCCCCTGACTGGCCTTGACAATTGATACAACTGACTCCTGTGGAATGAACTCTGGAACACCTTGATCTCGCCTCTGCTCTCTCCTTACTCATTATACTAGAACTCTCATGAAAGACTCTGGACTGACCTGGTTGCTCTCTTTGTTATCCCTGAAACTATCTGAGCCATGACCAGGTCACTTGCCGGCCTGGGAGCAGGACACCAGATCCCTGAGCCTAACACCTTGTGCATTAAATTTCTGGACAGAACTCAAGGCCAGTGAATAATGCTTAAACCCAGTGGTACAGATGCAGATGTGGTTGTGGTTGTGGATGCTGACCCTGATGCTGATGTTTAAACACTTATAAAGCACCTAAAATTGGGCAATTCTTACCAGAAAATGAACTGAATAAAATTCTCACCCATCCCGAGTTTAACTGTTTCTTAACAGTTAACAATACTACAAGTGAGAAGGATCTTGGAATTGTGGTAGATCACAAACTGAATATCAGCCAGCAATGCGATGTGGCTGCAAAGAAGGCAAATGCTATTTTGGGCTGCATTAATAGAAGTATAACTTCCAAATCGCAGGAGGTGATAATTCCCCTTTACTCGGCACTGGTTAGGCCTCATCTTGAGTATTGCGTCCAGTTCTGGGCACCCCACTTTAAGAAGGACATAGACAAACTGGAGAGGGTTCAGAGGAGGGCAACAAGGATGATAAAGGGACTGGAAACAAGGCCCTATGAGGAGAGACTGAAAGAACTGGGCATGTTTAGCCTTCAGAAGAGGAGACTGAGGGGAGATATGATCACACTCTTCCAGTACTTGAAGGGATGTCACACAGAGGAGGGCCAGGATCTCTTCTCGATCATCCCAGTTTGCAGGACACGGAATAATGGGCTCAAGTTACAGGAACCTAGATTCCACCTAAACATCAGGAAAAATTTCCTGACTGTCAGAGCAATAAGACAATGTAATCAACTACCTAGGGAGGTGGTGGGCTCTCCCAGTCTGGAGGCATTCAAGGTGCAGCTGGACAGCCATCTGTCAGGGATGCTTTGACCTGGATTCCTGCACTGAGCAGGGGGTTGGACTCGATGGCCTTGTAGGCCCCTTCCAACTCTACTTTTCTATGATTCTGTGATTCTATGATTCCAACAAATGCACAGGAGCCAAACTGTTCTCAGAAGTGCCCACCCACCCCACCCCCAGATCCGGGTTCCAGTCCCCATTCAGCCATGAAGCTTACTGGGTGACTTTGGGTCAGTCAATGGTTCTCAGTCTAACCTCTTTCACAGGGCTGTTGTGAGGAGAAAATGGAGAGGAGGAGGATTATGTAAGCCATCTTGGGTTCCTTGCAGGGGGGGAAAAAAGGCAGGATATAAATATATGAATGAAGAAAATAAATAAATATCTTCAGACCCAAGGCATTTCAGAAATAATCTTTCCTTCTTTGGGGGCAGTCAACAACCTGCAAAGGTGAACTGCTTACCTGTGTCATTTACTGAATTGAGAAGAGTCAATCAATTCACCTTTGCCACTTTGGGGGGGGGCACTTCGGATAACAGTTTCTCTCCTGCTCACTTGTTACATTGGGTGTCTTTCCCCCTTTGGCTTTGTGTGAGCCTTTTCTCCCCTAATTGAAATTGCAGTCCCCCTGAAGCTGTTATTAGCCACACTGGGGGCAGGGGGGAGGTTGTTATTTGTGTCTGTCTCTTCCCCGACCCCTAAGGCTATTGAGAGAAGCTGTCCAACCTGGTGCCCTCCAGATGTGCTGGACTGCAACTCCCATAATTCCCAGGCAGCCATGGAATGCCAAAAGGGTCAAACCTAGCTAATTTGTGAGTATGTATGTATATATAGTAGTAGGCGATCACTCGTGACCGAGTAAGATTGTCTTCCAGGATAAAATTACAAAAGAAAAGTATAAAAAGAGGAAATTGTAAAAAAATTACATAGACTCTAGCGATGGGTCCGTAAGTGACTGTGGAGGCCAATTCTAGATCCACACAGCTATATGGAATAGAAACCTTAAACAGAAAAGAATGGTGTAGGGGAGCAGGGAAGACACAAGCTGTTATTTAAAAGTATAGCCCTCCTTCTCTCTAATAATGAACTCAGGTGGTTGCTGCCGCCTCCTAAAATCTGCTGCCTGAGGAGACTGCTTCACTCTGCTGCCCCCCCCCCCACTGGGACCATAGCATTGCTCTGTATATAGGATTGCTCTGTAAAGCACCAGTGCACTATATTTTTCTGCAGTCTGTTCTATCTACCTTCTATAAGATTTTCCAGCATGAAGCATTTCCTGCCTGGGTGCATTTGAAATATTCTCCTTTTTCTGTATTAATAGCTGTTCTTCGTGCTGCTCTCCTATCCCTCCATCTGCACAACCACAAGATCTGTACATTTGACAATACTATAAATGAATCCCTTTGACTCAAATAAAGCAATGAATATCATTTGCTAGTTGAAAGGGATTTAAAAAATTTTAAAAACCGCAGAAGCAATTGAGGATGAGTTCATTATTCCGACAAAATGAGGCGGCAGCTTTCTACAAGTGATCTTTGCTTAGCTTGTAGCTCCCATCCTGACAGCAAGCAAACATGGAAGTTAAATTGGTTCCATGAATGATGATGATGATGATGATGATGATGATGATGATGATAGAACATTGGTTTGGCGTGTAAGCATTTCGCCCTCCAAAACATTCCATACAGATTACGGAACAAATTGTGAATGCTGATTATTGACCTCCATAGGAAATGTCCGCTTTTCTTCCGATGGATACCTTTGGTATGTCCACAAATCCTACAAGATGGTTTGTATCAGTCGCAGTCCAGTGAAAAAGCTGATCTTTGAAAGCTTCTTAAAATATGTTGCATAAAGCATTATCATTGTCAACTGTGATCAAGTAGAATATGAACTGAGTTGCAAGCGTGATTTCTAGGACTTCTGCCAATTGCTGGCAAACTGTTCAATTTCCTATCCATACATAACCATTTTTGCCTTAAAAGGATGTAATGAAGGTAATGCAATATATTTATACAGTATACTACTAGCCTCCTCTTCCTCCACGATACTAAACACTGATCCTATTAATCTGCTACTGAAGGTATGTCTGCTCATCCAAGTGAGGTCCCTCAGAATCCTTGACAGGACTGCCTGAACCCACAAGAAGGTGCCTAAATGCTACAGCCCAGGTCTTCCAGCTGCCCACACATTCTGCAGGTAAACCCAACATGGGGGACCTGTAGGACTCCAGATTTTGTTGGTCTCCAAATCCCATCATCCCTGACATAATAAGAACCATGCTGGATCAGACCAAGGGTCCATCTAGTCCAGCATTCTGTTCACACGGTTGCCAACCAGCTGCCCATGGGATCCAGCAAGTAGGATATGGGTGCAACAGCACCCTCCTGTCCATGTTCCCCAGCAACTGATGTACATAGATAGGCATACTGCCTCTGATCCTGGAGGTAACACATAGCCATTAGGACTAGTAGCCACTGATAGCCTTCTCCATGAATTTGTCTAATCCCCTTTTAAAGCCATCCAAATTGTGGGCCATCACTACATCTTATTCAAAATTCAGAAATGTAACTATGCCCAGTTTGTGGAAGTACTTCCTTTTTACTATTCTGAATCTCCCACCAACCAGATTCATGGGATGACCCCGTTGGGTCCTAGTATTATGAGAGAGAGGGAGAGAGAGAAATGTCTCCCTATCCACTTTCTCCACACCATGCATAATTTTGTACAGCTCTTTCATATCTCCCCTCACTTGCCTTTTCTCTAAGCTAATCCCAGATGTTGTAACCTTTCCTCATAGGGGAGTTGTTGCTCCAGTCCCTTGTTCATTTTAATTGCCCTTTTCTGCACCAACTCTACGAGAGGGACGTATGAGAGTTTCACTTCACTGACTCAAGAGAATCAGTTTCTGCCAGGGCCAGCCCTACGGTTCGGCAGAGTGAGGCAACCATTTCAGGTGGCAGATGCTGGGGTGCAGCAGAACCTGCCACCTTTCCTCCTGTCTGCCACTCCCCTCTAATGGTGAACAGAGTGGTGTTTGCCTTTCATTCCCTTGGGTGTGTTATCCTGTGTCCAGTGTTGAAGTAAGATCCAACTGGCGATCCAACAGTATATTGGGCTTTAGAAAAATTAGCCTGAGTGCTAGCCTACTCAAAAGCAGCGTAGGTATTCCACACTCAGCAGCAGAGTTCATCCCCAGCACAGCAGCTCTCCTTAGTCTTCCAGTAGCTCCCACTCCAGGAATCAGAAACCACTCTGTAGACCAAAACAGTTCTAATTCTAACTGCTTATTTTCTTATAACAAAGTATAACTAAAGGCTACATTCTATATACAGAGTTCATGTACAGAGTGTCGTTTCTTCCAGCTCAGTTCAGCAAAAGAAAAACCAGCAGAGGCAACTGCACACAGCTGAGCAGTATTACATCATTAGACAAGCAATAGTTCATATGCTGCAGCCTGGCTGCTTGTTATCAGCTTAATTGCAACACGTGACAATCCTCACACCTGGCAAGGCTGGCTCTTTCTGTCTGGAAACATTACAAAATTAAAGGCCACAGCACTTTAACAATAAAATGACACAGCTAGTTGTTTTAGTTCTAGTTCATACACTAACACAGTATGTGAAGTAAGATCCAACAGTATGTGGAATGGAGAGGGGTGCCATCTTGCCCTCTGCCGCAGTCAGTAAACTGTCTTGGGCCAGCCCTAGTTTCTGCTACCTGCAGTACTCACTCCTCAGTTCTCCCTCTAGCAAGCAGACAGGTAATGGTGGCAAGGAGGAGCAGAGCAGCTGGGGACTACGGCAGCAAGGACAAGGTGAGCCCACACTGAAGGAGGGATAGCAGAGAAATCTGCAACAGATCCAAATGAGTTTCAATTTCTGTAAATCCGAATGGCAGATTCTGCAGTAGACAGGCTTTCCCCAAGTTGCACAGATTCCGTGGACTAGCGGACGCTAATGCACACTTGCGGTAATGCACATTCACGCAAGTGGAACAAAATTCTTGTACATCCCTTTAAAAATCCACCTCCGTCAATGAGGCTACAATGGAACGAAAAACCATTAGCAGAACACAGACAGAACGGATTGAACCAGATTTGTACATCCTACCCTGAAGGAGGGGGTGCACCAGTCGGGGGGGGGGGGTGTAGCTCAGTGTTAGACCTGTAGCTCAGGTTCCAGGTTCAATCCCCAGGTAGGGCTGGAAGACCTGGCTCAGCTTGTCTGAGCGTGGAAAGCTAAGCAGGTTCAGGCCTGGTTATTACTTGGATGGGAGACCCCTCCTCTAGTTTCCTGCATTGAGCAGGGGGTTGGACTCGATGGCCTTGTAGGCTCCTTCCAACTCTATGATCTATGAAATCTATGACCTTCTCTCCCTGAAACCCTGGAGGGAGAGCTGTTGCTGCCAGTCAGCATCGACAATACTGGGCTAGATGGACCAATGGTTTGAATCGGTATAAGACATTTTCCTATGTCCCTAACAAGTCATTTGGCCCTTCTGTTGTGTTCTTTTGCTGCTGTATACAAACAGTACAGTGGCTTAGAAACAGGCAAAATGCACTTCTATTTTCCCATTGAAATTTCTGTTTCCAGAGGCACCAGAGACAAAACCATAGAATATTAATGGAACACAGACAACACCAAAGGCATGAAATTCTGATTACATAAAGAGCAGACAGCTGCATGTTCTGATAAAACAAGCCTTTCATTCCCCCCCCCCCATTCATTTTCACGCTGTCTGTTTGTACAAAAGAATACAATTTCTTTTATTGGCAGCAAGCTCAACAATAATTTGGAAAGTCGTGTTAGACAAAAACAAAACAAAAAAAGGAAGAGAAAAAAATCCTGCCATGAATGTTAACTTGAGAAAAATAACTCAATTTTCATCAATACTGGATGCCAGTGTGGGATATTTTGAAGCAGGCCAGCTTGAAGTGGCTACCATTTTTTTTCTGGAACTGCTCATATTATGCAGGGCCGGCCCTATCAGTAGGCAGAGTAAAGTGGCCATCTCAGGCAGCTAATCTGTGTCCTCCTTTGTCCTCTTTCTTTTGGGTGGGTGTGATGCATAGGGTGGCCATGTGCCCTCTTTTACAGAGGGTGCTCCTCTCTTTGAAGGACTGCCGGAGGAGTGGGTGAACTGCCCACCCCCCGACTTGCCGGGTGCTCGGCAAGCGCCCCCGCCGCGTGATCCACCGAGCGCCTCACCGAGCGCCAGCTGAGGTGCTTTGTGAGGTGCCCGGCAGACTTCTGGGTCCTCGGCGCGTCACTTCCGGGTCCCTGGCGCTGTGTTTTTTACATAAAAACCAAGGTAAACTACCTTAAAAATGCCTCAAATAGCAAATCGCAGCTGTTTTAAGGTGGTTTACCTTGGTTTTTACATTAAAAATGCAGTGTTGGGGACCCGGAAGTGACGCACCAGGGACCTGGACGTTGCTTTCCCCGGCTCCTCTCTGGCTCCTCTCACGCGGAGATGTGCCAAGCTGGGGAAAGGTAAGTCGCGCAGAGCTCGGGGGGGGGGGGTCGAGCGCACATCCCTACAGAGGACTATTTATTTATTTTTATTTATTATTTATTTACATTTATCAATCGCCCATCTGGCCGGCAACCAGCCACCCTGGGCGATGTACAAAATAAAATACATTTAACAAGATAAAATACATTTAAAACAAGATAAAATACATTTAAAACAGTATTAAAAATTTAAAAAATCTTAACCCACCCCATATTCCCGCCTGAAAAGCCAGGTTTTTAATGAGCGGCGGAAGCTCAGCAGAGAGGAGGCATGGCGGAGGTCACTCGGGAGAGAGTTCCACAGTATGGGGGCTGCCACAGAAAAGGCCCTCTTCCTCGTCCCCACCAGTCTAGCTGCTCTGGCTGAAGGGACAAGGAGAAGGCCGTCTGTGGCAGATCTTGTTGAGCGGCCTACTTGGTGTTGCTGGAGACGCTCCTTGAGATAAACTGGACCGGAGCCGTATAGGGTTTTAAAGGTCAAAACCAACACCTTGAATTCGGCTCGGCAAGCAACTGGTAGCCAGTGCAACTCCTTGAGCACTGGCGTGATGTGATCCCGGCGGCGGCTGCCTTTAACCAGGCGAGCCGCTGCGTTCTGTACCAGCTGTAGCTTCCGAACCGTCTTCAAAGGTAACCCCACGTAGAGCGCATTACAGTGGTCTAGGCGAGAGGAGACCAAGGCATGAACCACTGATGGGAGCAGGTGATTAGGAAGGTAGGGGCGCAACTGCCGTATCAGATGGAGTTGATACAGCGCTGCCCGGCTAACAGCTGACACCTGAGACTCCATGGACAGCTGGGAGTCTAGAATGACCCCCAAGCTGCGGACCTGGTCCTTCAGGGGTAGATGTACCCCATTCCAGGGATGTTGAAGAGTCCTTGGTCTCAAGTCACGAGTCGAGTCACGAGTCTTTGGACCCGAGTCTCGAGTCCAAGTCCTTGGTCCAAAATGGTGACTCACGAGTCACGAGTCATGAGTCACTCCCAAAGCTGACTCCACGAGTCCCTATTAAAATCAATGGGGGGGGGGTTCCCAACAAAATAAGGCTACTTCAGATGTGTGGTTTAAATAAATTCTAGGCACAAGTGTGCCTTTTTATCTCATAACTCTGCAACTGATTTTGCAAAGAACAGACCAGGCAGACAAACCCAAAATAACCAGGCAGGCAGAGGAGGCAGGGAACCCCAAAGCAGGTAGGCAGAGGCAGACAAACCCAAAATGTCTGAAAGGTTGCGTTTTAGGAAAATGATTTTAAAAAATAAACTTGCTGTACTTCCTACAACTTATCCATGTTGCATTTGAGGAACATGATTTTTTCTAAATGTTTGGCCCCCCATTCTGGACCGGTGAGATCTCATCACAATTCCACCCTCACTGAACACCCGCTCCACTGGTGATGAACTTGCTGGAACCAGAAACACACTCAGAGCAGCCACACAGAGTAATCTCAGGTCCTTCTTCTGCCTCTCCCAAGTACGCAACACATCAATCAAAATAAATCTTGACACACTGTTGGGGCTGCACTCCTAGTAGCCGTCCATAGTGGCCGAGCAGCGGCACACCTCGCTTCCATGCGCTCTTCGCCGGCAATCACGCTCCTCTCCACTCCTTCTGGCACAGCCCAGGGATGTTGAAGAGTCCTTGGTCTCGAGTCCCGAGTCAAGTCTCGAGTCCCATTAAAAATATTGGGACTCGAGTCCGAGTCGAGTCAGAGGGGGGACTCAGTCCGACTCACGAGTCGAGTCCGAGTCCGAGTCCCCATCCCTGCCCCATTCAGCACCAGGTCAACATCCCCTAACCTCCCCTTGTCCCCCACCAGAAGTACCTCGGTCTTGTCGGGGTTCAGCTTCAGCATGTTCCTTCCCATCCAGTCACCCACTGACTCCAGGCACTTGGACAGGGTCTCAACGGCCAACCTTGGTGAGGACTTGAAACAGAGGTAGAGCTGCGTGTCATCCACATACTGATGACACCGCACCCCAAACCTCCTGATGATAGCTCCCAGCAGCTTTAGGTAGATGTTGAATAACATCAGGGAGAGGATGGAACCCTGCGGCACCCCACAAGTGAGTGGCCGAGGGTCCGAAGCCTCCTCCCCGAGAACTACCCTCTGGTACCTTCCAGAGAGGAAGGACCGGAACCACTGCAATACAGTGCCTCCCATGCCCAATCCCTCCAGGCGGTCCCGGAGGATACCGTGGTCAACGGTATCAAAAGCCGCTGAGAGATCGAGGAGGACTAGAAAGGAGCATTCGCCCCTATCCAAGGCCCTCCTCATATCATCTACCAAGGCGACCAAGGCCATCTCCGTCCCATGTCCAGGCCTGAAGCCTGACTGGCATGGATCTAAATAATCGGCTTCATCCAAGTGTGCCTTCAACTGAGCACCCACCACCCGCTCGATCACCTTGCCCAGAAATGGTAAATTGGAGACTGGGCGGAAGTTGTTTAGATCCTGGGGATCCAAGGAGGGCTTCTTTAGAAGCGGTCTTATTACTGCCTCCTTGAGGAATGATGGCATCACTCCCTCCTCGAGGGAGGCATTCACCACCGCCTTGATCCCCTCACCCAGTCTCTCCCTACAGCTCATAATGAGCCAGGACGGGCAAGGATCAAGCAAGCAGGTGGTCGGCCTCACAGATGAGAGCACCTTGTCCACTTCATCAGAAGGAAGAAGCCGGAACCGATCCCACAAAACTGGACTGCCATTGACCTCCTCCCGCTCACTCCCTGTGTCCACGACGCACGAAATCCCACTCCTAATCCGATCGATTTTATCTGCTAAGTGCTTTGCTAAAGCCTCACAGGAGGCTTTCAACTGTTCCATTGGGTCCGGAGCGGCTGGACCGACCAGACTCCGGACCACTTGGAACAGCCTCCTGGGACTATCCTCTGTTCTGAAGGCATCCTCTATTTGAAGTCCATGCCTGGTATAAAGATAAAGAACCATGAGAAGGAAGAGGTCAAGGGCGTTGAAGTTGCCCATCAACAGCACCTGGGCAGCAAGGCACACAAGTCACCTGGTCACAGTCTTCCACACTCTAGTGAGATGAAGTGTATTTCTAATCAAATGATAATAACTATTTCTAAATTTACATCCACACGTATCAAATAGCCTATGCAAATTTGATGCAAAGAGGTGTGCCCTTCTGACCTCTTTTTTTGGTGACGCATGTCCTCCTTTTGGGTGATTCACATATGCATAGGTAGCCACTGTACTCAGAGGTATTACTAGGCCAGGGACAGGGTGCAAAGAGCTGGAGAGAGCTGCTGCCTTCATGTGAAATGGAGCCTTCATGTTGAGAGGGGGTATACCCGGTGAAGCCTGGTGGCTCCAATGTCAGTGGGGCAGTGTATCCACTCTGGATCTTAGTTGGAACTTTAAAGGAACTATCCATGGTCCCAAACCCTACCACTAGGTTCAGCACCATGGATAGCTCCTTAAAAGCTCAGGCTGCGGCCCGGAGTGGACACATTGCCTCACTGAAATTGGAGCCACCAGCCTCCAGTGGGCATACTTTGTAGTACCAAACACTGGGGACATCGAACAGGGGAGGGCTTTTGCCCTCATGTTCTGCTTGTGGGCTTTCCAGAAGCATCTGTCTGGCCACTGTAGCCAACAGGTTGCTGGACTAGAGAGACATTTGATCTAATCCAGCCTGCCTCCTCTTACGTTATTTTGTTTGTTTGTTTGTTTGTTTGTCATAGGATAGGAAACTAGAGGAGGGGTCTCCCATCCAAGTAATAACCAGGCCTGACCCTGCTTAGCTTTCCACGCTCAGACAAGCTGAGCCAGTGTGAACCACAGGTCTGTTACTGTATACTTTTATACCTGCCCAGTAACCCACGTTCTCTAGGCTTTGTACAATACATTCAAAACAAACATTAAAAAACAAAGCAGAACAAAGAATAAAAATAGCGCAGAATAAAACCAAGATAAAAATAGCAGCACAGAATGAAACCATTCCAGCACGTAAGACCAAATTAAACCAGCCGCAGGATAAAGTACGCAAAGCACTAAAAACAGTCCGTAAAATGCCTGGGAGATTAAAAAGGTCTTCACCTTGCACTGGGGGGAAAACATAACGTAGGCGCCAAGTGATAAAAGCATTCTTAACAAACATCCCTAAATTCTTTTATTCTTAAGTTCAACCCCTTAGGAAAGGGGTGTTGAAGCTGTTCCAGCCCGAGGGCTGGATTCCATTTCGGAGCTCTTGGGGACCACATTTCAGAGGGGCGGAGCCAAAAATACCAGCATATTTTTACCTTAAAGTTCTTCCTGCCCGTAACTAAGGACTAGGAGAGGCATTTTAAACTTTTGGAATTAGGAAAAAAACTGCAAAAGTCAGAAAGCCACCAAACGATCAGCAGTTGGGGAGCGTATTTGGCACACAAGCCTGAAGTTCAACACCCCTGCCTTAGGAGAAGGTATTTCTTGAGGGGGGCGAGTCGTGTTACACATACGACATTTCCAGGGAGACTATGCGTGGTTGGGCTGCCCCTTCTGCCACGACCCCCTCCTCCAAGGAAGTTCCTTTCCAATTTGCAAACTGTCAGCTGTATTTCTATACTCGTTACTCATGTCTTCATTTCTTCACAAGACAAATGGGAAACTCTCTACAAGACAACTCCTTTGTGGAAGAGGGGGAGAACAGTCCAGTGAATTCGCCTTTCCAAGACCTTCAATAACTGCAGACATGATGGCTTTCATTCTTTTATCTAATTAATACTTGTGATCTTTGGGATCATTGCTGGCTCAATTAATGCCAAATCAGTTTTATTTACCCTTCATTTGGATAATAATTTGGATTTCTGTTCTTTTTCATCTTCATTCTTTTTACTCTGATTTTTCTTGCTCTGCCCCACCTGCTTGCTTCCAACCACCTTCTACCTTGGTTTCTTTTCGAGATTTCACCAAAATGACCCTTAAGGGCCCTTGGGCAAGACATCTTCAATGGGCCCCCTCCCTCAGTGAGTCTACTTTCTTGCCATCCTTGTCACCAGCTGCTCTTCTTGCTCTGTCCTCATCCTCTTCCTCATCGTTGCTACCACTTGCTTACCACTTTATAGGCAGAGAGCCAGGGAGCAGGTAGGCAGTGACATCTCCTGCTCCTCCTCCTCTCCACCACCGTTGTCTGGACCAGAGTGAGAGGCAGGTGGAGAAGCAGGTTGCCATGGTGAAGAGGAGGAGCAAGTCCAGGGGCGCTTGTCAGTGGGCCCCCTGCTGGAGTGTGGGCCCTTGGCAAGTGCCCAACCATACCTACCCTTGATGCCAGCCCTGGTAACCTAGTTGACTACAGAGATCCATCTCAATATGACACATTCTTGGTGGCTTGTATTCCGGATCTTACTCTGGATTAATGAGCATCAAGGCAACAGCTTCTTGGTTGTGCCAGTACTGTGGAATGTTGCTGCCAAACTGTGATCCACCTGGCCAATTTTGCGGTATCTGCTATGCTTTGTATCTGTGCTTGACTTTCCATAGAAATCCAGCAAATACTTAATGCCACGTTTAAATAAATCGTGCTAAGAAAGGCAAACAAAATACTTGAGGAAATATAAATCACAGGCAGCCTGTGAGCCCCGCATTATTAGACGGAGGTCAGGAAAGGTTCACACACGTAAAATGCACTGATGGGAGATGAAATTACACCAAAGGGTTTTCTTTCAAGTTATAGCCCCACCCCACCCCATCCCCCCAAAAAACAGGTGGCTGCAGAGTCTGCGATATTGCAACAAGTTCCAGCAAGTCTCTCTGTTTCTCTCATTCATGCTCCTCAACACCCACCCCGCCCAAGATGTTTTACTCTACAGCGCGTTGCTGATAATCCCAATTCTCCGGAGGCCGCTTCATACCTTACTTTCTTCATACACGGAAAGAAGTAGGAATGAATGATCCATAATGTATTTCTGCATGCATACACTGTGCCTCCACAATTAGCCATGGATTCCACGCATGTGTCCACCATGCGTGCATGCAGGAAAATGCAAGCAAGGTACAGCCATGCTATCTATCTATCCATCTATCTATCTATCCATCCATCCATCCATTCATTCAGTACCGCCCAATAGCTGAAGCTCTCTGGGCAGTTCATAACAATTAAAAACACAAAATAAAATTTATTTATTTTTATTTATTTTATTATATTTATACCCCGCCCTTTTTTCCTGCAAGGAACCCAAGGCAGCTTACATAATCCTCGTCCTCCTCTCCATTTTATCCTCACAACAACCCTGTGAGGTAGGTTAGGCTGAGAGTCAGTGACTGGCCCAAAGTCACCCAGTGAGTTTCATGGCTGAGCAGGGACTAGAACCCGGATCTCCCGAGTCCCAGTCCAACACTCTCACCACTACGCCACATAAAATACTGTATAAAAATTAAACTACAGTATAAAATAGGAGTAAAAGCCAAAATAAAACCTAGCAGCAGTACAGAGATTTAAAATATATTAAAGGATTTAATACAACAGAGACTAAAAGTCTAAAGTTCCTGGGAAAATAAGGTCTTCACCTTGCTCCAGAAGAAACACAAAGCAGGGGCCAGGCAAGCCTCTCTGGGAAGTTCATTCCACAACCAGGGTGCCACAGCAGAAAAGGCCCTCTTTCTAGTAGCCACCCACCTCACTTCCTTTGCCGGGGGCTCTCATAGAAGGACCGCTGAGGACCATCTTAAGGTTCAGGCAGGTATATATGGGAGGAGACGATCCTTCAGGTAACCTGGCCTCAAGCCGTTTAGGGCTTTGTAAGTTAATACCAGCACTTTGAATCGAGCCTGGACATGGACTGGCAGCCAGTGCAGATGGTAAAGCACTGGCCTAATATGAGCAAATTCGCCAGTCCCAGTTAGCAATCTTGTTGCCCTTCTTTGGACCAGCTGGAGTTTCTGGACCATTTTCAAAGGCAGCCCCACACATTGTGGTAATCCAGCCGAGAAGTTACCAGAGCATGGATAACTGTAGCTAGGCTATCCCTGTCCAGATAAGGATGTAGTTGGTATATCAGCCTAAGCTGATAAAAGGTGCCACCAAGTCCACCTGTGCCTCTAGTGAGAGTGATACAAATGTGAGTAGCACATTAGGAAATCCATAATATATGAAACAATCCTAAGCCACTTGTGACAGGTAACCCTAACCCCAGGGATGTTGAAGAGTCCTTGGTCTCGAGTCACGAGTCTTTGGACCCGAGTCTCGAGTCCGAGTCCAAGTCCTTGGTCCAAAATGGTGACTCACGAGTCCCACGTCCCTCCCAAAGCTGACTCCACGAGTCCCTATTAAAATCAATGGGGGGTTTTCCCAACAAAATAAGGCTACTTCAGATGTGTGGCTTAAATAAATTCTAGGCACAAGTGTGCCTTTTTATCTCAAAACTCTGCCACTGATTTTGACAAGAACAGACCAGGCAGACAAACCCAAAATAACCAGGCAGGCAGAGGAGGCAGGGAACCCCAAAGCAGGCAGGCAGGCAGAGGCGTTTGTCTTGGACAATTCAAACTGTGGAACTGGTTAAGAAGAGACCAGGCAGGCAGAGGAGGCAGGGAACCCCAAACAGGCAGGCAGAGGCAGCCAAACCCAAAATGTCTGAAAGGTTGCATTAGGAAAATGATTTTAAAAAATAAACTTGGATTGTTACTGCAACTAGGTCCAGACAGCACCTGCAGGTGGCATCAAGCAGGGATGTTGACGAGTCCTTGGTCTCTAGTCCCGAGTCGAGTCTCAAGTCCCATTAAAAATATTGGGACTCAAGTGCGACTCAAGTCAGAGGGGGGACTCAGTCCGACTCACGAGTCGAGTCCTCGAGTCCGAGTCCCCATCCCTGACTAATCCTAAGACAGGTATTGCTTGGAAATCATACCTTTTTGCAGCCTCATCCTCATCGCTGAAGGAGGCAGAGGGGCAGCTCTCTGAGCTATGAGTAAGCTTATTCATGTCTGCTGCTACCTTCAGGGACACCAGAGTCGCACAGCAAATGCTCAGTAGGCAGGTATGAATGAGTCCTTTTTAAGGCAATTGGCCAGAAGCTGAGCCTGAGCAAGCTTTCCCTGAATCATTGTTTGTGGCTCTTTGCCTTTTTGAGAGCTCCACATGTTGCTGTGTGTATTTAATTGGTATCAAATATGGAATTCAGCAGCGCAAAAATCTTAGTTTCTTTCATTTCTCTATCAGCAAGTTTCTAGCTTAAGGTTGAAAAGAGAGACTCAAAAGTGTGTAGCCGATGCCTGAATCTCAGAAACAAAATGGCAGAGTGGGTGGAGCTGTGAATTGATTTCCAATGCCTGGAAAAAGAAGGGAGAATTTCGACACTCTGTATTGTTCCTTCTCTCTCTCTCTCTCTCTGACTGCAGAAACACAGTAAGGCTGCAATCCTGCATACACTTACTTGGGAGAAAATCCCATTGAACTCATTGGGACTTACTTCTGAGTAGACCTAGGTAGAATTGCACTAGAAATGCACTGTGAGTTATGTAAAACAAGTGAGTGTGTTACATAAAAGAGAGCCAGTGTGGCGTAGTGGTTCGAGTGTTGAGACTGGGACTCGGGAGACCTGAACTCTAGTCCCCACTCGGCCATGAAGCTCACTGGGTGACTTTGGGCCAGTCACTGGCTCTCAGGTCTCAGCCTAACCTACCCCACAGGGTTGTTGTGAAGATAAAATGGAGAGGAGGAGGACCATGTGAGCCTCCTTGGGTTCCTTTCAAGAGGGGGGGAAAGAGCAGAATATAAACGTAATAATAACTAATAAATACAGTGTGTGCAAATCTGCCTAATTTATGCAAGTCCCAGTTTGTTTGTTTTTGTTAGTGTGCAAGGTTTGCCTTATCTTGGAACAGGGCTGCCAACTTTTGAACTAGCCCGGTAGCTGTGCCTCTTCAACAGCAGCTCAGTCTGTGTCAGTCAGGCGAGCGTGCTTCGCGAAGTGCTGCAGCGTCTGATTTTTAATTGATTTATTTATTATCAGGGCTTTTTTTCTGGTGGAACTCACCGGAACTGAGTTCCAGCACCTTTTCTTCTATTAATTGCATTACAATTTAATCGCCATCTACTCCCGAGGAAATGTAATCCAAGAGTTCCGGTACCCTTTTCTCCAGAAAAAAAGCACTGTTTATTATTATTTTTGCATATCATCAGACCTCTGTTAAAAGGGCTGGAGTAAGCAAAGCTGGGTTGGTTTGTTTTTCCTGGCCTCCCCATTTTGCAATGGTATTTTTTATTTCTACTTTGTAGCATGACCATAATGGAGCAGAGGTGCCAGACAGAAAGCCCAGGGGCACCTGGGGGCATCTCCAGCATGACCCACAGCAGGCCTCCTGGCTTCTAGCCAATTGATCCACCCGTGTTCAGTTTCTGTCATCTCCAGTTAAAACAGTCTGGTAACTGTTATGAGGATGAACACATAGTTTGATGTGTGCAAAAAGCATGACCCTGCATCTGTGAAATGTTGGAGGATATGGGCTAGCCATAGTCCTCAGGGCATGCGCCAGACTATACAGAAGGGTTCCACTGGCCAATCTGCATATTGAGGGAACTTACAGAAAGCACAGGAGCTTGCGCTTTCCAGGCCTGGCCTCTGCCTCTGTTGCCTCTGTGGGAATAAATCCTTATTTCACACGGGATACGCTGAATCTATTTGCTTTCATTGCTCCCTTGGATGCAAAACAAACCAATTTTCATGAGTTATTCTACTGGCTAATTGGGAGAAATGTCTGATAACAAATACTTAACATATTTTACAAAGCAAAATGCCTCCTTAAGCACAAAGTGGCAGGGGTGCTTTTTGTGTTTTGTTTTGTAAAAAGCCATAACTTTATTTTATTTTATTTTATTTTTACATCTGGGAGTGGGGAGGAGCAGAAGGGGAAAAAAACAGTCTCATGCCATTCTAGTACCAGCGCAACAGAGCCTAGAGAAAGCCACTGTGGGAAGCTGGAAAAATTACATGTGGCTATTTGAACAAGTCCGGGAACTAAATCTATTTTTATAGAGCTAATAATATCAGGATAATAAAAACAGAGAATTGCCTTTTAGCAGATGCTGAAAAAGAACCGACGTCTTTCAGTGTTATCGTACAGATAGACTGCATGCTCAAAGAAGTATCCTTCGTATGTTGTCCTTCTTTTAACACAGGCTCCCTCCATCTGGTGCCCTTCCGCTGTCTTGGACTACAACTCCCAGATGCTGGGAATTGTAGCCCAACACATTTGGAGGGCACCGGGTTGGGGAAAGCTGTATTATTATTATTATTATTATTATTTATTTGTATCCCACTTTTTCCCCAACATTGGGACCCAAAGCGGCTCACAACCTTTAAAACTCATACAATTAAAACAGAAATAGAAAAATACAAAAGTTAAAAATAGAATTAAATCATCAATAATATTAAAAATTATATATATATATATATATATATACACACACACACACACACACACACACACACACACACATACACAAACAGTAAAGAGCTTGGTGTACATGGGGTTCTCTCGTGTTGTCCACACAACAACCTTATGAGACAGGTTAGGCTAAGCGGCGGTGCCTTGCCCAAGGCCAGCCGGCAAAAGCAACATGGCAGAGCAGGGAGCTGAACCCACATCTCCCTAGTCGTGCAAAACACAACACTCTTTTCATTGCCCCTGAAGAGCATTGAGTCATTTTTTCCAACATGCCCGTCTGTCATAGTGACTTCAGAGAGGAGGGATCAGTTAAGCTTTGGAGTGTGTAATTAATTCAGTAGTTATGAGAACACCTGAGGTTAGGCTGGGGAATAGAGCCTGCTTATTTGTAATCCTAATCTTCTTGCTAGCGTGGCCAGGTGTCCTACTTTTCAGAGGACAGTCCTCCATCTGAATGGCTGACAGAGGCAGTCTTCTATTTTACGTAGGGATGTCAGGGAAATCTACCACAGATACAAATGAGTTCAGATTTCTGTCGATTTGACCTGCAGATTCTGCAGCAGACTGGCGTTTTCTGAGTCATGTAGATTCGGTGTACTTGAGAATCTCAAGTACACTAGGGATGTCTGAGGATTTCGTTCAGGGGGTGGGAATCCGGCAAACTGGCTGGGCTCGACCCCCCAGAACTCCGTCCTGCTTACCTCCTTCCCTGGCTCAACTCACGCTCTCCGGAGTCGAGCCGGGGAAGCGACTTCCAGGTTGCCGGCGGGCCGTTTTTTACATAGAAAATGCCATAAGATACACCCAAAGCAGCCGCAATTTGTGCAAGTTACGCAAATCGCGGCCGCTTTGGCATATCTTATGGCATTTTCTATGTAAGAAGTGGCCCGCCGGGAACCTGGAAGTCTGCCAAGCAGCTAGGCGCATGTCCGTTTTCAGCCTGGCTCAGTGGGCACAGCAGCGGCATCCGCTGAGCTGGAGGCAGGTCAGGTTGCTGCTGGATCGCCCACCACTACTTGCGAACCAAAAGTAGGACACCTGTCCATACATCCCTTTTTACAAATAGAGGTGTCCTTAGGAGACAGGGCCCTTTAAAGACACACAGAGAGAGACAGTACAGCATATGCAAATTAGTATATGCAAATGTGTGCTCTCTTTTTTTGTCCTGTGGGCCTGAGCCCCAGATCTTTTCGGTACCTAGCACCACTCCTGTCACCAGGTCACGGTCTTCCCTGCTATGGAGAGACATATTCTATTTCTATTTCCATTATAGTCATTATTTCCAAATTTGCATCGATCCATATAAATAAGCATATGCAAATGGGGCTTACTCCCCAGTAAGTGTGTTCACGATTGCCATCTCAGACTCCCTCTCTCTACAAAGCCAGTGACAGCCAGTGTAGCATAGCGATGGGAGCGTTGGACTGGGACTCGGGAGATCCAGGTTCTAGTCCCTGCTCAGCTATAAAGCTCACTGGGGGCCTTTGGGACAGTCCACTGTCTCTCAGCCTAACCTACCTCACAAGGTTGTTGTGAGGATAAAATGGAGGAGGAGGAGGAGGAGGAGGAGGAGGAGGAGGAGGAGGAGGATTATCAAAGTTGCCTTGGGTTCCTTGCAGGAAAAAAGGCAGGATATGAATATAACAAATAAAAACAAATACAAAGTAGCCCCACCTGCTCTTCCAGTTCTCAGTAGCGCCCACCATGAAACTGCCAGAGGGAGTGACATGAGCAATCTCTCAATAAAATGAACATGCAATCCAGCAGGTATTTCAATGATAAACATGGTAAATAACGCATCAGTGGCTTGCCATGCCAGAAGACTTCCTGAGTCTCCACCCCCTTTGTTCACATCCATCCGCCATTACTGTTGCTCTTTGCTGTCTGTGGCATCTGTGGCAGTGCTGCCATAATTCTTTCTGAGGTTGCACAGATGCGCATTTTGGGGAGCCGAGACTGGAGAGTCGGCAGCCAGAAGTCAACAGGTGCATGGAACCGGTGATGGCGCAAAGAGGTGATGGCGCAAAGAGGGGACAGCTCCACCTACATGTCACTGGAGTCTTTCATCTTCCAGAGAAGGTGTTAAGCCTACTGCTTGGACTCAAAAGGCAAAACTAAGATGTTGCTGCCTTGTACTGTCCATTAGTAGCTGCCCTGGGGTAGTATCCAATGTTAATCCTACTTAGAGTCGATCCATTGAAATGAATGGCACTTTTTAGTAGGGGTGGGCTGTGTGTGTGTGTGTGTGTGTGTGTGTGTGTACACACACGTGTCACACCATCTCCAATGAATCATTGACGATTCCCAGAAAGCGCAAATCTGAGCCTGCTCAATCCACACTCCCTCTGCATGCTTCACCGACACGGGAGTCACAGGCGACTGGGTATTTTGATGTGCAGGAAATGACTAGCTGATGATAGCATATACAGCCTTGTTCATCTGTACATTAGTATGTATTTGCTTGCTATGATAAATAGGATTTTCATTGGTCGCTACGACCTCTGAAGGCATGGCTTGGGTTTCAGTCATGCAACAGAAGCATATGATGGAAGGGCGGGGGGGGGGATGGTTAATACCACCTTATGGAACTTCAAGCTCAGAACTTGAGGCATGCATTTAAAGCAACCTTCCCCAACCTGGTGCCCTTCAGATGTTTTGGACTTCAACTCCCATCAGCCCCAGCCAGCATGGTCAATGGTCAGGAATGGCGAAAGTCGTAGTTCAAAACATCAGGAGGACATCAGATTGGGGAAGGCAGGAAAGAGCCAAAGGGAGGTCAACCGGACCCACCTTTTGTGTTAAAAGCAGCGGTGGGCAACTTTAGGAGATCCAGGGGGCATTTTTACCCCCAGGAAAAAAAATCCTGGCAGGCTGCACCTCCCCCTGCTGTGCTGGGAAAAAATTAAATGGCATCTGGAGCAGCTACAGAGCACCAAGAGGATCAAAATCAGCTTGTTTTCAACATAATGTTGAAAATGGCCACTTCAAAATGGCCATCTTCAAAATGGCCACTCTGGATGCCATTTTGTTTTTTAAATTATATATATATAAATTATATATATCGCAATTTTGGGGGGGGCAGCTGGGGACAACTGGGGCCACAGAGAGGGCAGCACAAGGCACACATGGCCTGCGGGCCACACACTGATCCCCCCCCCCCCCGTCCGTTCAAAAGAATGCTAGAGAGGCTGTTGCAGAGTCATGGCTCAAGCAACAGCGCTGCTTCCTCACACGTTGGCCACCCACATGTTTAGAGGCAATGTGGAGAGGACCTCTGTGGGGACAGATTTATAGTACTCCGAACTGCTAATTCATCCTAAAATCAGGGTGTGCTGAATGGGGCGGTGGCGCCTTTTGACGTTCAGGCGCTCATCACAGCAGTCCACATACATAGCCACGCCCCTCCAGGAGACTCCAAAAATGCAGGCGGCTGCTCGAACTAAATAAACCAGTTCTGGTACTTTTCAACTCCAACAGGGGCAAGTCTCTTATAAAGCGAATGGGTCTCAAATCAATTGCCCATTCAAGACCAAGCCCCGCCCCCAAAGACTTTCCATTACAACAGAGAACAATATATTGTTGCTGTGAACATTCATTCCCTCCCACCCCTCGCTACTGTAAGGATTGCAACTAAACTCAGAGAGAACAAGGAATTCTGAGGGAGGGGGGTGGCAGATGACATCAGCATCCCTGCTAGGCAAAAAGTGACAGTGGTGTCCCTACAGGCACTACATCCCTGCTTGTGATACCAATGCATTTGCTATTTCTCCTGGTAGATAATGAAGAGAGAACCTAATGGGAAAAGCACATGTTTTGTATCTTTATGAAATCTCCACCCCACCCCAATATTAGCTTCCAAAGTGCTCTAAGAAGGTAAGAAAGAACTTGCTTGATCAGAACAGAAGCAGGACATGAAGGCACTAGCCTGGCCCCGTTGTCGCTCCACAAGGACTGGTATTCAGTGGCATGCCATCTCTGAACCTAGATGACGGAATCGTCTTCCTCTCCGTGCAAACTGCCAGTGCCAGCATCTGTTCACAGAGGCAGACAAAGGGACTTGTACTTTTTCGGAGCTGCATCAAAGGGAGAATTTCAAAATGTGTCGCTTTCCCAGTCATAGTGCTGGACTTCTAGAAGCCACAACTTGGCATTCCCCAACCTGGTGTCCCCCAGATCCTGTCCCATCATCCCCGCCAACATGGCCAATGGGGAAGGCTGCCATGACCATCTTAAAGTTTCCTTCCTACACAACGCTTAAGAGGGACGTTGAACCTCTTTCAGCCCGAGGGCTGAATTCAATTTCGGAGAAGCTCTCAGGAGCTGCATTCCAGGGGTGGGTGGAGCCAAAAGCAAAAGGGGAGGGGCCAAATACATTTGCATATTTTATCTTAAAGCTCTTCCTGGCAGCAACTAAGCCTTAGGAGAAGCATTTCAACCTTTTAGAATGGGGGGGGAAAACATGCAAAGGCCAGGAAACCGCCCAACAATCAGCAATCAGGGGACAGACCAGGGGAAGGGTGAACGAAAAGGGTCCCGGCTTTCTGGGGAACCCAAATGGGCCGGTTGGGATGCCCACAGTCCTGAGGTTCAACAAGCCAGACCTAAAAGCACAGTATCCCTGGACTTCGGCTGGCTCCACACAGAGCAAAATGGAGGTGGTAGAACAGACCGCACTGCAGATGGGGAAGCCACCGTTAAATGGTCAGCAATAATGAAAAAACAACCCCCCAAAATCCTGTCATAGAAACTTGAATGGAAGGGAGAAAGGTTCTGAGTCAGCCTCTTGCCTGCTTTGCTGGTTTTCTATTTGCAGGGGATCTTTATTTTTTTACATTTCATTTACAAGATTTATCTACCACTCCATATTCCAGTATGGAGATTTCAGAAAGGTGGACGATAAAAGATAAAACAGGTAAAATAATGAAACAGTATATGGCGAACAGAATCAATATAACTGGCTAGTTAGGTCATGGAGGCTTCCTGAAATAAACGTGTTTCAGGAGACGCCAAAAATAATACAATGCTGGAGCCTGCCTGACCTGCAGGGTTCAAAAGAAGTGGAGCTGCTACGCTGAAGATTCTTCTCTGGGTGGACTCTAATCGGGCCATAGGTCCATATGGAACCACCAGGAACATGCCATCTGATGACCTCAGTGACTGGGCAGGTTGATAAGGGCATCTTTAGCACACTGAAGTGTTCAGAAATGGCCTACTCCATCTGCAGTCTGAAGTGGTGCTGTCATAAAAACGTAAGAATGTAAGAAGAGTCCTGCTGGATCAGACCAAAGGCCTACCTAGTCCAGCATTCTGTTCGTACAGCAGCCAACCAGAGGCCCATGGGAAGCCCACAAGGAGGACACGAGTGCAACGGCACCCTCCTACCCATGTTTCCCAGCAACTGGCATA
Organism: Shinisaurus crocodilurus; assembly: GCA_021292165.1. Taxonomy (NCBI): domain Eukaryota; kingdom Metazoa; phylum Chordata; class Lepidosauria; order Squamata; family Shinisauridae; genus Shinisaurus; species Shinisaurus crocodilurus. The sequence goes on along the minus strand of CM037882.1, from coordinate 51,146,447 downwards.
CAAAGGCATACTTCTCCTGAGATTCTCCATTCTGAAAATACAGCCAGAACAGTGTGGATACCTTAACTTGCCAATATAGAAAAAGTCCACCTTTGGAACATATTAGCAAACACATAAGCAAATAAAATATGATAATTATTTCTTAATTCAAGAGCTCAAGTTTGTACAATTCAAAATGTGTCAAAAATAGAAAACATGTCACCACATTCTGCTGCATGGGTAGAACCAGGCCTTATTAGTCCCGTTTCTCCTATTTTCTATCCCTTGAGAATTGCACTTCCCATTTCAAAGTATTAGTATGGAATTGGGGGAAATCTATCAAAGGAGATCTACCTACTTCCATGCTTCTGAAGATGGCCTCAATAAGACTTGGACCATTCAGGGATGTCATCCTGGAATCCAGCTGTCCTCAGTGACAGCACATGATGAACCATCTAGTTTCAGGTTTTGGAGGGCCCTTGGGCAAGACACCCTCAATGCGCCCCTCCCTCAGTAAGTCTACCTTCTCACCGCCATGGTCACCAGCTGCTCTTGCTCCTCGTCCTCTTCCTCATCATTGCTACCACTTGCTTGCTTGACAGGCAGAGAGCCAGGGAGCAAGGAAGCAGCGGCATCTCTCCTGCACCTCCTCACCAACACCATGGCCTGGGCCAGAGCGAGAGGCACATGAACAAGCAGGTTGCTATGGTGAAAGGAAGGAGCAAGCCCAGGGAGCTATTGTCAGTGGGCCCCTGCTGGCATGTGGGCACTTGGCAGGTGCCTGATCATACCTACCTTTGACGCGGGCCCTGGAACCATCATACAGCGTTGCATGGGAAAGCATCACGGATGACCGGCCTGCATTATCTCTGGGATGAGACTGCTGCTTTGCCTATCAGCAAGCCTACTGCCGCCTTGAAAAGAACCCAAGATCCTACTCGGAGTTTTCCTATGCACTTCAAGAGAGGCAAAGGGCTTTAGGCTTCTCTTGTAGATAAATTGGTTCTGAAATTGCCTTCAGGCTTTACATCTCAGACACATAATTACTGAAAAGCTCTTCATCCAGTCTTCAATTTCCCATTCCTTTGAAGGCAAAAATCTTGGACTGGCACTGATAACGTGCATGCCTTTACTTGCTTCGGGGTGGGGCGGGGGGGAAGTACACTTAGAAGAGAAGCAACAAAGAGTCTTGTGGCACCTCAAAGGCGAACACATTTATTCTGGTGTAAGCTTTCGCAGATGCGGTGTCCACTTCTTCAGATGTAGGGCAGTGTCCATGAAAGTTTATCTCAGAATAAATTTGTTCAGTCTTTAAGGTGCCACAAGACTCTTTCTTGCTTTTGCTGCAACAGGTTAACTTGGCTACCCCTCTGGAAATTGTTAGAAGGGAACCTTGTTCTCTTTAAGGCTGCAATCCTATACCCAGGTACCAGGAAGTAAGTCCATCCCTGAACTCAATGGGTTGGAGCCAGGATCAAGGAATGAGAAATTCTTTTGGTTGCATTTTAATGTGAATTTACCAAATTTGGCACTTTCAAACCAATATGTGAACCAAAACTCATTCATCCTTCGAAATGCACACTTCTCTGAATTTTACAGTGGAGTTCTCCAAACAAAACTGTGTTTAAAAATGAATGCATTGGGGGGAAAGTACACAGAAAAACGCATATATTACTGAAAATCACATTCATCAATGTATTAAGGAAATTGCTTGCAAAAATGTGTATATTGGGCAAAACTGAGACCAAAAAATGGATGTGTTCAGAAAAATGCATGCACACAAAAATGAGTATGGATCTTCATGAGAACTTTTGGGGGGAAGAAAAAAAAAACTCTGAATGTTCAGGAGGAATCAAGACTTAAGATCAGAAAAATGAGAAAGTGAGAAGAAACCAAGAGAAATTGACAGATTTGTCCTTATCTAGGGACCAACTTGAGATTATTGGAATGTTATACACTCGTGTTATGTTATACTTGAGGAGGATTATGTAAACCACCTTGGGTTCATGCTTTTGCTGCAACAGGTTAACTTGGCTACCCCTCTGGAAATTGTTAGAAGGGAACCTTGTTCTCTTTAAGGCTGCAATCCTATACCGAGGTACCGGGGCGGGAAGTAAGTCCATCCCTGAACTCAATGGGTTGGAGCCAGGATCAAGGAACGAGAAATTCTTTTGGTTGCATTTTAATGTGAATTTACCAAATTTGGCACTTTCAAACCAATATGTGAACCAAAACTCGTTCATCCTTCGAAATGCACACTTCTCTGAATTTTACAGTGGAGTTCTCCAAACAAAACTGTGTTCAAAAATGAATGCATTGGGGGGAAAGTACACAGAAAAATGCATATATTACTGAAAATCACATTCATCAATGTATTAAGGAAATTGCTTGCAAAAATGTGTATATTGGGCAAAACTGAGACCAAAAAATGGATGTGTTCAGAAAAATGCATGCACACAAAAATGAGTATGGATCTTCATGAGAACTTTTTGGGGGAAGAAAAAAAAAAAACTCTGAATGTTCAGGAGGAACCAGACTTAAGATCAGAAAAATGAGAGTGAGAGAAGAAACCAAGAGAAATTGACAGATTTGTCCTTATCTAGGGACCAACTTGAGATTATTGGAATGTTATATACTCGTGTTATGTTATACTTGAGGAGGATTATGTAAACCACCTTTGGTTCATTTCAGGGGAAAAGGCGGGGTATAAATATAAATAAATAAATAAAATGTCCATCCCTATAAGGAGCTGCCTTCCAGAGATGGAAGGGCTCTGCTCACAGAAAGTGCCTCTGTCTGATTTTGGGGGTTCCCCCTCCCCACTACACAATAGCTCACCCCATTCAGCAGGGTTCCCCGAGCCTATCTGTAGCATTTTCAGCTGTTGCTGGGAGGCGAGGTTGACTTCCCAATTGCACACACCTACATCTGTCTCCAACCCAGAGGGACTTACTTCTGAGCAGAAACGTGTAAGATTGTGCTATCAATTGGCGGGCACCCAGTTTTCAGTGAAAGGAGGCTCATTTCAGAGAATTCTTCCACCAGAATATATCAACTGAACCCTTAACCAGGTTCCATGTAGCTCTCTTTTCAGGTATTGGGGTTTATATGGGGTGATCCAGTCTGCACTGGTTCTCCCAGTGCTGAGATGATCAACAGTTCCCACTCTGACAGATTAAGAAGTTATCTTCCTTTCCATGCTCCAGTTGGGCTCTTATGACACCCCGATATAATGTCCTTCATGATAATGTAATGGAATCATGGGCCATCTTGAAAAGTTGAGAGCCCACTCGAGTAACTCCAGTACTTTTCCAGACCTTCAGCCTTTTTTCTCTCTCGCTCCAGCTACATGTTTTAAATCGATATATGGAATCTATAAGATTATTATTTTTTTAAGATGATGGGGTGGAAAGGGGAATCAAGATCGAAGCAACATCACTGCTATCCCACTCAGGCATAAATATATAAATTACATTTTATGCATTTTTTTCCTTGTTCACGTAGACGTATACATTCATGTGCATAACATTGCGGGATTGTTACACTCGGTGGGACACAAGCACAGACACTTTGAGTAAAACCTCTTCCCCAGCCCACCCCTCAGCCCCATTCTGGATATTTTTCAAGGAACAGGAAATTGACTTTAAAGCAGGCACCCAGAATGTCATCCAGCCAGAGGGCCCTATTCCATTACGGAGAAGTTCTCTTGGGGGCTGCAGTCTATTGTGGTCTGGAGCAGCAGGAAAAAAAATGTGTGAGACCGAAACACCGGCATACACTGGCCTAAAGCTTTTACTGACAATAACTAAGCCTTCAGAGATGCATTTCAGCCTTGTTGAATGGGGGGGGGGGAACTACCACACACACACACCCCCCAAAAACCATCAAACAATTGGTGGTTGAGAGGAAGGGGGTGGGAGCCAGGGGAGGGGGGTGGCCTTCTGGGGACCCCGGAAGGCTGGGTTTGGCCCATCAGCATGAGGTTCTGCACTCCTGCTTTAAAGTCTGAACTCCCCGAGCCAAGAATGCCTCTTTTTCAATCAAACTGCTTTTGTTTAGGTCAAGTTGCACAAGTGGGATGGGGCAGAAGGGGACAAGGAAAGTAGTGTCAAAAAACAAACCCAGTGAAATTTTGGGCAAGTTGAAATCAAAAGCAAAAGTCACCCATACTGACATCAACGGGGTGGGGGTGAGGAGTTGTTTTTCTTTTCTTTCTTTGATGTAGGTTTTTACTTCTGAAAATGAGACAGCTCATTCAACATTAAACACAGAAAAGAACATCCACATTGGAACACACCAATTGAAGACAGAAACATTATCTTCAGTACAAGCCCCTTGGTTCATACATACAAGGTGAGGGGAAAGAGGCTATTTCTTTGGAGACCATTTTGTAAATAATTCAGTAGTTTTATTTCACATGACCAACATAACCGAAATAAAACAGGGGGAAGGCAAAGAAAATAAAATTATATGCAGAATTGCATTTATCCCAAGTTCCTTGTTATCTGAATTCACTGTGGGCTGCTTACCACATTATGAATTTATGAGGTCCGAGTGCTCCTACATGGGCTTTGACTATCCAACAAGTCATAGAATTTGGGATCTGGTGTGCACTGCTCATTAAAAAAACAAAACAATTCAAAACAAAGGCCTATCTAGTCCAGCATTCTCTTCTCACAGTGGCCAACCAGATGCCTATGGGAAGCCCACAAGTAGGACATGATTATAATAGCACCCTTCTGCTCATGTTCCCCAGCAACTGGTAGTGAGTGGCACACTTCCTCTCGATACTAGAGGGAACAGATAGCCATCAGGACTAGGACCAATTGATACCTTTATTCTCCATGAATCTGTCCAATCCCTTTCAAAGCTGCCCATGTTGGCAGCCATCACTACCACCGCTCGTCCTATTTCTGGAAACGTAACAGAGGAAGTACGCATAAAATGTAACCAGGTTAGTAACAGAACATGGATGTGCATGGAGCTCATCGGGGGGGTGGACCCCCCCGAGCTCTGCATGACTTACCTTTCCCCGGCTTGGCACAAGTCCCCGCGAGAGGAGCCAGGGAAGGGAACTTCCAGGTCCCCGGCGCGTCAATTCTGGGTCCCTGGCGCTGCGTTTTTTACGTAAATACTTGCTATTCATGGCAGTTTTAAGGTAGTTTACCCTGGCATTTACATAAAAAACACAGTGCCGGGGACCCGGAAGTGACACGCCGGGGACCCGGAAGTCGGCCGAGCGCCTCGCCAAGCACCTCAGCTGGCGCTCATGGGGGCACTCAGCGAGGCACTCGGTGGGGATGCTCGCAGAGCGCCCAGCAAGTCAAGTGGTGGGCAGTTCACCCATCCCTATCTGGAGGTCTTTACCATCCCACAGCCAACATATCTTGATGCAATCTGATGGCTGATGGCCTATTCCAGGGGTGTCAAACCTCTTTCAGCCCGAGGGCTGCATTCCATTTCGGAGAAGCTCTCGGGGGCTACATTCCAGTGGTGGGCGGGGCCAAAGGCAAAAGGACCAGGGGAGGGCAAAATACCCAAAAGCCCAGGATATTTTGGCTGAAAGCTCTTCCTGCCAGTAACTAAGAGCCAGTTCGTATGACACGGAAGCCGCGGGGGAGCAGAAGCCTCCCGCGGTTCCTGTGTCGTGCGAACGCTGGCCGGGGGCGCCCCCGCAGGACGGCTGTGCGTGCGAAGCACGCAAAGTGACCATGGGCGGTAGAGGGGTAAGCCCCCACCACGCGTGGCCACCCTGCCGTGCAAACAGCAGGCGGCCGTCCCGCGGGGGCTGCACAGAGGCGGCAGCCCAGAGCGGCCGGAGCTGCAGCCGCTCTGCCCGCTAGCACCAGGAGGCCCGCATTGCGGTGACTGCCAGCTCCACCGGGGTCGGCCCACACGCGCGGGGGCACAGGTCTGCGGTGCCCCGCCGGACCCCGCAGACGGCCCCGTGGTGCCTCCCCCACTCGCCGCCTAGGTCGTACGAACCAGCCCTAAGCCTTAGGAGAGGCATTTCAACCTTTTAGAATGGGGGAAAACTGCACAAAATGTCTGGATGAAGGGGTGGGGCCAGGGAAAGGGGCGTGACCAAATTTGGCCCCGGGCCTGAGGTTCTGCACACATGGCATATGCTGGCAAGCACAGAAGCGGCATGTAGGAGCACTTCTTTGTTACGAATTCGTAATCTGGGAAACGGACCTCTGCATCCCCGTTATGTCAGTGTAAACTCTTCATAAGCAGCACTCCCATTTTGTCTGACTACACAGACATTTTAACTGGAACAGCCCGGGGAGTAACCCAAAAAAGTCTCCATACCGGAAGCTAAGTCACAGAAGGGGAGTGAATGAGTAAGACCAATCGGTGCGTGCGGGGCTACCATAAAATATCTGGCATAGTCCTATATTTTCAAACAGGATGAGAAGTGTCACATTAGGTGATTTGAGCCAAAGTTGAGGGGAAAGCAGCCCAAGTCCGGATCTGGAGGTTCTAATGCATGCGCAGAACTCTGTATGGACTAGAACCACTTCCCTTCCGTGGTGAAAGGAACCCCATACATGTCATGGAACGCATGCATGGAGATTTCCCTCAAAGTGCCCGAATGCGGCAATTGGGTAGAACAGCGATTTGAAAAATCACTTCCTTTGAAAATATAGGAGACGAGGCTTGAGCCGTTTTCTCTGCCCTGCTATAATGGTAAATAAATATATTTTTAAATTATATGGGCTATCACTGCTAGAAAAATATGTCCATAAAATGCATTCCTCAATCCCACCCACTGCTTTTTCTGTTTTTCTTTTCTTTCTTTCTTTTTTGGTTCAAGAAAACATAGCAGGCTTTCTCGGGTATATAAAACCATTAATTTTAGATAAAAAATACAAACTTCACCTTTACAAAAAAACACTTATTTTGTCGAATACACATAAAGCATAACTTTTTTTTTTAATACCAAAAATAAAGAATTTTAGGCTTTCTGGCAGGGTCACCCCCGTGCCGCAGTGACATCATACAATACGGATAACAAGAAGAGTTTTTACATCTCACATAGCTTAAAACGTGTGAAATAGCAAAAGGGATTTGTTTATGGAGAGGAATAGCAATTGCTACCACAGTATCACTCATGGGCAACTGGTATAAGTCTTAAAAAAAAAAGAAGAAAAAAGATAGTTCCTGCTTGCATATAGCCTAAGATGGCTTATGCACATCAGTTCTCTTTTGTAATGTTTTTAAAACAGTGACTTTCAAACTTCCAGTCCTCAGGAAACCCCTTTCCCTTTGTTTCAGCCACAGAACTTCTGCATGTTGCTAAGGATTCTGGGTACATTCTAGGGCACTCTCTCACACACAGAGCTCCAGGCAGTACTGTGGGGTCCTACTTGCAGTCCCACTACATTAGATAGGACGCGTCCTAGAATGCACCCAACACTCCCTTCTGCTCTCCCCCTCCCTCCATGTTTGTACACTGTAGGGCAAGAAGGTAAGATCTCCAGATGTTTGGGACTTCAACCCCCAGGAGCCCCAGTGGGAGCTGAAGTCCAAAACATCTGGAGAACTACCTTCTGCCCATCCCTGCTTGGGGGACGGATCAGTAATGGTGAACACGATACCTCCCAGAGAAGCTTTTGTCACATCATTACTGTTCTTCTTACTAACAAAAACTCCTGGTAACACTTTGAAAACCACTGTTTTAAAGAATGGGTGTGGAAAATGGGGCGGGGGAGGGGACATAAACCAAGAAACATTTAGAAAATTATGCATAGGTATACCATTTTTATTTTAATACATCTCATTAGTTTGCATCCCGCTAGGAGAAATTCCGTATTTGTCTCTGTGTCCCGTTTCATCCTCACTACAGCAGTCTTCTATATGGGTTATTGGTAAATGTAGTCCAAAGAGATAATAAAAAGCTAGGCAAAGAGTAGAAAGGAAGCTTAATAATAACTTTATGGTGTAAAAAAAAAAAAGAAAGAAAAGAAACCAAAAAGAAACCAAAAACAAAACATCCACTTAAGGCGCCCCAGAAGGAATTTTTTTTTGTTTTTTGTATAGACTTTAAAACACCGCCAAGCAAAAATCACACTGTTTCTATAGTGTCTGCCGTGGCATTTGATACATTCCTGCTCTTTTTGTGTGTGTGCCTAAACTCCATCAGTGTCCATCCATCAGTGTCCATCCATCTTCATCAAGAATGCAGGCACATTTCTTGACAAAAACAAACAGAAAAAAAGCACCATTGACTGCTCTTCTAAGAGGAAATCCACTCTTAACTTAGTGTTCCTTTTTCTTTCTTTCATCATGTTGCTGGAGTACTTTTGGTATTCTCGTTTCATGTCGTCTTTTCTTTTCTTTTCTTTTTTTGGGACAGGGAAACTTCGTATTGTTTCGTAGAGTGCTACAATACTTGCTTTGATGTCATATTAAACAAATGTACATTGTCTCTTTTGTTCTTGTGAAGTCTCTCTCTCCCCTCTCTCTCTCATTTTAAGCCAGTTTTTTTCCCCCACGTAGGAGAATGAACGAAGTATACAGTCAATAAAGCACCATACACAGTAGGTTCAGGAATGTAACAAACAATGTACATCCATGTCCCAGAGAGAAATATTTTCTAGCTTATTTTCACCTTACATCTGCAAGAAAAGGACAAACAACATACTGTAATTCTGTGGTTAGAAAAGTATCAGTCACTATGGAGGAACCCAATTATACCTGATTGAAGAGTCACTAAAGGCGTAATCCCATGCAAGTTTAGACAGGAAAAAGGCCTACAACTCCCAGCATGCCCCATCCAGCTATGCTGGGAGTTGTAGGCCTTCTATTCTGTCTAAAATTGCATAGCACTGCACCTTAAGGTAGTCTTTATTTGGGATAGCAGGGGCACAGGAGTGACTTTTGTCATACTTCCGTTCTCACAGCACCACTATAAAGTTTAAAGCAGGAATCCACAACCTTTTTGGGTTGGCAGGCACATTTGGAATTTTTAGTGTTGTGAGCGCTCTCACAAAATGGCTACCGTTGGGGGGTTTCCCATTCATAAAATGGCTGCCACGGTGGGCATGGCCCATCACAAAACACTCATTTCCTAGGAGGCAAACTGGTGAGACTGAAAGAAAAGTCACTTGCCTAAGAACCTAAGTACAAGGCAGAGGCAGGGTCTGAGCCCCCAAATACAAAACCGCTCTGTTGAACACGAATAAAGATGGTGCTGGAAAGATGGTTGCTACATGGCAACCTCCCAGTTTAAAATAAAAAGACCCTAAATCTTAAGAAATAAAATTAAAATCGAGAGGGGAAGGGAGCCTGGTGGCACCATATTGGAGACCCCTGGTTTAAAGGCAAGAATGGCATCGTGAAGTTCTCGCCCCTGATCCTGCATGGGTGACAACTCCATGGGAAGGACTCATACGGTTGGCCCCACCACACGTGGTGCTGGACCTTTAAATGTTACAGGAGTGCTATAAGATGAAACCACGGAAACGTGGTCTTCTTGACCCTGCTGTAACATATATGGGGAGAGCCCCAAAACAGAGCCAAGAAGTTCTATATACTCTTTCAATGGTGTTATCCACTCATTTTTAAAGAAGAACTTCATAAAGTCTTTGCTTCTCTCATCCAGCTCTCCCAAATCCTTGCTGATCTGAAAGACAGCACTTGTGACATTATACAGCACTATTCTTAATATTTCATTTCCTAGTAGTTCATAAGGACTATCCAGTTAATATTGAATAAATTTAACTTCTTTGCACATCTTATATTTCATCTTCTCCAAGTGTGACATTATATCACATTTGCATATGCCTCATAAGAACATAAGACCTTAAGAAGAGCCCTGCTGGATCAGACCAAGGGTCCATCCAGTCCAGCATCTGTTCACACACTGGCTGCCCAGCTGCCCACAGGAAACCCAGAAGCAGGAAATGAGTGCAACAGCCTGTGGCTACAGGCCTGTGGCTTAAGCTGGCTCAGCTTGTCTGAGTGTAGAAAGCTAAGCAGGGTCAAGCCTGGTTATTACTTGGATGGGAGACCCCTCCTCTAGTTTACTGCATTGAGCAGGGGGTTGGACTCGATAGCCTTGTAGGCTCCTTCCAACTCTATGATCTATGAAACAGCACCCTCTCGCCCATGTTCCCCAGCAACTGGTGTACATAGGCATACTGCCTCTGATCCTGGAGGTAGCATATAGCCAACCAGGAACCATTGATAGCCTTCTCCATGAATTTATCCAGTCCCCCTTTAAAGCCCTCCAAATTGGTGGCCATCACTGCATCTTGTGGAAGTGAATTCCATAGTTTAACTATGCACTGTGTGAAGAAGTCCTTCCTCTGATCTGTCCTGAATCTCCCACCTTCCTGGGATGATCCCAATGTGTTCTAGTATTATGAGAGAGGGAGAAAAATGTCCCCCTTTCCACTTTCAGTTACTCTACTAGGCTTCAGGAGATTTCTGCTATTTAGCAGATGTATGATGTTGCAAATCTTCTTACAGCAAAGGCCACTACGGCAGTCTTTTCTACTATATCCTTCAAGCCTAGGAGCAATCTGTGCATTACAGGATCTACATATTGTACAGCTTTGCCGGGATTCTACCATTTCAGAGTTCAGGCGGTGGATCACGTGTGTGAATGCCAGATCAGTCTTTTGGGGGGTCTAATACAGGACTGGCTCCAGTTCTGAGCGCCACCGCATGGCAAAGGGCTCTCTCTAGCGAGCCCCTTCCTACCTGGATGTGCTGACCCGCTAGCAGTAGTCACCTGCCATTTTAATTATCCACTATGCACTGCCCCATACAATGTAGCACCCTTCCAGGGTACAGTGGGAAATCTAAATGGTGGGTGCAGGGCCCTCCCAGGGCAATGGAATCCTAGCAGCTGCCCGAGAAAGCTGGATGCTGGCACCAGCCCTGCTTTTATAACCTCAGCCTCCTGCACTGACAAACATCTGTTCCTACACAACCTTCTCTTGGACACAGGGAGGGGGGACTGCACCGGTGTGCCAGGGGAGCAGCTCAATTATTGACCGTGTACCTTATTTCCACACAAAAAAGTGGGACCCTTTTATACATGAAAAATATTCAAGGGCATAAGAACGCAAGAGCAGCCCGGCGGGATCAGACCAAATGCATATCTAGTCTAGAATTCTGTTCCCACAGCGGCCAACCAGATGCCTATGGGAAGCCCACATGCATGCCATTGTACCTTCCCGCTCATGTTCCTCAGTAACCGGTATTGAGAGGAATGCTACCTCTGATACTGGAGGAAATACATAGCCATCAGGACTAGTAGCCCTTTGATAGCCTTCCTTCCCCTCCATGGATTTGCCTAACCCCCTTTTAAGGCCACCCAAGTTGGCAGCCAGCTAACTTGTGGTAGAGAATTCCATAGTTTTAAGTATGCGCTGTGTGAAGAAGTACTTTCTTTGGTCTGCCCTGAATCTGAGATGCTCATGTAGCCAGCACCTAACTTGGTTGAATGAGAGTGAAAAAAAGTGAACATTGTAAGATTGATTTAACATGCACCGTGGTTTTAAAGCCAATGACTTGCAAGGCACATCATTTCAATGCTATTCATTCCAGCATTACTGCAGAATGCCTCAACCCTCAGGAATCAACGTGAATTAGATTAGTAGCAGGGAACTGCAGAATACAGGAGTTTAAATATCATTCCCCCCACCCAAAAAAAATAAATTTTGAAAGAGCAAGGATAGGAAAGCAATTCCAGAATGTAGGATGCTTGTGCCATGGGGTATAGCTTTAAGGGGGGGAAATACCCCTGAAAATTGATCCAAGCCAATCATGTCTGATTTCTTGACTGCCCCGAGACAGCCGTGGATGAAGATTTCGAACATCGATTAGGCAGGAGAGCGGTAATAGATGATTATGTTTTTCATTGCTTGTGGTATTAACAGTAGTTTCAGCCGTACCTGGTCAGCCGTGGTATTTTTATGAGGTTTTTAACTTTTTTCGTTTCCATTTTTTACTTTTTTGCCTAGGCCTTCCTGTTGACATAAGGGCAGGGTTGGTGTAAAAAAAAAAAAAGAACAACCCCAAACAAAGAAAAACCCCAAAGGCAATACATTTATTGATATATATATATATATATATATTTTAAAAATGTATTTTCTTTATTTACGCATCAAAGGGGGGAAAACACACACACACAGAGTCATGCGTTGCGCTTGCTAAGGTGCTTCATTTTTAAGAAGACACACACAGTCATGTGTTGCGCTTGCTAAGGTGTTTCTTTTTTTTAATCTCTCTGAGGCATGGCGATGGACATCCAATATTATTGTTCCGCCAGCGGAATGGATACCACCGGTGGCATGGGACTTCCCTGTCCTGTCCTCTCCTGGCCCCCTACAATTCTGCTCTGGAGAGTCTCCCAACCCTCCAGAGAAGATTTGGAGAGTGCGGCTGTGCAGGTGGAGGAGAGGAAAGAGAAGTCCCATTCTGCCAGCAGTAGTATCCATTCCACTGGCGGAACAACAATATTGGATCCAACCCATGTTGTGCTGTGTGTAGTGATTCCATAGCTTGATTGTGAGGCCAAAAACAGGACTGTTGAGATGTTATGCTGAACGCACAAAAAAGGAGGAGGAGGATCGAGACCGCTCGTTCCTACTAACGCCACTCCCTGTTTGGCAGGATGTTTGAAAGGGCATCATGCCAAAATGCACAGGTTCCGTGACTGCCATCTGGGATCCTTAAACAGGCAGGGTCTCTGACTGCAGTTACAAAGTCCATACGCACACACTCGGCATGAACGCAAGCAGTTTCATACATGATGCTCAACTCGCAGGGGGAGATGGGGCCGGTAGTCTAATTCCCCTCCACCTCTTAGCATGTTCAGAGTAACAACTGAACTGTCATAGGAACATAAGAAGCTGCCTTATACTAGGTCAGAGCTCTGTCTCAATCTAGGTCGGGGTGGGGAACCTCTTTCAGTCCGAGGGCCAAATTCCATTTCAGAGAAGCTCTTGGGGGCTGCATTCCAGTGATGAGTGGAGCCAAAGGAAAAAGGGGTGGAACCAAAAAGACCCGCATATTTAGCTGAAAGCTCTCACAGTCAGTAACTAAGTCTTAGGAGAGGCATTTCAACGTTCTATAATGTGGAGAAAAACACTTCACAAAAGCGGGGAAATCAACCCACAATCAATGGCTGGGGAAAAGGGGGTGGGAGCAGGGAAACGTGGCATGGTCATTTGGGGAAACCACGAAGGGCTGGATAAGTTATTTTATCTGCCGCCTCTGTCTTCTTTTTTATTGCTTATTGACACTGATTTTGTATTTTATTGCATTCTAATACAGTGGTTGTAAGCTGCCTTGACCATTTTATTGGAAAGGCAGTATATATATATTTCTATATAAATAAATACAACACTAACACACACGTGCGCGTACTCCATTCCACCCCAACTTCTACTATTACTGTGATGGGAAATTTCCTCCCTCATCATCACCTCCACATATGCTCCTTTCCTGGTTTTTAGTGCTTGATATACCCCACCGAGAACATCAGGAGCCATATCATTTCCAGACCCTTCAGTATCATCAAACTGAACATACCCCGCAACATACCAGTTTCTTCTTCTCGAAAATCTGAATTAGAATTTGATGATGTACAGGTGCATTCCATGTGCTCTTCTAGCTTCACCAGGACTTCTTTTAATTTTGGCTTTTTTCTAACATATTCCACTTTTGCCACCTGTGGTCAAGAGGGGGGAAAAGTACAGATAGATAGATATTAAAGATTCGTTAAACCTGAGGTCACAAAGAACAAGATTTCAGACACCCAATTACACATAAGAACATGAGAAGAGCCCTGCTGGATCAGACCAAGAGTCCATCTAGTCCAGCATTCTGTTCACACCGTGGCCAACCAGATACCCAAATGGGAAACCCACAAGTAGGACACAAGTGCAACACCTGCCCATGTTCCCCAGCATCTGGTGTACAGCTCAAGTTACGACCTGAGAAGGACACCCTTGCAGTTCCATTTACATGATAACAAAGAGTCTTGTGGCACCGTAAAGACTCACCAATTCATTCTGGCACAAGCTTTCGTGGGCACCGTCCACTTCATCAGATGCGTGGAGATGTACTTCATGCCTCTGATGAACTGGACAATATCCACAAAAGCTTAGAACATGAGAAGAGCCCTGCTGGATCAGACCAAGGGTCCATCTAGTCCAGGATCCTGTTCTCACAGTGGCCAACCAGCTGCCCACGGGAAACCCACAAGCAGGACAGGAGTGCAACAGCACCCTCCCTGCCCATGTTCCCCAGCAACTGGTGTGCATCAGCATACTGCCTCTGATACTGATACACAATGTCTTCTTGATCCAGCTAGGCTGGGGCCATGCACACATAGAAACAAACTTTGGTGTGGATATCCTTTAATTCAGGGATACAGAGCCTTAGGCCCAAGGGGGGCCAAATGTGGCCCTCAGGGGCTCCCCAGATGGACATGCCCCATTCCCCCAACCACCGCTGTGGTAGTTTCCTCTAGTTCTGAATAAAGCAGAGTCGTTTTGTACATCCATGGTTCTGCGTTTGGATAGTTATTGTGACATGCTCCTCACTCCCCTGAGCAATGAGAAGTACTAGGAGCAGCGCTTCTGGGTTCAGTTTTCTTTCAGCGAGAGAGACAGAGAGTCCTGGATACTTATGGCACCTTCGTAATAACTGCTCTACTTAAACATATACATGCCAAGCGTTAATACAGGCAAATTTTCGAGCTCAACCGAGTCCTCTAAAAATCTGTTCAAAGCTCGCTTTGACTTGCTCCCATTTGCATTTCCGACCTGGTGGTTTTCCCCACCTTTTTTTTCTTTTGGCTCGTTCAAACAGGAAAGACGCACGTTTCGAATGGGGCAGGTTCACATTTCTGTGCATATTTTTCAAAAGTGTGCGCTTCCCCTCCCCTCCCCCCCCCCCCGTCGACTGGACCATGGAAATGCACGGGCACTTAAGAAAAATGTGCATTGCAAAGTGCACATTTTTTTAAAAAATGTGACTTTTGCCAACGCGATGGCGAATTCGGGGACTGGCGAACATTTCTTGGAAAAAAGCACTCCTGCTTTGCAAAGAGAAACTAAATACTAGTTGTACGTCCCTCCTTTCCGCTAAAGATGGGGGAGAAAATTGTTTGCCCGTAGTGGATGACCTGTTCGCATTAATCACACTGTAAATATATGATGGTATTGATGTGCCTATTTATCCTTTTGCTTAGGATAAGACTTGGTTCTTCAGACCCCATTGCTTTATAGTTCGGTTGTCTTCAAAGAGGTAAGAAGGGGTGGGGGGGAATTCTGTGTTTCCCATCAACTAAGACTTGTGAAGTTCCAAGGAAGTCTGTATTTTCAGGATCTTTTATCATAAGGACTGGTGCCTTTGTCGTTTGTTTTTTAAATAAATATTTTACGAGTACATTCAAACTGACTCGCCTGCCAAAATACCCCCGATGCAAAAAAAAAGCAGGACATTTCAAAACAAGCAAGCCTACAAGGGAAGCCACGCTAGGCTGGGAACCTAGATCTGAGCAGTGTTTGGCCAAGTGCCACTCATTTTATAAATGCTTGTCGAGCTATCTTGGATAACTTCCGGATGATGAAAGATGCGGCCTTCTCTTTTAAAGAACAATTTTAACCGACCAACCTACTCAGTCAGCAGGAGGCTGCCACAGTACAGCCTTCCCCAACTGTGTGCCCTCAAGAGGTGTTGACTGCAACTTCCCATCATTCCCAGCCAGCATGGATGCCATAGTATACTGCTCTCATGCAGACAGAGGCTCCCATCTTAATCTTTTGGCGCTGAGAGCCAGAAACCACGAGGCTCATGGCCTTCCTATCGCAACAAGAAGCCCTGCTGAGCATGCAAACCCTCTTCGATCAGCGCCATCGCATTTTGTAAGCAGCAAATGTGGCCCGACCCCATCAGATGTCTCCAAAACTGTGATGGCCTCTTGACAGAGCTGCATTTGCCTGGAGTTTGATAAGCGGAAACCCAAGGAAGGGAGTCCTCGATACAGGGACCCAGACGGTGGAATTTCCTTCCCCCTCATATGCGATCGGCAACGAGTTTTACATGCTCTTGTCGACAGCTAAAGACCTATTTGAATTCTGCCTTGCCCCTTTTCCTTTTTGAATCCTGCCCTGCCCCTTTTCCTTTTTGCTGCATCATGTAAATGGTTACTTACCTGTTACCATTCTCGCCTGTTAGATTGCGTGGTGGGGTGGGGGTGGGGGTGGTCAAACGTGTATGATCTTATTGTGTTTTATTGGTTGTATGCTGCTTCAGGATTATTTTATATTTAAAAGCAGGTAGTAAATTCCATAAATACATAAATATTATGATATGCATTCACAAAAATCATTTGAAAGATTTTGGTGTCTCAGCTATTATTATTATTATTAGTAGTAGTAGTAGTAGTAGTAGTATTACACTTATAAAGCACCTACAATTTTCTAATTGTGGTACATATATTAAAAGATAAGACAGTCTTGCCCAGGAGGCTATCATATAGATGTGATAGAAAAGGGAAAAGGAACAGGGAGGGAAGAGGAAAGCAAGCACTGAAGCGGCTGCTCCATCAGTGGAAGATGGATGAGACTAGCCAATGCCCAAGAAGAGGTCACCATCGATGTCTGTGATATAGGAAAAGAGCAGAGGGGACCACGGTATATAAAAACTGGCATCATTGGCCATTTTTTCTTCCAGTGTACTTTCAACATTATGTTTTTTAAGTGCGCCCCTCCTCTCTCACATTAGCTGCACAATACAGATGATCAGGGATGTTGAAGAGTCCTTGGTCTTGAGTCACGAGTCGAGTCACGAGTCTTTGGACCCGAGTCTCGAGTCCGAGTCGTTGGTCCAAAATGGTGACTCACGAGTCACGAGTCACTCCCAAAGCTGACTCCACGAGTCCCTATTAAAATCAATGGGGGGTTTTCCCAACAAAATAAGGCTACTTCAGATGTGTGGTTTAAATAAATTCTAGGCACAAGTGTCCCTTTTTATTTCAAAACTCTGCAACTGATTTTGGCAAGAACAGACCAGGCAGACAAAACCAAAATAACCAGGCAGGCAGAGGAGGCAGGGAACCCCAAAGCAGGCAGGCAGAGGCCAGGCCTTTGTCTTAGACAATTCAACTGTTGAACTGGTCAAGAAGAGACCAGGCAGGCAGAGGAGGCTGGGAACCCCAGACAGGCAGGCAGAGGCAGCCAAACCCAAAATGTCTGAAAGGTTGCATTTTAGAAAAATGATTTTAAAAAATAAACTTGCTGTACTTCCTAAAACTTATCCATGTTGCATTTGAGGAACATGGTTTTTTCTAAATGTTTGGCCCCCATTCTGGAACGGTGAGATCTCATCACAATTCTACCCTCACTGAACACCCGCTCCACTGGTGATGAACTTGTTGGAACCAGAAACACACTCAGAGCAGCCACACAGAGTAATCTCAGGTCCTTCTTCTGCCTCTCCCAAGTACGCCACACATCAATCAAAATAAATCTTGACACACTGTTGGGGCTGCACTCCTGGTAGCCGTCCATAGTGGCCGAGCAGCGGCACACCTCGCTTCCATGCGCTCTTCGCCGGCAATCAGGCTCCTCTCCACTCCTTCTGGCACAGCCCAGGGATGTTGAAGAGTCCTTGGTCTCGAGTCCCGAGTCGAGTCTCAAGTCCCATTAAAAATATTGGGACTCGAGTCCGAGTCGAGTCAGAGGGGGGACTCAGTCCGACTCACGAGTCCAGTCCTCGAGTCCGAGTCCCCATCCCTGCAGATGATAAAGTTGCAAGTCTGGAAAGTTACAGCCCTGCAGCTTCAGCTAGCTGTAAAATAGGGAGATACGTAGCCAAGCACTTGGGGCCAGACAAAACCAAATCACAAGCACAGGGAACTTACAAATAGAAATATATGCCAAAACATTCCTAAACAACCAAACAATAACAAAAGCAAGCACACTGCAGTAAAAAGCCCAGCATGCTTCTTCTAAACCATATCAGCAGTAGACAGCAAAAACAACAGCCTATCATCGTTTCAGAACATTAAAAACATTGGCCATTTCTGGATATCCATTTGGCCTCCAACCAATCGAACCAAACAATATTGGTCAATCTAAACTACATCCCCAAACCCTATAATATATCCATTCAATTGTGGATGAGTCCCACACCCCATTTTGGATCAATTGCTATTTTATCCGGTGCTGTATCTTAATTTTTAAATCATCAGCAATGACAAAGTGTTGGATCCAACCTATTAAGTTAGGCACACGTAAGTCCCACCGTAAAGCTTATCATGACCAATGTAAGTCCCACTAATTTCAAAGAGAGAAATTCACCTATGTGTGAATAACTTAGCTGGGATCATAGCAATGGACCAAATTGGTACAGTTTGGGCATCAAAATGGGGGAAGATCTTTCAAGGGGTACTTTCCCAGAACCGTTGTGCTGGAGGGGTGTTACCTTTTAGTATCGTCTTTCTTTTTTACCCACATTTTAAAAGGCACTCTCTCCAATCAGCGAGAGAGAGACAGAGAGAGATAAAATAATGATGATGATGATGTTGTTGTTGTTGTTGTTGTTGTTACATTTCTATCCTGCCCTTTTTCCTCTTGCAAGTAGCCCAAGGCAGCATACAGGATCCTCTCCTCTCCATTTTATCCTTACAATACCCCGATGAGGTACGTTAGCTGAGAGTCAGTGACTGGCCCAAAGTCACCCAGTGAGCTTCATGGTCGAGTGGGGACTAGAACCCAGATCTCCCCAGTCCCCGTCCAATACTCCAACCACTACACCACACTGGCTCTCACAGAGTTCTTTGAGGGGGCCCGGATGCCAACCACTATTTTCTTCCCAGAAAGTGCTGGGGTGGCACTCAAAATGGAGAGCCATTCCAGCGCCATCTTGACACCAAGATGCAGTTCCATGCCAGTGCCTTCTGGGAGGGCAATAATGGCAACCAGCAGCCAAGTGCTCCAAGAAGCTCGCTAGAAAGGGAGAGAACGTTTTTAAAGCATGGGGAAGAAGGAAGGAAGGAACCATTGCCTGAAATAAATAGGGAAGCATCTACCCCTTGAGATGAATAGGTTGACAAGATCCAACTCAATGTCTTTTAAATAGATCTGGTAGTATGTCATATCCAGGCACGTCTTTTATAGAACAGAAAACTAATTCTCAGTATGACATGATCTTTGAGCAGTTCCAAACAACAGGAAGCAGATGCATATATATCCATGACGCCATCTTCCACCACCCCACCTTTAAATATTACATGATCAAGGGCACCAGAGAAGGCAGAGAACAGCCAAATAAATTTCACTCTGAACTTATTCTTAGAGCCAAAAGGGACTTGAAGGGACTTTGGGATAGCTTTCTTTCTGGCAAGCTAACCCCCCCCCCCTCAGTCAAAACATAACCTCTTCAAAGTTCCCTGCATAACTCCTAAAACAGTGTTCTCCAACCTTGGGTCCCCAGATGTTTTTGGCCTACAACTCCCAGAGTTGTAGGCCAAAAACATCCGGGGACCCAAGGTTGGAGAACACTGTCCTAAAAGAACGATCACAACATACATCCCCACCGACAGACTGCAGTGCTCCTTCTGACTCTGGAAAATATGGCTCTAGTGTTGGAAAGGGATGGGTAAAGTACTTAGGGGGCAGCAGGGCTGGCCCTATCCTTAGACAGAGAGAGTCCATCTTGGACAGCTGATTTTGGGTACCAGGAAAGGATAGCAAATTATCAATTATTGTATCTTTACTGCCAGGGAAGGGAAGAAGTGCTTGCGAGATTTACTGCCTCAAGTACCAAAATAGTTTGGCTTGCTAGTTTGATTGGGGGGCAGAGGCATTTCCTGCTCTGCTCCAGTAGCAAAATGTCTTGGGCCAGCCCAGGGGACAGGAATTGACGACAGGAATTGACAGTGCTTGCCTAGGAGAAATTACCATTCACCCGAGGTGAGCCACAAATTGCATCACCGCTTGGAGAACACATGGCTAGTCCGACTTCCTGAACGGAGGAAGCTGCCTTATTCTGAGTCGGAACACTGGTCCATCTAGTCCAGTATCATCTATGGATCTGTCCATGGATCTCAGGTGGGGTCTTCCACAGCCCCTCCACCTGAGATTCCTTTGACTGGAGATGCTTGGGATGGAGCCTGGGACATTCGACACGCCACGCATATGCCCTACTACTTCTCCCTGAAAACAGTGGGCTCTTTCCTAAGCCAAAGCAGGGTATTCTCTGTATCCCAACTCTCCACTTGATTAATCCATGTTACTCAGAAGGTATTTTCCAGAAGCAAATAAGGCTTAGGAACATCGGAAGCTGCCTTATACCGAGTCAGACCATGGGAGCATCTAGTCCAGTATTGTCGACACAGACTGGCAGCAGCAGCTCTCCAGGATTTCAGGCAGGATCCTCTCCTAGCCCTATCCGGGGATTGAACCAGGGACCTTCTGGGGGTGCTGGGGATCGAACCTAGGACCTTCTGCATGCAAAGCAGGTGCTCTACCGCTGAGCCACAGCCCCATCGTAACGTGGATTACCACATCACAGCATCTGAAGGACAAATGAAAGCTCCCCAAAACACATCCTGGATGTTCAAGGAAGCTGTTGCAGATGCTTTGTGAGGTGACGAGGCAAAATTTTGCCTTTCTAGGGGAAAATCAGCTGCCCTTTTTGACAGCAGAGGCAGAGTCTGAAACTAACGCATGTGCAACTTTTTCCAAGGCTGTCAGTTTTCCACACAGAGAAGATTTACAGCAGGCTGCAACTCGTAAGAATGCTTTGCTCGAAAGGTCAGCCATGGGTTGAAGCAATAGGCTTCAATCTCCTCTGGCATGGTCTAACAACTCTTACCAAGTGCAATGTTTGAAGGAAAGTGTATGGCGAACCTGAGTCATGCAACATCAAAGGATGACTAATCCGTCACATTTACAACAACAAAACACAGATTAAGACGTTTGTAATCAAAGATAGAGACAGAACCCTGGCAATAAGGGAATAACTTTCATATCAGCCGTACTCATTCCAGACGGTGGAATGAATCAGCATCGTAGAAAATTACATGTGCCAGAAATAAACTGTAATCAAATGTTGTTTTATTCCTGTATTTTTCAATGCAGATAAACTATACACATGCATATGCACACACACCATATTCTAAACATGCTCCACACATATGAAAACTAAGCATTTGGAGCTTCTGTAATTATAGCACTGAGTCAATTAGCAGATAGAACCAAACCTAGAAGAAAAAAAAAGGTCGGCCAAAGTCAATTCACAAGAGGCATAAACCATGCCCACTTGGTCAGCTATCATCTCTTCCACTCAAACTGGGAGTCTAAGAAGTTCCTCAGTTGTAAGCCATGGTATGACCAATCCACATTGATCAGAATGGTTAACCCTGGTTAATCATTTGCAAGTTCTTGCAGAGCATCGTCCCATGTGGGCCTTTCTAGTTAGATGTTTGGACTGATTTTAAAGCAGTTAAAAATGAATCTTCATGTCCTGATTGCGGCTTTCCCATCGCCATTTGGTTGGCCACTGTGGGAACAGAATGCTGGACTAAATCAGCTTTTGGTCTGATCTAGCGTGGCTTGTCTTCTCAATCTAAAGTCTACACTTGAAAACTAGGGGTGGGCGAACTCCCCACAACCCTACCACCTGAGCGCTCGCCGAGCACACACACCCCACGCGCGATCTGTCATGCAGCACTCGACAAGACGGACTTTAAACTACCTTAAAACGGCCGCAAATAGCAAATTTACTTTAAAAACGCAGCGCCAGGGACCCGGACATGAAGCACCGGGGACCCAGAAGTACCTTTCCCCAGCTCCTCTCGCGGGGACTTGTGCCGAGCCGGGGAAAGGTAAGTCGCGCGGAGCTCGGGGGGGGGGGTCGAGCAGGGCGAGTTCACCCCACTTCCACCCCCCGATCAAGATCCGCACACATCCCTATGTAATACTAACTGAGGGGGAAACTTCCTACATCAACTCTTCACAAAGCAGTAAAAGAAACAAACCAAAAAAAAATACCCCAACCCCTCAACAGCTCCCATATGATGGAATGTCTTTTTTGAACTGGAGTCACTTTTCTCAAAAGACATTTATGTGCCGCAGCTCTCAAGTGGATTAACAGCGGAGCTATGGAATGACGGCCAATGGAACCGGGCCATTCCAAAAGGGTTGCAAGGGTCAGCATAGAGCTCTGGGATACAGGTCTGGCATTCTGTTGGGGTTTAAATAGACAACACAAAGTCAGCAGGACACAAAAGCAACAGCTGAGAGACTGAGGATGTTTGCATGAAGTGGCTCAAGAAGCAATAGCTGGATTATGTTTTAGGGAGAAAGGAATTAATTGATGGAGCTTTTTGGAAGGCGGAGAGGGATTTGCAGCGTTCATCCATCCTACGGAAAATGCCGCACAGAAGACAGCATCTTAACTACATGACAAGGGAGAAAGATCTGGGTGGACAGCAAGTATATGTAGTGATCAAGTTACCAAAAAGGCAATTTGGTAAATGGAAGGCATTCATTTATTTAGCCACTAACAGCTTATTGCCAGAACCTGTTACTGCTACCACACTTTGCATGGGGTTTACCAACAGCAACACCGTGCAAGCTGTAACTCTGCACTTAATTCAGCAGGTGTTGAAATTTAGAATCTACTGGACTCCATACAG
Source organism: Shinisaurus crocodilurus (assembly GCA_021292165.1). Lineage (NCBI taxonomy): Eukaryota > Metazoa > Chordata > Lepidosauria > Squamata > Shinisauridae > Shinisaurus > Shinisaurus crocodilurus. The sequence goes on along the minus strand of CM037882.1, from coordinate 51,123,793 downwards.
ATATAGGGAGAAAGGTTTACTCTTCGGGGATGATCGCTGGAGATGTAAGAGTAAAGGAACAGGTTTAGAGCATGTGATTTGGATCGCCTAAATTATTCTGAACTCCTGGGAAAGATCAGAACCAATAAGAGGATTCAAAGATTAGCATTTTAGGGTTAGCTTATGCTATTTTATTCAAACTATTTTTGTACCACTTTTCGATATAAAATGTATATAATGCAGTTTATGGCACCATCCAGTGTGGCTGCCCATAACGCTCCGAACTTGGGAGGATTTTGGACATCCAATGGAAGGCAGGAGGAGTGCAGAGGCAAAAATTGCCTCTGCGCTTCCCTCACCCTCCAAAACACTTAGACGGCCGATTTTGGCCGTATAAGTATTTTACTGCAGCTCACGAGGAGGGGGGGCTGAGGCACCACCAGGATTCCCCGAATCCCAGCTGAGCCTCGCTCCTCCCCTCTCTCTGCTCCCGCAGCACCAGCTCCAAAGTCGGTCTTCTGTCTTCAGAGCCACAGCCAGTGTGGAAAGAACCACGCCGGCTGTGAGGACGGACGCTCCAAAGTTGGAGTCCCAACTGCGACCTTGGAGCACTTTTGGAGCTGGGACTCCCAACTTTTCCTATGGCTGGCCAGACAGCATCAGCTGGCCAAAGGATTGAGCCCTTACAGTATTATAAAAACGACTCGATAAAAAGTTTCTTTAAAAAAAATAATAATACAGCAGCCCAAATCATGTACACCCACAGAAAACCAGCCAGTAAAATAGCACTAGAATGAACCACCACCGGTGCTGGAAGTGACGCGACGGGACCAGCGCGGGCGGCTCGAGTGGCATAGAGAGCTGCTCCATGCCGCTCAGAAGATCGAGGCGGGGGGCTGCTGCCGCGGAGAGTCGAGGCGGCAGCGAGGCGGCCCCCCCAGCAGGTTCGTGGACACCACTACAGAGATCTTAGATCACAGGCAAGCTCATATACATTAGAACGCGATCCTTCAAACGCCCAGGTTCCAAGCTGTTCAGGGCTTTAAAGATTAAAAACAACATCTTGAATTGTGCCCAGAAACACACTGCAAACCAGTGAAGTTTTTTAAATCTTCCCTAACACAGGCATGATATAATCAAATGCACGATAAAATGCCAGTTATATCCCACAATCCAGGACCTTGACCCATATGAGGTCGGGTAGGGCATGCGTATACAGAAAATACCCCGATATCACTTATGGATAGATTTTCGATACAACTGCACTAAAAGAATAATGCATCTTCATAGATCAGCAGATAATAATGGAAGCGGTACCATATCAGGAACCAGGAAAACCTAGATGAAGTTTGGCTTAATCTGATGGAGCTTCCTGGAATGGTATGAGGAACCTTAAGTAACTATTTTTATAATTGGACGAAATGGGCTGGTATAAAGCAAGCTACGGGACGGACAATTGTGAGCGTAATTGTTGCACTGGGCTACCGCCCCTTTGGAGGTCAGGTCAGGCAGACGCCAACATTGTGTTGTTTTCGGCACCTCCTTGAAAACACTTTTATTTCAGGAACCCTCCCTGAACTAACCAGCCACAATTTTATTGATTCTGTTTTTAACATCTTGTTTTATTCTTTCATCTTTTTTATCTTTTATTGTTCACCACTCCGGAATGTCCATACCGGAATATGGAGCGTTATATAAATCTCGAAAATAAATAAATGAATTAATTAATATTAGAGTTAAGTCAGAGATGTACCTTTTTTTTTTTTTTTTTTAAATAACTCACTGGTGCTCCGGCCCAGTTTTATACAGCAGCCACCTGCCCACCTTCAAATTTTTGACCCTCTACAAAGCCCCAGCCCTGGGGTGAACATAAGAACATCAGAATAGCCCTGCTGGATCAGACCAAGGGTCCATCTAGTCCAGCGTTCTGTTCACACAGTGGCCAACCAGCTGCCCACGAGAAACCCACAAGCAGGACAGGAGTGCAACACGTCCCGCCCGTGTTCCCCAGCAACTGGAGTACATAGGTATGCTGCAGAACTTCTGTGCAGAACCCCCGGCCTGGGGGGGGGGAATTGGCCCTCTAGGGTTCCCCAGAAGGCCCCGCCCCCTTCTTCTGATCCCACCCACTTCCTCTGATCCCACCCACTTCCACCAAACACCAATCGTGAAATGTTTCTCCTAAGGCCTAGTTACCGGCAGTAAGAGCTTTAAGCTAAAATATGCCAGTATTTTGGCCTGATCCATTTTGCCTCTGGCCCTGCCCATGACTGGGATGAGGCCTCCAAGAGCTTCTCCGATATGGAATTGGGGACCCCGAGCTGGAGGGTTTCCCTGGCCCCACGTGTGACCCGTTTGCCATGTATATGGCACCATCTGGGATGAACATTGTTGTAACTCAGCCCATCCAATCCAGCTTCGAGGATGTCTGAACCTGCAGAATGGCGTAGTGCTTTAGCTTGTGTTGCAGCCACCCAATCGCAGTGACCCTGGCTCTAGACTTAGCGGGGCATCTGACTCGAGACACTTCCGTTGGCCTCTCAGCCTCGCATCCTACACAGTGTGACCTCTCTGCTAACTGGATATGTTTCCAGTCAGAGTGGGCTTATTGAGGACTGAGCTATGATCTCACCAGCTTGTCAATAAAACAAGGGTGAGAAACGGAGGTCTTTTCAATGTCAGCCCGAAAAGGGCTTTTTGTATGTGTGTGTGCATAAGCTTGTCATCACAGCAGCAGAACAAGGGGAGCTCTCAACTCTCTTCTGGGAATAAGCAAAGCAGATCCCATTCCTCCACCCCTCACCACCTTCTGCGTGACCCCAAAAGAGGATCTTCTGGATTATGGTACACACAGGCCATTCATCTCCGGACATGGGAATTCCAAAGAGCTTGTGAAACAATTAATTATATCAAAGCCAGAGAGAGAGAGAGAGAGAGAGAGAGAGAGCGTGAACATCTGAGGGTGAGGGGAAATAAATATGGATTTTCTGTCTGAAGACTACTGGTGTGACGGTAGGGTCAGATAGCCCCTCTTTGGAAAGAACACACGGCTCCTGTTTGGCTTCTCATTTTAATTAACGTTTAGAACGAGGAGGATTTTCTCAAGACCTCTGGAGCGCAATATTTTTTTAAAAAAAAAAAGTGGGTGTGGATCGCAATAATCTGATGCCACTTCTTGTTAACCCAAGTGGCTGACACTGGCACGTCCAACGTGATGCCTCAAATTTCCTTTCACTTGGCTTCTTACATTTCTATACCGCCCAGTGGCTGAAACTTTCTGGGTGGTTTACAATTAAAGATGTATTATACGCAGTAGGGGGGAAAACACCATTTGCATACAAACATATACACAGACAGCACGCACACAGACACACATATATCTAGAACAATTTTAAACAATCAACAATAAGAAAAACCCGGGACCTGATTAAAGCTATGTCGTATGCTGCCAAATGCCTGAGAGCAGGAAGGTATTAACCTGGTGCTGAAAAGATAACAAAGTTGGCGCCAGGTGGGCCTCGCCGGGGAGATCATTCCAAAATTGGGGGGGGACCACCGAGAAGGCCCTCTCCCTCGTTGCCGCCTTCTGAGTCTCCCTCTGAGGAGGGTCCCCAGATGTTTGAGACTACAACTAACACCATCCCCAGCCAGCACCCCCAGATTGGGGAAGGCAGGGCCAACGCTACAGGACAGAATTCCCCCTTTATTAAGTGTAGCGTTGATAGGGGTCTAAAGGGCAGCGCAAATACCTTTGTGCGCCCAAAGCTACTTTAGGATTATGTTTAGGAACTGAGGCCTGTGCCAGGTTAGACTATTAGTGCATCTAGCTCAGAATTGTCTACACTGACCAGCAGCAGCTCTTCAGGGTTTGGGGCTGGGGTATTTCCCAGTCCTTCCTGGTGATGCCAGGGATTTATTTATTTATTATTAATTTTATTGTTACATTTATATCGCACATTTTTTCCTCTTGCAAGGAACCCAGGGCGGCTTACATGGTCTTCCTCCTACACTCCATTTTATCATCACAACAGCCCTGTGAGGTAGGCTAGGGAGAGGGCCGGCAACTGGCCCAGTCACCCAGTGAGCTTCATGGTCAAGTGGGACGTAGAACCCCCGAGTCCCAGTCCAACACTCTCACCACTATGCCACGCTGGCTCTCAGCTGAGCCAGGGAGCTTCTGTCTGTGTTCTACCACTGAGCTAGTTCCCAAAGGGAAGTGACATAGCATGGCAAACAGCCGGCGAGTCTGAAATTTGTTTCAAACGTGATTTCACAGGAAGAGAAGAAGAAAAATATCTAAATTATCTATGGGATCATCTCCTCCCATATGTACCTGCCCGGACATTAAGATTTACATCAGCGGTCCTTCTCCGAGAGCCCCTGCCAAAGGAAGTGAGGCAGGTGGCTACCAGGAGGAGGGCCTTTTCTGCTGTGGCACCCTGGTTATGGAATGAGCTCCCCAAAGAGGTTCGCCTGGCGCCTACTTTGTATTATTTCTGGCGCCAGGTGAAGACCTTTCTGTTCTCCCAGGCATTTTAATCATTTTAATCATCTTAATCTTGTAATTGTTTTTAATTCCTTTATTGTAACTGCTGCTGCTAGCTCTGCTGTTTGTTTTTAATCTGTGGTTTTAAATTTTATATTTTATATTGTATTTTATGATTTTAACTGTTGTAAACCGCCCAGAGAGCTTCGGCTATTGGGCAGTATAAAAATGTATTAAATTAATAAATAAATAAATTGCAATGGGCACGCTCATGCAGCGAACACAATTCTTTTGATTTTTAGCCATCACCTTTCAAGCTAGCAAAATACTTTAGATTTCTAGCAAGCAAAATCAAATTTGCAGGGTGAAATGAGACCAGCCTTCCATAACACAGTGCCCTCCAGTTGTTTTGCACTTCAGATCCCATCAGCCCCAGCCAGCATGGGCAATGGTCAAGAATGCTGGGACTCGTTGTCGTGCTGGAGGGCTGAATTAGATGTTACCCAGAAAACAGCAATACCATGTCAAGTTTCCCCTGACACTGTATAATGCCCAGTTATTCCCCTATTGAAGTACATTTCTCTGCCCCTGGTCCACATCGCTGGCTGCTGCTAGCAGAAAAATCCACATTGTCGTGACATCAAGACTCACATGCTATATAGTGAAGTTGTGGCTGGCAACCAGGTAAGTTGTGGCTGAGTTGTGACAAATGACCCCCATGCTGATGTATATATAAATTAATATACTGCATTTTCATTTCAAAAATTCCAAAGCAGTATGCAAAATAAAATCATTAAAACAATACAACTGTGATAAAACAATAAAACTTCACGAAAGTAACCATTGGTAGCTGACAATGCTAGCAGTAAGGGAAGCACCTGGGAAAATAAATGTGCTTGAAGTCATCATCAGAAGCACTCCACGCTAGCAGCCCGCCTGATCTCAATGGAGAGATCATTCCACATAGCCGGTGCCACAACTGAAAAGGCCCTGCTTCGCACCATGGCCAAACTAACCTCAATTGGCCAGGGTATGGTAGGCAAGGCCTCCCACTCGGACTGTAGAGACTGGGGCGGCCTATATGGGAGCCTGAACATTGAGTACCTGTGAGGTGCTCTGGTCTGGTTTTGTAAGAGTGAGTTGGGAAGTTTGGTGGCATGCAAGCAGCCACTCGGAAGGATTGTTTGGTAGTCTCCCTCAACAACAGGATGTCCAGACAAAAGCGGTTCAGCCCATTTGGGACCTTTATGCAAGGCAGTGGTACGTGATTGGCTCTTTGGAATCACCTGATTTTCCAGAGCCTGGAGGATTCTGTGCTGTAGCGCTCTAGCATCACAGCACGAACTGCCTGCATTTCTGTCTGACAACCTCCAGCCCCTGGTGGCACAAGGAATAGCCAATCAGTACCTGACCTGTGGGACTCTGGATTTGAGGCCCGTGGATCCTGACAGAGGCAGAATTACATACCAGACGTAGCCAACTGCCCCTTTAACTGCTGCGGATCAATGCAAGTTGCATTGACAAGAAAGAGGAAGGAGAGAACCAGGATCCCCAGCAATATCAAGATGCACCAAAATTTGGGCAAGCGCCTAAGCAATTGCCCACAATGTCCCAGGGAAGCAGGAGCCAAAGAAGGCTCAGAAACAGCCGGTCACCTATGGCGAGTCAGGGCTGCCTACAGGAGATCTTCCTGTTTCCAACTCGGAGTTGCATTTGAGAACCCCATAAGCTCTCCCCATCAACAGAAGCAGAAAGACAACAAGAACTAACAGTGCCGCAATCACTCACCAAATTAATACTCAAGCAGCACGCAGCTTGCGCTTGCGAAACCTTTCCGTTTGCTGTGGAACCTGCAGGTTAATTAAATTGTCCCCAATTCTCCTTAACTTTTAAAGTCAATGTTTGCCAAGCTTATTGAAGGCTGCACAAATGAAAAAACAAAAAGGGGACTCCTTTGCAAATATTATCGGGAGCTAAAGAAGGTTCTGAGCAGCAATAACAGCTGAATGTCAAAATTGCATGCTTTTTCCATTTTGTTTTCAGCTTAGAAAACACAACTGGATCAGGTGCTTCTATACTTTCTACTGATATAGTTGCTGTACAGCTCTTTGTTTTGTCTGTAAGTAGCAGCATGGGAATATTCTGGATTTCCTACACTGAGTACTAGGGTTGAGAAACCCAAAGGACTCAGATGGGGACAAATAGTTGTATTTTCTATGGGCTTATTCATCATCTCACCCGCACAGCTACTTCTTCTTCGTCTTATCTTTTCCTTTTTTCCTTTTCTTTTTTTGGTGTGGTGGGGCTCGGGAGGAATGCCTGAGGTGGCTGCCTCATTTTGCCTAATGGCAGGGCCGGTCCTAGTCAAAAAAGCCAATGTTGGCACAGATGGGCCAGTGGTTTGACTCGGTAGAAAGCAGTTCACAGTTCCACAGAGAAGACAAGGTGAACCAACCTTCTTCCTGACATGCTAGTTTTCTACATGTAGGGAATATCTATCTATGGAGGAGCATGCCATGATATCAGCCCCACCGCCCTACCCGTTTTCTGAAGTGCAATAGACCAGGTGCTGTCTATATTCCACTACCTCAATGAGAACTAGTATCACCGACAGCGGTTATGGCTTTAGGTCCCTGTTTGAAACTGGACCGCCACTTTGGGAAATGGGTGAGGAGTAGCAAACCAGCTTTTCAACTAGGCATGTGGGAGAAATTTGTTCAGTTTGCATTCCTAATTTTGCAGTTTCAGATCAATATATGAACTGAAGCTCAGTTAGCCATGGAAATTCGCACGTTTCCGAATTTTTTTACCAGGATTCTCTAGCTTAAAAAAAAAAAATGCATACAGAAATGTGCATATTAGGGAAATGAGCACACAAAAATGCACATGTTACTGAAAATAATGTTCAAAAATGCATTACATTAGGAAATTTGCTTGAAAAACTGGTGCATACTAGGCTAAATTGCGCACAACAATGCATGCATTAGGAGACATGCACACAAAAATGTGTAGCAACGTCTATAAAAAGTTTTTTAAAAAAACAAATTCTCAAAGTTCGGAAGAAACCAAACTTAAGATTAGAAAATCAAGAGACTGAGAGAAACAGAAACCGATCAATTTGCTCATCCCTGCTTTCAACTTCCAATCAGTGAACTGTCCCCCGTTGCTGTAGACCCCACATTCTCCATTTATTTTATTCATTTATTTAATATAACAACAACACCAAGCAACACCAAGTAGGCCGCTCAACAAGATCTGCCACAGACAGCCTTCTCCTTGTCCCTTCAGCCAGAGCAGCTAGACTGGTGGGGACTAGGAAGAGGACCTTTTCTGTGGTGGCCCCCGTACTGTGGAACTCTCTGCCGAGTGACCTCCGCATGCCCCCTCTCTGCTGAGCTTCCGCCGCTCACTAAGAACTTGGCTGTTCAGGCGGGAATATGGGGTGGGCTAAGATTTTAACATTTTATACTGTTTTAAATGTATTTTATCCTGTTTTTATCTTGTGTACATCGCCCAGGGTGGCCAGCCAGGGTTTGCCGGCCAGATGGGCGATAAATATATATATATATTCACCGCCCATCAGCCCAAAGGCTCCCTGGGCTCCATGCTTCTTTGGCCTTTAAAACAGGCGTTGGGGAAGCCCGGGCAGCAGCACCTCTCACAAGGCCGGATTTGGCACAGCTGCCGCCAGTTGCTGACCCCTGCCTTAAGAGATAACCATCCTGAGATAGCAACCTATGAATGTTGATTGTGCAAACAAGGCCCAGAAAATTGGGTTTCAAAGCTTGTGAGAACAAAATCCCTCACAAATGCGCCAGTGAATTTTACCTCTGAAGAGGTGCTGTTGATTTGTATCAGTATAAAACCAGCAGCGCAACTGGACCCAGCCCAATGAATAAATACCATCCATTTTGTGAAATGTTTGTTTGATAGATTGTGGCAGGCAGAAAAATTGGATTTTGCCTAATGAGTAAATGTGGTGTGAAGCCATAAGGACTTGCAAACCCCAGGAGAAGAGTCTATACGAAACACATTTCCCCCACCCACCCCAGATCAAAAGCGCTATGTTTCCACAAATAAAAGCTCAATTTAGCCTACATAATATTTAATTAAGGAAACATGGCTGTAGAGGGATTTTTACATTCAAAATGTCCCTTGAGTCATTCTATCGTTTTAAAATCAAGAGCGAGGGCCGTGGGAGTTTGTGGGAAAGGCAAAATCAAGTCTTTGCTTGTTCACGCTGTTTAGCCTTCCTATGCATTGGGGGTCATCACTGACCCCACATGGGGTATAAAACAAAACATGTACCATATTTTTCGGACCATAAGACGCACTTTTTCCTCCCAAAAAAGGAGGGGGAAATGTCTGTGCGTCCTATGGAGTGAATACAGTAAAAAAAAAAAAAAAAAAAAATTTTTTTTTTTTTTTTACTTTCCTCTGCTGGTCCGGAAGAGCGGAGGACTCCTGGGTGGGGCGGGGGAAGCCCCCGCCTCTCAGCTGATTTTTTTTTTTTTTAATTTTTTTTGTACCATACAGTAAGTGCGTCTTATGGTCCGGTGCGTCTTATGGAGCGAAAAATACGGTAAAAGAAAACCCTTAATCTGCGCCACTTCATTCTTTACATATTCTCCTACAATGAGGGGGTTGATTTTTGCGTGTATTGCAGCTTCCACCAGCACTGTGTGTGTGTGTGTGTGTGTTTGTGTGTCTATGTTTTAGTTTAAGGGTTTCTCTAGAAGGGTGATGTGATCAGTTAGACCTCACTTAAACTGAATTTGGGAGGAATAAAAACAATGCACATCCAAGAAATGGGGGGGGGGTAGAAAAGACCCCAACACGATCACAACTTTCATTCAACAAAACGATAGCTATCCTATCTTGAGATTGTGTTGCATGTTTAAGGTGTTTACCATTCTGCGTTGTGTTTTCATTCCTACCTCTGCAAGGTTTTGAAGTGGTGGGTGTGTTCTGACATACCAGAAGTCCATGAGAACAGATAGGAATTCATACTGGGGGTCATTATGACCCCTGGATGCCATCTGTATATAGTTGTGCCCCTGTACAATAAACAATTATGACTCGGGATACTTCCAGTGTAAATCTTGCCTCTAAGGTAAACTCAGTAGGTGGTCTTAGGCCAGTCTCTCTCTCTCTCTCTCTCTCTCTCTCTCTCTCTCTCTCTCTCACACACACACACACACACACACACACACGGTCTCATCCTCTCCCCATCTGAAATATAGGAGTAAAAATACTGACCTCCCTTGCAAGGTTGCTGTAAGGATAATCCATGCGAGGCATTTCAAATACTCTAAAAGTGCTACATCAGTGCTAAGTTTTTAGAGAAATTGCCACCATACGGGAGATCTGGGAGGGAGCTCCAGGCATAAGGGGCAGCGAGGGAAAGTGGGCAGAGCCTTTTAAGGGAACAAGAGATGTCCGGATCGCTGGAGGAGGTGGAATCGGAAGAGAAAATGTCACAGACAGGGATGTATCAGGAGGTAAGGTCGGAAAGACAGGAAGAAGCACGGATTGTGAAAGAAGTGGTAGAGGCAGCACTGCATACGGCGCTTGGGAAGTAGTTCCTGGCCTAAGGGGCAGAGTTATTGAAGGGAGATGGAGATTTGGAGAGGGGGTGAGGACAGTGGAGTTGGAGCAAAGGTCTCAGCCAAGAGCGTGTTGTTGTTATTATTTATGTCCTTGTCAATAATAATAATAATAACAACAACAACAACTATTTCATTTCTGTACCACCCAATAGCCAAAGCTCTCTGTGCTCTTCACAGCAATACACAAAAACACAGACAACAACTGCAATAAAATACCCACATAACATTTTTCAATATACAAAATAAAAAAACAATTTAAACAGCCAAAACAATTTCAACACAAACTATTAAAACAGCTGACATGAATGCTCCCCGTCATGCTATTAAATGCCATTACTGCCATTAAGAGGGCAGTCTTAACCTGGCACCGAAAAGATGACAGAGTTGTGGCACTGGGCAGGCCTCAATAGGGAGCTCATTCCAGAATTGGGGGGCCACCACTGAGAAGGCCCTCTTCCCTTGTTGGGAAGCAAGGGCAGAAAGTCTCAAAGTGTACAGAACGATTTCTGCTCAGGGTGAACAGGAGAGATAATTCACTCGCCTCGTGCAAGGGGCCGCCTCTGGTACAGGAAGAACAACAAAGTGGTCAGTGTAAGCATTACGCCCATGCACGCTGCACCTTAACAGAAAAGAGACAAGTGTCTGCTCTGCTCCTAGGGGCAAAAACGTGGACAACGTGTCTGCCCTGAATGGGATATGCACAGAGATGCTGGATGCCATGCCCCATGCCCCACCCTACTGCGCCAACGCACCGGTTCTCCTCACCTTGACGTTTCTGTGGTGTACCCGCGACGGCTGGCACTTGACACTGCTGGTGTTGCAACAGCCAGTGCAGCGCTTCACCTCCACACACGGTGGCCATATCAGAAAGTTAGCCGACGTCGGATCAATTTGACTCCGAGGTATCTCGTATATAACGGTTCGTGTTTTGCAGACGGCGGGAACAGCTTCCTCTGTGAAGGGAACAAGGCACACACGGATAAGCCACACCCTCCACCTTGTCACAGCCCGCCAGGTAGTGCACTAGACCGTCACGGCAGTGGGATCATTGGATGGTTTCCTGCATTGCGCCCGATGTGGGGCTGCCCTTGAGGTTGCTCCGGAAGCTGGAGCTAGTGCTGTCATGAGCTGCCCCTTTTCAGCATGGAACACCCTTTGGCTGCCTATTTGCTACCAGGCCAGGTTGAAGGTTTCATTATTGGTGCTATTAAAGCCCTAAACTACCTGGACCAGGATATCCAGTGTGGTGTAGAGCCAGCGTGGTGTAGTGGTGAGAGTGTTGGACTAGGACTCGGGAGATCCAGGTTCTAGTCCCCACTCGGCCATGAAGCTCACTGGGTGACTTTGGGCCAGTCGCTGACTCTCAGCCTAACCTACCTCACAGGGTTATTGTGAGGATAAAATGGAGAGGAGGAGGCAGTGGATTATGTCAGCTGCCTTGGGTTCCTTGCAGGAAAAAAGGCAGGATAGAAATATAAATAAATATCTGAGAGTGTCCTCTCCCTTACCAGCCTGCCCTGTTTCTGATGAGGGATATAAATATAATAAATAAATAAATAAATATCTGAGAGTGTCTTCTCCCTTACCAGCCTGCCCTGTTTCTGATGAGGGATATAAATATAATAAATAAATAAATAAATATCTGAGAGAGCGTCTTCTTTGTTACCAACCTGCCGCATCACTGAGGAAGCGCTCCTGGTGGTCAGAGGAGGCCAGTGACTCCTATGTCAGTGGGGCTCCTTATCCATCTTTTTGTTTGAGCTTTATTGGAGTTATCCATGGTGCTGAACTCCATCCCCAAAATAGCTTCACCACCATGGAGCACCATGGCTAATTCCTATAAAGCTCAAACAAAAAGATGCAATGGATAAGGAGCTCCACTGACATAAGAGTAACCGGCCTCTCCTACTGGTGGTTCCACATGGAGCTGCGGTCCATTTGATGTCCACTCGGAGCAGAGCCTTCAGTGTGGTGGCCCCTCTCTGTAGAACTCCCTGCCAGCTGATGTCAGGCAGGTACTGATGTTACTTAGTTTTCTGTGCCTGCTGAAGACAACATTATTTAAACAAGTCTTCCCTGACTAACCAGCCAGTTTTATTAGCATAATTTGACTTTAAAGACTTTAACCCTGTATTTCGATTCTTTCTTTCTTTCTTTTTATTGTTCACTATTTTGGAATTTTCTTGGATGCAGAGCAGTATATAAATCTTATAAATAAATAAAGGTAAGGCTGACTCTGGAGCAGACAGTAATACCTTATTTCAAAAGCAAGAGCCTTCCGTTCACATATCCGTTCGGAGAGCAAATTCAATCTGTCAGTGGATGTTTTCTGTGCAAACAGGTGGCTGAACCAGTCACAATAATACATGTGGGATAAAATACTCCTGTTTTTAAAGTCATATTATTCCCATTTAATTCAACATCCTAGCTTTTGCCAGAACATTGCTGTTAAAGTTTATTGGGGTGAAGATAGATGCAACATTTTAAAAGAAATTACAGTGCTCGGCTTTCATCTGCTTGGCTTTCTCCCAGCTGCGCAATTTGCATGACAGACGTGCAGTCTATCAAATCAAACACCGGGTTGGCCATCAGTTAAGCCCTCCCCGCCATGCTTTAGGCAAGTTCTCTGCCTTTTTTGTATATATTGAATATCCCAAATATTTGTTTAGGCATTCATCCGTTGCTTTGTTGTTGTAGTTCTTTTTAAACAAAGGAAACATTTAAAAACACTGCAAAACTGCTCAGGGAATTACAGGGAGGTATTGTGATGACAACCAACACTAGCGAATTGGTGGCGTTCAGAGCTGAGTTTTGCTGCAACTTGCTGAACTATCGTGTTTTTGTTTGTTAGTTTCATCTTGGAGCTGCACTCTGAAAAACAAAATACATTTTTGTATCGAATGTGGCAAGGGTGCCTCCAAACTGGCCTCACTGCTTTGTAAATGTTATACGGTAAATATCTATCTTCACCCTTGGAGTAAGTCATTTGCTAGCAAGAATCAAGTCATAGGCAATGAGGGGAAATAATGCACTCTCCTTTATGTTGTGGCCAGAGTTGGTGGTCTGTAAAACATCAGCTGGAGATTCAAATCTGGATCCCAGTTTCTCACTTGCCCATCCCTACCTTATGTCATGCGTGTTTTCAACATTATGTCATGCATGTTAATCTGAATGCATGTTTTCCAGTCTTTTCTCTGCAACATTGAAATGGATATATGAAACAAATTTTAGAAAGAAAAAGAAACATGACAGCTGAGGTGCTCCAGAGTTTTGCTTCTTTTTTCTTTTACGATTGCAGCCGCACAGAATTTTAGACTCCACAATCACAATGTCTGAGAGTCAGAGTGGCGTAATGGTTAGTGTTGGATTGGGACTCGGGAGGTCCAGGTTCAAGTCCCCACTCAGCCATGAAGCTCACTGGGTGACTTTGGGCCAGTCACTGCCTCTCAGCCTAACCTACCTCACAGGGTTGTTGTGAGGATACAATGGAGAGGTGGAGGAAGATTATGTCAGCCGCCTTGGGTTCCTTGCAGGAAAAAAGGCAGGATATAAATATAAATAAATAAATATTTAAAAATCTTAATCTTTTTCAAACAAAGTAAAAAGTGGTTCGCACGGAATGGTAATTCCTGGGTTGTTTTGGGGAAGGGAGCAGATGTTCTTCAAGGTGCCCTCTGCGCCCTCAGAAACATTCCTGCTGCCACCACTGCTGCTGTCGATGCCCTGCTCGAACGGGAGACAAGCCCAGAGAGGTGACTCATGCAGCGAGGCAACGGGCACACTCCCCTAAGGGTGGGTAACGCTGGCATATTCTCTGTCATGCGAGGGACTGTGATCCAATCACAGCCAACACGGAGATGCGGAGCAGGGCCGGCTCAAGACATTTTTCCGCCTGAGGCGAAGAGCATGACGGTGCCCTCTCTCATTCCATGCACAAAAGCCGACCTGGATGTTTCCCTCAGCACTAGTCATGGGAACGGCATCCTCTACCACGCCCAGGGACGCTGGTGACTGCTATGTCAGTGGGGGCTCCTTATCCATTGCAGATTTCATTCTGAGCTTTATAGCAGCTATCCATGGTGCCCCATGGTGGTGAACCTATTTTGGGGATGGAGCGCAGCACCGTGGAGAGCTCCTATAGAGCTCAGAATAAAAGCTGCGATGGATGAGGAGCCCCACTGACACAGGAGTCACCAGCCTCCCCTGACCGCGCCTGAAAGCAGCAGACCAGCTTAGGGGCAGGCCGCTTGGCATGCAGCTCTCTCTGCCAAGACCTTGCTTCCGCCTTCCGGCAACTGCTGCCTGTGGTGGCCGCCTCACTCTGCCTGACGGTAGGGCCGGCCCTGATGCAAAGGTCCCTCCTCTCTAGCCTGATCAGAAGTAGGTGAGACCAGCACTGAGTCATGCAGAGAGCCGGCAAGCAGCCTCACTGAGGCCTCCAAGTGTTTCATTAATTTGCCTCTCGCAAAGTGCTCGGCATGCTCTCCGGGGCATAATTACTAGCAGCAGTGGGGATCAGCAGACAGCCTGAAAATGCCCGAACTGAATCAACACGGCACCACTTCATGTTTCACCATGGACATGCTGCGACACGGAAAATGAATGTAAAGAATTCTCTGGATGGAAGACAACTGGCTTGTGCAAATAAGAGCAGAAAATAAGAAATTGTGGGGTGTGTTTCCCCCCACCCACCCACTTTGGGTTTAAAAGTCATTTCCCCCCATTTTATTATTAAACAATGTCTTTTTTTTTTCAGGGCCAGCCACAAAGCCCTTCGATCAATCACCCAAGCCTCATGCCATTTGTTAAAGTATATTTAGTTTTCGTGTTCCTTACCGACGCTTCTTTTCCTACGAATGGGTCTCGGGCGATTTTCTTGCACGCGTTTGGCAGAGTGAACACTGTGCGATATCAAGTTTGTCTCCGAGACATCATCATATCCTAAAAGGGAAGGAGGGGGGAAAAAGCCAAACCTTCAGGGGATCGTATTTGTTATTATTTGTATTGGGTTCTGGAAACTTCAGTTTATCTGAATTTAATTTTTAAATTACAGAAAAGGAACACTTTAACCAACATTTCATTGACCAACCATTTCAAACACAGCCAAAATTTCACCTATATATCCGCTTCTGAGAGTCACCAGAAGTCGAAGTAACTGAAAGTATAACACAAAATAGAACAGGGGTGCAGAACTTCAGGCTCGGGTGGCTATATTCAGGCCTCCAGGGTTCCCCGGAAGGACGCGCCCCCTTCTCCTGTCCTCACCCCCTTTCCTCCAACCACCAATGGTCTTCCAGGTTTTGTGCCGTTTTCCCCCCTATTCTAAAAGGCTGAGATGCCTCTCCTAAGGCTTGTTACTGGCAGGAAGAGTGTGAAGCAAAAATCTGCTGGTACGTTTGGTATTTTGGCCCCGCCCCTTTAGACTTTGGCCCCACCCACCACTGGAATACAGCCCCCAAGAGCTTCTCTGAATTGGAATTCGCCCCTCGGGCTAAAAGCGGTTCTGCACCCCTGCAATATAGGATTGAGTTTGCCAGGTCTTTTAGGTACACTCTTTTTAGAGTCAAAATATACTAGAAACAGGAAACATTTCCCCAAGAAATCAGTCTTGAAATTATTTGTTTTTATACAAAACCTTTATAGCCCTCTTCTCCATCTTTACGACCCGCTAGGTGGGTTACAGCAATAAAAGCAATGTACTGGTTTATGTAAAACAATCTCACACACATCACACCGAGAAATATGAGGAACCTTTTTTATATCTACTGACAACAGCTAGAACAGCCTTCTCCAACCTGTTGCCCTCTAGATGTGTTGTACTACAACTCCCAGCAGCCCCAGGCAACAGGTTGGAGAAGTCTGAGCTAGAATATCATTTGTGGAGGACTGGAAGTCAGATTCCAAAGCAAGGAAAGCACAGCAGTTTAAGAAGATTTGGGAGGAAGTGAAGTGATCTTAGTCAAATTAACAGCTCTTCAAACTTCAACAACTTAACATCAGGATGTTCAGTAATTCAGGCCTGGAGGCCAGTGACTATTTACCTCATTATTAAGCTCCCAATTTCAAGCTCCAATCGAGATTTTATTAATTTGTCAGAAAGGATGCTGCTTGCTGGATGTTACTTTTCCTTTCTTCCTATACATTTTGGATCTTTCATGTGATATTTATGCTTATTAGAATAATTATTAAATACATTAAGAAAAATAATAAAAACAAGAACATGAAAGCAGGAACAAAACCATGGGGGAACTCATTTTTTGCAGTCTCAAACGCCATCTGAAATAACCATGCGTTAAAATGTCAACTGAAGACGCCACCACTGAAAAGGCCCTGCTTTGCAGAACCGCTCGCCACACTTGCAATAGAGGGTAGTAGAAAATCACTCCTTCTGTAATCTGTCAATCATCCCAATGGCTTTGCATTCATTGGCCAAGACACTGGAAAGTGGGAGTAGATTTATTTCTTCTTTATGGTTCATTGGGTAGCAAATACTTTCCCCTTATAGCTCTATAATTAAAAGGGTGGCCACTTACGCATCGCAAAAAAGAGGAAACACATCACCGAAATAAGAGGACACATTTGCATAAAAATTAAATATGCTGATTTATAGATATGGATGCACATTTAGATATAATTGCTATAATTTAAATAGATATACAAGCCATCTCTCCATAGTGGGGAAAACTGATTACTCGGTGACTTGTGGGTCTGCTCAACCTGCTGTCCAGGGAATAACTGTTGATGGGCAACTTCAATGGCCCTGGAATCTCCTTTCGTAGAGTTCTGTGGCTCACGCTGACTCAGCTTGTCTGAGTATGGAAAACTAAGCAGGGTCAGGCCTGGTTATTACTTGGATGGGAGACCCGTCCTCTAGTTTCCTGCATTGAGCAGGGGGTTGGACTCAATGGCCTTATAGGCCCCTTCCAACTCTATGATCTATGAATCTATGAACCTTTAAACCAGTCTTCAACTGACAACCCCTTCAAATGGACAGCACCTTCAGGTAGAGGGCTGTCCTCTTTAAAGCAGGACGCACGGCCACCCTACTGCCTACCCCGTTCTCTTTCTCGACAAAGATGTTGGCAGAGAGGGAGGAAGAAAATGCTGCCCTGTGCATTTCTTTTGTACAGAGGCCGATCAGAAATGTGACAGACTGTCGCCATGGCAGGGCGTCCTCCGTGAGGCTGCAATTGCAAGGAGAGGAATGTGGGGTTGCACCTGCCGGTCCTTTCACTGACCTCCTCACCCCCCACTTCCCTGACCTCCTCACCCCCCACTTACTGGCATGCTCAGACAGGGTTCCAAATCGCAGGGAGAACCTGTACACATACGGTAGGCTGCCCTTCACAGATATTACCTCCCCTGTAAAGCATCGACAGTATGGGTGAGGGGGCAGCAAACACAGCCTGGCTCTGCCACCCCCTGCCCCATGCAGTTACAGTCCCATGGAAGGCAACCTATGAAAAGGTCTTGTTTATCTTGTCTTTTATGGCTTTTTTGAGCCTGTTTACTCTCTCTCTGTGTGTCAACTGAGGATAATATTGTATGCACTTGAGGAAAGTCCACGAAAGATTATGCCACAATAGATGTTGACCCAAAGCACCACAAGACTTTGTTGTTTTTGAGCCAATCCAGGCTCAATTTACCTGCCCTTCCAAATCTGTCCAGTTCTCACCAATACCCTGTTCAAGCTGTTCACATATAAACCACTGACCTGGTTTATACACAATGACAATCCAGATGATGGATACAGTACGGGTTGAGTATCGGTTGTCGTTGGATCGAGGGTTGGCACCGAATCATTGTTTGTTGTTACGTGCAAACCATGGTTTAACAATGGATTGTTGTTAAGCACGAACAAATCAGGAAGGGAACCCATGGTTTGTTGTCAGGTTCTGAATTCTCTGTTACTTGTGGTTAACAACCCATCATTAAACCATAGTGCAGGATCTGCATGTAACAACAAACCACGACTGAATGACAACCCATACTCTGGGTTGCCTATACATGCAAACCACTATCTCCAATCCTTATAAACAGCACTTCACACAATTGCCTGTGGCAGATACAAATCGACTCTAGGTAAGAAAGCTTCTGTAAACTGAAAGGAGAGCTGCTTCAGGTAGGGATGTGTGAGGGATTCTCGACACGGCCCTGCAGATTCCATTCTGTCAACTCTGCACTGGCACCGACTCGATCTGACACAAGCCGAGCCAGCATGCAGACTTCTGTTTTTAAAGCAGGCCATGATCTGCATGTTTGTTTGTTTATTAAAGCCAGGGAAATTTGCACGCAATTCGGGCCTCCACTCCGGAAATTGTGTAAATTTGCACAAATTGTGAGCATAAGCCTGAATTTTGCAGAAATCTGAAACTGACTGTCCAAAAATTCAAGGTGGACAAGATGGAGTGTGTGCATATGCAGTGAGAGGAGGATGCATCCATGCTTCTCATTTTAATGATACAACAAGGACAACAATGACTCGAATCTAATGAGTCAGCCCCAATTTGCACAAATCATGATTTGCGCAAATGGCGCTAGAAATACGCAGTTCTTAGCTCCAAATTTGCAGATATTTTGAGCAATTTCGTGGAAGCTGAAACACACACACCCAACTCTGCCCATTTTTGGCCATCGGGTCAGAAATGTCTGCCAAGCTCAAACAGAACGAGTTTTCCAGCACCACACGTCCCTACACAGCTTAGGACCACAATACCTGACGGAACGCCTCTCCCAACCGCAATCTACCCGGACACTGTGCTCAACATCTGGGGCTCTCCTCTGACTGCCACCTCCAAGGGAGGCTCGGTTGGTGGCAACAAGGAGGAGGGCCTTTTCAGTGGTAGCCCCCCAATTATGGAATAAGTTCCCCACTGAGGCCCGCCTGGCACCAACCTTACTATCTTTTCGGCACCAGGTTAAGACTTCCCTCTATGCCAAGGCATTCGATATTTAATCTGTTCAAAATAGCACATGGGAGGGGGAGGGGGTGACCTGTAGACTTAGTTGTATTAACCTTTACTATTGTATATTTTAAACTGCATTTTTAATTTAGGTTTTAAATTTTTTAATTACAATGCTGTTTTTATTATTGGTTTTATCCTGATTTTATTGTATGCACTGTTGTGAACCGCCCAGAGAGCTTCGGCTGTGGGGCGGTATAGAAATGAAATAAATAAATAAATAGTTTCAGGCCACTGACGTGCCACAAATATGTTTAGACAGGCCAGCTGGTAAACATTTTCACTGGCAAATAACTTTCGAAGCCTCGCAAATAATCTCACAATATGGCCTGCTGTAACACAGGGAACACCCTCCCATATGAACATGTGCTCAGCCTACTAAGGCCTACACAGATTAGGCTTTGCTCTGGCTTCCATCTGTAGCATGAGATAAAATCTATAAAGGTAGATTTTAGGGTAGAACAGGGCATATCTGAAGTTTCCCTCACAAGGGAAGCCAGTTTGCAAATGTTTAGGAGGCAAGTAAAAACATACTTGTTTAGACAGGCATTTTCAGGCTAAGTGTTTGCATACAAGCTCCCTGTATAGATGAGATTTATGTTACTGTACGCATTGTATGCTATTGCTATTTGATATGAGATCCATACTTTTATTATTCTGTTAGCAGCATCAGCCACTCTGGACTTCTTTTTGAAAGAGCAGGCTTGATATACCATTTCAAAAACAAAATAAGAAATGTGACTCTCTCTCTTGTCCCTCTACTGTAGACTGGATGAGTGAGACAGAATGGGTTGTATCCAATGTTATTCCTACTTAGAGTAGATCCGGTGAAATGAATGACACTTTGAATGGGTCTACTCTATAGGACTAAACTTTCATACTAGACTTTGTCTTATACTTAAGTCGTCTAGGCCAAGATAACGTCATTTCTGCAGTTCTGTACAACTGGTGCCTGACCGTTCTTTAATTAGGTTTCTGGCTTCCTAATGCCACATGAAGATTGGTGGGAAGTCTCATCAAAAGGAGCTAATGATGTAAGATGGATCCCTGATAGCTAGAAACAATTCCGGCATAAGGGTAGGCATGGTTGGGCACCTGCTAAGGGCCTACACCCCAGCAGGGGCCCCACTGACAAAAGCCCCCTAGAGTTGCTCCTTCTCTTCTCCGTTGCAACCTGCATGTTCACCTGCCTCTTGCTCTGGCCCAGACAATGGTGGAGGTGAGAAGGAGGAGCAGGAGATGCCACCACCAGCTCCCTGGCTCTCTGCATGTCAAGCGAGCAAGTGGGAGCAATGATGAGAAAGAGGAGGAGGAGGAGCAGCAGCAGCAGCAGCAGCTGGTGACAATGGCAGTGAGAAGGGAGACTCACTGAGGGAAGGGGGTCATTGAGGATGTCTTGTCCAAGGGCCCTGCAAAACCTGGAGCCAGCACCGGCTAGGAATCTCTCACAAACTTTTGGAATGCAGGGTGAAATTAGACCAGCCTTCCACAATTCAGTGGCCTCCAGCTGTTTTGAATTTCAATTGCCATCAGACCAAGCCAGCATGGCCAATGGTCAAGAATGCTGGGAATGGTTGTCCAAAACATCTGGATGGCACAAGGGTGTGGAAGGCTGAATTAGATGTTACACAGAAAACAACAGTACCATGTCTGAGTTTCCCCTCGCACTCTGTAGTGCCCAGTTACTCCCATACTGATGTGCATTTCCCCGTCCATGATCTACACTGCTGGCTGCTGCTGGCAGAAAAATGCACGCACAATGTCATGACATCGGGAGACAGGGTGCATTGTGGCTGAGTAGTGACCCATGACCCACATGCTATGTAGTGAATATACAGTACATAACGTATATATAATTTAATATACAGTACTGCTTTTCATTTTAAAAATTCCAAAATGATGTACAAGATAAAATCATGAAAAAATACAATTAAAAATATCATTAAAACAATACAACAGTGATAAACAATATAACCTCACGAAAATAACTATTGGTAGTTGACAATGCTGGCACTCAGGGAAACACCTGGGAAAACAGATGTGCATGAAGTCATCATCGGAAGCACTCCATGCTAGGAGCCCGCCTGATCTCAATGTGGAGATCATTCCACATAACCAGTGCCACAACTAAAAAGGCCCTGCTTCGCACCATGGCCAAACTAACCACAATAGGCCAGGGTACGGTAAGCAAGGCCTCTCCCTTGGGCCGTAGAGACTGGGGAGGCCTATACAAGAGCCTGAACACTGAGAGCCTGCAAGGTGCTCTAGTCTGGTTTTGTAAGAGTGGGTTGGGAAGCTTGGTGGCACTCAAGCGGTCCATTGGAAGGATAGACTGGTAGTCTCCCTCAGCAACAGGATGTCCAGCCTGAAGTAGTATAGCCCATTTGGACCTTTATGCAAGGCAGTGGTACGTGATTGGCTCTTTGGAATCACCTGATTTTCCAGAGCCAGGAGGATTCTGTGCTGTAGCACTCCAGCATCACAGCAATCAGTACCTGACCTTCAGGACTCTGGATTTGAGGCCCATGGATCCCGACAGAGGCAGAATTACATACCAGACGTAGCCAACTGCCCCTTTAACTGCTGCAGATCAATGCAAGTTGCATTGACAAGAAAGAGGAAGGAGAGAACCAGGATCCTCAGCAATATCAAGATAAACCAAAAACTGGGCAAGCGCCTAAGCAATTGCCCACAATGTCCCAGGGAAGCCGGAGCCAAAGAAGGCTCAGAAACAGCCAGTCGCCTATGGCGAGTCAGGGCTGCCTACAGGAGATCTTCTTGTTTCCAACCCGGAGTTGCACCTGAGGACCCCATAAGCTCTCCCTATCAACAGAAGCAGAAGGACAACAAGAACTAACAGTGCCGCAATCCCACACAGCTTGCGCTTGCGAAACCTTTCCGTTTGCTCCTGAGCCTGCAGGTTACCGTAATTAAAGTGTTCCCAGTACTCCTTTGCTTTTAAAATTAATGTTTGTCAAGCTTACTGAGGGCTGCAAAAACAGGGGGAAAGGGACTCTTTGAAAATATTACTGGGAGCTGAATAAGACTCTTTGAAGCAATAACATCTGAATGTCAAAATCGCACATTTTTTGTTCCCATTTTCAGGTTTGTTTTCAGCTTAGGAAACACAACTGGATCAGGTGCTTCTGTACTTTCTACTGATATAGTTGCTGCACAGCTCTTTGCTTTGGCTGTAAGGAGCAGCATAGGAATATTATGGATTTCCTGGACTGAGTACTAGGACTCGGATGGGGACAAATAGTTGTATTTTCTATGGGCTTATTCATCATCTCACCCGCACAGCTTCTTCTTCGTCGTCTTATCTTTTCCTTTTTTCCTTTTCTTTTTTTGGTGTGGTGGGGCTCGGGAGGAATGCCTGAGGTGGCTGCCTCATTTTGCCTAATGGCAGGGCCGGTCCTAGTCAAAAAAGGCAATGTTGGCAGAGATGGGCCAGTGGTTTGACTCGGTAGAAAGCAGTTCACAGTTCCACAGAGAAAACAAGGTGAACCAACCTTCTTCCTGACATGCTGGTTTTCTACATGTAGGGAATGTCCTTGTATGGAGAAGCATTCCATCGAAGCAGCCCCTCTGCCCACCTGTCATCTGAAGTGCAACAGACCAGGTGCTGTCTATATTCCACTACCTCAATGAGAACTAGTGTCATCGACAGGGGTTATGGCTTTAGGACCCCGTTTGAAACATAGTCCTCCTCCGCTCCATTTCTGTCCTCACAACAACCCTGTGTGGTAGGTTAGGCTGAGAGTCAGGGACTGGCCCAAAGTCACCCAGTGACCTTCATGGCCGAGTGGGGGCTAGAACCCGGGTCCCCCAAGTCCCAGTCCAACACTCTCACCACTATGCCACACTGGCTCTCTTGTTTGCTTGAAGGCATTGCTGTGTCTACCTAAGGGCTAGTCCAACCTGCCCTGCTTTCTTTTTAAATAAAGGACCTATCTACAATAATAAAAGGATGTCTGTCTGTCTGTCTGTCCGTGCCATAGTACAAAACTGTGAAACCAAGACACCTGAAACTTGGCATGCATACTAAGGGGACCTTATGGGTGTGCAATTCGAGGTTATTTTGTGTTTTTTTTAAATGCATTAATTAATTTAACTGAGTCTGTGTGGTTGAAGCCTGCAGTAATATGTTCCACCACTAGGGACAGACTTCCCTGACCAGCACATAACTTTGCAGTCCATACAGTGTGAGCCCACAGGAGATTCGCAAGCCAAAAGACAGTTCTATGCCTGCCCCCTCCCCCTGCTATGGGGCAGCCCTCCCTCAGGGGAACAGAGTGGACAGACCCCTCCCACATTTTCAGGCACTAGGGGCAGACGTCCCTAACAAACTTACATGTCCAATTTCGGCAGCTGTGTATGGTTACATTTATTAATTATATTTATATCCTGCCTTTTTTTCCTGGAAGAAGCCCAAGGCGGCTTACATAATCCTCCTCATCCGCCTCTCCAGTTTATCCTCACAACAACCACAACCCTGTGAGGGAGGTCAGGCTGAGAGTCAGTGACTGGCCCAAAGCCACCCAGTGAGCTTTGTGGCCGAGCGGGGACTAGAACCCGGATCTCCCGAGTCCCAGTCCAACGCTCTCACCACTGCGCCACACTGGCTCTCCCGTTTGCTTGAAGGCAATGCTGTGTCTACCTAAGGGCTAGTCCAACCTGAACAAAGCCGGGTCACTTTGCTAGATACAAAGACAGCACAAACAATATTACGAGTATACCACATACCGTATAACACCTTCAGGCTTCAGGGCTCTCTTGCTCATGCAAACCCCCTAGTGCTGCCATCTGCAAACGTGGGAGCAGGTCACCACGTGCACATAGGAAGCCATCCTAAGCCTGTACGACCTCCTCCTCTCTTCCATTTGGCAGCGGCTCTCAAAGGTCTCAGGCAGAAGTCTTTCCCAGCCTGAGGGAACTGAACCTTGGGACTCTCTACGACAGCGGTTCTCAACCTTTTTTGCCCCATGCACCCTCTTCACCACATGTCAGAATGTCATCCCCGCCCACCCTTTCCAAGATTGTCTTGACTTGAATCTGTGCCGTACAATAAGGTATGATGTCCTGTAGATTATGTACAATCCGTAGAATTGTAATTTGTAGAAAGATCAGTATTCCAGCAGTTTGAGTCGGTGGTCCCAATTCCCCCCCCCAAACCCTAAAATTCCCCCCCCCGGGTTGAGAACCCCTGCTCTACGCGCAGAGCATGTGTACTACCTCCGACCAATGGGTCCTCTCCAATACAAACAGCCCCAGCAGCGCGCAACTGTGCCTCTATCCCACATGCAGATCTCGAGGAGAGTGTTGAACAAAACAAACTCTTATCTGCACATATCTGGGGCCACTTCAGGCCGCTTTCAGAAGAAGGAGCAGAATTTTAGGAAGGAGGGGGGACGGGCAGTCCCGTTCACGCCACCCACCACCTCCGCCTGTCCCAGGAACTTCTCTGGGTCTGCCCAGCACGCTCTTTCTACACATCCAGTGACAACCTCTCTGCACAATAAAATGGGTTCTTCTAGGCGTACATGCTAAGAGACACAACTCACCTGCCCCCATTGAAAAAGAAAAAGACATCAAGCAGTCCAATTTTGTTATACAGCCACAGACCCGTTCAGAAAGAAAAGGGGGGGGAGGGATCAATCTTGTGTTAAGAACACAAGAGTAATTATTATGAGATGTGGAAAAGGAAACAATTTCCAGGCATGTTCTTAAAATGCACTGGAGTTTTTGTTTGCTTGCTTGTTTGCTTTGTTGTTGATGCTTAACCTTCAAAGAGTGAGTTGCATCTTTGGCCCTTGCAGGATGTGGCTTTTTGCCACTCCCAGACAACTACATTTCTTCCCACTAGTGGCCCTCCAGAGCCCCACACACATCACCGTGATGAACTTTCTTGACCTATATTTCTTTCATTTCTAAAATGTGTATCCTGCACTTTCAGCTCGCAAAGCTCCCAGGGCAGCTATGAATATGTGCATCGTCCATGTTCATTCAAAGTTAAACTTTATTTTTAGTAAGCTTACTTGTTCTTCCTTCTCCCAAATCATCGCAGGGCCTCTTTGGTGGCAGCCTCTACGGGCATATATATGGCTACATAAGTGAATTTTCTATGGGGGGAAATCAAGATCCGCACCTGGAGAAAACACTGTGGCGAGGGTGAAACCTGCTTTCCACCCAAATGCTTGAGTGGTCCATTCCTCACTATGCAACACTCTGGAGGGGGTTGTGTATGCGCCTACCCCAGGATCCTTGCAATATACAAGCTTTCCCTCAGCACACATCCAAGCTCCCATAATGACTGGCATTTTGCTAGAAAATTTAGGGTGCAATCCTATTATGATGATCATAAGCCCACAAGCTCGAAGGTTTATGCTCATCCTATGCAAGGCGGGAGGAGCAGTGGAGGCGGTCTTCCCCTCCCCATTCCTCACACCCTGCATTTTCGCTAGACGGGCTTTTCAGAGGGGGAGGGAAGGAGGCCGGAGAGGCCCCAGGATACCCCCTCCCCGCCCACTGAAAAGGCCCCCTTTCCCCCTCTCCGAGGTCACATTCCCGACCTCGGAGAGGCTGCCAGCACAGTTCTTTCCGTGCCAGCTGTGAGGGGGAGAGGAACAGATCGCAGATTCCCCCTCTCTGAAGTTGAAGCACTGTCTACGACTCCAGAATCCAAAGTATCCCATGGCCCCTCAGACAATGTTCAGACAGAGGCCATAGGACTGGTCCCCCATTACATCGAATATCCTCTAACCCTCCCCTGCCAACAAATACACATTGATTTTACTATATTTATATCCTGCTTTTCATATATGAAGCAGCTAAATCATTTAGAACAGGCCATCAAAAGACAGCATTAAAGCAATAAAAATCACCACAAAGCGTAAAACAGAGAGCACAAGGAACAACATCATCACAGCGCAAGAGATATCAACGACTAAAAGCCTGCCTGAAACAAAATGGGTTTAGCGTTATACTTAAGCGTGAGCAGAGAAAAAGCCTGGTGATTTTTGCCAGAGAGGGAATTACACAATCTAGGTGCCACCGCAGAGTAGCCCTTACCTCTCATGTCCACCCTCCATACCTCTGAGGGCAATCAAACAGAGAGAAGGGCTTCTAATGCTGATTCTAATTCTCGGGCAGGTTCATATGAGAGATGGTGATCCCCCTAGGCCAGGGGTGTTGAACCCGTTTCAGCCCGAGGGCCGGATTCAATTTTGGAGAAGCGCTCGAGGGCCACATTCCAGTGGCCCAAAGGCAAAGGGGGAACGCCAATGGCAAAGGGGGCATAACCAAAAATACTAAAAATACGAGCATATTTTTGCTTTAAGTTCTTAATACCAGTAAGCCTTTCAACCTTTTTAGAATGGGGTGGGGGAAGTGTGCTAAAGACAGGAAGCCATCAAAAGATTGGTGGTTGGGGAAAGTTTGTGGGGTCACGGGAAGGGGCTGTGGTCACCTGAGGAATCCCAAAGAGCCAAATTTGGACCCCGAGCTTGAGGTTCAATACCCCTGCTCTAACCACTACACCACATTGACTCTCAGGAACAGCTGAAGGAAGGGTAGATAACCCTAAAGCAGAAGTGCTTTAACATATATGAGCCCAAAGGCATGCAAAAATAAAGCAAAACAAGGTAACCGCCTGTACAGAGAATGGCTAAAATATAAAGACTTGTAAGGCCAGGGTTCTGTGTAGCTGGAGCTGTCAAATAAATGAAACATTGACTGGGTTCAGACAACATGATAACCCACACTCAAGGTTGAGTATAGATTGAGTGTGGGTTATCATGGGTTATCGTGTTGCCTGAACCCGGCTGTGCTAACAAGCCATGGCTTGTTAACCATGAACAATCCATGAAGAGAACCCATGGTTTGTTGTCGGGTTGTGAACTGTGTGTTGGTCACCATGGTTTGTTATCTCAGCTGCGTTCAGACAACACAATAACCCACGTTTCAATGATAACCCATGGCTCAACAACAACCCACACTCAATCCATACTCAACCCTTGAGTGTGGGTTATCGTGTTGTCTGAACCCAGTTATTCTGTGCAATTTACTTCACTTCCAATAGACACAGGAAGAGAGGGAGGGCCAAAGAGTTACACAGAACCCTGCCCTGCGAAAATCCTGCTTAGTGCCTCCTCTGGCTTCTGACATTTCAGTAGATGCTGCCCACCCACTTTCAAGCCGGTCATTCCAGCCATAAAGGATAGAAACTTGCTTTTAAAAATGAAATCAACCAATCAATCAGGGATCTTGAAGATGCTGAACATCTATTTCTGCACATGTCTGGGGTGACTGCAGAATGCACCTAGTCCTGGTTAACACCTTTGTTCTAGCTGGAAGCTCTGAAAATGACAGCTCTTACTATCATAAAATGACAGCATTGTAGAGTTGGAAGGGACCTCAAAAGTCATCTCGTCCAACCCGCACCGATGAAGGAAATCTGCTGGGACAGCATTCCTGACCGTTGGCCATCCAGCCTCCCACGAAGGGAAGTCCACCGCCCTCCATGGCAGTCTGTTCCACTGTCAAATGGCTCACACCAGCAGGAAGTTCTCCCTAACGTTTAGTCAAAATACCCTTTCTTGCAAGTGGAGCCCACTGGAATTCCAGTCTGCACTCTGGAGCAGCAGAAAGCAAATTGGGTTGTATCTAGAGGGCATTCTAGAGCAGGGCTCCCCAACCTTGGGTACCCAGATGCTGCTGGACTACAGCTCCCAGAATCCCTTGCCATTAGCCACACTGGCTGGGTATGCTGGGAGCTGTAGGCCAGCAGCATCTGGGGACCCAAGGTTGGAAATTCCTGTTCTAGAGTGTCGGTGCTAACACTGAAAAGACCCTGTTTATTTTTTATCATTTATTTATTACATTTATATCCCGCTTTTTTTCCTCTTGCAAGGAACTGGTCCTTTCTGTTCCTTGTGCCCACCTACTAAACTTTGGTTGGCTGCAGAACCCAAAGAAGGATCTCAGATATCAAACATGTGCAGGACAGCACACAGTGGAGAGCCAGTGTGGTATAGCAGTAAGAGCAGCCTTCCTCAACCTAGTGTTCTCCAGATGTTTGGGCCTCCAACTCCCATCAGCCCAGCCAGCATGGTCAATGGTCAGGAATGCTGGGAATTGTAGTCCAAAACATCTGGATGGCATCAGGATGGGGAAGGTTGGGTTAGAGTGTTAAGAGTACAGGGTCTCCAGGTGTCCTATTTTAGAGAGGACAGTCCTCTGTTTGAAGGTGTCCTCTATTATTATTTTTATAAATTAAAAAGGGGTGTCCTCTATTTGATGGACTGCCCTGTCTAAGTTTGGTTTTTAAAAAATTGAAGACACATAAGAAGGGAGAGAAGAGGCCTTGAAGGTGCCCATCAAGAGCACCTGGACAGCAGACTTCCTCACTATGGCGAGATCTATTGTATTTCTATTTAAATAAGAGTTATCATTTCTAAATGTTTGTTTATATATGTATAGTCTCTCAGCACTAACCTACCTCACAGGGTTGCGGTGAGGATAATATGGGAGGAGGGAGAACCACATACGCTGCTTTGAGCTCCTTGGAAGGTAGGATATAAAGGAAAAAATAAATAAGAAGGCAGACCTTAAGTAAAAGCAACAATGAACACTGCAGACTTTGAGATTGAAAGCCCAAGGGCAGGGCCTTGTAAAGTTTAATTATCACTGCACAGCAGCTAGTATCTTCCTTAGATGCTTTAAAAATAAAATATGATGATTGCAGCTCTCTCTCTGTGCACAGTAACAATGCTGGCTCTATAAACTCTTTCTTCCCTGGCGATTTTTCAAAAAGCTCGAATAATTTGAGAACAAGCAGCAACCCGTCGGGTTTTCCTTTTCAGCCTCTCTGTTGCAGAACAAATCCTTTACGGAGAACCTTAACCTTTCAGAGTGGCATCTGAAACAACTGCAGACTCTGGGACCGTATCCAGACATGTCCTGTTCCTTAAATAATCCAACCACATGGGTTAAAGGGCCATGAGAAAAGGCACAGATAGAAAACTTGGCATTCTGCTTATCGGAAGACAACAACAAACTGGTTGAGGAGTTTGCCTTTGTTCAGGGAGGAGGACAGGAAGCAATGCTTCAACAGTATATACTGCAAAACAAAACTGTGTGGTGGTGGTGGGGAGAAGCAGAGAGAGAGAGAGAGAGAGAGAGAGAGAAACCGGCTAGATTCCTGTACATTAACAGCTCTTTCGATTTCTGCGCGTGGGTTTGCAAAATGCCCTTTGCAACACAATGGGATTATTTCACAGCACAGGCAGAAATACAATGCAATTGTCTGAGCCCTAACACATCCAGTGTTCTCCAACCTTGGATCCCCAGATGTTTTTGGCCTACAGCTCCCAGCATGCCCCAACCAGCCATACCCAACCTTGGCTGGGGCATGCTGGGAGCTGTAGGCCAAAAACATCTGGGGACCCAAGGTTGGAGAACACTGCGTTAAACCTTAAGGTTTAATTAGAAACAAAGAGACATCTCAGCAGCATAGGGTGGCCATGTGCCCCCTCTTACAGAGGACAGTTCTCTATTTCAAAGGGTGCCAGAGGACTGCCCTCTGTTTGAAGGCCCGTCCTGTCCAATTCCGATTTAAAGCCAAAGGACCGTCGTAAGAACTGTTGCCCGTCAACAGTTGACACCTGAGCAGCAGACCAGACAGGAAGGCACAGAGGTGAGATGTACTACTGTATTTCCATTTCTACTAAAATAATTATGTCTAAGCATGCATCTATCTATACATAGAAATTAGCACATGCAATTTTTATGCAAGTCATTGTCCTCTTTTTTGGTGATGCATTTCCCTTTCTTTTCTTTCTTTCTTGGCAATGCATAAGTGGCAACCACCCCATAGCAGCTATGTGCTTTAAAGATTCATAAGAAAGACGACAAGCTACAAAAAAGCCCAAGTTGGTTTCTTTGCTTAAGATTTAAAACAAATCTTGTGATTTTGGGGAGCTGCTTTATCATCGTGAACATTTTGAAACCTGATCATCCTCAAGTGGATGGGAGACGGATTCGTGCTATACTTTCATAACATAATGGGATCGTTATCTGTGGCACAATAAAGCACCCAGCATTAAAGAGTGCATGACACAGCAAAGACATTGGGAAGTTGGCCAGGCACTGCCAAATGACAGATTACTATATTCATGCTGCTCCATCGACCGCTTTAGTGACAATGGCAAGAATCAAAGTATGTGAATCTGTTTGGACTATTGAGCAATAGGGTGGGCGGACATGCGATGCTCAAACTCATTCAGGTTCTCCAAATTCCTCCCCAAAGTGTGGTTTGCCTCATTCATGTTCCTGAACACAAGCAGTTTTCCTTTCGATTGGGGAAAAGTGCAAATTTTTCAACATGCACAGCAAAAATGTGCACTTTCCCCCCATAGGCTAAGGCGTGAAAATGCGGATTTTGCGGGGGAAGTGTGCACTTGCGCAAGTGCGCAATTTCAAATGCAAACGCAAGCTCAGAAAACTGTGAAAATTTCCTGAGAATTGCACTTCTGTGTTCACACAATTTGCGAACAAGGATGAATGTAAGAAGAGCCCTGATACTGGATCAGACCAAGGGTCCATCTTGTCCAGCGTTCTGTTCACACAGTGGCCAACCAGCTGCCCATGAGAAATCTACAAGCAGGACACGAGTGCAACAGCACCCTCCCACCCATGTTCCCCAGCAACTGGTGCACATAGGTATACTGCCTCTGATACTGGAGGAAGCATAGAGCCAATCAGGACTAGTAGCCATTGATAGCCTTCTCCTCCATGGATTTGTCCATGAATCTGAAACTCTCATACATCCCTACAATAAAGAAGTGTGGTATACTGGTTGGTGTCAGACAAAGACAGGGGTAACTTAAGTTCAAATCCAAGCTCAACCATGAAGCTTACCAGGTGACCTCGGGCCAGTAACTAATGCTCCACCTAGCCTACCTCATAGGGTTGTTGTGTACATAAAATGGCAACAGAGGGGAGAGCCACATATTCCACCTTCTTTGGAGCAAGGATGGGATACAAATTACTATTATCATTATCACTATTATTAATATTTAGATTCCTTCTAAAAAAAAAAAAGACTTAAGACTTCTTCCATTGCGGACTGGTCTCATAATCAGAAAGCTCTCCCAATGTCTAACCCCATCCATCTCCCTGTAGATAAAAACCCATGACTTCCTGTTCTATCCCCTAACAGGTGGATGTGTTGTTTGCCTTCTTCTCGATGAAAAGATATGAGAGTCAGCTGCGGCCCTACCCAAATCACCCTGTGTTTCCACAACCCACCCTTGTTTTAGAGATTCTGCAACTACGTTCTAGGAGAGTGGATAACATGCATTAAAAATTGCAAGTGGGTGGCAGGCAAAAAGAAGAAGAAGAAAGAAAGAATGAAAAAAAGAAAAAATCAATTACGCTCTGCTAGCTAAGAGAGCATGTAATGATCTCCCCATTTCCGCAGCTTTTTGCTCTCCTAAACTTTTTCTCCAATGTCCTTTCCGCCTCTAGCCCGTTTGCATGCATATTTCACAAGGCGTTCGCACTAGGGCCGGCTCGCAACCTGTTTGACGTCTGGCTTATGTTAACAGCCAAGCTCACACCCGACTGCTCTGTAAATAAACCAACCCCTCTCCTTTTACTTTCCTGAGGAATCACACCCAAGCAGGGCCCGCGGTCATGAAATCACTGGTGAATAGACACAACCCAGGTGCCTTCAGCAACCTTGAAAATGAACCACATGCCTCTAGGTTGGAATTCTTCTTCTTCATCATCATCATCATCATCATCATCATCATCATCTGTTTTTAAAAGAAAAATAATAACTACGGTTTTGCTGTCAACATGCAGGCAACCAGGAGCCATGCCATTTTTCCGGGCTCAGGAGAGCTTACAATCCAGTATCAGTGAGGTAGAACGTTGCATGAGGAATGGGAAGAGCTGGGTTCAAATCCATGCTCGTCCCGAAAGCTTGTCAGATTACCTGGGGCAAGGGTATGCAACCTGGCGCCTTCCGTACATTTTAGACTACAACCATCGCCAGGCCCAGCCAGCATAAATGGACAGAAATCCTGGGACTTGTAGTCCAAAACACCTGGACACCATGAGCTTGCCTACCCCTAGCTTAGGCTGGTCACTGTATCGGATGGCGTCAAGGGTCAGTACCGCTGGGCACCTGCCGAGGGCCCACACCCCAGCTGGGGCCCACTGACAAGAGCTCCCTGGAGTTGCTCCATCCCGTCACCCTTGCAACCTGCTTGTTTACCCGCCTCTCGCTCTGGCCCAGACAATGGTGGTGGTGAGGAGGAGGAGCAGCAGATGCCGCTGCCCATTTGCTCCCTGGCTCTCTCTGCCTGTCAAGCAAGTGATGAGGAGGAAGAGGAGCCAGTGTGGCGTAGTGGTGAGAGTGTTGGACTGGGACCCGGGAGATCTGGGTTCTAGTCCCCGCTCAGCCATGAAGATCACTGGGTGACTTTGGGCCAGTCACTGACTCTCAACCTGACCTACCTCACAGGGTTGTTGTGAGGATAAAGAGGAGGATTATGCAAGCCTCCTCGGGTTCCGTGCTGGAAAAAAGGCGGGGTATAAATATAATAAATAAAAAATAAATAGCAATGAAGAGGATGAGGAGCAAGAGCAGTGTAGGCTCATTGAGGGAGGGGACCCATGGAGGGTGTCTTGCCCCAAGGGTCCTCCACTGGTGATAATAAAGTGTGTGCATGTGTGTGTGCGTGCGTGTGTGTGCACGCGTGTGAGTGGTGGGAGGGGAGCAATCTATAGAATAATAAATAATAATAAAATTTTATTTCTTACCTGCCTCTCCACTCAGATCGAGGCGGGGAACAACCATAAATATAAAATACATAACTAGTTAAAACCATAGTAAATATTATTAAAATATCCTTAAAAACCTTTAAAAGTATCCTAAAAACTCTTAAAATTCCACTGGGTAGGCCTGTCGGAAGAGGTCAGTTTACTGTTTTCCCAGGGCTCCACGGAGGAATGATGGGATCAAAATGAAACAAATAATAAGATGAATCTGAAACTTTACACAGGGGAGGCAACAGTGAGAAGGGAAAAGGAGGTGGGGGCAATCGAGGGAAGAATGTGCATTTGGTTCACGTGTTCCTACCTTGGCTTGGTTACAGTGGTAGGTTCTGGGCACGGAAGGGTTATGCTGAAGGCTTCCTGGAAAAGGTGGGATGGATCTGAGGATCAATTTGACCGACGGAAGGAAGAGATTTCCTGCATCATGCAGGAACTCTGGGAGGCAATTTGAGGGGGAAAGGGTGGGAGCCACTTGCAGGAGCAGAGAGATCTTCAGATGGCTGACTCACTGTGAAGCAAAGGCCATGGGTAGTGCTGTACTGGCCTGTACGGGAACATCACCAGCAACATTTAGAACACAGCAGCGGCCTTAGACCAAGTCAGTCCCTGGGTCCATCTAGCCCAGTATTGCCGACACTGGCCGGCAACAACAGTTCTCCAGGGTTTCAGGCAGGAGATTTTCCAGTCCTACCTGGAGATGCCGGGGACCGAACCTGGGACCTTCTGCATGCAAAGCTCTGCCACTGAGCCATGGTCCCTCCCAATTTCAATGAGTTAATTTAAACGGGTCAGAGCCGAACTTAGTCATACTTAAGAGTAGACCCACTGAAATCAATGCTACTTAAGTTAATCCTGACTAACGTAAGTCGTATAGATTTGAATGGCTCTACTCGAAGTATGACTACAATCCAATAGCAGCGCCTTTTGAGTCAAATTAAATGTACAATCTATTTATATATTCATTTGATTTATATCCCGTCTTTCCACCCAAAAATAATGCTGAAAGGCGGCTAGCAATAACAAAACCAAGATTAAGACAATGATGAAATCAAATACATTAAAAGCACAATTTAAAACACGACGATAAAAAAAAAAATAAACAGCACCCAACCAATAAAAAAAAAAACAACTTCAGCAACGGACCAGCCTTCCTTCCCCTGATTTTTTTTATTTGCCTGCCAGCAGGACAACACAGAGCAAGCCAACCTAGCCCCCGTTGGCAGGGAGTTCCAGAGCCTGGGAGCAGCCACTGAAAAGGCCCTATCTCGCATCCCCACCAAACTTGTCTCTGGTGGCAGCGGGACTGAAAGAAGGGCCTCCCCGGAAGGTCTTAAGAACATAAGAAAACAGGAACATAAGAAGAGCCATTCAGGATCAGTCCAAGGGTCCATCTAGTCTAGCATTCTGTTCACACAGTGGCCAACCAGCTGCCCACAGGGTCCCACAAGCAGGACACGAGTGCAACAGCATCTTCCCGCCCATGTTCCCCAGTAACTGGTGTACATAGGCATACTGCCTCTGATACGGGAGGAAGCATATAGCCATCAGGACTAGTAGCCATTGATAGCCTTCTCCTCCATGAATTTGTCCAATCCCCTTTTAAAGCCTTCCAAACTGGTGGCCATCACAACATCTTGTGAAAGTGAGTTCCATAGCTTAACTCTGCGCTGTGTGAAGGAACACTTCCTTTGATCTACCCCGAATCTCCCACCTATCAGCTTCATGGGATGACCCCACTGGGTTCTAGTATTATGAGAGAAGGAGAAAAATGTCTCCCTATCCACTTTCTCCACACCATGCATAATTCTGCACACCTCTATCATGTCTCCCCTTACTCGCCTTTTTTATAAGCTAAACAATCCCAGCTACCACTTCTTCTTAGAAGGAAAGGGCATTGTTAACTTCCCTTATTACAGTAACCCCCCAGAACCAGAATTACTATTATACATGGCACTTTAAAGAACAGCATCAGCTCAGGATGAGCAAATCTGTCAGTTCCACTTTCTCCCACATGTGACTTTATTATTTTTTAATCTCAAGTTCTTTCTGTCCCGTTTATTATGAAATTTGCGAATTTTCATCCGTTCCTATCAAAAAGCAAACTTCACAAAATTCCCACCCATCTGCACTGGCTGAATTCAATAGGTACAGCTCTTCCCAGCACGTAGAGGATCGTGTTCTGCCTGCCTGCCATGCAGCTCTTGATGGTGAGAAGCCTGACAGAAAAAGAGGTGGTAACTGTAATTAGGCACCGCAATCAATGTTGAACAAAACCAGGATTCAAAGCCAGACTTTTAAGGGCTAGTAAGCGCTCAAAGCCCTCTGCCTGGATGGACAAATTGCTCAGTTTCACTTTCTCCCACATTCGAATTTTGTAAATCTCAAATTCTTTCCTTCCCATTTATGGAGAAATTGGCCAATTTTGAGTATGTTCTTATCCAAAAATGAAATTCTCAACCATCCCTACAGTAAGGCAAAAGACAGGCATCTTACAATCCAAATCCAAACAGCCTCAGAATCAAATAAGTGTCCTTATCTTCAGGCCCATTGATTACAGACAACCGTGATCATTGAACTCACTAGGGCTTTTGTCGATTTATCTAGCGATTAATGCTTGAAGCTCTAATTAATCAATATCCACAATTAATCAAGTGCAACATCTGAATTAATCAACTGCAACATCCACATGCATGTCAGATATTGGATTCATTTTTCTGAGTATAGAAAAATAACGTATGACTCAGCAAGATGAGTGAAGCCAGCTTGAAGCACATCAGATTGAGGATGGAGCTAGACTTAACATTCAAAGTATGGTGGATGTGGTTTGACCACACATCCGTCACACTCTAAGCAAGGCTGGACTGGTCAAAAACTGGACTGGCCAGTTGACTGGTCAAATATTGTCAAACGATGCTCAACATTTTAAAAGCACTGACAAGAAAAGACACTTTAATCATTAGCAGAAGTGATACTGATGCCAATTACAACAAATTAGTCAAGAGCTCTTGTGAAATTAACTGTTAAAATGGTTCTAGACTGGGGTCCAATCTGTCACAGGAGCTTTTACAGAACAGACAGTGTGGAGTGGAACTCTCTGGCTCCTACAGAAAACCAACTGGAACTCTAGGCAGTCCTAAGGAGTGGCCATGGCCACTGAGGCCTGCTTGCATTCCATTTGAACTATTATGTCTATATAATTATAGCGGGTGGAAACAACTTAGCACTTAAACAGCCTTTAATGATCCACTACAATATCGGTTGTTGTGTGTTCCTTCTCTGCACTTGTGGCGATTTTCTTTGCCTCAGCATAATCCATCTCCAAAGAAAACCACATTCATTTTTCTCACAGGAGATCCTGGCTACGCATCTGGCCTTTCTTACTCAGGGTTTTAAGAATAAACCTTAGGACAATCTGGTTAAAACACACACACACCCTGATAATTCTTGAAATTCAGCTGCTTCTAGCGACCAACTCACTTAAAAAGGCAGTCTATCAGAGAAATATCGAAGAGTATATTTCTGAGAGAAACTGAGAGTACATTGAGAGCCAGTGTGGCGCAGTGGTTAGAGTGTTAGACTGGGAGTCGGGAGATCCGGGTTCTAGTCCCCACTCGGCTATGAAGCTGACTGGGTGACTTTGGGCCAGTCCCTGACTCTCAGCCCAACCTACCTCACAGGGTTGTTGTTGTGAGGATAAACTAGAGGAGGATTATGTAGCCGCCTTGGGTTCCTTGCAGGAAAAAAGGTGGGATATAAATATAATTAATAATATATATTTTTTAAATACATCAGCCGTGGATTCTAAGCTTATCCTACATACTAAGAGCAATCTCAGTTTTCAGAGCAGGGACCCTTATCTAGCCAAAATGGCATAATATACACATGAAAAGGAGGAACCAACATTTGCAGAAGTATAAAGGACATGGGGGGTGGGGGCATCCTAAGGGGTGGAAAACCCCAAACCAGCCCAATGAGGACAAAGCATGCTCAGTGACCATGAAATGTTCACTGCCAGTATTCCTGACCATTGGCCATGCTGGCAAGGGCTTCTGGGATATGAACTTCCAAACATCTAGAGACCTACCTTCTGCCAACCCATGCTGTAGAGAAGGGCTGGGAAGAAGGTAGGTCTAGATCTATTGGTAGATCTCTGGATTATCTGCAGTAGATCAGCAAGGATTTCTGACTCCCAATAGCAGGAAGAAAATGACTCCCCCTCCCCACCCCAAACCATACCGCTGAAATGAAGAAAGCTTGGAGTAACCAAGAATAGGGGCTTGTGTGGAATGACCGTTGAGCTCCATCCAGTTCTGGTTGTCAAAACCAATTCCTGGGCTCAACATTCTTTAATTCTAAGTGTATATGCATTTTGCACCAGCTCCAGCTGGTGCATTTGAGGGTTCTAGTAAAAAACAAAGTAGACCCCTCAACCCTGAAATCTACCCACCCCTCCTACTACAAAGTAATGCAAAGTGGAGGATGCTGTCTCTTACGCGCGAGAACGCTCCCAACTCTTGTTGCCTTGACACAAGCAACATTCGCTATGACGAAGCTTGAAATGCCCTGGCCTGTACTGCTAAGTCAAACAACATTCCACAGTTACTCCAATACACTATAAATTTTAGTTTTTTGCTCAGAAGAAAAGTTAAAGTGGTAGTGTCATTTTTATAAGCAGACATAGAAAGAGAGACGCAAATACAAAGCTCCTTTGGTAATCATTGTATTCCTTTAAGCAGCTGAAGCATGAGTGAGTCCGGCTGAAATCAGTAAAATACTTTTTTTAAAAAAGTCTCCTAAAGGTTTTATGTGCTTGTGGGGTTTACAACCATAAAATCACAAATAATCCTTTTGGAGTCAGGTCTGCAAAACTGAAGCCTAAGCAGAGCCACCCAGTTTGGAACCTTCTTTACATCCTGGACTTCACCACTGAAAGATTTTCTTTTCCACCCATTCCCAAGAACTATTCCCAGCATTAAGAATGTAAGAACTGCTTTGGTAACTTAATTAGGTTCACCCTCTCCAGCATAAGGATGAACGAATAGGTCAGTTTCGGTTCCTCACACTTTCTCATCTTTTCCAATCTTAAATTCGGTTTGTTCTGAACTTTGAGAATGTTTTCTTTTGTTTTTTAAGTACTAGTGAAAATTCATGCACATTCCTCTTAACACATGCATTTGACACAATTTTGCCTAACACACATTTTTGCAAGCAATTTTTTTCTGACACAATGCATTTTTAACACTGTTTTCACTAATACGCACATTTTGCATGCACTTTTGCCTAGTATACACACTTTTTGATTGGAGAACTCCATTGTGAAATCTGGAGAAGTGTACATTTCAAAAGATAACCGAGATTCACTTTGCATATCAGTTCGAAAGTGCAAAACTAGGTGGGATAGATCCAGACTTAACCATGCTTTGAGTAAAATCGTTAAAATCTATGAGACTTAAATTAGTCATGACTAACTTAAGGTATGTTGATTTCAATGGGTCTACTCAAAGTATGACCAAGTCTGGATCCAACCCAGTCAGTTTGCATCAAAATGCGAACCAAACTAATTTCTTCCCCATCCGTACTCCAGTATTCCGTTCTCCAACACAGCTACCCACCTGCCTCTGGAATACAGATGTCTGAGAAATTTGTTTCAATTCACTGTTTTATCAGGATTTACCCAGTTCTTGCCTCCCGAACCAAACACAGACTCAGATGCATTCCTCGGTCGAAGTCCGTACATTTCTGAGCTTACGATGTGATTCGCGGACCCAAAAACATGCATCCACCAGCATGCATACATTTGAAAAATGGCCATGAAAAGATGCGTACTTTTGGCAAATATGCACAACCACACTTTAATCAATGGGATTTGAATACGAACATTTCAAAGATGTGCAAAATTGATGTGCACATCTGGAAAAATGCACACGAACTTTCATACAAAAAGGAAATAAAATCTAAGATTGCAATCTGGTACAGGCACAAGACGGAATGAGTTTCAAGGTGGAACCTGGAGAACTTTGACAAGCTCGAGTTTTGCTTGTACGCTACTATGGAAACTGAAAAGCAAAACAAAAAGGGCATACCACTCCCCTATTTATGCCCAGCATCTCTTACCTGGAGATATACCATCTCCAAACCTGGAAGTTCCATTTAGCTATCATAGTTAATAGCTGTTGATAGACGTATCCTCCTCCATGAATTCCATCAAACCCTTTTTAATACCATCTTTATATCATCATCGTCGTCATCATCCACCACAACATTCTGTGGGTGGGCTACAGTATCAAGAAAATATTAAACTACAACTATCTTTTCTTGGTTACTAGACAATACAAGTGTGTGTCACAACAGATATCTTAAAAGTGGTATTCACCTTTCTTGCACAAGAGGGGATACCTTTGGCAAGGTGGTGCTCATCCTCTGTTGTTTTTACAAGTACTTCCATTAAATAAAACACACAATAGTAGGACTTCTTAAAAATCAGCTGACCAATTAATCGTATCACCTTTTTAGTAAATCCAAAGTTTTTAAGGCTGCAGTCCTAAACATACACTAGGGAATTAAGTCTCACTGAACACCGTGGCACACAATTAAACATGCACTAAGTCACACTATTAGGGCGCAATTGTGGGGCTTTCTGCATGCAAACCACATCCTCTACCAGTGAGTGTCCTGTTCTGTGGTTC
This sequence comes from Shinisaurus crocodilurus, assembly GCA_021292165.1. Taxonomy (NCBI): domain Eukaryota; kingdom Metazoa; phylum Chordata; class Lepidosauria; order Squamata; family Shinisauridae; genus Shinisaurus; species Shinisaurus crocodilurus. The sequence goes on along the minus strand of CM037882.1, from coordinate 51,084,225 downwards.
CTTGAGGCTCACAGGGGAAGATGGTAGCAAGATCAAGGAAGGAAGGCAGATCAAGGCAGGAAGAAAGTAGAACCTTGAACCCAAGTGGGTCCTACTGGGTGGAACTCTCTCTCCTACTCAGACAATAGGAGGCTGTTGTCTCAGCAGGGAGCTAAAGCCAACTGAAGCTTTATGAGGGCTGAGAAGTCCTGTAGTGTGGTCAGCTCTGCCTCTCCTGGAGGAGCTGACTGGACTGTTAAAGGGCCCTCACCTGGTTTTGTAGCCTGGGACATTTGTGAGGCTGGGGTGGATGGAGGTTCTGCCAGGGACTCCTCTGAGCCAGAGGATGGTGGCAAGGCTGTCTCCACTGACCAGGAGGGCCCTGCATAATGCACTGATTGTCCTAACCCCCGAGGAAGTAGCCAGTGCTTGGTCCTTATGAGAATCCTCTGCTGCACACTGGAAGCACTGAGGGCTGGGGGGAGGGCTGGGGGTCTTGACACCGAGCTACAGTCGCTCCTCTTAAATTAAATGTGCATAACATACTGGGCAGCTCCACATGCATGTTGTTATGCGCCCATCATTCCACCTGCACTCTACACTGTAATGTGTGACCCTGTTAATGTTCTTCCTTTGCATAATTTACCATGGGAACAAAATAGGATTATTTTAAAATATATATATAGCACCACACTTCTGATCATGGGACACTGAACCACCAACTGCCACCACCCAATTGTAATAAAAACATACAGTAGGGCTGCAAGCTGTAATCGGCTGAACCAGTAAATCAATCAACTAGTTTAGAGTTGATTAAATGATAGGGATCATTTTCATCAGTGGGGCTGCAATTTAAAGGCAACTTGTTTATTTTGTTTCTACTGTGTTGAAATTAAAAGACAAAATCACAGCTGGCCTTCTCTTCTAATGATCTGCAGGAGCTCTTGCTTAATAGATGCCACACTTCCCTCACTGTTTCAAAAAAATAGTTTGACAAAAAATATGCATATAGCACTGAGGTTTTAGTGTTATATGCATATTTATTTAAATATAATCTATTAATTAATCAGCTAAAAGGCAGATGATTACTCAATTAAGAATTCCCTCATCAGTTGGCAGCCCAGGAAAAAAGGACTACTGCAGCAAATAGCGCATCCTCTAAGACAACATCATAAATGCTCTTTTGAAAAACGGTTTTCACAGTAGCTGGCTAATGAAATCGTTTCTTCTGAATCTTTCATGCACTGTTGCCCTGACATTTTTTGTCTTGTTCTTTAACGATGGACTAAGACTCTTGAGCAATTTGTCCTGCTTTGTCCATTAATGTAGCTAAAATTGTTTGGGGGACTTTCTTTTCCCATCATGTCATTGAGTAGCTAATACATAAGAGGCTTCCGAGGAAACCGTGCCAACGAGAAATTGCTCTTCTGACTAATGGAAAAGGCCTGAAGAGCTTTCTGTTGGCTAAACAGGTCGTTTTACGAAGTGCGCCATCGCTTTCCAGTTCTCTTGCAACATTTCACGAAGGAAGAGGAGACACGCCGGTTGAATGTGAAGTGAACAAGAAGTATTGGAAGTATGACAATGAGCCAGGGGAAAGGTCATGGTAGCTCAGTGGTAGAGCAGAGACTCCACATGTGGAAAGTCTCAGCTTTAATCCCTGACATCTCCACTTGAACCTGTAGTCTCCGACCTTTCCAGACAAAAGACCCACTATTAACATCAACCTGCAAGATGAGAGGCACATTAAATTGTTTGTACTATCTTTTCTCCTTCTCTCTCTAGGATGGCCAAATAGAAAGGAGGACAAACATGGCTGGCGTCAACAGTAGGCATGGTTGGGCACCTGGCTGGAGAGGGCCCACAACCCAGAGCGGGCCCACTGACAAGAGCCCCCTGGACTTGCACCTCCTCTTCTCCACTGCAACATTGCTTGTCCACCTGCCTCTCACTCTGGCTCAGACAATGGTGGTGGCGAGAAGGAGGAGCAGCAGATGCCACGGCCTCCTTGCTCCCTCCTGGCTCTCTCTGCCTGTCAAGCAAGCGAGCGAGAGCAATGATGAATGGTAGAAAGAGGATGAGGAACAGCTGGTGACAATGGCGGCGAGAAAGTAGACTCACTGAGGGAGGGGGCCCGATGAAGGTGCCTTGCCTTGCCCAAGCACCCTCAAAAACATGGAGCCAGCAGTAAGGACAAGGGCCTTCTACCTTTGACCATTGGCCCAGTTCAAACAGAAAGATAAACCACAGTTTGTCGTTATGAGGATGAGGTGTGGCGAGCCTCAGACCTGCGTCCTCCCCGGTCCCCTCCTCCTCCTCCGAACACGAAGATTGAAAGCTCTCTCACTCTCGGTTCTGAATACGCCGCCGTTTCCCGTTACATCTGCACTTGGGGACACGGTGATTCAGCCTTCCTCCCTCCAGAGGTGTCAGACTGCAACTACCATAATTTCAGCTCCAAATCTGGAAACAAATGATGAGGCTGAGCCACACCACAGAATAAGCACTGGCCCTAAAACAGGGGTGCAGAACCTCAGCCCCCCCCCTCCCGGGGCCAAACACAGACTGCCTGGGGTCCCAGTCCGGTTCTCCGTGATTCACAAAATGGCCACACACCCTTTCCCTGGCCTAATCTCCTTTTCCCCAATGCCAATTATTTGGAGGCTTTTGAGCATGGTCCCCCCCCCCACCTCAAAACGCCTCTTCTGCAACTTAGTTACTGGCGGCAAGAACTTTAAGCTAAAATATGCTGGGATTTTTGGTATCGTAGCCCCGCCACTTTTTGCCCCACCCACCACTGGAATGTGGCCCCTGTCGCCCGAGAGCTTCTCCAAAATGGAATTTGGCCCTTGGGCCGAAAGAGGTTAGGGCATAAGAAGGGCCCTGCTGGATCAGACCAAGCGTCCATCTAGTCCAGCATTCTGTTCACACAGTGGCCAACCAGCTGCCCACAGGATCCCACCAGCAGGACATGACTGCAACAGCACCATCCCACCCATGTTCCTGGTGTATCTGTGTACAGCTCAGCTACGACCTGAGAAGGATACCCTTGCAGTTCCACTTACATGATAACAAAGTCATGTGGCACCTTAAAGACTCACCAATTTACTCTGGCACAAGCTTTCATGGACACTGTCCATTTCATCAGATGCGTGGAGATGTACTTCATGCCTCTGATTAACTGGACAATATCCACAAAAGCTTAGAACATGAGAAGAGCCCTGCTGGATCAGACCAAGGGTCCATCTAGTCCAGCATTCTTTTCACACAGTGGCCAACCAGCTGCCCGCGGGATCCTGCGAGCAGGACATGAGTGCAGCAGCACCCTCCCGCCCATCTTCCCCAGCAACTGGTATACACAGGCACACTGCCTCTGATACTGTTCAAGCCCCCTGCCCAAAGACTTCTGCTTCACCACAGTTTTCACTGAACTGGTCTTGCAAAACAGAACAGAAAACAAGTTCTCAGGAGCTTGGGGGGGGGGAATTATTCTGCCCAACATGTTTTAAAAAGAAATGTCCTTCCTGGGAGGGGCTATCTTTCTTCAGATGTACTGAAAAGAATCTTTCCAATGTTTCTTCTATGCTGAGATGCATCTTGAAATGCACGACAGAAGAAACATCGGAAGGATTCCTAAACGGCCCCCGGGGGAAGGAAATTTCTTTCTGAAACCCGTTGGGCAGAATTAAATAAAAATAAAAACTGGGCACCTGAGAACTTTTTCTCTCTACTGTTTTGTGACTCATAAGCACCTTTCCCTCTTGCTGTCAACCGAACTGCTCTTGGCCACCTCACTAGAAGGAATCATCATCATCATCAGGCGATCACTCGTGACCGAGTAAGATTGTCTTCCGGGATAAAAGGAGGAAATTCTAAAGAAGATTGTGTAGACTCTAGCGATGGGTCCGTAAGTGACTGTGGAGGCCAATTCTAGATCCACACAGCTTCCCACAGTGAGGACACAGGTTACCAGATAGAAGATGGTCCTGTAAAGGATTCATTTGACGTGCTTTTCGCTTAGCACGTTTCTCCCTTTCACCTTGCACTCGGGCTTCTTCAAAGTCCATGGAACCTTTGTGAAAGGCCAACCTCCATTTAGATCGTTCATGGGCCAGAGCTTCCCAGTTTTCGATGTTTATATTGCATTTTTTTAGATTAGCCTTATGAACATCTTTAAACCTCTTATATTGACCACCGATATTCCGCTTTCCATACTTGAGTTGGGAGTAAAGTAACTGCTTTGGGAGGCGGCAGTCAGGCATTCGAACAACATGACCGGTCCACTGAAGTTGGCGTTGAAGGATCATTTTTTCAATGCTAGTAGTCTTTGCTTCTTCCAGTACACTGACATTTGTTCGCCTATCTTCCCAAGTAATTTGCAGAATTTTCCGGAGGCAACGTTGGTGAAACCTTTCAAGGAGGTGGAAGTGACGTTTATAGATAGTCCATGTTTCGCAGGCATACAATAAAGTTGGTAATACAATGGCTTCATAAACCAGTGTTTTGGTCTTCTTACAAATATCCCGATCCTCGAACACTCTATGTTTCATTCGAGAAAATGCGGCACTTGCGGAGCTCAGACGATGCTGGATTTCACTGTCGATGTTAGCTGTAACAGAAAGATAGCTGCCAAGATAGAGAAAATGATCGACATTTTCCAGTATTGTCCCGCCAAGCTGGATAGATGGCATCACCAAAGGGTTGGCTTGCACTTGCTGATGAAGCACTTTGGTTTTTTTGATGTTAAGTGAGAGACCAAGTTTTTCGTATGCTTCTGCAAAAGCATTTAGGATAGTTTGGAGATCGTCCTCTGAATGTGCGGAGACCACATTATCATCAGCATACTGAAGTTCCACAACGGAGGTGTGTAATTACCTTACTTTTTTGTTTTCAGTCCTGCTAGATTAATAACAAGCTTTCCATCTGTGTCGATATATAATTCCACACGGTGTGAAGTTTCCCCTTGACAGATGTAAAACCATGGCCGATGAAAATGGTCAAATAATGTTGGGGCGATAACACATCCCTGTTTCAACCCTGATCCAACTTTAAATGGAGCACCATGAGAGCCGTTGTTGTCCAAAACCGTTGCCGTCACTAGAAGGAATACTGCTGACCTAACTGCATGAGGGCAGAGGTATATTGTGAGGAGCGCTGGCAAGGATTTGATCTCAAGATAAGCAGCACTTGAGACACAGTTCACTGTAAGTTACATCTGTTCATGTTACAGTCTTTGGAATGCTGATAGAGCTGCCTGCAGGCCATCTTCAGGGAACATCCAAGATGACTTAACAGAGCATTCCTATCTTCAAGATTTGCAATTCAAAATAGAAACAAGGCAAGCTCTCCTCAAGCCTCCTGAAAGCTGTCTTGATGAGGGAAATTGGGTGTGTTCAAAAAGCAAGCTTGGGAAGGCATTACTGGTTGGCCTACAATGTTTCAAATACCTTTAAAAAGCAAGTTCAGGGAGGCATTAAAGGTCGGCCGTGTGTGCACTTTTATAGAGCACAGTCCTCTATTTGAAGGGCTGCCAAAGGATTGTCCTCTGTTTTTTTGAGGGCATCCTCTATTTGAAGGGCTGTCCAGTCCAAGTTCAGTTTAAAGATAAAGAACCATCAGAAGGAAGAGCCCAAGGGCCTTGAGGTTGCCCATAAATAGCACCTGGACAGCGGACTCAGCAAGGCACACAGGTCACCTGGTTATACTCCTCCACACTATGGTGAGATGGACTGTATTTCTATTTAGATAATAATGATTTCTAAATTTGCCTCTATACAATTGCATCTATTTGCAATTAGCACGAGCAATTTTATGCAAATTGGTGTCTTCTTTTATTTATTAATCTATTTATTTTATTATATTGATATCCTGCCTTTTCATTGCCAGGAACCCAAGGCGGCTTACATAATCCTCCTCCTCCTCTCCCTTTTATCCTCACAACAACCCTGTGAGGTAAGTCACCCAGTGAACTTTGTGGCCAAGTGGGGACTAGAACCCAGATCTGCCAAGTCCCAGCCCAACACTCGAACCACAAGGCCACACTGGCTCTCTGTTTTTTGTCCTCTTTTTTTGGCAATACATTTCTTCTTATGCATTTTGGTGATTTGTAAATGGCCACACTGGTGGGGTAGGAGGTGGCTTCTGATAGGAAAAGTGTAAAAAAAGAAAAAGGTTTTCTGCTTTCCCATGCCTCTGAATCAGGTCCTTTCTCCATTTGTGTTCTCACAACTCTTGTGTGAAGCAGTTCGCAATAATATTATTATTATTATCATCATCATCATCATCATCATTATTATTATTTTATATCCTGACTCACTAGACCTACACTAGAGTTGGAGAACTGAGGCTAACTGGTAGTGACTTGGCCAAAACCATCCAACGTAACTGGATGGTGCAGCAGAGACTTATACAAAATTTTTCCAAATCAAGTCGAACGCCATATTCTGGCCATTTCATAGTCTGGTGCTCACAGAAGCTGGATGAGCTACAGTTATTCTTGTCTTTCTACGTAATGCAACTCAAAATATTTCACTAAACTTCAGTATATGTACAACTTATACTGAAGGAGCTTTCTGTTAGAGATGGAGTTGATTTCCAGAATGTGTCAGTTTCACATGTGTTCATTCACAGATCCGCCCAGTCGCATTTCTGCATTAATGTGAAACTTTTTTAAAAAAAATTCTGCACAAAAACGCAAATATAAACATTTCGACATGTATTTTTGAATGCATTTGCTCACAAAACATGCACTTCCAAACACTTTTTTTAAAAAACGTATTCATTTCTAACTGTATTTTATGTAAAATACGCATTTTAAATGCATTTGGGTACATTTGTTGAAAATGAGAACTGCATCATGAAATTCAGAGAAGAAATCCAAAGCATAACTATTTTCTGATCCACACATTAGCTTGGGAGGAGTGGAGCAGGTGAGTCTGCCTGTGATTTCACAAAGGACACATTCATAAAGCACCCCTACCTTGTCTTAGAACACATTACAGGATCTCATCTAACAAAGGTGGGGGGGGGGGAACTCCACCTGCCAACCTGGAGAGTGCCTCCAATACTGCCTCTGATACTGGAGGTAGGATATAGCCACCAGAACTAGCAGCCATTAATAGCCTTCTCCTCCATGAACTTGTCCAATCCCCTTTTAAAGCCGTCCACATTGGTGGCTGTCACTACATCTTATGGAAGTGAGTTCCATAGTTTAACTCTGCGCTGTGTGAAGAAGTCCATCCTTTGATCTGTCCTGAATCTCCCACCAATCAGCTTCATGGGTGACCCCGTTGGGTTCTAGTATCATGAGAGCAGGAGAAAAAGGTATCCCTTTCCACTTTCTCCTAACTAAGCACAATTCTGTACACTTCTATTATGCCTCCCGTTACTTACTTTTTTTCTACACAAAATAGTCCCAGATGTTGTAACCTCTCCTCATAGGGGAGTTGTTCCAGTCCCTTGATCATTTTGGTTGTCCTCTCTTTTGTATTTTTTTTCCAACTCGACAATATCCTTTTTTTAGGTGCGGTGACCAGAACTGTACTCACATTGTACAATCGTCTAAAACCCTGGAAAGTTGCTGCAAGTCATTGAAGGCAATACTGAGCTAGGTGGACCAGGGGTCTGACTCAGTATACAGTGGCTTCCTATGTCTCAATAAGAAACAGCCCCTTACATCCTCCTAAGCCAAACAAATCAGCCACTGCAATAAGGTCTGGTGGCTAATCCAAAGAACTGTTGGAGTTAAAATTAAATTTTGGAGCTAAAATTAAATTTTGGAGTTGAAACCAACACTCAGTGCATGCCTGCATTTAGCTATCACAGATGTATACATTTGTATTGCCACAATGCGTTTTCACTCTTCATATAGTAAAAAATATTCAGAATCTCCTATTAGGAAGTAGGGTTGCCAGGTTACAACCAGAAATATCCTTTTACCTTTACATTTATTGCTGAGTCTACTCTCCAGTTGTAAGATCCAGTGTCCAAGTCAGTTAACATTGAGACACACTAAAGAGCTGCTTCCACAATGGACCTTTACCAGAGGCGGTGTTAGGGGGCGGCCCACTAGGGCTGGAGCCCTGAATCTCTGAGAGGCCCTCTACCCCACCACCCTGCTGTCCAGGGGCACTTGCTGAAAGAAAGGTTCATGGGCCCTGAGGATCTCTGTTGTATCAGATCCCCTAGATGAGCAGGCCTTTTGCCCACATATGCTTCACCTCCTGCTGCCCACCCATTGAATCTTTATGCCTGAGGGGTTTTTTCTGAAATCAAATGCCCTCCTCTCCCCTGTCCATACATCCCTTTTTACAAGGAGCGGTATCCTTAGGAGAGAAAGACCTTTAAAGACACACAGAGAGACTTTAGAACATATGTAAATTAGCATGCAAATTTGTGCTTCTTTTTTTTGTCCTGTGGGCCTGAGCTCCAGGTCTTTCCAGTACCTAGCACCACCCCTGACCTTTACTACAGAATAAACCATATTATTTTACGGGGCATCTGCATGACATCTTGAGGAAAGCACTTGCTTTCCATTTCCATTTTCCTCCCCCAGAGCTCAGAAAAAGATGTCTTTTTTAAACACAGCTGCACCATCTCTGCAGGTGTACATGATCCATCGCACAGCTGTTCAGTCGCTTTTCTGAGGTCTGTTATGGCCGGCACACAGTGCTCCATCCATTTCCTTCTCTGCGATCAGTCCCTCCCCTTTAGGAATCAACTCTATCACTTTAACCCTTCCCTTTCCAAAGACCATTACTCTGACATTCATTTCTTTCCCTGAAGTCCCACTAAATTAGAGCTGGGGGGCAATCACAATTGAAACTGTAGCAAGGGGAGTGTGTTTAACTCTTCCCCCTCCGCATGTTGCAGTCCCAACTGAAATCGACCCTGTTGTGTATATTCCATTCCAAGCCTTTTCGGTTTTTGTCACTTTTCATTATATGCTATGTGGCAGACCTATGCAATGTTTGTATGTATGTGTCCCTTTTTCCACACTGCCAGCAAGTCATATTCTGGAGTCTGCAGTCCATTTCCCTATGTGTCACCTTGCCACAGTGACTGATTACATTTCTTAGGCTATATATATGTGTTTCTTAGAGCATAATGTCCCTCATGGGTGGGGTTTTCACTCCTGCACTTTGCCTGACACTCCTGTGACTCACAGCTGGTGGCTTCTGCAGACCTAGCCACCTTGGGTGCCATTTTCTTGGCAGAAAGGCAAATCAAATCCATAAATAATAGCTATTTTCATGGCTTTCTTAAAGGTGAGACTGAGAGTTGGATTTTGTCAGGAGGCGTTTCTGAATAAGAACATCAGAAGAGCGAGCCCTGCTGGATCAAACCAAGGTCCATCTAGTATAGCATTCAGTCCACACAGTGGTCAACCAGCTGCCCACAGGATCCCACAAGCAGGGCATGAGCGTAATGGCACCCTCCCGCCCATGTTCCCCTGCAACTGGTGTACATAGGCAGACAGCCTCTGATAGAGTTATCTCTGAGGCCGCAGACCAGTTGGTCCCTCAGAGCCTTTCGTAAGGTGTCCCCAAAATTTTAGTGTACCGACAACTTATGGAGGGCAGTTCCCTGAGCCACAACTGTTTCCCCTAACCTATTTAGGCTTGTAAAATCGAAATCTCTCTGGAGTTGCCAAGACTTTAGATGAAAAATGTTCCTGTAACAGAGTCACAATTTCAGAGGAGGATTTGGAGCATGGCTTTTCTGGGTATGAAGCAAGTGGTATGTGCTACCACACCCCACTCCTCATAAGAAGCCTTACACCAAGTCAGACCCCTGGGTCCATCTAGCCCAATATTGTCAACATTCACCTGCAGCAATGACTCCCCAGGGTTTCAGACAAGGATAATTCCCAGCCGCAGTTGGAAATGGCAGGGATTGGACCTGGGAGCCTTCTACATGCAAAGCACATGTTCCTCTACTGAAATATGGTGCTCCTCCCCCTCGAAATAATAGTTCAGCAATCTTTTCATCTGCAGTTATAGTAAATACAACAGTGTGAGTCCATCCAGTCCTCGTCACCACAACGATGTATGTGTGTCCCATTGATAACTCCTTGACACAGCATTTCCATAACTGCTTCTTTGTTAGGCAAGTGCGTTACCGGCTTGCCTGCTTGCTTTATACTGAATATATACAAAAGCACCAGAAATCCCTAGAGGGCTCACTGTAGGGATGTGTGAGCTTTTCATTACAGTTCACAAATAACCACGAAACGCCCCGTTCACAATCCTGAACACGAACGTGAACATGTTTCCTCTTAAACTGTTAGCAAATTCCCAAACTTGCCTTCATATCCGCAAAATGCATACTTGAAAAATGTGCAACATTCACAATGCACAACTTTCTCAAAATGTACAACTTTCTCAAAATGCACACATTTTAAAACGCTCACACTTTATAGTCTATGGGGGGAAATTTGCGCAATGTTGGAAAACTGCACAAATTTGAGAGTTGTTTGCGCAACTTTCATGGTCAACAGCTGTTCATCTTGCGCAGTTTTCCCATTCGTGCAAAACCAACAGCAATCGCAGACACGAACGCCAATCAAGGAGAGACAAGCAGAGAGCTGATCTTGGGAGAATCTTGGTGAGCTCAAACATCGCTCGTTCACCCATCCCAGGACCATAAAGAGAAGCGCCCCTCCCTCCCCACCAGGGGGGGGAACATTTGTGTCTGGGGAGAGAGGACCTGTCCGCTGGCTACAGACCATCATCTGGATTCCAGAAAACTGGAAGCAGAGTTGCCCTTCCGCTTGAATCAGAACAGCAACAATTGGGTGCTGCTAAAGTCTGGAAGCACCTCAAGTGCCAAGGAAGTTTCAGTATTTAGGCAGAAATTCAGCAGACCACCCTTCTCCAACCTGGTGTTCTCCAGATGTTTCCCCAGCCATGCTTTGAGTTGCTGTCCAAAACATCTGGAGGGCACCAAGCTGGGGGAGTCTGCAGCAGACATTTGACAAGGACTGAAAATAATAAAAAGGTAGCCGCTATGCCTGCTCAATACAAACAACTGGAAGGCATGGAAGGTGCAAATCTTGAGAACAGAGATGACTTTGCTTATCTGCAAAAACAAGGCCTCCAGAGATACGAAGCCTCAAGGTTATGCAATTCCCACGGAATTCTTCTATTTTCCAGGAATTCAATCTAACATGCAACAGAGCACACCAGCTTTCCCACAAATACCCCAGCAAGCCTCGGATAACAACCATCTCTTTCATCTGCTCATCTTACTGTGTTGGCATTAAAGAGCACACCCAAATACACACAAAGACTTCTCGTAACTCACAGGTCCACTGAAACGTTGAGCTATCAAGAAGGAGAAGGATCATAACAATAGGAAATAGAAGGTGTGTTCATGTGGTGTTATTGACTGAAAATTCATTTCAGTTGGTTTCTGATCGGGATTTACCCAGTTTGCACCTTCTGGACCGAACATGGACTTGGATACAATCTGCAGTTGAAGTCTATACATTTCCGAGCTTCCAATGTGACTCGCAGAGCAAAAACAAGTGTTCGACAGCATGAGTGCATTTGAAAAATGTGCATGAAAACAATCTGTACTTTTTAAAAATGCACCCAAATACACTTTAATCCATGGGGAAATAATGCATACATTTCAAAGATGCACACAACTGATATGTGCATTTGGGGAAATGTGCACGAAAATACACGGAGGTTTCCATGTGAACAGAAAAAAGCAAAGCGCACAGTCTGATAGACTCAGTTCAGAATGAGCTTCATGATGGAATTTGGAGAACTTCTGCAAGCTCAGGTTTTGCTGATTTGCACATCCCTATGACAACCCCAACTCACAAGTACAGTCTGTGGTGGTTGTTTTTAAATAAAGTAATGCCTTGTTTTACAGAAAGTAGGAAACTACTGAGAACACCAAGCCAACCCATTAATTGAGCCTTTAAAAAAAAAAATCTTCTATTCTGGCAAATAGCCAAGACGATGAAATTCTGGATCGTTGACAACAACCCAAGTTCAAGTAGAGACTCAGCAATCAATTCACTGATCTTCAGCCACGCCCTACATTCCAGAGTTCCCCCTTTCTGTTAAAAAAAAAAGGGGAATTAGAACACCAGGTTCTGTGAGGCACAGCCAAAATAAAGAGCTGTTAAGATGCCTCCATTAGGTGCTGCACAGCTGTGGATCGTGTGGGGTGCCCACACACAGCAAGAACAAAAACCTCCTTGACCTCTTCACTCTCTCTCGCCCCTGCCTCTCGTGATGATGTCACTTGCTGGTCAACTCTCATGTCGCAACGGGCACTGGCAGGTAAATATATTACTTTACATACAGCCTCTCTGGAGCCCATTGGCTTAGCTGCTCTGATGTCACAGAAGGGAGGGTTGGACGGCAACCTAGAGTTGAGACAGCTGAGTGTTAAGTGACTTGGGGGCAGCATCTATTGAATTAGATATTCAATTATCGTTCAAATTATCTACCTGTTTTTTGGAGGTTAAAGCTTAGTCAACGTAGATGGGTTTTCCGTACGATTTTGACAGCTAAAAGACTGATACTACAACACTAGAAAGAAAGATGCTCACCTCCTATAACGCAATGTTTTGCAGACTTAAGGACACTTTCAATATTTGAGCAAATGACATACAGACACCATTCTCGAATGGACATACATACGGATCTTTGGTCTGTGTTTGTTGAAGCTTATGTATGATTGATACACCTGGATTTATGCTGTTATTTGGATATTACATATCAGCAATTGTTAATTTCGAGGGGGGGTTATGTTTCAGTTCCTTTTGTTCGTTTGTTTTATTTAGACTTTGTTATGTATTGGTGAAGTTCACAATAAATAATAAATGAAAACAAAGAATTAGACGTTTCTTTAATTCTTACAGACATATTTTTCAATATTCGCCTATCCCAAATCTTATTCCACTCATCCTTTGATATTTCCTCTTCAAACTCTGTATCCCAAACTATTTTAAGATTTTCTGCTTGCTCTTCTGATTTCTGCAACATTTTATATAACATCTTTGTAAGACCCCTAGCTGATGCATTTCCTTCTACAAGTTCTCTAGACATAACCACCTGCTCAAATGCAGTGAAATCCCTTTCATGCTCATGTCTTCTCTTCCATTTCTTACCCCATTGTACTAATTGAATTAAATTTAACCAAGAAATTCTTCCTGCCCCAACCCTATCAATTATTTGCTGTCTTGTCTCCATTTTTTCCAGCCAATCCATTAAAGTTATCACCTTTTTCTCTCTAAAATTCGTTCTAAATGTCTAACATTCTCGGGAAAATCTTCCATAACCACCACTGGAGTAAGCGGGGATATACCTGGTAAAAATATTTCCTTATTTCTACCCCAAATTTCTAACATATTTTTAAAAAGGGATTTTCTAATCTTTTAGTCATAATATGTCCTTGTTTTGTAAATAAGAATTTATCCACCCTATTACCCAATTCAAATGCTTCTATTTCCCACCACATAAAATCTTTTCTAACAATAATATCCATGATATATCTAAGTTGATTAGCTATATAATACCATTTTAAATTAGGGAGACCAAGTCCCCCTATTTTTTGAGCTTTATACCATCTATTCTTAGTAATCCTTGATTTTTTCCCCCATTACAATAGCTATTTAACATTACTTGCCACTCTTTAATTTCTTTCTCTGATATCTTATATGGTATCATTCTAAATAAAAAATTAAACTTCGGTAAAAAAGCTATCCTACCAAACCACGATAATCCCAATTTTTTATAATCCTCTATTTGATTTTTAACTTCATCTTTTAGTTTTTTAAAATTACATTCCCCTATTTTATCCAAATCTTTTAATATATCAATACCTAAATATTTAATTATATTTTTTATCTTTATATCCACTCCCCTTTGTTTAAATCCCCTTTCCTCCAGTTTACTATAATTAAATGTCATTATCTCCGATTTATCCCAATTAACTTTTAACCCTGTTACTTCTCTAAATTCATCTAAATGTTTCTCTATCCAATCCCAATTTTCTATAGGCCGTTCTAATGTTAACAAGATATCATCTGCAAAAGGTTTATCTTACATTTGGTCTCTATTCCTATCCCCAATAATTTCTTCTCCTGTCTTATCGAATTCGCTAACAATTCCATAACTAACACAAATAATACTGGGGAAAGGGGACAACCCTGTCTAGTTCCCCGGCCTAGGCTAATAGTTTCTGTTATTCCATCGTTTACAATTACCGACGTGACATTATGAGTATATAATTGGTTAGTAATACCTATAAATTTTTCTCCAAACCCCATAGTTTTTATTAACATCTTTAATGCAGGCCATTCCACACAATCAAAGGCTTTAAAAATATCCAATGCAAGAACCCCCGCTTTCAAATTATTTTTCTTTATTAAATAAATTATATTCAGAACCCTTCTTGTTAAATCTGCCATTTGTCTTCCTTGAATAAACCCACATTGATCTATCCCTATATACTTATTAGAAACTATTCATTCTTCTAGCTAAAATTGCTGTCAATAGTTTTATATTAGTTTTATATAATATTATAATAGTTTTATAATAGTTTTATATTAGTTTTATTTTTATAAGCTGATTTGGAGATGGTATTATTGCACCCCAGTGAGGATTAACTATAATAGATAATAAATGTTCTCCAATGTGTTGGCGGAGGATGTCAGGACTTGGTACATATGCTCATAGTGGTTGGAGTTCGTTAAAAATGTAATGGATTTTTTGGAAATGATTTTTGCGGGAAATATCAGAAATGTTGAGTTGATTTAGAGGATAGCCCTTAACATTCTTTGCTAACCAATAACGGAAAAGGTGATCGGTTCACACAATGTTAAGAATTAATCCTAAATTTGTTAAGGCAGGTAGGACTTAATGATAGCAAGGAAATGGAAAATCCAGCAAGTTTTCACTATACTGACTGTATAAGGAAGTATGGGATATGGCTTTGAATGACTACTGTTGACTTTTAATATTAAAATGCAAAGTCAATTAAAGAATAATAAGGATATTTGGGGTTTATGAAGTTTAGGAAGTGATTGGATATATGATATTTAATAGCAATTGTAGGGGGGGATGTTTCAGTTCCTTTTGTGTTGTTTTTTCTTTGTATGTAATAAAAAAAAAGAAAAACAAAGAATTAGACGTTTAAGTAATTGCCTACACACTATGGAATTTCAGACAGTAAGAACATGAAGAAAATGGAGTGGAGTTGTTCTCTGTTGCTCCAGAGGGCAGAGCTAGAACCAATTGTTGAGAGCTGCAGGGAAGAAATTTTTGGCTAAACATTAGAAACTTCTAGCTGCATCCCACATCACAGAGCCTGCACTGAGCAGTGAGTTGAACAAGATCTCCGAGGTCCCTTCCAACTCTACGAACATAAGACCATCTCTGCTGGATCACACCAAATGTACATCTAGACCAGCATCCCATTTCCAAAGTGGCCAACCAGTTGCCACAAGGTTGACCAATATAGCCAACCAGTTGCCAGTTGCCTACCAGCTTATCGGTTTCAGAACCCTCAGCCTAACCTAGTTCGCAGGGTTGTTGTGAGGATAAAATGAGGGAGAGGCCATGGATATCACCCGGAGCTCCGAGGGGGGAGGGGAAGGTGGGATATAAATGTAAATGAATATATACGTAAATCGAAAGACTAAAAGTATCATAGGGGGAGGGGCATAGCTCAGTGGGTAGAGCACATGTTTTGCATGCAGAAGGTCCCAGGTTCAATCCCCGGCATCTCCAGGTAGGGCTGGAAAAACTCCTGCCTGAAAGCCCAGGGAGATGCTGCCAGTCAGTGTCGACAATACTGGCTAGGTGGACCAAGGGACCAATCAGTCCTGAGCATCTTCTGGAAGTATTTTTAATCCCTTCTTATTTCGACTGGCTCGTGGTGGGGATTGCAGGGTTTAAGCAGTGTGATCGGACAGAATGTTTAGGGCTGTCTTGTTTTAGTTGTTTCAACTTGATTTTAAAGAAGTGCCTTATAGATATAGAAAAGTGGGACCTGCAACAAAATGTTGGGAGTGTATACCAACCAGCCGGCCAACCAGCCAGCCATGCCCTCTTCCACAATATTCCATTCCATCCCCACCCCCCATTTTGCATTTCTCTTTTGGAACTGACACTCAACATTCCATGGCTACCGAGTATACTCAGCACTGTTCTGGGGATAGAGATGCCCCTTTAGGTGTTATGTATACACACATACTTCTGAAAACCCCAAGTTTCCCCGGAGCTTGCTGGTACCTCCTTCCTGTTTCTCCGTGGCTCTGTTCTGCTTTCAGTTTCTGTTGGCAATCACCACCAGGGTGCATTATTAGAGAGAGAGATATATTCATCTTCACTAAACTACAGTAATACTTTGGATTGCAAGTAACTTGGTTTGAGAGCGTTTTGCAAGACAAGCAAATTTTTAAATATTTATTTTTAAAAAATTGACTTGATATACAAGCGACGTCTTGCAATACAAGTACTGTAGTACGGCTGAAATTAAAAATCTCTGTACAAATTTTTTGGGGGAATTTCATTTTGATATAAGAGTGTTTTGGATTACAAGCATGTTTCCGGAACGAATTATGCTCTCAATCCAAGGCATGACTGTACTCCAGTATGGAGCAGTCAACCAATCAAAGGCATATATCTCACTGAAAGCCATACAACGTACTTCCTCATAATGCCTTCCGAAGTGTCATGTTCAAAACCCTGGAAGTCAGCATGACTGACTGAGCTTGGCACAAGGGATTTGCCCTTTACCCCAAAGAGGTCTGGTTCTGCGGTATACACCCAGCACCAAAACCTTCTTGTTAAACACCAACGGGAGTTTCTATTGCCTATATTTCTATTCAAGGCCAGATTGCAAAAGAAAAATTTGCCCTTTTAAAAAAAAACAAAAGCAAAAAGACAGGTCAGAAAAATGGATAAGCCCCATGTTGTTGGGATTGTTGCAAGATGATCTGCAAGATGAATTTTATGAGACGGGCACTATCAATTGTACCTCCACTTTATTTTATTATTATTATTTTATTTATTTATTACATTTTTTATACCATCCAAGTGCTGAAGCTTTCTGGGCGTTTCACAACAATTAAAACCATAAAATGCACTATAAAAGTTTAAAGCTACAGTATAAAATAGAAGTAAAAGCCAAAGTAAAACCTAGCAGCAATGCAAAGATTTAAAATACAGCAAAGGGTTTAGGTTTAAAACAACAGGAACTGAAAAACTAAAATTCCTGGGGAAATAGAATCATAGAATCATAGAAAACGTAGAGTTGTAAGGGGCCTACAAGGCCATCTGAGTCCAACCGCCTGCTCAATGCAGGAATCCAGGTCAAAGCATCCCTGACAGATGGCCGTCCAGCTGCACCTTGAATGCCTCCAGATTGGGAGAGCCCACCACCTCCCTAGGTAGTTGATTCCATTGTCTTATTGCTCTGACATTTCCTGATGTTTCCTGATGTTTAGGTGGAATCTAGGTTCCTGTAACTTGAGCCCATTATTCTGTGTCCTGCAAACTGGGATGATCGAGAAGAGATCCTGGCCCTCCTCTATGTGAAAACCCTTCAAGTACTGGAAGAGTGCGATCATATCTCCCCTCAGTCTTCTCTTCTGAAGGCTAAACATGCCCAGTTCTTTCAGTCTCTCCTCATAGGGCCTTGTTTCCAGTCCCTTTATCATCCTTGTTGCCCTCCTCTGAACCCTCTCCAGTTTGTCTATGTCCTTCTTAAAGTGGGGTGCCCAGAACTGGACGCAGTACTCAAGATGAGGCCTAACCAGTGCCAAGTAAAGGGGAATTATCACTTCACGCGATTTAGAAGCTATACTTCTATTAATGCAGCCCAAAATAGCATTTGCCTTCTTTGCAGCCACATCACATTGCTGGCTCATATTCAGTTTGTGATCTACCACAATTCCAAGATCCTTCTCACTTGTAGTATTGTTGAGCCAAGTGTCCCCCATTCTGTAACTCTGCATTTGGTTTCCATTCCCTAGGTGCAGCACTTGGCATTTATCCCTATTAAATTTCATTCTGTTGTTTTCGGCACAGCGCTCCAGCCTATCGAGGTCGCATTGAATTTTGTTTCTGTCTTCCAGAGTATTAGCTGTTCCATCCAACTTTGTGTCATCTGCAAATTTGATAAGCATTCCCTGTACCTCCTCATCCAAGTCATTAATAAATAGGAAGGCCTCCTCACCTGGCGCTAGAAAAGAGCACAACATAGGCACCAGGTGAGCCTCTCTGGGAAGCTCATTCCACAACCGGGGCGCCACAACAGAAAAGGCCCTGTTCTTAGTAGCCACCCACCCCACTTTCTTTAGCAGGGGCTCCCGAAGGACCGCTGAGGACGATCTTAGGGTCCAGGCAGGTACATATGGGAGGAGATGATGCTCCGCTAAAGCATAGCATCAGAATCCACCGCAAAGCAAGGGAGAACAACCTTCTCAGACTCAACAAAGCATTGGGCGGGGGGCAGTGGGGGAGAACAGGTAGTTTGAGTACAAGAGAAATTAATTCCATAGAGGAGGCCACTTTGTACATCAGGACACTGCTCAGACATTGAGACGGCACTGCCATGGTGCGTTCCCCAAGAAAACAATGCTTACTCACATGACTACTTACAAATACAAGAAACGGGAATACTGTGCTGACAGGTGTTCGGTAGCATTTATTCATTTTATTTATTTCATTACATTTATATCCCACCTTTTTTCCTCCTGCAAGGAACCCAAGGCAGCTTACATGATCCTCCTCTCCATTTCATCCTCACAACAACCCTGTGAAGTAGGTCAGGCTGAGAGTCAGCAAGTGGCCCAAAGTCACACAGCAAGCTTCATGGCCAAGTGGGGACTAGAACCCAGATCTTCCAAGTCCCAATCCAACACTCAAACCACTACACCACACTGGCACTGGCAGTTAAATGGGGCAGAAAATAGGTGTTCCATCCCAACCTGGCTGTGGCCACATAAGCCCAGTATGGTCAAGGTACACCCCCTTCTAGAGCCTGTGGAACGCAGAGCCTCCACCATCGCGCAACAGCCCAAGCCCGATGGAGCAAAGCCAAAGCGACAGATTATATATATTATAAAAAGAGGACACCAATTTGCATAATATTTGCATGTGCAAATTTATGTGCATAGGTGCAAATTTAGAAAAAACAACTATTATTTAAATAGAAATACAAGACATAAGAACATAAGAAGAGCTCTGCTGGATCAGACCAAGGGTCCATCTAGTCCAGCATTCGGTTCACACAGTGGCCAAACAGCTGCCCATGGGAAAACCACAAGCAGGACATGAATGCAACAGCACCCTCCCATCCATGTTCCCCAGAAACTGGTGTACATAGGCAGACTGTCTCTGATACTGGAGGTGGCATATAGCCATCAGGACTAGTAGCCATTGATAGCCTTCTCCTCCATGACTTTGTCCAATCCCCCCTTAAAGCCACCCAACTGGTGGCCATCACTACATCTTGTGGAAGTGAATGCCATAGTTTAACTCTGTGCTGTGTGAGAAGTCCTTTCTTTTATCTGTCATGAACCTCCCTCCAATCAGCTTCAGGGGATGACCCCTTTGGGTTCTAGCATTATGAGAGAGGGAGAAAATGAGAAGACTGTCTAGGTGACCTGTGTGCCAGCTCAGTCTGCTGTCCAGGTGCTGACCATGGATGGGCAACTTCAATGCCCCTGCTGCTCTCCCTTCTTAGGGTTCTTTTAAACCAGACTTGGACTGGACAACCCATCAAATAGAAGACTGTCCTCTACCAGCTCTCCAAAATAGAGGACTCTCCTCTCCAAAGTAGGCCACCTGGGCACCCTATCATGCCCACACAGCCAACTACTTTTGAAATGGGGAGGATTTTCTTTCAAAATCAGATTGTGATATTCTGGGGGAGCGGGATCTTCTGTTTAAAGGAGTGGGGTGTCAAAAATCCCTCTGGAGATCCCCATGCCTCTGGTCACACCTGAGCTGGTGCTCTGGATCCCAGCCATAAATGACAGAAACATCCTGGTGTGGAAAAACCAATCTGGCAACTGAAGAAGACTCCAAAAGGTCCTGCCTTAGTCCTGGGCCTAAACAGTTGCCGTCTGTCAACAGTATATCAAACACGGCTTGCTTCTCACAAATTATGAATTTGTCACTTCTGTCATGAGCATTCCAAGCGCTCCTTCAAATCTATCATCCCAACCCAAGGAATGCCTCATGCCTTCCATAAACATGTGCAGGCCCAGCATGATTGTGTCATGGCATGGGCAAAGCAGGATAAGGACATCACAGCACTGTCAGTCCAGGAAGTCAAGTCTTGATCAAGCCCACCCACTGGTACTCATGGTGCAATGCTGCCATGCTCCCTACATGGGCGGAGCTTGGTGTCAGAAGTGGATGGAGCTTGCCACTAAAAAAAACCCTCAGCCTTTCCATGTGTGGACAGGGGAATAGGTGCCTGTTAAGCAACTCAGTTTGCAGCTTTTCTGTTCACCACCCTGACTACTACAACAACAAAACAATGCTGGAAATGCCTCCATCCTCCTCCTGTGCTTCAATTTTCCATCAGTATCCAGAGATTGGGGGAGGTTGGGAGGACCTAATAGAAAGAAATTCAACTGAATGAATGAGAAGCAAAAGAACAGTTGCTGTCTGCCAAATCCCAGCCAGATACTACAATAGTCTGGGGGAAGGATCCAACAGCGTCATGACACTAGCGTAGAACAACGCTAACGCGACATCAATAACGCTTGCTTGTGCGACGAGTTTCCCTGGAAACCCATCACGCTAGCAAGCTCTATTGATGTTGTGCAAGAGCGCAAGTGCACCAGCACAATGTCAATAGAGCGAGCGCTGTGACACCATAGGATCCTTCAGTTTGAAGGGAAAAGGTTAAAAACTAGCAAGGGAAGAAACAAGAGCAGAGAGAGGTTAGGTAGGAGCAAATGGCAGAAGAGATGCAGAAAACCAATTAGAAAAGTGCGGTTTTCCAACTGGTCTCAACTAACCACCTTTTAAAATATGTTTAATCCATTCCAGCCATACAGACGTGTAAAAATATGCTTGGTTGCCTGTGGCAAGTGAGAATTTCCTCTGGACGACCATGAAAGAAATATATTATCAACTGAGGGAGAGAGAGTGGGGAGTCTTTGTGTCTGACCACCAATGTGCCACAAAGACTGCCAATGGTCAGGGGTTATCAGAGTTGTTGTCCAAAACAGCTGAAGGCCACCAGGTTGGAGAAGGCTGGATTGGAGTGTCAGACTAGGCCAAGGGAGACCCAAGCTCAGTCTCCATTCAGCCATGAAGCTCACCAGTTGACCCAGGGCCAGTCACTACTTCTTATCCTAACCCACCTCACAGGGTTGGTGTGTAAGAATAAAACAAGGGAGTGAACCATGTGCATCACAGTGAACTACCTGAAGAAAGGGTGGGATATAAATGTAATAATAATAATAATAATAATAATAATAGTAGTAGTAGTAGTAGTAGTAGTACTGTGAAAGAAGGACAGGGGCATCTTGCCATCTACTTTCATCATACCATGCATAATTTTGCAAACCTCTGCCATAACTTCCTTTAGCGGTCTTTTTTTTCTTTCCCCTAAAGTTTCTGGGGCTTTTTTCTTTTTTTACCCCAAAAGCTTGCAGGAAACGACTTGATCCTTATGGCTTCCCCTTTTCTGCATCTTTTGCAGCTCTATGGAAATGAGGCTTGCACAAGAAAAGTTTCCTAGTAGATTATGCTTTTAGGATGCAAACATGAATCCACTTACGTACTCCAGAGCCGACCCAGGGAAATCAGAGCACTCCTTCAGAGAAAACTCTGCGAGTGCTTTAGCTCTCAAGTTCAACTTTCAAAGGGCCCCTGCAAATCTTTTCTTCTTTTTCCTTTTTTTTTTAAAAAGCATAACAACTATGCAGTCTTTGTTTAAATGGAGCAGCTCCACTGTTAACAACACAAGCAACAACTTGCCAGATTCTTGGCTCAGGGATACAAGATGGGTAGAGACTTCCCCTAGTTTTACTTTTAAAAGTGGGTTTTTTTTCCCCTTTCATATTTTTGCAAAATAAACAAAGCAATTGCTCCCAGCACAGTGCACCATCATGAATGCACTTGGACTCAATGCTGACAACTGTCTGAGATCAGATTTAATAGCAGGATTGGGCCATTGCAGTATGGAAATATTAGTAAATTGCACGTTTGCCCTTCAACGCATTTGTAGGCCTAATGATGCAGAAAATAACCTTGAGCTATTTTTTTTTTTAAACATGTGAATGCTGATTGTTTGGAAGCTCACTGGAGAAGGCTTTCTGGTTAAAGTCAAAAGGAAGTAGTTTATTTTCCCTTTCACTTAAACAAAACAAAACAAAAATCTCACCATCTTGTAGAGACATGACTTCATTCATAAACACGACTTGGAATATTTTTTTATAAATGACCCTGCGGCAGCGGATCTTAAAGATAACAGCACAGTGGCATAAATTACAGGCAATACGGTGGGAATTCTTCCTGGCTACAGATATCATCCTGGAAAAATGTGAAGATCACCAAAATAGAAAGTCACATGTAGCTATAAAGATGCATGTCTCAATAGCATTATTGGGGGAGGGTTGGAAGGCTTAAAATATGAAGATATATCAAAGCTGCAGTGTGTCTATTGTATGAAGCTGTTGTATTCTGAAATACAGATAATCTCTTAAGAGAAGAAGCCAGCTGGAAGCCCTACACACACAAACAAATATCTCAGTTCTATTTAAATACACACACACATACACACACTCACAATCCCCATCAAGTTTTGGTTGTGGCATCTGAAATTCAGCTGTTCAGATATATGTTCCATCATTTGGTGACTGCAACATCAAGGGACAAGACTGCACGTGTGAATAGAGTCACCACCGATGCAAAACTGCAAACAGAACTTCTGCATCGATTCAACTCAAACGCTATCCTTTCCGGTCAAACCACTTCACACAATAATCTGGCAGCCACCAGGTATATTGACAGTGCAATCCTGTACATGACTACTCAGAAATAAGCCCCCTTGTGTTCAATGGGACTTACTCCAGGGTAAGCGTGTACAGGAGTGCAGTCTGATTTTCACTAGAAAAAATCAAGTGGCAGTTCATGCATGTGTGAATTAGCACTAAGGCAGTCCAATCAAAACTAGGGAAACACTTTGGTCAGTATCCAATCCTGCTCATCCATGGACGGGGTCCATCACCCTTATGCAAGCTCCACCCACTTGCGTCATTCCAGTAAGGAGCGTTTCCACTCATTTCGGGTTGCCCTTGGAAGCACTAAATCACCCTTGTGCAGGTGGGGAGGGCTGCTTGCACAACAGAATTGGCAGGACCAACTGTGTGGTTGGATACTGCCCACTGAGTGTATCTATGGCTAGAATGCTTGCCAGAGACCTTGAGTTCAAATTCCAACTTATCTAGAAACTCTCTGAGAGGCCTTGGGTATCAGCCTTAGTTTCCTAACTGTAAAATGTGGATATTATTTTGTTCGTTTGTTCATAGATAGCCCAACTTTCCACTAAAAACTCTGTGAGGCGCCTTGGTTATCAGGCTTAGTTCCCTAACTGTAAAATGGGAATATTATTTATTGATTTTATTCATTCATTCATTGAATCTATTTATATCCCGTCTTTCCTCTAAAAATACTGTTCCAGGCACCTAACAATGGTAAAATACAGATAAAATGCAACACAATTACTGTAAAACATAACCACATCAGTTAAAACACATGTTATTCAAAACACATCAGTTAAAAAGAAGAAATAAACAGCTTCCCACCAGTTAAAACCTGATTCAGCAAACAAAATTGCTTAACAGCCAAAAAAAAAAAAAAAAAAACCCTGCCTGAACAAAAATGTCTTCACCTACCAGAAGGACAATAAAGATGAAGCTAGCCCTGCCTCCCTGGGCAGCAACTTCCAGAGTCTGGGAGCCACCACGAGAAAGACTCTGTCTCATGTTCCCACCAAGCGCACCTGCAATGGAGGTGGGAAAAGTCTCCCCTGAGGATCTTAAAATCCATGCAGGCTCATAAGGGAGAATGTGTTCTCTCAAAAGACTACCCCAAGGGACCACCCCATCCGGAGGGCCACACATCCCCAATATAAATGAAAAACAAAAACAAAACCATAGCGGTATTAAGCAAAGAACATTTTACAGCCATCTTAGAGACGGGCAGGTTATATGCACTGAATATAATTAATAAAGTGTCCACTAAGGTGTATCGCTTAAAAACAAGAATCCATCCATCCATTGGATGGCAAACATAATCAGGGCTATCCAACGAACATTTCAGAAGCATAAGCACAATTGATCCGGCCAGACATGCAGCACATCATTGCTAAAAGGAAATACCCAGGTTCATTCTAGTTGCAGGATGGGTGGGGCAACAGCAGCAGCAGAGGGAAGGCTATTGCCCTTAATAAACCCTGTTTGGGAGCTTCCCAGAAGCATCCCCTTGACCACGGTGGGGGGGGGAGGTCAAAAAGCCGGGCCAGGTGAACCCAGGAAGGTTCTTACATTCTGTGCAGCTGCCGCGTTTGCTTTCAAAGCGCATCCTTAAAAACGTTCAGAGAACCTCAGCGAGGCTGGAGGCTGTGTGACTCTCCACTCCTCCGAGGCCAACATGTTCTCCTGGCTGAGAAAAATGCCTGACTCAGCTTCTCGCTGACCTTTGGGTCTGAGAGCATCTCCCTGCCCAAAAGCAGGAATGAATGAGGAGTGGATTGAAGACATGTGGACACCCTGCAGTCCCACAAAACTGACATGTGAAAAATGCTGCTGGTCTCCCCCACCACACACACACACACACACAATGCTTTAACACACAACTCTGCTCTCTCTGAAGCAGCGTCTTTCTTTATTTCTTTTTTAAGAGGCATGCATTTATTTTTGATTTGATTTTTGGAAAATAGAAAAAGCATGGGAATAATTTACCTACGGAGTCAATCTCCAGGAGGCGCTGCAGGTCACGGATGCTGTGGATCTCGCTGTGAGCCAGTCTTTCGATCACCTCTTGGGGAATCTCAGCTTCCTTTTTTTTATTAAAAAAAGAGAGAGACAGAGACAGACAGACAGAACCAGCCAGTCATTCTCTTCTAGTTCCAAAATCACCTTTTGAATAGAGCCTGTGGGGCTGGAAAAAATATGGAGGTGCTCCCAACCGCCACCCCTCCACCTCAAACTGCTAAATAAAAACAAGAGAAGCCAATTTTTTAATTTCATTTTTTAATAAATCTTGAAGCTGCATCCAACTGGTAACTAGCAACACATATCCTAGTAATGTCACCTCCGGGCATCTGTATCTCACAGGTGCCCACTTTTGCCCGGAGGTTTCAAAATTCATTTCAAAGCCTCTCCTGACCTCCCTAAGGGGATGATTCATAAAGATGTGGAACCTGCATTTCCTACCCAGTTTCCGAGACCTCTTGGAAGCCCAACAATTAGTCAAGGAAAAAAGAGGAGAGGGAAGGCGAGGGGAAAGGAAAAGATGCTGCTTTTAAAGCTGAAATCCTTGGGATTAAATCCCATTGAATCCAGTGGGGTTTACTTGTTGAGTAAACATGCGTAGACTGGGCCACTGCACAGCTGCAATCCCACACACCCTTACTTGGGAGTAAGTCTCATGCAACCATTCACGGATCTGGGTTCTAAGCAAACCGTGCATAGGATTGGACTGTGTTAGGTGGGTGTTTCTGGGGGGCGGGGAGCATATCGGCAAAACAAAAAATCAACAGCATGACGGACGAGATCTACCTGAAACGCACCACCGCTGGGTAACCACCAGCTCCCTGGGAATCCTGCAAAGGCAGCGGCTAGCCTATGCATGCTTACCTGGGAGTAAGTCCCCCTGAGCTCAGTGGAGCGGTGTAAACATGCATTGGGATCAGGCGGTCAAGGACTTTCCCACAGCCTTGTGTCTGAGGACTGTCTTTTTCTTCTTTTTTAATTATACACACAGTTTGCAGTGTTAACAGGGGTATCCCCCCCCCCCCGCATGCAAATCTTTTCAGCAGCAGGAAACTTACAAAGGTAATAAAAGTTTCAGGCTGACAATACTTTATGGTGTCAGCTTAGTACTTAACTTCCCCCATCTCTCCACCCCACCTCCGCAAAATCCATGCGGGGGGGGGGGAGAGACATGGAGATTATATATCCAGAACTAATACAATCCTACAGGTTTCCCACGTTGGAAAAGAGCAAGGGAGGTGCACGTCGACAATTTAGGCATCCTAGCACTTACAGACAGGAGCAATCTACTATGCCAGAAGAATAATTAATCATCTTCATCATTATCCTTCCTATTAGCCATTTAATTCCCACAAACCTTCCCCCCCCCCCCGAAATGGCCACCTGTAATAATCCTCCAATTTGGAAATGGAAAGCGGGGGGGGGGGAGAGAGATTTCTTCTCCATTTGATTCTATCACGCTTCTAATAAACCCAAACGCAGGTTTAGCTGGAACTGACTTTTAAACACCGATTTCCCCCCCAAATAAGGCCGCTATCCTACATAATACACTTACTTTGGGGGTGAGGGGAGAAGAGAAACCCCGTGAATTCAATGGGACATACTTCCGAGTAAACATACGTCTGGAAGACGATATATCCTCTCTTCTTAACCTTATAAAGTGAGTTTGCTAGAGTGGATGGAGGTAAAGGCGTCCTCCTTCCCCTCCGGAATGTCAAAGGCAGATCAATTAGAAAGCCACTCTCCTAATTGCTTCCTTATTCTATTTTAGCAGTTTCAGGCTAGTTTCTCATTAACAGGAAACCGCGCTATTAAATCCCTCTGCTACTCACGCCCCAGCACCACCTCTTTGCCAGGCGGCAGTCGCGCCGACCGAGGGCTGCATTCACAACGCAAAGCGTTCCAGAAAGAACGGATCGGCTTCGCAGCGCGTTCCAACGGTCCCACGTCTACACGCGTGTAACGCCGTATGCACGCAAGCCACGGGGGGGGGGGGGATCAGCAACAGCGGCAGCATCCTAAATGACAGCCCAGGAAGGGGGGGAAGCAACGTACTGCACACGGTCTTAATTCGGATCAGACAGTTTTGCATCTCGACATGACAAGTGGATTTCTCTTCTCCCCCCCCCTCCCCACATCTTTTACTAATGCTTCGGCCCTTTTTGGGGGGGTGTCAAATTTTGGAAGGTGATCTCTTCTCCCCTCACAACAACAACACCGCCTCCCCCTCTCCTGTTCCAAGGTGAAACCGAATCCATGCCTAGGATTGCAAACACAAGACTACGAGATTTGGGCAGGCGGCGGCGAGGGAGGGAAACAGCTCAGCCTCTCTCTGCAAAAACAGTGGGGGGGGGGGAAGCCAAAGGAAAAGGCGGAAAAGGAATTGCACATGTCATGTCAAGATGCAAAAACTACAGAAATAGTTCAAGCTAGAAAGGGGGGGGAGAGGTGGTTAAGCTTCTCCCCACCACCACCTCTTCCATACCCACACATACACACACACACAGAAGTCCCCCATTTGCATGCCTGCCGAGGCGTACACCTACCTCTGCAAATACGAGGGCCAAGTAGCAAAAGCCTATGAGCCAAAATTCTGCCCAGGTCCTCATCGCGGTCTCACGCACAGTCGCCAGGAGTGCAATTCAACGGGGCTGCGAAGGAGGAGGAGTACCAGCCCGCCTCCTTGGGCTGGGGAAATAACAACCATCCCTCAGAGGGTGGGAGAAAAAAAGCCACCGGTGTGGGGGTCCTCCGGCTTGGGGTGCTGGGTGGAGGTGAGGGATGGGGTGGGGGGTGCGTATGGGGGAGAAGAGGGGGGCGCTCTCTTCACTCAGTTTCACTATTTGATGAGATCAGATCGGGTCCTTCTTCTTGGCACGTCGGGTGTCTCTCTTCTTGGGGAGAAAAAGGAGAGGCGTGCAGCTTTTTCCCCTTCTCGCGCTCTCTCCCCCACCCCAAAATAACAGGGGAAGGGGGCTGTGTGTGGTGCTGGAGGTGAGCTCGGAGGGGGGGGGGGCTTTGCAGCTGGCCTCGCTGCTGCTGCTCCTCTTCTGCTGCCGCGCCGCGCTGCCTCCTTCGGCTTTCGCAGGACTAGACCAGCCGGTAGCGCTGCATATTTGCTTAGATCACGGCGAAGTGAAACCCAAGCAGCAGCACCGCCAGCGGCACGCCGCCGCCGAAACGCCCATCACCTGTCTGGAGGCAGTTCGCCCCCTTCCAGACATGCAGAGAGTTACCAGTCCCTCCTCTCTCGCTCGCTCGCTCTCCTTCCTTGCTTTCCCCCCCTTCTTTTTCTAAATACCCACCCACCCCGAAGCGAGAAGCAAAGCCTAGCAGCACCACAAAAAAAAAGGGGGGGGAGGAGAAAAGAAAAAAAGATTGCTAGTTCATATTTTGCAAAGACGCACCCTCTAAAAGGCACACGCCATACGCCATGCACACCCCTTTTGCTAATAGAGATCTAGAGGAACGGATACATATAATATGTAGCGGGGGGGGGGAGTTGAAAATCAGTTTTTCTTCTCATTAGGGTAACCTTGTTCAGGGAATGGGGGGGGGGAGAAAGGTCTGGGGGTTGCCGTTTATTTTGCAGGGAAAGTCCCAGTGTGTTGGAATTGTGTTTTCATGAACTGCAGCCGCTTTGGCGTGATTTGCAAATAATATTAATAATCAATTCATAAAGCAGGATTTTAAAAAATAAAGAAAAGAAAAAAAGACGAACGATTCGCGTTAGATTAGGAATTTGGAGGGTGCGGGGACATTGCAATGCAAACTCTGCCTCCGGGAAGGGGTCGCGACGTGTCCTCCGGAGCGAGTGTGAAATATTCCCGAAGAGGCGCACCGTGGGGCGGGGTGGGGTGGGATAGGGTGTCCCCTCCCTCCGTCCGTCCCTGCTCAGGCGCCGCCCCCCCCCCCCAGCACACTACACCCTGGTCTGGTCTACTCCCAGCAGGCGGCCCTAAACGCGAGCGAGTCGTGCGGGGCTCTGGCTCCCCGCTGCGCTCCCCCCCCTCCCCGCAAAAGAGAAAGGAGTCCAGGGGCGCCGGGCGGAGCGCGCTGCAAAAAGCCGAGCTGCACCGACGCACACAGAAACACACCCAAAAAAGAGCGAGAGCAGAGAGAGAGGGAGAGAGAGAGACCAGCAAGAGAGAGAGCGACTAGAGAAAAAGGAGAGAGACAGCCACCAGCAGCAATCTCTTGCACCGCTTTATATATGATCTGATCTTTGGAGTCTCCCCCCCCCCCCCGCTTCTGCTGCTGCTGCTCCTTTTTCCTCCTCCTCCGGCGCTGCCTTGTCACCTCGCCCTGGGTTTCTCTGCCGCACTGGCGAGGGAGGAGGGATCAACAGCCGAGGAGGCTTCTGCGCAGATCTCTCCCCCCCCCCACGTTGTAACCTCAAGGAATCCACCTTGTACTTATATTTATAAGGCGAAGGGAATCGCCATGATTAAGCAGCGGGAGAAGCACGCCCCCCCCATCTCTCCCGCTTTCCCTAGGAGGGGACTTGCAGCTTTCGGTGGAAAGGGAGAAATGTGTGTATTTTACACACACACACACACACACACACATATATATATATATATATACATGACTTACTTCTGAGTAGGCCCGTCTATGATTGCACTGTTAGGGTATTTTTAAAACTAATCTAATGCCAGGAGCCATTTCTATATATTATTTATTTATTTATTTATTTATTATATTTATACCCCGCCTTCCCCCCCCCCCGCAAGGAACCCAAGGCGGCTTACATAGTCCTCCTCTCCATTTTACCCTCACAACAACCCTGTGAGGTAGGTTAGGCTGAGAGTCAGTGACTGGCCCAAAGTCACCCAGTGAGCTTCATGGCTGAGTGGGGACTAGAACCCGGATCTCCTGAGTCCCAGTCTAACACTCTAACCACTACGCCACACTGGCTCCCGTCGTTGTCATTATTATTATTATTATTATTGATATATATATATATATATATATAGACAGACACAGAGGGAGAGAGAGACATTAGGTTAGTTTTGAACATCTAACATTTTTTTAACATTCCCCTATTGCACTGTTAGGGAATGGTCAAAACTAATCTAATACCAGGTATACAGAATGATGCCTGGCGTGGAGAAAGTGGACAGGGAGACATTTTTCTCCCGCATAATACTAGAAACCAGTGGGGTCATCCATGAAGTTGATTGGTGGGAGATTCAGGACAGATAACAGGAAGGGCTTCTTCACACAGCTGTTAAACTATGGAATTCACTTCCACAAGATGCAGTGACGACCACCAGTTTGGACAGCTTTAAAGGGGGATTGGGCAAATTCATGGAGGAGAAGGCTATCAATGGCTACTACTAGTCCTGATTGGCTCTATGCTTCCTTCAGTATCAGAGGCAGTATGCCTATGTACACCGGTTGCTGGGGAACATGGGCGGGAGGGTGCGGTTGCACTCATGTCCTGCTTGTGGTTTTCCCATGGGCAGCTGGTTGGCCACTGTGTGAACAGAATGCTGGACTAGATGGACCCTTGGTCTGATCCAGCAGGGCTCTTCTCATGTTCTTATGTTAGAAGGTGACCTCTTATTTGATGGGCTGTCTGGTTTAAAGTCAAAGAACCCTAAGAAGGGAGAGCAGCTGGGGCCTTGAAGTTGCCCATCAACACATAGCTCTTGGATGTAGTAGCACCTACAAGGAGGCGTACATGATCCTACTCGTCTTCTCCATTTTTATCCTTGCAACAGCCCTATGAGGTAGGTTAGGCTGAGAGTCAGTGACTGGCCCAAAGTCACCCAATGAGCTTCATGGCCAAGTGGGGACTCTAACCCGGGTCTCCCGAGTCATAAGAACATAAGAAGAGCCATGCTGGATCAGACCAAGGGTCCACTACCCAGTCCAGCATTCTGTTCACACAGTGGCCAAGCAGCTGCCCACGGGATCCCACAAGCAGGACATGAGTGCAACAGCACCCTCCCGCCCATGTTCCCCGGCAGCAACTGGTGTACGTAGGCATACTACTGTCTCTGATACTGGAAGTAGAATATAGCCATCAGGACTAGTAGCCTTATCTGCCAGGAATTTGTCCAATCCCCTTTTAAAGCCATCCAGATTGGAGTCCCAGTCCAACCACTACACCGCAGTGGCTCTTACGCTCCTGGTACATACATATCTGTGTGCGCATATGGGGTAAATATACAATGTATACTTCTCACTTTCGGTCTCAAAAGAGATGCTCAGGGCTGCTGACATCCTTCAGCAAGCACAAAATCCCTTTGACCCAACTCCCTTTCAAAAATCACCCTCTAACTCCCCTCAGCAATGTATGTGCTACACTCTCCTCTTCGCTTGCTATCCCATCCCTCATCCTAACCCTTCTATATTCCCTCCAGCTCTGCCAATCCGTTCACCTTGATATCTCATGAACACCCATTTCCAATCCCCTCCCTGCCCAACCCAGTGTACCATATAAAACATGTATATTCCACCTTTCCCCCAAAGAGTTCTGGACAGCATACATGGCTCTTCCCCCATTTTATCCTCACAACTACCCTGCAAAGTAGGTTAGGCTGAGAGATGGGTTACTTGCCTGCGGTCATCTGGTGAGCTTGTTGGCTGGATGGGGATTTGAAGCCGGGTTCCTACACCCCTAATTTCACTGCCCATAACACACACACACACACACACACACACACACGAGCATATCATGCATTCTACAAGCATAGATGTACATTCCTGGCTGCCACTGGGCATTCCTGGCTGCCACTGGAAGCACACAGTCCCTTAGAGCTAAGCCTGAAGAGGCAACGGAACTGCCACAACCCAACATCCTGTCCCATGGACACCTTTAGTACCAGGTTTGGGGATGCTGCACAAGAGGAGTGCCTCTTCTAAGATGATGCCTGCTATCATCTTATGATAGATGTGTCCACCTCCTAAAAACAAAGAATATGTGCTTGTTTCCTTCCACATGCACATTTATGCAAACTTAATTGACCTAAAACACGATTAGTTGATTAAAATTTCTTGCATCAAGCTGACCTGGATTTTCAAGGAGAGGGCGTTTCCACCCCCTCTGGGAAGACTCTTTGCTGGACGTTGCTAGAGCTACTTGTTGGGTTTGTGTCTGACTGGGTGTTTGGGGTATGGTAGAAGGAGTTCAAAGTCAACACCACAACCTTTGGTTACATATTAAACCCATCTTCTATTTAGTCAGCCCCTCCTTGGCCTTCTGGAAGCCAAGAACCCAGCCAGAGTTTACACAACAGTCTCAGTGTGACTGTCCAATTGACTTCTGCGCAAACCTGTTAAAGATTAATATTTGGGCACTTTCTCCAGAGTCAGAGGTGTTTTCCATTCTTCACTTCCTTCCAGGGATAAGATATATTACCCATCCCTCTGTGCTACACACAAGGGCCAACTCACACAGTACTGATGAATAACAGGGGGATATACCTTCCAACATTTTCCTAGGTGAAAATAGATACACTTCTTTTTTAAAAAAAATCTTTAGTGAGGCTGTTACCTGATTAAAGAAAACTTAGTCAATTGATCAAATAAGTTTTAATCGATTTCAGTCTGCATAAATTTGTGTTACATCTGCAGACGTTTGCACATGGCTAAGCAATTTGGTCATTGGACAGGGTGAGATTTACTTCCATGCATAGGATTGTGCTGCAAATCTGCATAAATTTAGAGGGAGAGTATACTTTTTGCTGTTTAGAGGATCCAACTAATCTAACTAATGAACTAATTAATGTCTGCAACCCTGATCTTTGGTGGCATAGCGAGCATGTTGCTTTCAGAGGAGCCCAGTATCTTGTCTTCAAATTATGCTTTTCTTCTCCACTGAGCAAACACACATGCCTCTGGGGACATTTAGATTCCCAAAAAGTCCATGTGTTTTTCAGTGTGTAGTATCATCTGTCTGGATTCCAAATGTAATGATATATATAAAAAAAAATATCCAAGCACCGAATATGCACAAGCAAAGTGTTTATCTCCTTGACAAGGGTGCAGAGCGGGTATAAATAGTTTAATGGTAATGTTTACATTTGGCATGCATCCAACTAAGGTGTCAGGGTGGGGGAAAGATAACTTCTTGTGATCCTGCAGAGCAGCTGAGAAAAGCTGGATTCTGCAGTTGGTATAAATTATGCACCATGGGCAGCATCTCATAGATTTGCTTATTTCGAGCATCTTTTATCCTGCTTCTGTCAGTCCATGGAGAGCACTAAAGTCCGAGCCAGTGGAAGTCCTGCTGAGTGCTTCCCACCCCTTCCTGAACTTCTGAGAGTTCTCTTGTTTCCCGCACACTTTCAAGCCGGTTTCTCTGCAGCCTTGAGGACTAGAGACTTATTGAGGAGGGGTTAATGAAAGCTGGGGGGGTTGGATTGCTCAGTTTTGACCCAATGGGCTACATCCAGCAGTGTCCTTCTGCCCAGCAGAACAGACCCCACTGGGGCAGTTCAAATTGCTTCTCCCCCTTGCAACCCCACTGCCGTGCATCCCCCAGATCTGCCCAGGATGATTAGGTGACCCTCCGGATCAGATCTGGGGGTCATGCAGTGAGCTGAAGCGGGGAGGAGGAGAAGGAGAAGTGAAGTGTCCATTGTGCAAGCAGAAGTCCTCTCGCGTAACATTGGATTTAGCCTAATTACCAAACGTTGTGCTTCAGTATAAGCTTATTTTTTATACTACTGTTTCATGGTAAAGGAATATAGCCTTCTATACACACCTACCCACAGGGCCGGTGCTACCATTAGGCCAACTAGGCAGCTGCCTAGTGCGCAGGGCTAAAGGGGGCGCCAGAAATAGGGAGGGAGGGCTCAAGTGGGAGGGGGGCGCTAAATATCTGATCTTGCCTAGGGCACCAAACTGCCTTGCACCGGCCCTGCCTACCCATCTACCTGTCAGAGCTGCAACATTTAGGCAATGATCCTCTGCTCACTTACATGGGAATGAAGCCATATGAATTCTGTGGGATTTACTTCCAATTAAACATGCATGCGAGCATTGTTAATAGATGAATAGGCTATACTACTCAAGGAATAGGCCTTTTGATTGAACAAAGGGTGTAACTAACTGGGCGGTAGATTAAAAAAATGTAAACTTTTAAATACAAGGACTTGGATAGATATCCCCTCCTCTCTCATACACGAGGGGATACCTCTTCTAAAAACGGTGCCTCTACACGTGCGTGCACCACCTACATTAGGAGGTAGGCAGCCTGGCACCCTTCAGAGATGTTGGGCTACAACTATAATCCCTGCTGACTGTGGCATATGGGAGCTGTAGTCCAAAATATCTGGAAGGTGTCAGGTCGCCTACTCATGATGCTTTTTCTTCAACAGTGTTGTTTTGTTCTCATGTGAATTTATGCAGATCTAATCAAGTTACCAGCTAGAACCTGTATGATTGATTGGCTTGGGCTACTACAATCCTGTATACCAAATATGGCCCATGGGGGGCTCTCCTCAACTTTCTCCCCCCCCTTGCAGCAATTAGGCTTGATATATATCTAGATAGGTAGATAGATAGACAGACAGACAGACAGACAGATAGATCAATAGATATAGACATATAAGCTTCCACTGTTGCCAATGGAAAGCTTTTTATTATTTATTTGTTTATGTATTACATTTATATCCCAGCATGTTTCCTCTTGCAAGGAACCCAAGGCAGCTTACAGAATCCTCCTCCTCCTCCTCCTCTTCATTTAATCCTCACAACAACCCTGTGAGGTAGGCAAGGCTGAGAGTCAGTGACTGGCTCAAAGTCACCCAGTGAGCTTCATGGCCAAGTGGGGACTAGAACCCGGAACTCCCGAGTCCCAGTCCAGCACTCTGACCACTACGCCACACTGGCTATCTCACTGTTGCTGATGGAAGGCAGGGCCGGCGCTACCGCTGGGCCAACTAGGCGGTTGCCTAGGGCACGCGGCTGAAGAGGGCGCGCGGCTGAAGAGGGCGCGGAAAAGCTGCGCTCCTCTTCGCTGCCGCTGCGCCGCCCCCGCCAGGCCTCCGCCGCCGCTGCGCCGCCCCCGCCAGGCCTCCGCCTCCCACCCTCCTGCCTGCCGCCGCCGCGCCGCCCCCCGCCTGCCCGCTCGCTTGCCGCTGCGCTTCCCCCCGCCCAGCCACCCGCTCGCCGCTGCGCTTCTCCCCGCCCACTCACCCACCCACCCACCGGCCCGCTCGCTCGCTCGCTCGCTCGCCCGCCCGCGCTGCGCCTCCCCCCGCCCACCCACTCGCTGCCGGCTGCGCCTCCATCGCCATCGCCACCCCCCGTCACCCCCCCCAACCCCCCGGTCACCTATCTTCGTCGCGTCGCTTCCGGAGCCCCGCCCGCGTTGTTTTGGCGGGGGGAACCAGGGCAGAAGGGCTTAAACAGCCCTGTTGCCATGGTTTCCCCCGGCAAAAAACAACGCGGGGGTCCCGTCGCCGTCGCTTCAGGAGGAGGAGGAGGAGGCAGCAGCAGCAGCAGCAGCCGCCGCCGCAGCCAGGGCGGGGGGGGAAGGTAGGTTGGTGTGGCGGCGCAAGTTTTTTTTTTTTTTTTTTTTTTCTGCTTTGGAGAGGGGGGGCGCTAAATATTTTTTCGCCTGGGGCGCCAAACTGCCCTGCACCGGTCCTGATGGAAGGCTTTTTTTTAATGCCTGATTGCTGTGCCCGAGAGGGACCAACTGGCGGGCAGAGTTACAGCTGTGACAGGAGCGAATGCCTGTGTGGATGAGCAAGGGAGTGTGGAGTGATCCCGCCTACCTTTGGTTTGGCTCCGCCCACCACTGTCATGCTCCCACTCCACCCCGAAGGTTGACCACAAGGGAATGCATCCCTTGAACTAGGAAACAGTTCCTGGCCCCTGATATAGCAGGACCCGGAACTGAATGGTCTTTAAATGCCCGTGTGCATATTACTTCAGCTGTGAAGCACACAACCAGCGTTTCTCTTCCCCACCCTTCCAACCGCCGTTCTATGCTTTGTAACTGTTTCTACATTCCTGACATGTTCGAACAACACAAAACTGTTTGCCAACCTGATTTTTAAAATAATAACAAAATCATCATCATCATCATCATCATCATCATCATCTGAGCATGTGCAGTTTTGCATTTTAAACTCCCTTAAATCATCATCAATCATCATCATCATCATCATCATCATCATCATCATCATCATCTCTATACTACCCAATAGCTGAAGCTCTCTGGGCACTTCACAACAGTTCATAAAAACACCAGCCACAATACAATTAAAATTACATATACTTTTTTCCAATATGAAAAACTTAAAAACAATTTAACAGCTGAAACATTTTTTTTAAAATACAAAACTAGACCCATTAAATGCCAAATGCCATTAAGACCACAGTCCTATGGCCCTCCAACTTTGCCTGGGGCTGGGAGGCAATAGGATTGGTCGGACTCCCCACAAAGACCTCAGTAATCCCTCATACTGAGTCAGACCACGGGTCCATCTATCCCAGTATTGTCGACACTGTTTGGCAGCAGATCTCCAAGGTTTCAGGCAGGATTCTTTTCTAATCCTACCTGGAGAGGCCGGGGATCAAACCTGGGACCTTCTGCATGCCAAGCAGGTGCTCTCTCACACTGAGCTGTGGTCCCTCCCTACAGCACCTGGTATTCCAAGGTGGTCACCCATTCAAGTACTAACCAGGCCCGACCCTGCTTAGCTTCTGAGAACAGATGAGATCCGAATGTCCGGGGCTGTTCAGATGTCAAGCAAAGCGCCCTCTGCCCCAGCCTTGCAGCCGGTTCTTTCTCCACTGGCTGGGACCGAAGCTGGAAGACTGACTCCGGTTCAGGCGTGGGGGGGGGGGTTCCCGAGGGCAGGGAGGGGAGGAGCGAGGCACCACCAGCTTCCGAGGAATCCAGGCAGTGCCTCAGCCTCGCGAGGAGAGGTAAAACATTTAGGCGGCCAAAATCGGCCATCTAAATGTTTTTGAGAGGGCCAGGGGGGTGCGGTGGCAATCCCACCTGCCGCCCTCCTCCCACCCTCCATTGGATTCCCATAATCCTCTGGGTTCGGCGGGTTACAAGCACCCACATAGGACGTGGCTCCCCATCACAGCACCATCATTACAGGAAGAAAACGGAGTTTTGCTTCTGCTGCCTTCATCACCTGCTGCTCTCCCTGTGGTCATCTGTGGGAAGGGGCCAAGTTGGACTTTGGCCCCAAGGTCTTGCACTAGCTGCACCACTGGGGATGATGGGACTTGTAGTTCAAGACCACTGAAGACTCCATATAAATGCAGGACGGACCTGTAATAACTGGGGGGGGGGGGGAAGAGAGATGGGGCTTCTGTTGCTATCCTCAAGTGCTGTTACATTCCTGCTGGAAGGTTCTGGAAGATCCACACTATCCCCGGAAGGGGAAGGGAGCTTTAAATGGGCAGTCCCAAGATTCAGTAATAAGTACTTGTGGCAGAATCGTCCAGACATTCCCTTGCCTAAGTCCCATTGCAATTAATAGGATCTGCGCAAGAACGTCCCAGAAGACTCTCTCCTAGTCTGCTAAAAAGTCCTTTTCAAACCCAGCAGCACTCTCCTTGCAAGGGGGATGAGAAAGCTTTATCCGCATGCACACGCACACTGGCAGCATTAAATACTCACTGGAAGGCAACCAGTAGGTTAAATCACAGTGGAGCTATGTGCAGACATTAACAGATGCGCCATAGATGTGATGCTGACGTTATCACAGCTCTAAATAATAATAATAATAATAATAATAATAATAATAATAATAATAAGAAGAAGAAATGGCTGATATTGAGCACAATCTACACAGGACTCAATCTGTTCTAGAATCTGTTTTTTCCCCCAATATCAGGGGGCTGTGTCCTGGAACAGGTGAAGCTGCAATGAAGAGAGTGCCCCTGAGTGCCTGCAAAGTACTCTTCCCACTCCACAAAGTAACCACAGTCCACAGCCTGTCTCCGCTGCGTTCAACGGGGCTTACTCCCAGGTAAACACACATAGGATTGCATCGTAAACCTCACTTCAGCCCTGAATTGACTGGGGGGGGGGTGTCTGTTGGGGGTGAGCAGCCAAAACCTCAAGCCACATATGGGGGCAAGACATAATTGGGGCCACAGAGTCTCTGCATCCCAGAGCAGACACCCTGTGGACATTACCCAGACGTCCTCCGGGGCAGGATGTGGGCGTAGCCAGTGCCTTCTCTTCCTGCCCCGGGAAACAGTCTGAGCCATGAATTTGTAAGTGCAGCATGTGTGAAGATGTAGCTGGAGAAGCAGTCCTGAACTTTTCCCAAGTTCAGTACACATCAGCTACCAGATGATTCCTGCACGACTGTAAATACATTCTTAAGCCTGCCTGTATCCAATCTGCAAGATCTGAGTGAGTAAACTCTGTTTTTAACCTCCAAAAGACTGTCTGTCTTATTGGTAGTATAAGGGGGAAGCCAGGTGAAGATCCAGCCTGTCCAAAGGGACAGTCTGTATCAACTAAATGCTGGCCTTGCTCTAATCAGCAACTCCGCACGCTCACGTTTTTTCCACTGTAGTTGGGTCTGCTCTGCTGTTGTACTTGCAAAAGCAAGAGGGGAGATAATAACTTTTAATATCCTCTCCCAGCTCTTTTGGCAATCCCCAACAGTGTCCTTAGGCAAGTTCCTCTTCTCTCAGCGCTAAACTCCCTGTCTGTAAAATTGGGATTACACTACTGTCCCACCTTAAAGGACTATTACAAGGAAGACAGTGATACCATATGTGAAAGCACCTTTAAGCACTGAATAAATACGAAGCAGTAATAGTATAAGGCCAGAGAGCAGATGAGGCCAGGCAGATGTAAGCCCCGGCACCTCTTAATTTAGAAATTAAGCGCCACAGTTATGCACCCTCCCCACCCACGCCATCTTGCCAGGCTCCCAGTGGCTTTTAAAAAAAACAACAGGCCTTTTCTCCTCTAAACAAAGCATGTGAATAGAAGGAGCAAGGAATTCAGTGGCGAGTCAAACAAACCCAAGAGCATTGAAGTGGATTAACTGCAATAGCACAACAGAGGAGAGATAATGAAGCTTTGGGCGAGACAAGCAACTGTAAAATGTGCAGCCCCGAGCTTTCATCTGCAGCATTAAAAAAAAAAGCAGAAGCAGAATGGGGGGAAGCTTTTTCTAGAATGGGGGGGGGTGATCCCTTGGGTAGCCATGATGCTACAGGATTGGGGATGTTCTTCTTTGCCCTCCCACCCCCCAAGTAATAATAATAATAAAAAGTGTGTTCTTTTAATGCACCACTTTGCAAGTTCCCGTCGAAACGCCAGTGGTCTTTCAAGTGCCCCATGATGTCATTCCGCCTTGCAGGGCGGTCTCCAGAGCAGAACAGAGGAGGACACGAAACCCTCTGCTCTTAAGAAAAAGGTGGCCGGCATCCAAGCCTTTCCAAGTGGTTTTACGTGCCGCGTGGTGGCCGCAGCGGAGACTGGTGGCTCCAACGTCAGCGGGGCTGTGTATCCACTCCAGATTTTACTCCCAGCTTCTAAGGAGCTATCCGTGGTGCCTGAACTATTTTGGGGATACGGTTCAGCACCGTGGATAGCTCCTTAAAAGGTGGATAGAGTGCCCCGCTGACACTGGAGCCACCAGCCTCCACTGGCTAAGTTAAAATAAGGCCCGTAAGGCAGTACGGCAGGAAGGCAAGTGTGCCCTCCCCGGAGAGGCTTACCTGCTGCCAACCCTGCTGCCAGTGGAGGCTGATGACTCTAATGCCAGCGGGGCTGCATATCTGCTCCGGATTGTACTCCAAACTTTTAAGGAGCTATCCATGGTGCCAAACCTATTTTGGGGATAGGGTTCAGCACTGTGGATAGCTCCTTAAAAGGTCAGAGTAAAACCTGGAGTGGATACACGCCCCCGGACATTGGTGGGGGAGGGCCTTTCATGGTCCCGTCGTCACTTGGCATTTCAGCAATGGAACAACGACACTTTTGGGCTGCGTAGAGGACTAGCACGGCCGCTTGTGAATCGCCTGAAAA
This sequence comes from Shinisaurus crocodilurus, assembly GCA_021292165.1. Lineage (NCBI taxonomy): Eukaryota > Metazoa > Chordata > Lepidosauria > Squamata > Shinisauridae > Shinisaurus > Shinisaurus crocodilurus. Next base: position 51,044,266 of record CM037882.1, on the reverse strand, counting down.
GAGGACGTGCATCCCCCCCAAAAAAAGAAAAAAAGAGGACAATAGAAGGCACCCGTTTGCATAAAATTTGCATATGCTAATTTATATGTGTAGGTGCAAATTTAGAAATGATTATTATAATTTAAATAGAAAGACAGTATATCTCACCATAGTGTGGAAGACTGTGACTGATCTGTGTGTGCCTTGCTGAGTCGGCTGTCCAGGTGCTGTTGATGGGCAACTTCCAGACCCCTGGGCTCTCCCTTCTGAGATGTTTCTTTATCTTTATACCAGACTTGGACTGGACAGCCCTTCAAAGAGAGGACCCCTTCAAAATAGAGGACTTTCCTCTAATAACCCTTCAAATAGAGGGCTGTCCTCACCAGAGATAATCGCCTTGAAGCTGTTCTCTCCAATTAGATAAGGGCTGCTTTTGCTGTGAGAACCGAAACTGTTTGCTTTACTGAAGCAGCTTCGCTCCGCCCGCCCCCCCCCCATGTCTCTCAGGCAGGGGGGTTAGCTTGTGGCTTACTGACAGCCTCTGAATCCGGGGGAGAGAGGAACCTTATAAAATCCACGGCAAGAGATGTTGTCTTTTATTCTCGGCTTGGGGAGAGGAATTGACGCGTCGCTCGCCCCAGGCAACTCTGGAGGCCCACGGAGCATCCCCCTGGCCTATTCAGGGACCCAATACGGCCACAAATGAGGGGAGTGTGAGCTTTCTTTTGCTTGTTTATGTTCTGCATCCACATTTCATCATTGTATTCAATAAACTGTAGATCATCTTTGACGCAAGTGGTTTTGTTTCATCCGGAGTGTCCTCGAATCTGAAGGGAGGTGCCTGGGCTGGAGCTGGACCAGGCACCCCTGAGCAATACACCTCGTTCACAGGATTTTACAGGGGCTCCGTACAATGTTGCCTTCCATTTGTAAGCCTCCCATGTTTTCCCACCACTTTTTTCTTCTTTTCTTACCACTGAAAACCCATTAAGGAGGAAACATGGGAATGGCTGCACAATGTCTGTTAATCGGTAGTGCTAGGAACCCTGCCCCCCACCCACCTCATCTGCAGGCACCCTAAGATAGGGGTCCTTCCCAGGCCTACCTGGAGATGCCAGGGATTGAACCAAAGCAGAGGCAGTGTTAGGGGGTGGCCCAATAGCAGCCCCAAATCTCTGGGAGGCCATCTGCCCCACCACCCTGCTGTCCGGGGAACGGGGGCACTTGCTGAAAGAAAGGTCTAGGGGCCCTGAGGCAGCTGATCCCCCTGGAGTAGCTGGCTTTTTGCCCACATGTGCTTCACTGCCTGCTGCCCCCCACCTTGAATCGTTCTGCCAGAGGTTTTTTTTCTGAAATCAAATGCCCTCCTCTCCCCTGTCCATACATCCCTTTTTACAAATAGCTGTGTTTTTAGGAGACAGGATCCTTTAAAGACACACACACAGAGACTATATTTAGCCTCGTATACATAGAGTGTATATTTAAATTAGCATATGCAAATTTATGCATATATATATATATATATATATATATATTTGCCCTGTGGGCCTGAGCCCCAGATCTTTTCAGTACCCAGCACTGCCCCTGAACCAAAGACCTTTTGCATGCAGAGCAGGTGCTCTACCACTGAGCTTCCCGTGAGAGCCCTTCCTGTAAAGGTCTGTTATGGGTAGATATAATTAATAACAAACAATGTAGTTGTAGTTATGTCAAACACAAGGAAGACTGCAGCAGCAGGCCCCAGCAGTTGGGTAAGTGTGGGTTCGTGCGCAGCAGCTGGCACACAGGATGCAAATGAAGGCTTGGATAGCACGTGATTGAAATCTAGAAGCATGAATGGGCAGCGGAGGAGAGTCTTGCCATGATCAGATTAACAGCATAGCCGAAAGGCACAGGAGAGATTTTCCTGAAAAGAACTAGTCAACCAAGAATTTAAGCTCATCACACCAGGTAAGCCCACCAGGTAAGCCCACCAGGTTTTTCCTATGGCACCCATCAAGCCACCATAAGCGCACAAAAGAACAGTGATTAAAGAAGATGGGGAGACAAGGGCAGCCCCTGCCCCTCCCATGGAGCAAGAGGTGCAGCAGAAGAGGTATAGGAATTCAAGCTTAGCCAATAGCAGTCAGCAAGCAGGAACACGTGCATCTCTTGCTCCACTCTGCCATGCAGGACCCCTTCCAGCGCGGGACCAACAACAACAAGTCAGGGAGCTATGGATTCTTTCCTTCTTCTTTCCTTTCCCTGCCAGCGTGGTGTGGGGGCCTTCTCTCCCCACTCCCACCCCATCTGTCGATAGGCTACCAAGGACACAGGGATCTTTTCTATCTAGATGACAGAGTATGATTAGAGATGCAGTTGGCAGCTTATATGTTAAAATTTAAATAAAATTTTAAAAGAGAGAGGGAGAGAGAGATGCAGTTGGTATATTTTGCTGCCTGAATTATTGTGTAAAACATGGAAGACCATGGAACTAAGACACTCTATATATCTTCTTAAATAAACAGCTCTTCTTTCCTTCTGAACGCGTTGTGTCTCAGTTTAATGTTAGTATGTCAAGTCTATGTTTAGTGTTAAAGGGCGAAGCGCATACTTCACCCAACTGCGCGCGTCTTTACTCCAGCCAAAGATCCCAAACCTTTTGCAGTTGGGTGGGGTCAGCCTCTCTCCTTGGAGAGAATCTAACACCCAGATTATCTGTCGTAACAGGTTGCAGGGCATGGTCCAAAGGCATATGCGATTCAGCAAGCTAAGCAGCTCCGGACCCATCAGTACCCAGATGAGAAGCTCTCTGGGAACTCCATGCATGCCACCTTGATCTCCCAGGAAGAAAAGTGTGACAGAAAGGTAATGAATAATAAATGCAAGGCCAAAGGGGAGGACTGTGAATACCATGCTAGAAGATGCTGCACCAACATTCTGCACTAAGAAGAGGTACATTCTGCAGGCCTTTAAATCCGCGATAGGCAAGCTGGTGCCATTCAGATTTTCTGGACTACAGGTCCCATGTTCCCTTGCTGTCAGCTATGCTGGCTGGTGCTGATGGGAGCTGTAGTCCAAAGCATCTGGAGAGCACAAGGTTGCATAAACCTGGTTTAAACTGAGCATATTTGCTTTTCATTTTGTCATAGAAGAGACAAGAGAGGCGAGGAGGAGCAAGGCCTCTGATCCTGTGCGTGTGTGCATGGATCCAGATTTGATCATCCTTAGAGTAGACCCATTGAAATCAATGGGACTTAGCTCCATTGTGATTAACTCAACTCCCATTGGTTTCAATGGGTCTACTCTAAGCATGACAAAATTTGGATCTGACCCACGAAATGCATTCTCTTGTGGGGGAGGTGGCGGGGGGGGCAGAAGGCGACGTTTTGCATTAAGATTAAAATAAGTGCTTTAAAATTGTTTTTAGATATATGTGCCTCTCCCTGAGCATCATATGTTTATATGTTTGTATGTATATGGGTTTTATAATGTATTGTTTGAGCTTTTAAGCTTTTTAAACTGCCCAGAGAGCTTCAGCTATTGGGCAGTATAGAAACGTAATGTATGAAATAAACGAAATGAAAATAAGTTTGATCACTGTTTCTTCCAGACAGAACAGCGGCACATAGATGGAATCGTGCCAGGCAGACTGACAGCTATCACCTCTCTCTCCCACCCCCCACCCCTGGGAAGGAGATGACATCACACAACCATATATATATATGTGTATGTGTGTGTGTGTGTGTGTGTGTGTGTATATATATATATATATGATTAATGTTAAAGATGTCTGACCTACTGGAATCATTCTCCGGGGTTGAAAAGTCCCCCCAATTATGATTAGTGTTGTCATAGCAATAACAACAACAGCCACTCCTTCATATGAGGCCTTGAAGATTTTCATAATAGGAATCTCATGGAACAATTATTCTTCTCCCACATTAGTTCACTTGGCAAAGGCTTATCTAGAAATAAAGTTGGCTGGAAACGAAACTGGGGTGGGGGGGGGGGCAGGTGGAATCATCAGTGGTGGTTTCTATATTTTAATTATTATTATTTTATTTTTAAGAGCAATAGCAGCTGAACCCAACTTCAGGGGTGGTGATAGGTACCAGAAAGATCCGGGGCCCACAGGACAAAAAAATAAAAAATAAAAAAGCACAAATTTGCAAATGCTAATTAGTCTCACTCAGTGTGTGTCTTTAAAGGACCCTGTCTCCTGAGGACACCCCTATTAGTAAAAAAGGATGTACAGACAGAGAGGAGGGCATTTGATTTCAGAAAAATACCTCAGGCAAAACAATTTGGAGGGGGGCACAAGAGGTGAAGCACATGTGGGCAAAAAACCAACTAATGCAGGGGGATCAGATGCAACAGAGATCCTCAGGGCCCCTGTACCTTTCTTTCAGCAAGTGCCCATGGACAGCAGGGTGGTGAGGCAGATGGCCTCCCTCAGATTCAGGGCTCCAAATGAAAGATTCGGGGCTCCAGCCCTAGTGGGCCACCCCCTAACACTGCCTCTGATGTAACCAGTGTGGTGTAGTGGTTAGAGTGTTGGACTGGGACTCAGGAGATCCAGGTTCTAGTCCCCTGCTCAGGCCATGAAACTCACTGGGTGACTTTGGGCCAGTCACTGACTCTCAGCCTAACCTACCGCACAGGGTTGTTGTGAGGATAAAATGGAGAGGAGGAGGAGGATTATGTAAGCCGCCTTGGGTTCCTTGCAGGAAAAAAGACGGGGTATAAATAGAATAAATAAATAAATAAAATAACCTAGTGGCCATCTTCAGATCATAAAACAGATTGTCATGAGCCTGTTGAAATTTTGACTTACTGGTCACATTCTTGACCACCATAAAAATCAGGGTGTTGGTTAGGGAAGGGGACAGAAATACCATTTCCAGAAGCTTTTCTCAACTATAGACCCACTCATTCCTATGGATGTATCCCAGTTTTCAATTTTTAAAAAGTTCTAACCCTCATGACTATGGAGATAATCTCAAACGTCTGACCAAATTTCAGAAGCCGGACCGGCACTCACTAAGAATTTTGAACACCCCAAAGGGTGGAGCTTTAAGTGCTTCTTGTCCCTCCCCACAGCTAGTGGAATAAATTATGCAAAACAGGCATGGATGCAAATTTGCATAATTCAGAGTGTAGATGTTGAGTTTCCATGGTACAGAATGGATTGGGGGGCGGCAGGCACACACAGTTCTGCTGAAGTGTCATCCAGATAACATTTCACTCTGCGGCATGTTTTGTAATGCTTTTATCTTATGCTTGCATAATGCCCCCCCCCCCCATGGCTGTAAATTGGTATCTGGAGATGTTAATGCAAAAAAAAAAAAAAAGTTTTTTTTTAATGCTTGAAATAGTGAACCAGAAAGCCTAGAGGACTGATAATTCTGCTATGTAGAATATCTGCTTCAGACGGCTTGTCCAGCATGGCTTCAGTCCCTTTTGCAGTGTACACTTGTTCACGTCAGGAGAGTGGGGGGGACACAGTGTCATAAAATCACACCTGCTTTGGCAGCAAAACACCAAGGGGCAGAGGAAGAAACAGGAGAGCATGAAATGTCTCCTGTGCGCAGCAGCTGGTCTTCCCGGATCGGTGTTGGAGAGGAGGACATTCCGAGGAACTGTGGGTGACGCTGAGTGTGCCCTGTGGGTGAGAACGTTTGCTTTGCTGTGCAGTCACCATCTGGCTAGCTTCCATGGGGACTATTTCGTGAGCACATCATTTGCCGTTTGAACGGAGAACATAAGGAGCTGCTTTATACTAGCTCAGGCCTTTGGCTCATCTAGCCCAGAATTCAGGGCCGGCCCTATCATGGGGCAGAGAGAGGCAGTTGCTTCAGGCAGCAGATGCTGGGTGAGGGGGCGGCAGCAGCAGCAGCCCCCTAACCCTTCCCCTCTGTTGGAGGACAGAGCTGTGTGTTCCTGGCAGGCTGCCCTGCACCCATTAAGATAGCCTGCTGTCCTCAGGGAATACACATGACCATATAAAGAGGGCCCCTGTAAGGCATTACGTCCAAGGTCTAAAATTACCTAGCCACACCACCGGACCTGCTGATAACAGGAACCCCACTGATAATTTGACTTTTCTGCCTCTGCTGTTCCTCTCTGATGCCAAAGCGATTGCTCTACTTCATCGCTTCATGGGCTTCATCGCCACCACCACAAAATCCGTTAAGACAAGGGTGCTGAACTTCTTCCAGCCCGAGGGCCAGATTCCATTTTGGAGAAGCTCTCAGGGGCCACATGCCAGCGGTGGGTGGGGCCAAAGGCAATGGGAAGGGCCCCAAAATACCAGCGTATTGTCATTTCCCGCTTTTACTGCCAGCAACTAAGCCTTAGGAAAGGCATTTCAGCACAGGTTCAGCACATCCACTGCCACATCTGCCTGAGATAAAAAGAAGTAAAGTTGCACGTCATCAGCATACTGATGACAATGCACCCCAAGACTCCAGATGACCACACGGCGGTTTCATGTACATGTTAAACAACAGGGGAGATAGAATTGACCCCTGTGGAGCCCCACACTGGAGGCTCCACGGAGCCGAGCAATACCCCCCAAGCACCACCCTCTGGAAATGACCATCCAAGTAGGAACAGAAACACTGCAATGCAGTTCCCCAACTAGTAAAGCCTCTCCAGAAGGATCCCATGATCAATGGTATCAAACACTGCTGAGAGATCAAGGAATATCAACAGGGACACACTCCCCCGACTCTCTCCCGACACAGGTCATCATAAAGGACAACCAAGAGCTGTCATACAGGAAAGCTCATCATACAGGACAGCCAAGAGCTACAATAAGCATTGATTGTGCACTCATCATTCTGAACTCACGGTTCTTTATGGGTTCTTTAGATGATGTCATGACTAGTTTCACTTCTGTTATTAAAGAGCACTTTCGGCGAGTTTTTTTTAGAGCAGGGAAAATGCAGGATTATTTCTGAAGGTGAAAGAAAAGGCTTTTTCCACTTGTGTATTTGTGCTATCCCACTATACCATAGTGCCACCTAGAGGTCATGTAGCAGAAAAGCAGGAAAGGAAATACTCATGTAGTGCTCAGATCACAATTCTGTGACGAAACCAGCAAACAGATACAGTGAACTAACAGCATCAGGTAGAAAAGTCCCAAGGCAGTCTCAGTACCAAAACTGGGCCTGAGCCCCAACTGAAATGGATCCAGAAAATCAGCCTCATCCAAGAATGCCTGGATCATCTGGTCAGTCACCACTTGCTCAGGGACCTCATCCAGGAAAGGGATTTGCACAACTGACCTAAAATTGTTTAGATCTTCCAGATCAGGTAAGGTATGGTTATTTGCTCCTAAAGTTCCTGCCAGATTTTAGATGAGTTCTCACAGTTGTTCCTAAGATGGATGCTTTTCTCCCATTGCATCATGGGACTGCATCCCATGACGCAGCAGTCTGTAGCCTCTCTTCTTCTTTTAACTGGTTTTATTGGGTTATTGGCACATTGCAAACAATTGCAGCAGCAAGGAGGTTCAAAGGTGATTGGGGGTCACTCTGCCAGATCCCGTCCCTTTTGGGAACTCTCTGGGCAGCCACCACAAGTTTGTAAAGTACTTGATGTGCTTTCTTTTTATTATTATTATTTCTTTTCCTTTTCTGAAACAAAGAAGAAAAGATTTTTTTTCCCCTTTCTTTTCTTCCAAGTGTTGTGAGAACAGGAATTTCCCCCCTTTTAGCCAATTCTGCATACTTTTTGTCATAAGAGAAGTTGCGGACTGAAGGCTTTAGGAGAGGCTAAAACAGGGGAACCGCAGGGTATATTTTGGTAGCACATCAAGCAAACAAAGTAATTGAAAAGGCCAGGGAGAAGGGAGAAAAATTAGTTTAACGCCAGCTCCAAGCATCGTTGGAGTAAAGGCCATGAAGGGCCCTGTTATCAACGACGGATGGCAAGTTGGTAGAGCTGTCGATCCCAAACTGTGCCATGAAGAATAACTTAATGAAGGGCTCTAGGGAGCCAGAAACACCATCCCCATCTCTGTGGACGAGCCGCTAGTTTTTGCCTCCTTCCCATCAACCTCTGTGGTGGGGCAGTCCTTCTGCATCCGACGTGCTTGGCTCATTCAGTCTCACCTGCTATAGAATATCAGCAATTTCCCCCCACTCTCATTCGAGGATGGGCTGTGTACAGCAGTCTGCGGTGAGCCTGGAACTGAGAACCAAAAACAGGGGTGGCATGAAAACCATAGCCCTTGGCTACCTTTGCAGCTGGTATTCAATAGCATACAGTCATGGCGGGTGGACCCAGGACTGGAGAGGAGAAGGGAAGCACACTCTGGTTTCTGACATCAGCCAGGGGACCAGCAGCCACTGGGAGGTGGCACTCCCTTCTTCCCGGGATTGTCATCAGGCCAAGAAGGAGATTGCCTGGCCCATCGATCAGCCAGAGAAGGAGCAGTTGCCTGGAGCTCGCGTCCCCCCTCTCTGCCCGAAAGAACATTGGGCTCGAACGGCCTGTAGCCCTGGGATTGCAGACATCAGGGGAAAGAACACCCTGGCCCCATCCATCGGCCAAAGGAACAAGAGCCACCAATTGCTAGTTGAGCAGAACACCAGCAAGGGAAGATTAGCCTGGCCTGAGCTGCATTGAAATGCTCACTTATAGCTCACCAGCTTGTTCTGGCCTTGAAAAACTTATCTCCCTCCTCTTATTTTTCCCTCCACTCCTCTTCCCTTGTGTGTCTGGTCCTTTTAGTTTGTAAGCTTGAGTGCAGGGCCTCTCTCTCTCTCTCTCTCTCTCTCTCTCTCTCTCTTGATAGCCACTTTGGGAGACAAAGGCCTGGTGTGCAAATAATGACAACCCAGAGTATGGGTTGAGTATGGGCCGTTGGTCAGTCGTGGGTTGCCGTTACATATGAGCCCTGCACTATGGTTTAACTATGGGTTGTTAACCAACAAAAACCCAGGAAGAGAACCCATGGTTTGTTGTTAGGTTGAGAACTCTGGGTTGTTGGTGGTTAACAACCCATCTTTAAACCATAGTGCTGGGTTTGCACGTAACGACAAGTCACAATCCAACAACAACCCACTATTCAACAACAACCCATACTCAACCTGTACTCAACCTGTACTCTGGGTTGTCGTTACGTGCGAATCAGGTCAATAATCATCTGAAAAGTAGGACATAAATACAGTCAATAAATACACCTGAGCCCCTCCAGATGTTGTTGACTTCAAACTCCCATCGGCTTTAGCCAGCATGACCCATGGTCTGGAATGAAGGGAGCTGTAGTCCCGACAATGTGCAGAAGGCCACAGATTGCTAACCCCTGGCATACTCGCCTCTGAACCTGTGGGATCCAAATAGCCACGACAACTGCAGTTGATGGACCTCTCCACCATAAATTTGTTGAGTCCCCTTTTATCAACATCTGAGGCACCTCCTCCAAGTGCCTCCACCAAGGGAGGTTCAGAGGCTGGCAACCTTCCAACTCTATGAAATCTATGAACAAGGGAGGGAGCCTTCTCCGTGGTGCCCCCCCCCCGGTTTTGGAATGGTCTCCCCAGTGAGGTCTGCCCGGTGCTAATGTTATCATCTTTTCAACACCAGGTTAAGACTTTCCTCTACTCCCAGGCATTTGATGGCATATGATGGGGCATTTTTAGTTTTTATATCAGATCCTGGTAGTTTTATTGATAATTGTTTTCAACTTGTTTCAAACTGTTTAAAATTTTTGAATGTTCAAGGTTTTATATTACAGTACGTTTTTATCATGATGTGAGCTGCCCAGAGAACTTTGGCTATTGGGCAGTACAGAAATGTAATAAACGACATGAAATGAAAGCTATCGACCTCACCTTGTGGCAGCGAGTTCCATAAATTTATTACACACCATGCAATTAATTCAATATTGACAGAACCATCATAAATCTCCCATGTTTTCTCTCGTCGCAAGGAAACGAACTCTGTAAACAGAATCCCAAAAAATCTCCTGGGACTTCTTGCCAGGGAATTGAGGAGCAACAGAACAATATCAGAAGAGAGAAAGGGAGAGGGCGAGAGAAAAGATAAGTTTGTACTTTGTTAAGAATTGTAGGCTGAGCAATGTTGGGGAATTAATTAAAGTTGTGTCAGCAAAAGACAAAGACAAAGGCCCTTTAAATTAGTTAATTAATTAATACTTTCACAAGACAGGAAATTGATGAGTAAAGCCATTATCTCAATTTATTTGTTTTTTCCCCGGAGCAAAGGTGACAAAATGAAAGAGAGGCCAAGAAAGATTTCAACCTATGTAATCATCGAGAGGCAACATTTGTGCACCTATCTGCTATCTTCCCCCAGCTGTCTGGCTTACTTCGGGCCCATCGCAGCTGAGCAATGAGGCCCTTACGATTTCTGCTGACCCAGAAGTGTGGCAACCACTTCCCGGCCCGTTAGGAGAAACGGCCAGACGTACAGAGATAATTGAAGAATTCAGGTTGGCTATAAAACGGGGGTACGGGCGATAAATCTTTAAGGCGTGTGCCGTTAAATTACTCACACTGCCTCTGAAGACTTGTTTTATGGCCACCGTTTCTCCAGCTAGGCCAGGGACCCGCCGTTCAATCCCCTTGCCCCACCCGCAGCATTCTCTCTGTGTTCACCTGAGATAGGAGGCAACCCGTGGAAACCCCTCTATCCCCTCCCATCGCCCAGTGCTCAGTGGGCCTCCTCCCTCAGCGAGACTACCTTCTCACCATAACTGTCGCTTGCTGCTCTTGCTCCTCATCCTCTTTCTCGCCATTGCGACCACTTGCTTGCTTGACAGGAAGAGAGTCAATGCGCAAGTCAGCAGTGGCATCTCCTGCTTCTCCATCTTGTCACTACAATTGTCTGAGCCAGAGCGAGAGGCAGGTGAGCAAGCCAGGTTGCCATGGTGAAAAGGAGGAGCAACTCCAGGGAGCTCTTGTCAGTGGGCCCCCTGCTGGGGTGTGGGCCCTCGGCAAGTGCCCAACCATGCCTACCCTAGTCACTATCCCTGCCTAATGGTACAGCTGGCCCTGCACATCCCATTTCAAGTTGGAATCCTTACCTTTCCTCTCTCCAAGGTCTGCCCTCGGCTCACCTCCAGGGCTTCCTCTGCTGCCTCTGCCGCCATCCATTCAAGGGCATTGGAGGCAGGCTGGCCAAGCTGTGTCTCTGCAAAGGTCAGGGGTGGGTTTAGTGGGGATTAGGGTGGCCAGGTTGCAGTGGTGAAGGGGAGGAGCAACTCCAGGGGCCTCTTGTCGGTGGGCCCCTGCTGGCAAGTGGGCCCTCAGCAGGTGCCCGACCATGCCTACCCTTGACGCCAGCCCTGATCCCAAGTACCCACTTCCTGTTCTTATGCACCTCAACTCCTCACTCCACACACGTGCAAAGAGACAGACCGTGCACAAAGGACTCATCATCGAGGCCTTTGTTCGCTGGTTACACTGGGGGAGAAATGAATGGAAAGGCCAAAGCCTTTTGCTTCTGTCTCCCAGGGTGGCCAGATGCAAAGGAAGACAGGGTTCCTGCACCTTTAATGCAGGGTGTGGGGGACCAATTTATGCTCCCCCACCCCACCGCCAGAACCAACTAGGGGCCGCACACACATCCCACTGGTGCGGTTGCTGCCGCCACCGCCGAATTTCATCAGCAATTTGGTGGTGACCGAAAAAAAACCAGCATTTCCACTTTAGAACAGGGTTTGTGGTGAGCAGTTTGTTTTCATGCATAACCACAGTCCTGGAGGCAGCAACATGGGTGGGGGGAGGTCCATTGAAAAAAAGGCAGGGGGCCCATATTCTCCCCACAGCCCACATGTCGCTCACCGCTGCTTTGATAGTTGGGTCCAAGTGGGCATTTCAGCAAGTGTAGCTTGCCATGCTCAAATCCCCTCTTCTATCCAACTATGAAAGCTGCAGAAGCCCTGCCTGTCCTCATGTGCATCTAGCCACCCTACTGAACTCCCACATGAGTGAGCTGTCGCTACCCCTTGCTTAGCTCTGAATGCAGCTGCTGGAGCTGCTGGGTGTAGTGGAAGGAGCTCCTGGCTCGGTACACAGCCGCCCCATGTGGTGGGACACCAAGACTCCGGGGAGAAGCATCTGCAAAGCAGGGGTGCGGAAACTCAGACCTGGGGTCCCAATGCAGCCCTCAGGGTACCCCAGATGGCCCCACCCCCTTCCTCTGATCCCACCCGCTTCCCCCAACCACCAATCATCTGGTGGCTTCCCAGTTTTTGTGCAGTTCCCCCCCCCCCCATTCTAAAAAAAAAGTTGAAATGTCTCTACCTAAAGCTTAGGTATAGGCAGTAAGAGTTGTAAGCTAAAGTATGCTGGTATTTTGGGCCCACCCCTTTTCCTTTGGCTCCACCCCTTTTTGCCTTCAGGTGGCCCTGCCCACCACTGGGAGGAGGCCCCCGGGAGCGTCTCCAAAATGGAATTTGGCCCTTGGGCTGAAAGAGGTTCCGCACCCCCACTGCAAAGTGTTCCCAGGAACTAGAGTGACTCCACCTTCCCCCGCCAGCAGACTTGGACCTTTGTACCTTGAGCGGGACGGTCCCAACAGAGAAGTCTTCCTGCGTTCAGCTGAAAGCACTTAGAACAGCCTTCCCCAGCTGGTGCAGTGCTCCAGCTGTTTGGGACTTCAACTCCTCTCAGCCCCTGCCAGCATGGTTGATGGTCAGGAATGCTGGGAGTTGTAGTCCAAAACACCTGGAGGGCTCCTCTGCTAGGCAGAATTCCAGATGGCACTCGGTCACTGCCCCAGACATTTGGAATGGAAGGCAGCATGGAAACGTTTTTAAATCAATAGGGGAGGAATTAAAACATTTTTCTGGGGGTGGGCCTGTGCTTTTAGGAGCAGACACGTTCGTCGCTCAACCTTAGCGGGTGTATCTGTTCAGACATCAATTAACCGACAATTGTCCCCAAACGCCTCCTAACAATTGCTTCTTTTAGTGCCGCCCTAGAATCGATGCAGATGGCGTTCCGTAAGATATGCGATCCATCTGCCAGCCGCGGCCTGGCATCGAGCGTTTTTTTCACACATTATGTCAATAATGTGAAAATAAAATATGTAAATGAGCCATAACTCTCTAACGCTCGACACGGTCCTACCAGGGCGCCCTCCCGTGCAGAGCGAGGAAGCTGCCAGGCACAAAAGCGGATGGACTTTCGTCATGGGGCAGGAGGAATTTCAGCTGGCACTGAAATTCCCTCTTCAATAGAACTGTTAATACAAAGGCCAGATCTAAAGGGTTGTCGTGAGGTCAGATACAATGCAAAGCTTTGCAGATGCAAAGTTCAGGATAAATGATAAGAAACAGCAAGAAGCAAAAATCAGCAGCTTGTTGCTTGATAAACTTTCAAGACAGTAAAAAAAAAAATGTGTATCTAATGGACCCAGGCAGGTTCCCCCGCCCACCCGCCTCATCCCACTAGCTCTAGACATGAGTAATTTTCTGTATTATGTGCTGTGTATATGATGCATGCTTAACTAAGCAATCCTATACATGTCCACTTAGAAGGAATTCCCACTAAGTCAGTCGGTTTACCTATCGCCGTCAATGTATTTATTTAGTTATTCATTTATTATTTAAAGTTAAAAAAAAAAAACAGTCTCTCACAGTGCAACGTACAAAAACCAGAGCAACCTTGACAAACATACAGAGTACATTGAGACTTGGCTGGCTGCACATTGGGGGGGGGCTTGGGCAAGGCACCCCCATCTTCCTCAGTGAGCCTACCTTCTCACTGCCATTGTCACCAGTTGCTCTGGCTTTCTCATCATTGCACCCACTTGCTTGCTTGATACGAAGACAGCCAGTGAGCAAGTAGGCCGTGGCATCTCCTGCTCCTCCTTTTCACCACCACTGTTGTTTGAGCCGAAGTGAGAGGCAGCCAGGCAGGTGAACAAGCCAGGTTGCAATGGTGAGAGGAGGGACAGCAGGTGCCGCTGCCTGGAAAGTTGTTCTGAAATACAAAGATAATTACAGCCTCAGGCAAATGCAGCAAGGCCTAACTCAATAGGAAGGGAGTTCCACTCATTTGGGGTCACCGCTGAGAAGGCCCTGTCTCTTGTGCCTGCCAACAGCAGATCTTAATGTATGGGCAGGATTGTACTAGTGAAGGCAGTCCTTCAAATCACGGTGTTCTAAGCCATTTGGGGGCACAATCCTATGCGTGTTTTGACAGGGGAAAAAAGTCCATTCCCCAGCTATGCATGCTGGCTGTGGAATGCTGGGAGTTGTAGAACTTTTTTTCTTTCTCAACATGCATAGGATTGTGCCCTTAGGCCTTTAAAGATTCAGACCAGAAGCTTGAATTAATCTCCTAATCATCTATGACAAATATGAATATGCAAGAGAAGAGCAGGGTTTGTTGACATTTGTAAAACAATGTCCAAAGGGTTTCCAGCGCAGATTACCTGGCTAATTGGAATGCAATCTGTTTGGCAAACAGCCAGGATGTGAATGAAGTTTGGCTGAATCATGTCTTTCTTTACCTAAGCAAGGTGTTGAATGAACTTGGATTCAAATAGGAAAGGTAGCACGGGTTGTGTGTGTGTGTGTGTGCACGTGCATGTTTGACCTGTTAGAATAAAAACAAGGCTGCTGGATTGGGAGGTGAGTTATGAAAACCTTAAAACAAATTAAGCCAAAATTATGTATATCTGGCCACTAAGCCATTATTTTTTCATTTGGGTCTTGGGATTCTGGCAAAAAATAAATAAAATAAAAATGAAATAGTTCCTCTAAGCCTGAAGTCTGCCCACCACTGGTTTATTCCAATCACCTGGTAAACTCACCAGTGTGGTGGTGGTGGTGATAGCCTTCTAGATGTTCTTGGACTCCAACTCCCATCTGCCTTGGTCAGCATGTACAGTGGTCAGGCATGGTGGGAATTGTACTCCAACATCTGGAGGGCCACAGGTTGAACTAAAAGTTGCCTCCCACATCATGTGATGACTGCCGGCTGATGCAATGATTTCGTGTGTGTGTGTGTGTGTGTGTGTGTGTGTGAAAATGAGTTATCACAGATGGAGCATTGGTTCCCCCTCAGTTTGCCTATCTGCAATATGGGTACGGTGCCCTAGGCTCTTGTAAGTATTATTGAGAACAGATACATATGAAGCTCTCAGAACACTCTTCAGGTGCTACATTAATGCAAAGTAGTCTTATTGCTACAAATGTTTTGGGATTGGGATCCTCTGTAGGGGAGCAGAGATAAAGGGTTGGATCCAGTTGTAGTCATACTTAAGAGTAAATCCATTTAAATCAATGTGACTTAGCTTAGTCGTGTGATTAGCTTAGCTATTTCACTGAGTCTACTAAGTATGACTACATCTGGACTCAACCCAATATAACCCAGATCAGTGTTGGTTCCAGGTTCTTGAGGGCCCTTGGGCAAGACACCCTCAATGAGTCCCCTCCCTCAATGAGTCTACCTTCTCACCACCATTGCTTCTCCTCCTGTTTCTTGTCATTGCTACCACTTGCTTGCTTGACAGGCAGAGAGCCAGGAGGGAGCAAGCAGGCCGTGGCATCTCCTGCTCCTCCTCCTCACCACCACCGTTGTCTGGGCCAGAGCGAGAGGCAGGTGAACAAGCAGGTCGCAAGGGTGAAGAGGAGGAGCAACTCCAGGGGGCTCTTGCCAGTGGGACCCTGTTAGAGTGTGGGCCCTCAGCAGGTACCCAACCATGCCTACCTTTGATGCCGTCCCTGATCCAGATATTCCTCTCCAAGAATCAATGACTGCAAACAAACCGGCCATTTGTTGAAAGCTCTGCTGCAGTTTGACCGAGCCACAGGTTTCGGTGAACTTTTCCCACAACTCCCGTTAGGCCACCTCCTGGCAGGTGTATCCCTGGTGTCTGGTGAATAATGCATATACCCCCCCCCCTCTGATTCTTGCATCAGCCTGTTTCCAAAGGAGCCTTTCCTAGCCAAACGCAGTGGCCTTGTTCCAGGAGCTACAGCTGCCGTTCCTGGTGCAGTTCTTTGAGCCTCATTCAAGAAAGAAAACACAGTTGAATGTGCTCCTGGCACAATCTTCTCTTTTCCCCAACCGCAAAGCAAAGGGAGCATTTTGTTCACGGCTCTTTGGACGGGGCAACTTTGATCCATGGCCAGGCTCCGCTACAATTTGCTTTGCCGCCCCCTCCCCCCCCAACATATTGGCCAGACAGTTCTCATAGGCCTTGAGAACCGATGAAAACATTGACGTAACTTTAAAAACATGCGCACACCCCATCCTTGCAGCCCAATTGTGTGACTCAGCAGGTAAGGGCCAGTCCACACCTGAGAACAGGTGCCGGTTGATTCTTCCTGCCTGACCATCCACCAGTATGGAGATCAGATGGAGAAATGTATTGTGTGAATCAGCATTCCATTCCAAGGGGTGTAGATCTGTGGAGCAGGGGAGATTCACCTCCAGGATCAGAGGCAGTATGCCTAGGGGCACCAGTTGCTGGGGAAGATGGGCAGGAGGGTGCTGTTGCACTCCTGTCCTGCTTGTGGGATCCTGTGGGCAGCTGGTTGGCCACTGTGTGAACAGAATGTTGGACTAGATGGATCCTTGGTCTGATCCAGCAGGCCTCTTCTTATGTTCTGATGTTCTTATTCTTTCTTCTACGACCACCACCACTCTGTAGACTTCCCTGTTCCCTGAGCTTAACTGCAATCCTCAGAGTAGCTGGTGGGGGAAGTGGAATTTCCCAGCAACAATATATATTGTTGCAAACTCTTGTAATGCAAAGTATTTTGGTCTTGAATGGGTATTAGCTTAACAAAAGACCTGCTCCTGGTGCAGATGAAAAGGGCTAGAACTGGTTTGTTGACATGGAACTACCCATCTACCTGAATTTTTGGACTTTCCTTGGGGGCTTCTTTTGTAAAAGCTGATGGGTCTTAACTGTGTATTCAAGACCTAGTCACACACACACACCCAAAAATACCTTGCATTACAACAGGGAACAATATATTGTTGTTGGGAAAATTCATCCTAGCAAAGCTGTGGTGAAGCGAAGCTCAGAGGGAACAGGGACGCCTGAGTGGGGTGGCAGATGATGTCAGCGTCCCTGCCAATAAAAAAATTGTCTGCCCTGCATCCCTGCAAGCCCTGGTTCCACAACACCATGGAAGGTGTCTAGTTTGGGTCACTTCTCGCCCTCTCACACAAGCACTGGACACATAAGAAAGCCTTGCTCTGGGAACGGCAGAGCCTCACATTCCAGATCTGAGGGTGGAATTAGAAAGCAGACATGCCTAATATTGGGAAGACTTAATGAAATAATCCATGTTCAGCCTGGGCCAGAACTGAGCCCAATGCACAGCTGGGCCATGAAGGCAGACCTCCAACCCCAACTTATTTTCTTCCCAACATAGCTCTCTCTCTCTCTCTCTCTGAAAAAAATGCTTAGCCCACTGGGGACTGTGCCGAGGTTGACTTGCCAGAGGCCATGGTTTTGTATGATTTTGAGGTATGTGCGCTTTTTTTTGCCTTTGCACTGCAACTGTGACTTAAAGGGAGAGGGTGTAAGAGCAAGAAAACCCACTGGAAATGCCACTAATCAACAGATTATCTTAAACACATGGTAACTTAATAAAGCCATTCTACAGCCCATATAAATTCCACACTTACAAAGGAATGCGAAGCAGCTATTGTGAGCAAAGCCCTGTCAGATTCCTTTCCCTTCTTTTTGTAATCACTGCGGGATATATATATATATATATATACAGAGAGAGAGAGAGAGAGAGATGCCTGGTAATATGTGCTCTGTTGCAGGGTCCGTGCGCTCTCAGATCAGTGCGACGGTTTTGCGGGCTCTCTGGGATTTTGGCCCTCTGCTTCTGCAGTGCTTTGGCTAAAGGATATCTCAGTGAGTGCTCCATCCCATATGAGCCTCTCTGAAATTTGAGACCCCATGGATGACCCCACTATGGGGTGTTGTTTTGTCTTTCTAGTTCAATCATAGTACTTATTTCCAAATTGGCATCTATCTTATAATCTAAGTTAGCATATGCACATCTGATGCAAGTCTGTGCTCTCTTTTGCCTTCTTTTTGGGAGATGCAATCTTCTTTTCAAAATGATGATGCAGGTGAGCAGAAGTGCTCTGGAGCCAAGCCGTTTATTTGCTCGGGTGCAGGATGTGTCTACACAGGATCTTCTCTCATATTCCTATTCCATGTTCACAGAACAAGCAGGAAGGGCCAGTCTTACCGTTAGGTACAGGCGTGGTACTAGGTACCAAAAAGATCTGGGGCTCAGGCCCACAGGACAACAACAACAACAACAACAACAACAACAACAAAAAGCACAAATTTGCATATGCTAATTTACACATGCTCTAAAGTCTCTCTTTGTGTGTGTCTTTAAAGGAGCTTGTCTCCTAAGGACACCCCTATTTGTAAAAAGGGATGTATGGACAGGGGAGAGGAGGGCATTTGATTTCAGGAAAAACCCTCCTGCAGAAAGATTCAAGGAGGGGGCAGCAGGAGGTGAAGCACATGTGGGCCAAAAGCCAGCTAATCCAGGGGAGTCAAATGCAACAGAGATTCCCCAGGGCCCCCATGCCTTTATTTCAGCAAGTGCCCATGGACAGCAGGGTGGTGGGGCAGAGGGCCTCCCAGAGATTCGGGGCTCCAAATGAAAGATTCAGGGCCCCAGCCCTAGTGGGCCATCCCCTAACACCACCTCTGGTGATGTGACCTGCCTCATATGGCAGATTTGGGGATACAGTAATACCTTGGATTGAGAGCATAATTCGTTCCGGAACCGTGCTTGTAATCCAAAACACTCATATCAAAGTGAGTCTCTGGTGGGCGTGAGCCGGGCCGATTTCAGCCCGCTATGCCCTCTCGAGGCGAGCGGTTACATCCCTACACTACTTGTCTTGCAAGACGTCGCTTGTTTATCAAGTCAAAATGTATTTTAAAATTTTGCTTGTCTTGCAAAATGCTCTCAGACCAAGTTACTTGCAATTCAAGGTATTATTGTACTGTTAAAAAGTAGTGATGCCACCAAATTTCGTAATTAGTCGGCTCATTGGTCAAAAGTCTCCTGTTCGTAGTGAGCCTGGATCAATCTATTACAAATGTGCTGTTGAGTTCAGAACTGATAGTAGAAAGACCTCCCACCTAAACCTCCGGTCATCCTACCACCTGGCACCCCCTTCAAATTCACTTGAAGTAGTCTTCTTAGCTGCTTTCCTCATCACCAGTGCAGCAGCTCTAGGAGGGGGAAGAGGAGAACTGTGCAGGTCCATCTTCATACCAATGACAGCAAGTAAACATCCCATGACATCATCATGCAGGCATGTATCTGGATAAGGAGACATTTTTCTCCCTTCCTCATAATACTAGAACCCACAGGGGTCATTCCTACTGGGGAAAGGTGAGATATCCATGTTAATAATAATAGGAGCTTTCTATTTACCCAAGATTTACAGCTTAAAGAAACACACACACAAACACACGGGTTGGGGCGCAGAGGATATCAGCGAAGCCCCTTACTTCTCTGGCAAGCAACTGTCCCAAAAGCCAAAATAGCCAGGTGGGTTTCTTTATGGCCCATTGGCAACCCTAATTAATGGGCAGCAGATTCTCAATTATTGAATTTATTATTATATATTTGACCCACGAAGGAGGAGGGGCGCCATTTGGATTTTGCTCCTTCAGGCACCGAAATATCCCCAGCCATCTGTGCAAAACAGAAGTGTGGGCAGCGATCCCAGTGGAAGGACGGGCCTCAAGCTGGCACGTCAGAGTCACATCTTACATGCACCGGGGGTTGCCATGACCAGGGCTCTGTATGTAACCTGCCCTATATGAACATGACCATTCCGCAGCAAATTCTGCAAGGAGAAAAGCTGGATTCTGCTGCTTGCATAGACACCCTACCTCAGACCACCTTGTAGACCTGTAAGTCATCACCTGTAAGTCATAACTTGAGCCGGTCAAGTTACTTTGGCACCTGAGGCAGAAAATCCTGCATGCGCCTCTTCCATTCCCTGGCAGTAACAAATGCAATGATAATACCTAACAATTTGCTGTCCATTCATAACACCGAAAACCAGCTTCCATCTCACTCCACCTAGGGCCTCCCATACTGGTATCTGCTTCTACTCTGTCCTAAATGCTGCTGCTTGTTTGGTCTTTTCTGTTCATGGTTTTGAGCATACATTCCTCCTTTTTAGTGTTCAAATGTCCCCCTGTAACCTATCTTCTCTTTGCCTATATGCTCTTCTTCAGAACCTTCGCTCTGCACCGCGGATCCAAGGAGAGACTCATGCCCCCTCCCCTTTCCTGCGACTGAAATTTGTGGGTTCATTTTGTGGGTTCCTCGCTTGTGTGCAGTCTCCCCCCAATTCTAAAAGGTTGAAATGCCTCCCCAGAGGCCTAGTTACAGGCATAAGAACATTCAGCTAAAATATGCTGGTATTTTGGCCCTGACCTTTTTGCCTTAAGCCCTGCCCACCACTGGAATGAAGCCCCTAAGAGCTTCTCTGAAGTGGAATTTAGCCCTCGGGCTGAAAGAGGTTCAACACCTCTGCTCTACAGGTACCGGTCATCTTGTTCTGCCTATTTCCTGTCAGCATCTCTTTTCACTTGCAGCTTCTGTATCACTGGAATGCCTTCCACCCAACATCGGATTATCTTTGCCTGTTTTTGCATTCAGCCGGTGTCTCCTTAAAGCACATCTCTTCACCCTGGGTAATCCTGAATGAACCTCCTTCCTCCTGAACTTTCTTTTTCCATTTCCACCACCTGCCCCCCTTCTAATGTGCCTTCTCTTTTGATTATAACTTGTGAGAACTAGATCCTGTTTTATTTTTCATTCCCATACAGCACCTAGCCATTTTAAGGGTTAAACAAATAAATATTACAGACACGCCCTTGCCATGGCAGCCTGTCGGATGGATTCTCAAAGTCTTATAAATCTAGGGCTGGTTGTTAGTGTGGAAATTATTCTTTCTCTCTCGAAACTTCAGGGCCATCAGCTGAAAACTGGCAGGCAGCCAGCATATCTAAGGCAGATGCACGACAGTAATTGACATATAATTGACGCAGAGATCACATCCAGTACACTTTTAAACTGGTTTAGCAGTTGTCATTCCGAGATGGAAGAGTCTTGACTAACTTGTCCCATTAATTTCAGTGGGTCTACTCTAAGTCAGAATCCAACCCTATCTAAGATGGTGGCGCAGATATGCCCATGGCGGTGCCAGGTCCTGGTTTTGGAGGGCCCTTGGGAAAGACACCTTCACTGGGCCCCACCCTCAGTGAGTTGACCTCACCGCCATTGTCACCAGCTACTCTTGCTCCTCCTCATCATGATGGCTACCACTTGCTTGCTTGACAGTCAGGGAGCCAGTGAGCAAGTAGGAAGTGGCATCTCCTGCTCTCCTTCCTTCACACCACCTCCATTGTCTGGGCCAGAGCGAGAGGCAGGTGAACAAGCAGGTTGCAAGGGTGAAGAAGAGGAGCAACTGCAGGGGGCTCTTGCCAGTGGGCCCTGGCTGAGGTGTGGGCCCTCGGCAAGTGCCCAACCATGCCTACCCTTGACGCTGGCCCTGGGTCATAGATCTCATGACATCTGTTGTGCTCTTGTGCTCTTGTGCAGGTCCCGTTCAGCTCAAGCATCACCACTTCCTTGGCCATTTGCACAAAGACAGATGCTGAGTTTAGCAGGAAGTCAGAAAGGAATTGTGGCTGTAGTGGCCAGGTAGCTTACTTTACAGAGGACAATCCTGTTTTGGAGAGCTGATGGAGGACCATCCTCCATTTGATGGGTGGTTCAGTCCAAGTCTGGTTTAAAGTCAAAGAACCATAAGATGGGGGAGCAGAGCAGGAGCTTTGAAGTTGACCATCAGTATTAGGCATAAGACTGACCAGGCACACAGGTTAGTCTCTCCACTATGGTGAGATGTCTTTACACAATAGATATTATTTCTAAATTTTCACCTATATAGATTTTGCACATGCGCATTTATGCATGTGTATGCCCTCTTTTCTGGTCATGCATCAGTGGCCACCCTAAACCCCACCCCGATCTCTGCAGAGTTCCAGCTTGGCCAGCCCACCTCCAATGCCCTTCGACAAATGGCGGCAGAGCCAGCAGAGGAGGCCCTGGAGGTGAGCGGAGGGCGGACCTTGGAAGAAGGAAAGTTGTGGATTCCAACTTGAAATGGGATGTGCAGGGCCAGCCCTACCATAAGGCAGGGCCAGTGTCAAGGGTAAGCATGGTTGGGCACTTGCCAAGGGCCCGCACCCCAGTGGGGGGCCAACTGATAAGAGCCCCCTGGAGCTGCTGCTCCTCTTCAACATTGCAACCTGAAGGCTCCTCCTCCCTCAGCTGTCACCACCAGCAGCCATTCCAGCGGGCTGTGCAGAGGGAGATGAGAGGGAGCACAGGGCCATTCCTCCAGCCCTGCCAGAAGTATTAGTTATTTCCCCCTTTTCCCCCTCCCCATTCCTTTTTCCTTGTGTGTCGTTTCTTTTTAGATTGTAAGCCTGCGAGCAGGGACTGTCTTGTTCATTGTTTATATGTAAGCCGCTCTGGGAGCCTTTTTGGCTGAGTGGCATAAAAATGTAGGCTGTGGCAAATAAATAAATAAATAAACCTGCTTGTTCACCTGCCTCTTGCTCTGGCCCAGACAACAGTGGTGGTGGTGGTGAGGAGGAGGAGGAGGAGGAGGAGGAGGAGGAGGAGGAGATGCCACAGCCTGCTTGCTCCCTGTCTCTCTCTCTGCCTGTCCAGCAAGCAAGTGGTAGCAATCAGGGCCGGTGCCAAGGGTTGGTATGGTTGGGCATCTGCCGAGGGCCCACACCCCAGCAGGGGCCCACTGACTTGTTCCGCCTCTTCGCTCTTCCAACCGTCTTATTCACTTCCCTCTTGCTCTGGCCCAGACAACAGTGGTGGTGAGGAAGAGGAGCAGGAGATGCCGCTGCCTCCTTGCTCCCTGGCTCTCTGCCTGTCAAGCAAGCAAGTGGTAGTGAGGAGGAGGAGGAGGAGGAGGAGGAGGAGGAGGAGGAGGAGGAGGAGGAGGAGGAGGAGCAGGAGCAGGAGCAGGAGCAGGAGCAGGAGCAGGAGCAGCTGGTGACAATGGCAGTGAGAAGGTAGACACACTGAGGGAGGGGGCCCACTGAGGGTGTCTTGCCCAAGGGCCCTCCAAAACATGGGAGCCAGCACTGCTGTTAGGCAATGTGAGGTGACTGCCTCGGGTGGCAGATGCTGGGGGGTGTGGGCAGCCGGGTTGGAGGACAGAGCTGTGGTACAGCTTTTCCTATACCCCCTAAGCTAGCTTGCTTTCAGGTGCGGTGGAGCACACTGTTCCACTGGCAGTGTTGAAGCAAGATTCAACCATCTACAGTAATACCTCGGATTACAAGTAACTTGGTTTGAGAGCGTTTTGCAAGACAAGCAAATTTTTAAATATTTATTTAATTTTTTTTTTACTTGATATACAAGCAACGTCTTGCAATACAAGTGTTGTAGTACGGCTTAAATTAAAAATCTCTGTACAAATTTTTTTGGGGGGATTTTGTTTTGATATAAGAGTGTTTTGGATTACAAGCACGTTTCCGGAACGAATTATGCTTTCAATCCAAGGCATGACTGTAGTTCGCTTCTGTATGTGAAATGGGAAGGGGTTCTGTTTTATCCCTCGCCTCTGGCAGCAAAATGCCTCGGGCCAGCTCTGCACTCTCCCCTTCACTTGTTGGGCAGTGAGAAAAGGCTGCAGATTTTGAAGGGAGGAGCCAGGAGCTCAGGAATGTTGTCTTCTCCAGAAAGCTGAAATCCATGACTGAGGTCAGTGGGAAGAAACACTGGGGTGAGGCAGCCCCAGAAACCCCACCAGGGTGGGCCACTTATGAATCACCAAATAAAAAGAAATGTGTCACCAAAGAGGGGACCAAAGAGAACCCCGATTTGCATAAAATCTGCATATGCTAATTTATATGCAGAGGTGCAATTTTAGAAATAATCACTATAATTTAAAAAGACAGTCCATCTCATCAGAGTGTGGAAGACTGTGACCAGGTGGCCTGGGTGCCTGGTTCAGTTCTGCTGTCCAGGTGCTGTTGATGGGCAACTTCAAGGCCCTTTCGCTCTTCCTTCTGACAGTTCTTTATCTCTAAACCGGCCTTGGACCGGACTGCCCTTCAAGCAGAGGATGCCTTCAAAACAGAGGACAGCCATCTGGTAGCCCTTCAAGCAGAGGACTACCCACTGTAAACGAGGACATGCGGCCACCCTAAGTCACTGGGCCCAATGCAGAGACAGAGAAAGAGGAAGAATAGGATTTACTGCAAGAAAGGGAGTTGTGAATTAATGTCTTCTTTTGTTACCATTTTTGTTTTCCTCTTCTCCTCCTCTTTCTCCTTCACTCTTTCTTCAACCTAGAAAGGCCCTGCTCTCTAGCTGGGACTACAAATCCACCTGTGAAGAGAAAGCCATAGCCCACACACACACATATATGCACACATACCGCAAGATAGCATCAGACACCCAAGAATCACAATAGGAGTCATTAACATGCCCCCTGGCAAGTCCCTGGTCTGGCAGCCGAAGGAGCTGTGGAATATTCATTCCCAGGTGTTGGATAGAAGAAAGGAACAGCCAAAGACTCCTAGGTGCCGGGCAAACAAGAAAAACCAGTCGTGCCAGGAGGGGGTACGACAAGAAGGAGGGGGCCCAACAGAGGGTATAAAGCCCAGGGTCAGTGGCGGGAAAAGGGTTGTTGGTCGTGAGAGCAAGCTGCAAGGTCCATGGCTCAGGTCAAACCTCCACCTTCAACCCTAGGGGAGCTCCCAGTGAACAACGCTAACATAGAACAGCCCTTTCGGAGTTAAGCAGCTTTCTAGGAACAAGGCATTTCCAGGTACGACTGTCTGTATTGCTTTTGCGGCTCGCTACCAGCTCAATTGTAGGTGTGTGCTTAGCGTGGCGCTTTGTATATGTTCTGTTACGCTCCATTAAACTCTGTTTACCCATAACAGTGTAGTAGCGTCCATTCAAAACTCGGCCTCCTCGCTTTGCCTGCGTTATAATTGGTCGTGGCTTCTGCCAGAGAGCTGCATACCGCTGATAGAGGGCTACACGAGTCCGGGTTAACCCCTGAGTGGCCGAACCCGCCAAGAAGGACAGTTGCAGTCTTTCTCCACATGGTGGCAGCGCTGTGACTATAACGCAGGATCAGTGACGAGACCTACGTAGAAAGGGACGTGGAGCCTAGTGGATTGGTGTGGAGCGAGCCGTAATAAATACAGACAGAGTGCATGTGGGAAATGGACACCGGGGGACCGAGTTCGGAAGGAGATTTCCAGACGCCGCAGACCCCGGCGGAGGGGGACTGGCAGTCCCTTTCTAGGGGGAAGACCAAGGCGGTCTGGACCCCCGGGAACGCCTCAGCGCAGACGGCTAGAGCCGCATCCACCCTCGCCACCCTAAGGAGCAGGGGTAGCGGACGGCGATCGCTAGCCAACCGCGTCCACCTGATCAACTTCTCGGATGATGAGAGTGAGGGCGAGGGAGAGGAGGATGACCCCGAGGAAGAAGAGGAGGGAGCCTCAGGCCAGTCCGACGACCTGGACCTTCCCCAAGTCCCAAGTGGGGGGCTGGGGACCGAGTACCGCGTGCCCAGGGGGCAAGGGACACAGCCCCAGCTGGTCAGCCCTGACCAGGAGGAGTGGCAGAGGACCGAAAAGGTGATGAAGCACAAGTGCGAGATGATGGAGCATCAGCGCGAGGTGCTGCACATGAAGCTGGAGTTGGCTCGCCTGGGGGCCCCGACGACCATCGCCAACTCGTCCCCCCAACCCCGACCCAACTCCTGGGACCGCAAGTTGTTTCCCATATACCAACTCGACCAGGACCCAATGACCTTCTTCACCCTGTTCGAAACCACCTGCCGGGATGAGATGGTGCCTGAATCCCGCTGGATGGCAATCCTGCGCACCCAGGTGAGAGGGGAATTGGCGGAGCTGCTGGGGCTAATGGTTCAAAAGGGCCCCATAGACTATGAGACATTTAAAAGGGCTGTCCGGCAGAGGTTTGCGCTCACGGTTGAGCGCTGCCGGCTGAAGTTCCGCCAGGGGCAGCCTCGGCAGGAGGAGACCTACGGAACTTGGTGGGCGAGACTGGGGCAGGCCTGGGACGCCTGGCTAGATGCCACCGGGCGGCAGGGCTGGGAGGAGTTGCGGGAGTTGATGATCCTAGAATAGTTCTACGCAACCCTCCCTGAAGACCTCGCCACCGCCGTCTGGGAACGGGAGCCTGCCACTGGCTTGGAAGCCTCCCGGTTAGCAGATGAGGTGGGGCTCTACCGACAGTCCAAAACCGGGCAGGGGTCCCTAACTGTCCCAGCAGCAAAGGGAGTGGAGATAAAGCCCCCACGAGGACCCAGAAGGAGGCGGGACTGAAGCTGAAAGGGGGCCCTTTCCCCAATACTGCCCCGAGGTCCAGTGGGTGCTTTAACTGCAACGAGCTGGGGCACATCAGGAAGTATTGCCCCAAGCTGCAGGGCAAGAAGACGGAACCGCGGGGACTACCAAGCAAGATGGGGTGGGTCGTTGCCCCCACCCCGACTCCTCGGGAGGAAGAGGGAGATGATTCCCCCACCCATTCTCAAGGCGAGGACTCCGACGACCCGGCGCAAGATCACCGCCGCCCGGGAGACAACCCCTCGGAGGTCGCTGCCCAAGCCTCGCTTCTACAGATTGTGTCCCCGGAGCAGATGCGCTGGAGCCAGAGCCAATTCTGTGAGTCAATTTGGGTTAATGATGTTCCCTATATGGGTTACCGGGACACTGGGGTGGATGTGACAGCTCTGCCCCAGGGCAGTGTGCCAGCAACCCAGTTCTTGCAAGGGTGCACCTGTGCCATTAAGCCCTACAATTCCCCAGACATTGAAGTACCCTTGGCCCGAGTTCTGGTTAAATACCACGGGTGGGAAGGGGAGCTGGACGTGATCGTCCATGGACAAAAGGAGTGGGGGATTATCATTGGCAATGACTTAGGCTACCGGGTGGCTAAAATGGGGGTGGTGACACGCAGTCAGGCTAAGCGGCAGGCACAAGCAGGAGCGGAACCTCCGTCGCCCCTGATTCTGGAGCCGGAACAGCCACCGCCACCGCCGGGGCCAAGGGCGGGGAAGTTGACCCAAAACCCCAACGAGGGCGCCCCGCTGATACCCATCACCCTGGACGCCACTCCCGCCTTCCAGCAAGCCCAACGAGACGATCCCTCTCTGCAGGGCTGTCGCACGGGGGTTGTCCCTTGCCGGGTCACTGGATCGGCCCCTCCCCCAGAAATATTCTACTGGGACAACAGGACTCTCTACTGCGAGTTCACCCCCAGGCAGGGGATGGGGCAGGGGCAACCTGGGCGGCAACTAGTGGTTCCCCAAGCGTATCGGGCTGCCGTCCTTCAACTTGCTCACGATGCGGCATGGGGGGGCACCTGGGGCAAAAGCAGACCCTGTCCCGGGTGATTGCTGGCTTCTACTGGCCAATGGTGGCCAATGAAGTGAGGGAATATTGCCAGACTTGCGACATATGCCAGCGGGTGGGACATAACTGAGACCACCCCAAAGCCTTCTTGCAACCACTGCCCGCGGTGAGCACCCCGTTCGAGCGGGTGGGGATGGACATCGTGGGGCCCCTGACCCCCCCCCCACGAAAACTGGAAAGAAATTCATTTTGACCGTCATTGACTTTGCGACACACTACGCAGAAGCGTTTGCCTTGTCCTCCATCTCAGCCAGCCATCTCGCTAAGACTTTGCTCTCTCTCTTTGCCCGCCTAGGAATGCCCCAGACTATTGTTTCGGACTGTGGGACTGGGTTTGTGTCCAAGCTGTTCCAAAAAAATGTGGGAGTTGGGCGGCGTTGCACACCTAACCTCAGTGCCTTATCACCACGAAACCAATGGACTCATTGAGCGGTTCAACCAAACTCTGGGGAAGATGATCCGCGCCTATGCCTCTCAGCATCCGGAAGATTGGGACCAGGCACTGCCTTACTTACTGTTTGCCTACCGAGACGCCCCCCAAGAAAGTTTAGGGTACTCCCCAAATGAGCTCATGTTTGGACGGGAGCTGCGGGGACCCCTGGCATTACTACGAGCGGAGTGGGAGGGGGGCATAGCAGCTACACCCATGCCCGTACACGCCTTCATGCAGCGGCTGCAAAACACCCTTCGTGAGGTCCGGCAGACCGCACAGCAGCACCTGAGGGCAGCCCAAGTGCAACAGAGTGAGTGGTACAACAGGACAGCGGTACCCCGATCCTTTGAAGTTGGGGAAAAGGTGCTGGTCCTGAGGCCCCTCAAGACTGACAAGCTGTGCCTAAAATGGGATGGGCCAGCCGTGGTGATCGAGCGCGTGGGGGAGGTCAACTATAAAGTCGTTTTTCCGGACTGCCCCACAATGCACAAACTGTACCATGTAAATTAGTTGAAATTGTATCATGCTAGAAATGCCAATGTGATGAGTATGCATGTATGTACGGGAGAAGGTCTGTTGGATGGGGATCTGCTGGGGGAATGGGAACAAGAAGGAGGGGGGCTGGAAGCGCTCGAATTGTCCCCCTCACTGTCTGAAACCCAACAAGCCGAGGTACGGGCAATGTTAGAAGACTTCGCCCCCATGTTCTCAGACCGTCCGGGTCGGACCCCCCTCGTACAACATTCCATCCTCATGGGGGACAGTCCGCCCATCCAGTCCCCCCCGTACCGCGCTGTGGGTCCCCATGCTGAAGCCATTGCCAAAGAAGTGCAAGCAATGTTAGAGCTAGGCATCATTGAACCTAGCTTCAGTCCCTGGTCGTCCCCAATCGTGTTGGTAGCTAAGAAGGATGGGGGGGTGCGCTTCTGCGTGGACTATAGGAAGGTGAACCGGGTGACTGTCCCCGACCCCTACCCCATCCCGAACATGGATGTTCTGCTTGAACGGCTAGGGCGGGCCAAATATATCACCACCCTGGATCTGACCAAGGGCTACTGGCAAGTTCCCTTGGATCCCGATGCGGTGTTGAAGTCAGCTTTTGTCACCCACCTGGGGCTGTTCCAGTTCACTGCCCTCCCTTTTGGGGTCCGAAATGGACCTGCGACCTTCCAGAGACTGGTTAACGGGCTCCTAAATGGGTTAGGGGAGTTCGCCTGTGCCTACTTGGATGACATTGCCATCTTTAGCTCCACTTGGGAGCAACACTTAGAACATGTCCGCACCGTTTTCCATAAGATCCGTCAAGCCGGATTAACGGTGAAGCAAAAAAATGCCAGGTCGGGTTGGGGGAGGTCGAGTACCTCAGACATAGAGTGGGGGGGGGACAACATCAAACCCCTAGAAGCCAAGATCGAATCAGTAAAAAACTGGCCCCAACCGCAGACGAAAAAACAGGTCCAAGCCTTCCTCGGGCTAGCTGGCTATTACAGGAAGTTTGTGCCTTATTTCAGCCAGCTGGCTGCCCCCCTCACGGATCTGTGTAAAAAGCAGTACCCGACCAAGGTCCAGTGGTTGGAAGCCTGCCAACGTGCGTTCGATGGGCTGAAAGCCTGCCTGGTGGCGGCCTCCATCTTACGAGCACCCGATTTCGATGCCCCCTTTATCCTACAAACTGATGCCTCCGAGGCAGGGATGGGGGCTGTCCTGCTACAGGAAAGCGAGGGTCAGGGGTTGTGCCCGGTTGCCTACCTCAGTAAGAAACTCCTGCCCCGGGAACGCAGTTTGGCCACCGTAGAGAAAGAATGCCTTGCAGTGGTATGGGCAATTACCAAACTCTGGCCCTACTTGTGGGGGCGGCCCTTCAAACTGCAAACCGATCACTCCCCTCTGTGCTGGCTCGACTGGGTGAAGGGCTCCAACCAGAAACTTCTCAGATGGAGCTTGGCACTGCAAGACTTTGATTTCTCAGTCGAGCATATCAAGGGCAGCGCCAACATCCTGGCCGACGGGTTGTCCCGGGCTTTCTCTCAAGAGGAAGGTAGATGGAGATTGGGGTGGGCAGAAACCCCAATCCCATCTTCCCCAAAAGGGGGGATGTGAAGAGAAAGCCATAGCCCACACACACGTATATGCAGACATACCGCAAGATAGCATCAGACACCCAAGAATCACAATAGGAGTCATTAACATGCCCCCTGGCAAGTCCCTGGTCTGGCAGCCGAAGGAGCTGTGGAATATTCATTCCCAGGTGTTGGATAGAAGAAAGGAACAGCCAAAGACTCCTAGGTGCCGGGCAAACAAGAAAAACCAGTCGTGCCAGGAGGGGGTACGACAAGAAGGAGGGGGCCCAACAGAGGGTATAAAGCCCAGGGTCAGTGGCGGGAAAAGGGTTGTTGGTCGTGAGAGCAAGCTGCAAGGTCCATGGCTCAGGTCAAACCTCCACCTTCAACCCTAGGGGAGCTCCCAGTGAACAACACTAACATAGAACAGCCCTTTCGGAGTTAAGCAGCTTTCTAGGAACAAGGCATTTCCAGGTACGACTGTCTGTATTGCTTTTGCGGCTCGCTACCAGCTCAATTGTAGGTGTGTGCTTAGCGTGGCGCTTTGTATATGTTTTGTTACGCTCCATTAAACTCTGTTTACCCATAACAGTGTAGTAGCGTCCATTCAAAACTCGGTCTCCTCGCTTTGCCTGCATTATAATTGCTCGCGGCTTCTGCCAGAGAGCTGCGTACCGCTGATAGAGGGCTACGCGAGTCCGGGTTAACCCCTGAGTGGCCAAACCCGCCAAGAAGGACAGTTGCAGTCTTTCTCCACACCACCGCTACCTGAGTCCCAGAACCTGGACTGGGGCCCTGAATTAACTAGCTGCTGCAAAGTAATCCAGAGACTCATGTTGAAACTCTTTCTGTCTCTGTGGATCTGAACCACTGCTGCCTTTTAAAAGTAATTCTCCTGGTGGGCAGGAATGAAATCAGGGAATCTACACCTTGCACAAACAGGTGAAGAAACCGCTGCTCATGATGGAACATTTCCTAACTCCAGATGCCTTTGTTCACATGAATGCAGCCTATGCCCCCAGGGTATTCCACGTTTACTAATGGACGCCTGATGTCATCATTCTTTATTTTAAGAAACTCACGAGCCACTACTTAAGTTCCAAGAATTTTATTCATGTCATCATTCTGCCCCATCGTCCCAGTCGGTAAGCTTGCAAACACGACAGAACATCACTTGTTTCCTTTCCACTGAATGAATTTCAGTCAGTGGTCCATGTTTCTGCTTTTCATTGGAACATCTACAACAATAATTGCGATGTGGTTTTGGCCAAATGACAGGTCCCTTGCAAAGAATGGGTGCAATCCAGAAAAATTAGCCCTGCCTGAGTCCCGTTGTTGAAATTAATAATACTTAAATATTTAACTGTGTACAGTAAAATTCAGTCTCCCACATCCACAAATTATGCTAGGCTATCCACATGCCCCAAATTCAATACCCTTCCTACCCACGTGTGTGGTGGCAGAAGGGAATCAAAACAGCTGCCAAAAATATGCAGGAAAACAATAGCAGCGGTGACTGTCTAGGAAAAGAAATCTATTTTGTTTCTGACACCTTTTTTGCAAAACTCTATCACACATGCACAGCCCAAAGGAAATTTTCTCTACAAAACAAGTATAAGGCAGTTATATCAGCTCAGGGTGCAATCCTGTGCATGGCTGGCTGGGCCATGCAAGGAGTTGTAGTCCTTTTTTCTGTCTAAACATGCATAGGATTGCGCCCTCACTGTCTCAAAAAAAAGTGCCCCCAAAATCTTGAATGTCTCTCAAGATGAGAAAGCAGAATGGCTGAAAAAACCACTTTAAAAATGGTGATTATTTTCATCTATTTTAGTCAGTCTCTTAAAAAAGGTATTCTTCTAATTAGACGTCTGCTGTGACAAATTGTATGTCATTTACAAAGAAAGCACACTTCTTGCTTCAGAACCATTGTCTTTACTCACATGCAAATTTAATTGATTCATGTGTCTATTCATTGAGTAAAACCCACACAATTAAGGTGCAATCCTATGCATGTTTTGACAGGAAAAATAAAAAAAAGTCCTACAACTCCCAGCATTCCCCAGCCAGCGTGGCTAGCTGGGGCATGCGGGGAGTTGTAGGCCTTTTTTTCTATCTAAACATGCATAGGATTGCACCCTTACTTAACTAAGGGTGCAGTCCCATGCATGTTTACACAGAAAGTCCTACTAACTCCCAGCATGCCCCAGCTAGTCATGCTGGCTGCTGAATGCTGGGAGTTGTAGGACTTTTTTCTCCCATCTGAAACATTCATAGGATGGCACCCTAAGATTTCTTTAACTGGGTGACACAGCCCTACTTGTAACATCTAATGCAGGGGTGTTGAGACCCTTTCAGTGAAGCTCTCAGGGGCCAACATCCAGCGGTGGACGGGGCTGAGGGCTGGGCCAACGGCAAAAGAGGACAGGGCCAAAATATCAAGAACACCAACCTATTTTAGCCTACAGCTCTTCTTGCTGCTAGCTTAGTCTTAGGAGAGGCATTCCAACCTCTTGGAATGGGCGGGGGGGGCGGGGATAAGCAAAAGCTGGGGAAACCGTCAAATGATTGGTGGTCTGGGAATTTGGGTGGGGCTAGGGAAAGGTGCATGGCCCTATGGGAAACCACAGGGGGGCATATTGGGGCCCACAGTTGGCTGGATTTGGCCTGCAGGCCTGAAGTTCTATACCCCTGGCCTAATGGAACCCAAATGCTCCCGAGGTCATAGGAGTGTCTACAGCAATGTTCTCCAACCTTGGGTCCCCAGATGTTTTTGGCCAACAACTCCCAGCATGCCCCAACCAGCGTAGCTAGCTCAGGCATGCTGGGAGTTGTAGGCCAAAAACATCTGGGGTCCCAAGGTTGGAGAACACTGGTCTACAGCCACAGGAAGGGGATTCCAAAAATATCTCATGTTCCCTGGGATGCTCTCCCAGAGACCATAGGGTTGCTTTGTTCATCAGTTATACATTGCAGTTCTACTTTTATAACCTCTAGTTTGGCCCCAAGCACTATGGATTTCAACGAGACGTGCACGTGTAATCTTAGTTGAATTGGACCCAATCTTTTTATAGCTGTAAACACCGTGAGTCTGAAATTCTCCACAATGCAGCAGTGATCGAATGTTTCCTGTGTATTACACCAGTCAGAATTTATTTTATTTTATTTTTTTACCAATGCATCCACAGAAATGCAATAAGCAAAACAAAAGGAGTGATTAAACATTCACTTTTTAAAAAGCTTTTTCTTTAAAAAAAAAAAAAAAATCCACACAAAACAATACCAGAACAGTTCACAGGAAATAAGTTTTATATGATTATGGTTAGTATATATATTTGATTTTTTAAAAAAAATCTTTTTAAAATGGTGCCATTACATTACCAGTTATCTAACACAGCATCTGATTTTCCACATTTTGTAATACATGCAAAAAACAGTAATGAAGGTCATAAATAAGGATAATAAATACAGATTACAAAGATCAAACAAAATGTGTGGAAAAATACATCAGACAGAAGCTCGTCTTGCAAACACAGGACCCCATCCTAAATGGAACAGCCCCAAATCCAGTGGGAAGCTCTCCTGGACTAGCCCAACTGTAAAATCAACAGGTACAATAACATTCCTGTTCATTTCAAAGGGGCTTGTAGGGGAGAATTCTGCTGGATCATGCCTGCAGCATATAAATGGAGTTAAATATCGAAGGGCAGCTTGACCAATGTGTTACATCCGTCAGGCTTGATACATATAAAACATAAATGCAGATAGTTTTTTTTAAAAAAGAAAATTAATAGCACTGAAATGAAGTCTTGTCAGAAGTCAACCAATTTCCTGCTTTCGTTAAGTATCAGATTTGAATCTGAACATGATGCAAATGGTTACTAAACTTACGATTAGACTGCAAAAGGAGCCATTCCCAGGCCAAGAAGTCCAATTTTCTCCAGTGTTTGCAAATTTAGGAAGCATGAAAAATATTAACCAGTTATTTCAAAACCTTCAAGTTCTAAGAAGTTATGGACACTATCCAATGTTGGTCCTACTTAGAGTAGACCCATTAAATAAATGACTAACAAGTGCCATTAATTTTAATGCGCCTACCCTAAATAGGATTAACATTGGATACTGCCCAAGGAATTCAAACTCCTTTTCCTGTTACGTTTTCTTCGCCTCTGAGTAGATACAGACGTGACCATCTGCCAAACAGTAACTTATCATGGTGTTCATATAACCACTTGGTAAGCCAATCTTCTGTTTTGTCCTGTCAAGGGAGGATACAAATCTTACCACACTTCTACATCTGATCAGAAATCGAGGGAAGCAGCACAGGAAGTAGCAAGATTCTCCTCCTCACCTGGCAGGACAGACAACTTGGCTTCCCGAGTGGTTGCATAAACACTGTGGTTAAGTTACCCCTGGGTAAATCCCCATTTGCGTTCACCCTTTAACATCCGGGCAGCAGAAGCAAACTCCATTTTATCCCTGTAGTCACAATGGTGCTACAATTTAAGTAAGTTTAAAATGCAAAACTGCACACGCTGGGTTAAAAAAAAAAAAAAATCAGGGTTGGCAAACAGTTTTGTTGTTGTTGTTGTTGTTGTTGTTCTAACGTACAGGGAATGTAGAAGCAATTGTAAAGCATGGAACTGGCAATGGCAGGGCACGGGGAGAGAAACGTTAGCCAGTGCTGGCTCCCGGTTTTGCAGGGCCCTTGGACAAGATGGCCTCCATGGACCCCCTCCCTCAGTGAGTCTACCTTCTCACCACCATTACCACCAGCTGCTCTTGCTCCTCCTCCTCCTCCTCCTCCTCCTCGCTACCACCTACTTGCTTGACAGGCAGAGAGCCAGTGAGCAAGCAGGCCATGGCATCTCCTGCTCCCCCTTCTCACCACCACCTGAGCCTGAGCGAGAGGCAGGTGAATAAGCCAGGTTGCAATGGTGAAGTGGAGGAGCAACTCCAGGGGGTTCTTGTCAATGGGCTTCTGCTGAAGTCTGGGCCCTCAGCAGGTGTCCAACCATGCCTACCCTTGATGCCAGCCCTCCCATAGCCCCTGATCCCAAGTACCCACTTCCTTTTATTATGCACCTTCAACTCCTTACTCCACACATGTGCAAAGGGATATGCCATGCGCAGTGGACTCATCTACTCATCTAGGCCTTTGTTTTCTGATTACAAGAGGAGGAAACAAGAGAAGGACCAGGACCAGGGGGCTTTTGTCAGTTGGCCCCTCCTTGGGTGCGGGCCCTCGGTGAGTGCCCCACCATGCTGACCCTTGGTGCCGGCACTGACGTTAAGTTATGTGCTTAATAACTGAAGTAATACAAAGCCGTCTAAAGAGGGGCCCTGTAAGACCATTATGTCCAGGGCCTAAAATGAGCTAGCTGCACCACTGAAACATTGTCAGATAGTGGGGATGGGAAAAGACGTCTGCTGGGGACCGCCCCTAGTCAGGGTACACAGTCCTAGGCTATGGTCATACTCAGCACAAGGCAGTTGCCTGCCTTCTTAAGCGTGTTGAATGAGAAACTCACAACAAAAAGAAAGCACAGAGGATACGCTATCCGCAAACAGCAGTATGTCTCACTTCTGGCAGTGGTGTCCTGTGCCATGCCCGAGTCACTGTCACCTGCTGCGTCCCTGTGCCAACAGCGGTCTCACACGCCCCGCAGGTGCCAAATTCCTGACCCAAATGGAGCCACCCTACCTTCAAGTATGGGGGTTACATGAACCTGATTCACGCTCGAGGTTCTCCGCGGCTCGCCCCTCCGTGCCGCCGCCAGCCCGATCTCGGTCTTCTGAGCGGCGTGGAGCGTTCTCCGCGCTGCTCGAGCCGCCATCGCCGGTCAAGCCTCTGTCCCCCGTCACGTCTCTTCTGGCTGCTCTGGCGCGCTGGACCCCCACGCTATGTTTTTGGTGGGGGGAACCAGGGCAACAGGGCTTAAACAGCCCTGTTGCCGTGGTTTCCCCCACCAAAAACATAGTGCGGGGGTCCAGCGTGCCGGAGCAGGGTCCCGTCACGTCACTTCCGCCGCGCTGGAGGTGACATGACGGGACCAGCGCGGGCGGTGCGGGCAGCTCTCTGCGCAGAGCTGAGGAGCCGCCGGGACGCTCGCAAGTGTGGGCGCGAGAGGGGCCAAGTTCGGTTCCATTCGCGCCCTCGCGAGCCAATGGTAACATCCCTACCAAGGCAGAAGGAAGCTCTGATGCAGAGTAGCAAGCAATATATCCCCCCCTGCTGCCCCCTGTGGCCTTTTTGATCCATTCACCCAGGGCTGGCAGGGATGCCCAAAAAGGAAATAAAAAACAGGCCTGCTTACGTCCTGTCCTTTCACACCAATGGGCACTCCTAGGGGGTGGAGATTGTCTGAGGGGGAAAGCTGTGTTGGCATTGCTCTCTGCTTTGAATATCTGAAGTGCTGGTTCCCCTCTACTCAGCACTAGTTAGGCCTCCTCATCTTGAGTACTGCATCCAGTTCTGGGCGCCACACTTGAAGAAGGATGCAGACAAAATGGAAAAGGTTCAGAAGAGGGCAACCAAGATGATCAGGGGACTGGAAATAAAGCCCTATGAGGAGAGATTGAAGGAACTGGGCATGCTTAGCCTTCAGAAGAGAAGACTGAGGGGAGGTATGATACTGCTCTTCAAGGACTTGAAAGGTTGTCACACAGAGGAGGGCCAGGATCTCTTCTCGACTGTCCCAGAGTGCAGGACACAGAATAATGAGCTCAAGTTACAGGAAGCCAGATTCCGCCTGGACATCAGGAAAAATTTCCTGACTGTTAGAGCAATACGACAATGGAACCAATTCCCTAGGGAGGTAGTGGGCTCTCCCACACTGGAGGCATTCAAGGTGCAGCTGGACAGCCATCTGTCAAGGATGCTTTGACTTGGATTCCTGCATTGAGCAGGGGGTTGGACTCAATGCCCTTATAGGCACCTTCCAACTCTACTATTCTATGATTCTATGATCATTCATGGTCAGGCAGAGGGTTGTGTGATCTTTAAGTGACTTTCAAAAGGGCTTGTGTGCATGTCGCTCCTTGCTAGACTTCAGCTCCATTCATTCATGAATTCTCACTTTAATGTTAGAATGTCATTTTTGTAATGTGCGAGGCCTTGGAAACGTCTCCAGTCCCATTTTAAAAAGGGACAAGTTGGAGTGCATCCAGAGAAAAGCAACCAGGACGGCGAGGTGTCTGGAAACCGAGTTCTACGAGGAATAGCTGAAGGAGCTGGGTATGTTTAGCCTGGAGAAGAAACGGGGAGACATGATAGCAGCCTTCAAATATCTAAAAGGCTGTCAGGCAGAAGATGGAGCAGACTCTGTCGCTCCGGAGGGCAGGACTAGAACCAAAGGCTGGAAATTGCAGGGGAACAGAGTTTGGCTAAACATTAGGAGAAACATCGCAGCAGTGAGAGCTGTTCAGCAGTGGAACAGGTCGCCTTGGGAGGTGGCGGGTTCTCCTTCGCTGGAGGGATTTAAGCAGAGGCTGGACAACCACCTGTCAGGGATGCTGTAGCTGCACCCTGCAGTGCAGAGCCTGCACTGAGCGGGGGGGGGGGAGTTGGGCTAGATGATCTCAAAGGTCCCTTCCAGCTCTATGATTCTATGAAGGGCATTTAACAATGAATATCAAAGTTGCTGAGTATTTGTTTTTATTATCTGACAAAACGTGGACAGGGCTGGCTTTCCGGCACAACCGGGTTAAACAAACGTGGCTTTCAAATGTTTAAAAATTGCATTATTCAACTTTAGGGAGGCCCAATGACAACGACAATCTGGAATGTAATTCACACGAAAAACTCCGAACAGTTCCCTGGAGCTGCTTTCCTCCAGATCTCTGTTGCCTACCCTTTTTAATGACAGATAACGATTGGCTATCGAGTGCACCTGATGTGAACATTGGGTGGGGGGGACCCTACATAAAATGGATGTGTGTCTCTTGTTCTCTTCTCAAAGCTATGGAACGGCACGAGTCGAATTGTAAGTGGCACGAGTTTGAACGTGAAAGGCAGTGGCAGGAATCACTTAGACGGTCAGGGAGATGAAACTGTTGTATCTCTGGATGTTCCTCTTGAGGATTTCTGAGCAAGGGCCGAGGACTCGTTCAAAGCGAGGGCGGTCCAGCTTGACGCACTTCAGGGGCCCGCGGGCCACCACGGTGGCCGCCCGAGGCCTGTTGAGCAACAGCGCGATCTCCCCTGGAACCAGGAAGAAAGGGACCGTCGTCACACCTCCGCCGCTTACGCACCTTGGCCACAGTGAAGGGCTCCTATCCGTCCTTTCCTCTGGCTTTGTCTATTTTTCTCCCTCTCATCCAGCACTCTTGACTCCTATCTGCATGTCTCATCGTATACTCTTCTCCCTGCTGCCCCCCCTTTCATCTGAGGTACCTTTATGACATTTTTAGCATCTTAGGGCTCAATCCTATGCCTGTTTAGACAGAGGAAAAAAAGTCCTACAATTCCCAGCATGCCCCAGCCAGCACAGCTGGCTGGGGCATGCTGGGAGTTGTAGGACTTTTTTCCTCTGTCTAAACGTGCGTAGGATTGCGCCCTCAATTTATCCCCAGCTCTTTTAAGATAAAGACTGCTTATTTGATCTCCATTTCTGTTTTCCACCAACGGTTGCATGGTTAGCCCAGGATGGAGACAGTTTTGACTTAACGTCTGGATTTTATCTTTTCAAAAATGGGATGAGCTTTTTTTTCCCTCTCCCCACCCTCAACCTGCTTGTTGCAGACCCCTCTGCAACCGGCTGCCCACTCATGACTTTTGCCCCCCCTTCAATGACCTCAGCCACCCAAAAGCCTAAAGCGAGACAAACGTGGCTGCATAACTGAGCATCATGGCGCACACCGCACCATCCTATGGATGCGATAAGCCTACACCTGCTTGCCTTCCTAAATGTTTTCCGAGCGAAATGGGATGGAAGCTTACCGAAATAATCCGATGGCCCAAGCCGTCCGACTTCTACATATTCCTCTTTATCGGACCTGCGCTGAAGGACAGAAGCAGTGCCCTGGAAAATATGTCCAGAAGAGTTTGTGTTAACTTGGGTTAAATATGGTACTGAAACTACAAACCTCTGTGGAGGGACCATAGCTTCCACGCTTTGTGTGCAGGGGGTCCCACTCCCAGGTTCAATCCATGGTATCTTCAGGTAAAAAGATCTCAGGTAGCAGGTGATGTGGAAGATCCTTCTCTACCTGAGACCCCAGAGAGCCACAGACAGTCAGAATAAACAAATAGATGGCCAAATCGTCTGACCTCGTATACAATAACTTCCAAACAGTGTTGGCTCCAGGTTTTGGAGGGCCCTTGGGCAAGACACCCTCCATGGGCCCTCTCCCTCAGTGAGACTATCACCATTGTCACCAGCTGCTCTTGTTCCTCCTCCTCATTCTCATCATTGCTGCCACTTGTTTACTTGACAGGCAGAGAGGCAGTGAGCAAGTAGGAAGTGGCATCTCCTGCTCCTCCTTCTCACCACCACCATTGTCTGGGCCAGAGCGAGAGGCAGGTGAACAAGAAGGTTGCAATGGTGAAGAGGAGGAGCAACTCTTGTCCGTGGGCCCCTGCAGGGTTGTGGGCTCTTGGCAGGTGCCCGACCATGCCTGCCCCTCATGCCGGCCCTGGTTCCAAATCAAGCGTATGTACGCAGATTCTACAGTCCATTTTCACTCATGTACAAAATAAAAGTAATGGTTTTGTTTTGTTTTTTGTTTTTCTAAATCAATAACATGACATGGTTAACGACGCTTATTATGATTTAACTGATTTATTTTCTTGAATGTATTTGCTGCTTTTCCACACAAGTATTTCTCAGAATGGCTGACTTAAAAAGAAAGTTTAAACCATGTAAACATTGTAAAACAAATAAACAAACAAAAAACATAAAAGCTAGAAACATAGAAAAAACAAATGTGGTTAGTAGCACTCAAAGGCTAGATTGGATTAAACGCATATTTTGACCTGTCTCTGAAAGGAGACAAGTGAGTCAGACAGGCAGACAGGCAGGATGAGGGCATTCCACAGCTCTGGGGGCCACTACAGAGAAAGCCCTACTATGGCCAATTGTCCTGGCAGTATGGCAAATTCCATAAGTTAATTGTACCTTGTGTGAAGAAGTCCTTCCTTCTGTAGGCCCCCTTGGCCCTAGAAGGCAGTGCCAGCTCCACGGTCCCCAGCTGCTCTTGCTCCTCCTCCTCCTCCTCATTGCTACCACTTGCTTGCTTGACAGGCAGAGAGCCAGGGAGTGAGAGTGAGTCCATAGATTTCCATAGATCATAGAGTTGGAAGGAGCCTACAAGGCTATCGAGTCCAACCCCCTGCTCAATGCAGGAAACTAGAGGAGGGGTCTCCCATCCAAGTAATAGCCAGGCCTGACCCTGCTTAGCTTCAGCTGTGGCATCTCCTGTTCCTCCTTTTCACCAGAGCGAGAGGCAGATGAATGAGCAGGTTGCAATGGCGAAGAGGATGAGCAACTTCAGGGAGTTCTTGTCAGTGGGCCCCTGCTAGGGTGTGAGCCCTCGGCAACTGCCCGACCACGCCTACCCTTGATGTCAGCCTTGCTCGAAGAGCTCCCTAATGAGTTTCCTGCTGCACTATCACGGGGCTAGATGGATGTGCTCTCACTTGACCTAGAAGCCCAGCTGAAGACTGTACATATCGCATCCAGCTGGGCTCTGCACAAAGTGAAACTCGAGAGCATGGGCCTGGCTCTTATTCAGAGGGCCTCTTAATGGCTCAGGGCCCCAACCACAGCCCAACACTACCAACTTCTGGCACCAGCCATGGAATTTCATTAACTCAAGCTCAACACTTGCTATTCCTAAGGCAATGGCCTCAATAACAGAAGGAGGGAAGGGGAAGGAAGGTGAGAAGTGCAGCAGACAAGTAGGATTGGGGGGAGAGCGCTGGGACTTTCATCCTCCCCTCACCCACATGCCTGTCAATTCCTTCTTTAGCTCAAGGGTATTGAACCTCTCTCAGCCCCGGGGCCTAATTCCATATCGGAGAAGCTTGCGCGGGCCACATTCCGGTGGTGGCTGTGGCCAAAGGCAAAAGGAACAGGGCCCAAATCACAGCATGTTGAAACTTGCTGTAAAACAGAGGTGGGGAACCTCTTTCAGCCCGAGGGCCAAATTCCATTTCAGAGACGCACTCAGGGGCTGCATTCCAGTGGTGGGTGGAGCCAAAAGCAAAAGGGGCAGGACTGAAAGCAAAAGGGTGGGGCCAACAATATATATATATATAAGCCCCAGCATATTTCAGAAGGGGGGGGGGAATTGCAGAAAATCCAGAAAACCACCAAACTGTTGGTAGTTAAGAGAAAGGGGGTGGGGGTGGGGAAAGGGGGTGTGGCCTTCTGGGGAACCCCAGAGGGCCAGATTGGGGCCCCAGGAGGGCTGGATTTGGCCGCTGGGCGTGAGGGTCTGCACCCCTTGCTTTAGCTAGTGTCAGTCAGGCGATCACTCGTGACTGAGTAAGATTGTCTTCCAGGATAAAAAAAAAGAAAATTTACAAAAAGGAGATTTTAAAAGGAGGAAAATTCTAAAGAAAATTGTGTAGACTCTAGCGATGGGTCTGTAAGTGACTGTGGAGGCCAATTCTAGATCCACACAGCTTCCCACAGTGACGACACAGATTACCTAGATGGAAGATGGTCCTGTAAAGGATTTATTTGACGTGCTTTTCGCTTAGCACGTTTCTCCCTTTCACCTTGCACTTGGGCTTCTTCAAAGTCCATAGAACCTTTGTGAAAGGCCAACCGCCAGTTAGATCGTTCATGGGCCAGAGCTTCCCAGTTTTTGATGTTTATATTGCATTTTTTTAGATTAAGAACATCTTTAAACCTCTTATATTGCCCACCGATATTCCGCTTTCCATCCTTGAGTTGGGAATAAAGTAACTGCTTTGGGAGACGGCAGTCAGGCATTCGAACAACATCACCAGTCCACTGAAGTTGGCGTTGAAGGATCATTTTTTCAATGCTAGTAGTCTTTGCTTCTTCCAGTACACTGACATTTGTTCGCCTATCTTCCCAAGTAATTCGCAGGATTTAACCTCACTTAAATCACGTTTTAGTTTTTAACAGTTGTCATTGTTTCATATTGTATTTTGAATGTTGCATCTGTTTTGTGAGCCACTTAGAGAACTTGCGCTATGGGGCAGCTCTATAATTACAGGAAGGAAGGAAGGAAAGAAGGAAGGAAGGAAGGAAGGAAGGAAGGGCACAATCCAATGCACGTTTAGGCAGAAAAAAAAGTCCTACATCTCCGAGTTGTGGGACTTTTTTCTGTCTAAACATGCATAGGATTGTGCCTTCAGTAAATTGGCCCACCAAGAATCCCTTAATGAAGAGAGATCTATGGAAGCTTCAGTGCTGTATAGCAGCTGATATGGGCCCCAAAAAAGCCTGTGGTCCAGGCATCCTGCAGGGAACTACACATCACAGACTAATAATAAACACAGAAAGGACATGAGCAATGGACCTTATTTATCTTCAATTTTCACTTGGGATGTAAAAAAAAAGGGAAAAAAAAGGAGAATTTGAAGCAAAACCTTGCCTTAGCCAAGACAAGACTTGCTGCCTTGTAAGTCTCATGCTTGGAGGATTGTGCCAGTCAAGTTTTTGGGTTATCGTGCAGGTGCGCACACATTCTGCCTGCTGTGCAGTGCTGCCGCACGATTAATGCCTGCTGCTCTCGTTGGCTGAGCAAGAACAAATCCCCAGAAATTGCTGGCCATCCCTCAGCAGAGTCTGAAGTGCTCAGGTGCTCCCTTATTATACTGTGCCAAATCTTCCAAAGTCCATGTGTCCCTAAGAGATCTTTCCCGTCTGCTCACTCTCACTTGAGCTGGAGTTGCAAGAGGGTTTGCTTGGAAAGAGGAAGATGCTCGGAAGCTGCACACTGCCCACAAGCCCTGTGGGGCTTGCACCACTGGTTCCCTGGAAGCACAGAACTCAATCTGCCAGGCTTGCTGTGGAAACAGAGCACTGGGTAGTCTGGAAGATAAGGAGTGGTGTAGTGGAGACTGGGGGCTCTCAGGGATCCAGTGCCAATACTTCTTCATCAGTAGGGACACTGATGTCATCTGCCAGCCCTCTCAAACTTCCCCGTTCCCTCTGAGCTTAGCTGGTGGGGCTGAATTCAAACAACAGGATA
The DNA here is from genome assembly GCA_021292165.1 of Shinisaurus crocodilurus. Taxonomy (NCBI): domain Eukaryota; kingdom Metazoa; phylum Chordata; class Lepidosauria; order Squamata; family Shinisauridae; genus Shinisaurus; species Shinisaurus crocodilurus. The sequence continues at coordinate 51,001,138 of CM037882.1, read as the reverse complement.
ACCCACAATCAAGGGTTGAGTATGGGTTGAATGTGGGTTGTCATTGAACCATGGGTTGTTGTTGAAACATGGGTTATCATGTTGTCTGAACCCAGCCAAGGTAACAAACCATGGCTTGTTAACCATGTACAACCCATGAAGAGAACCCATGGTTTGTTGTTGGGTTGTGGACTGTGGGTTGTTCACCATGGTTTGTTATCTCGGCTGGGCTCAGACAACACGATAACCCATGTTTCAGCAACAACCCATGGTTCAACAATAACCCTTGAGTGTGGGTTATTGTGTTGTCTGAATCCAGCTATGCTAACAAGATATGGCTTGTTAACCACAAGCAACCCATGAAGAGAACCCATGGTTTGTTGTTGGGTTGTGAACTGCGGGTTGCTCACCATGGTTTGTTATCTTGGCTGGGCTCAGACAACATGCTAACCCACGTTTCAACGACCACCCACGGTTCAACGACAAACCACATTCAATTCTTGAGTGTGCATTATTGTGTTGTCTGAACCCGGTCACTAGCTTAACAAAAGTCTGGTTCCTGGTGCAACTGAAAACAGCTAGAACTAGTTTGGTGATACGGATCTATGGAGCTGCCTGCATTTTTGGATTCTCCTTGGGGGCGTAACTATGGGGCCTGTCGTGATGAGCGCCTGCACTTTGAAATTCACTACACCACTGGTTTCATCTGTTAAGAGCCTGAGGGGCTCATCCTGGTACCAGGAAGTGATAACTATTTCTGGTTTGTCTCCGCAAAGCCCCCATCGTCTTCTTCTTGGAAACAGGAACATCTGTGAAACGACTCAAGCTTCCAGTGGAAAAATGGCACTAGGGCCCCACTGAGAGGAAGAGGAGGCACCATAACTCTGTGGTAGAGCTGGTGCTTTGCACGTGGAAGGGCCCAGCTTCGATCCCCGACATCTCCAGGTCAGCAGATGTCGGGAACAACATTTTCGGCCCAGGAGATCAGGGCACGGCTGCCAGTCAGGGTAGACAATACTAGCCTATGCAGACCTCTGTTCAGACTCATCATACGATTTCAGCCGTTCCTCTGAAAATGGCCCTACTGTGTCCTAAAGAAGTAGCAGAAGTCCCATTACCGACAAATTGGTCTGCGCTATCTGGAAAAGAAGGCTGCTCCATATCTCAATGCCTTTTCCAAAGATTTGTTGCAGATGAAAGAGGGGAGGGGTTTGGGTGGAGAGAGAAATCACAGCTTTTCCATCCTGTCTGGTCTCAGAACTACGTCTTGCCAAATGCCACCTTCCAAGAGCCCCTTGCACCACTTACAACATTTTTTGGTTTTGTTTTTCCTCCTCCAGCAGTCCCCTCCCCACCTCCGGATATGATATAAAACTTTAATAACAACAGTTTTCTGGAGCATTTTCTTCCACCGCTCCATTGCTGTCTGCCTTCTGAATCCAAGAAACACCGTGATATCTGCTGGAGAAGGGCAGAGATGGCTGGTCTCCACAATATTTTTTTTTAAAAAATACACAGCTTGGCAGCAGAGAGCAATTCCTATTCCAGAGACATATTTTTTCCCATTCTTGGTGTGTGTGTGTATGTATGTGTGTGTGTTTTTAACAGTCACATTTTCTGCCTCTGCTCAGTGAGAAACAGGTTCATCATGGACCAAAAAGAAAGCCTCTGATATCCAGACAACAGGAAGCAGATGCAAGAACAGATTATATAATTTTGCCTCTCACTACAAGAGCCCTGCACTTGGCTACTGCTTCCTGGTGCGCTGTCAGTGGGTGACCCTACTGGAAATACGGTCCTCTCCAGGGCACAAAGGAGAGGATGCTCCTAATTAATCATCAACAACAGCTCCATTTTACATTTTGAATCAATCCTGTAGAATCTTCCGTCACCACAAATCCAGGTTATTCCGTCCGCTGAGGATGCAAAGTCCAGTTGTAGAAACACTGATAACATACCCAACTGTGCGCTGTTGCCACTTGGTGATATGCAAACATTGAACTTTCCAGACCCTTACTACTGCCCTGACTCTAATTGAGCTAAATGGTTCACAAACCTTGTATAAAGATGAGCATGCATATATGTAGGAAAGTAGGACAGGTTCTTCCAGGGTTGTCAGTCTTGTTTCAAAATCAATAAGGTCGCTTAGTTTAGGAAATCATCACCCAGTGCAATTCAGGGCACCTGAGTGCTGTTCAATTAACTCTAACATAGCTAAATGGAACACCCAACTTCAGAGGCAGAATAACCAGGTGTTGAGGACAAAGGGCCATTGGCCTTCATGTCCTGGTCCTAGTGGATGGCCATGGTCGAAAACAGAACACTGGACTTCAAAGCACTGATTACATTCGACTGGCCAAGGTGCTTCTGAGGCCCCTGCCCATCTGACAGATCTTCGGTTGGCTGTTTTACAGTCTTAGAAATGTATACGCTGGCCAGGGGCACATGATCTCGCATGGCCTTCCAGTGTTGCTCAGTTAAAGCTTACTCCGGTGTCCAGAAAGATTTGCAGCCTTATCTTGACATTTTATGAACTCCAACATCTCAAGATTGCCTGATGCCTGGCAAGTTTGAGAAGGGCGTTTGACCTCGGGGCAGCATGGCTGAGCAGAGGGGCCAGCACTCCAGGCTAATAAATGTTTGGGGACTGAAATGATAAATCATCAGTGATCTCAGGAATTCTGAAAAAGCACTGGAGGGTCTCCCTCTTCCCAGGAACTGATCTCATTTCACCTCTTCTCCTCCTCCCTTCCTCTGAGTAAATATGAGCATCACATTGCAAGAACAACAGGAGTCACTGACCTAAAAACAGCTTGCCTTTGCCACCTACCCAGGCCCCTTGCTCCCCTCCCTATCTGCCCCATGCACCTGTTTGCCTCCCCTTGCCACAGCAAACCAGCTCAGCTTGCAAAAGCGCGGCCCAATTCCTAATGGCTTTCAGATGCGCCGGTGACCTGCTGTGTGAAACGTTTACAGCTTGTTGATGGCGCCATAATTTAGGATATTAGAAATGGATAAAAATTTACAACCCGTGAACGTGCATCCCTTCTGAAGTAATGAGGTTATTATTGCTATTTTTTTTTTAAAAAAAAAGAAAAGCAATAAATAGATGTTTCATTTTGAAATGGTGGAACACATCCAGAATGCTGTAAAGTCCTGATTGCAAAGCTTGGCTCACGGAGCTAGCATGTGACCCTGCGTGCCATTTATCTGTGCACTGCCCATGTATCAGTGGAACCTGTTCCCAGGGGCTCCCAGAGGGTTCTGTCTTCTCCAGTTTCCTGTCCAAGGTGTATATGAAGCCTTGTTCCCTTGGAGTGGTGGAGGGGAGTGGCAGATAGGGTTGCCCTGTCTTCTGAGGCTTGGTACCCAAGACTCAGGAGGTGGAACCTAAGAACAAAAGGATGGTGCCTGATGGGTCAAGAGCCTAGCTGTGTCAGAGGCTCATGGCAGAGCTTGATGGACACACAGCTATGGAGGCAAATAGAAAAATGCTCTGATGCCAAGCAGAAAGTATCCCCCACCCTTAGTATTGGGTCTTTATCCTGAGTTCTGTCTTCTTCCCCTGCAGACCTATTGTGTGGCCACACTTTGAATTCCATGTACACGTCTGGTCAATGCAGCTCAAAAAGGATATTGTAGAGCTGGGAAAAGGTGCAGAAAAAGGGTAACTAAATTGATCACCGGGCATGGAGCAACTCCCCTACAAGGAAAGGATACAACGTCTGGGACTGTTTAGTGTAGAAAAAAAGGCAAGGAAGGGGAGAGATGATGGAGGTGAACAAAACTATGCATGCTATGGAGAAAGTGGATAGGGAGACACTTTCCCTATCCACTTTCTCGCTATCCACTTTCTCCACCTCTCATAATACTAGAACCCGAAGGGGTCATCCCATGAAGCTGATTGGTGGGAGATTCAGGACAGATAAAAGTAAGGGCTTCTTCACACAGCACAGAGTTATACTATGGAATTCACTTCCACAAGATTTAGTGATGGTCACCAATTTGGAGGGCTTTAAAAGGGGATTGGACAAATTCATGGAGGAGAAGGCTATCAATGGCTGCTAGTCCTAATGGCTCTATGCTACCTCTAGTATCAGAGGCAGGCAGGCTGCCTATGTACACCAGCTGATGGGGAACATGGATGGGAGGGTGCTGTTGCATTCATGTCCTGCTTGTGGTTTTCCCATGGGCAGCTGGTTTGCCACTGTGTGAATGGAATGCTGGACTAGATGGACTCCTGGTCTGATCTAGCATGGCTCTTCTTATGTTGGAAGGTATCCTCTTATTTGATGGGCTGTCCGGTCCAAGTCTGGTTTAAAGTCAAAGAACTCTAAGAAAGGAGAGCAGCTGGGGCCTTGAAGTTGCCCATCAACACGTAGCTCTTGGACGGCAGACTGAGCGTCAAGCACACAAGTCCCCTGGACAGTTTTTTCCACTATGGTGAGATGTACTGTATTTCTATTTAAATCCTAGTTATTATTTCTAAATTTGCACCTCTATGTATAATTTTGCATATGCACATATCATGTAAATTGGTATCCTCTTTTTTGGGATGCAACTCCTAATTTTGGGCAATGAGTAAGTAGCCACCCCACCTCCCACTTTGCTCAGGCATCCAGAAAAGGGGATAAGCCAGGTCCATTAGCACGGTATCTTGTGTTTCTGTACAGATTCTTCTATTAGCTCTCTGAATGTTTCGACTCATCCAGTTTCCTTCCATTGACTAGCACTGAATGGCCCAAACCATCAAAGAAACCTCTGAATGGAAGAGTCATCGCCTGTGAATTTAAGAGGCCCATGTGGAGCACTTAATGATTACTAACAAGTACCGTAAGCACATTGTTGCAGGGCGGGAGCAGGCAAAAGGGCATGGAGACAAGAAAGGCAGAAGTGAGATCACAGTTCGGTTCCAGCTGTTCTCCTCTGATTCAAACCACCACCGAGAATCAGTGCAATGCTGCAATAAAAGGGCAACCACATCAAACACTGGTGGCTGTGCAATTCCATCTAAGTTGCCTTCATGTGTGGGTGCTTCCATACGAGGCTTTTCCCTGCCTCATTCACAGAATTTTAAAAGGTGGGTCCAAACAATGACATCTTCCATTTGTTTTTCTAGAAAAACGGGGGTGGGGGGGAGAGTTAAGGAGAAAGATGGGACATAAGAACATAAGAAGAGCCCTGCTGGATCAGACCAAGCGTCCATCTAGTTCAGCATTCTGTTCACACAGTGGCCAACCAGCTGCCCACGGGAAACCCACAAGCAGGACATGAGTGCAACAGCACCTTCCTGCCCATGTTCCTCAGCAACTGGTATACATAGGCATATGGCCTCTGATACTAGAGGTAGCATATAGCCAATCAGGACTAGTAGCCACTGATAGCCTTCTCCTCCATGAATTTGCCCAATCCCTTTTTAAAGCCTGCCAAATTGGTGGCCATCACTAAATCTTGTGGAAGTGAATTCCACAACTATTCCACTGTTCATTGTGTTTAGGGGCCATAGGATCGTTCCCTCCATCCATAGCCTAGAGATGCTAGGCTTTAGGTGTCAAATCTCAGGTCTGCAGCCCAAATCCGTCCCACCTGGGGTCCCAATCCGGCAGGTTTTTCCCCATTCTAAAAGGCTGCTGAACTGCCTCTCCTCGGATTAGTTACTGGCAGTAAGAGCATTAAGCTTGATGAACTCCCTGCTTCTGCCACCTGCTTCTTCCAAAGGTTCTGAGAAGCACAACTTTCTTTCTTCGGTGGAGTTAGAAAGATGCCATACAGACAAGTTTCTTTGTAATTCCTAGCGGGATTTTTTTTTTTTTTTTTGCCCCTAAGTCCTGATGGAAATGCTAGCCATCTAGGTGGACACATAACCTGATCCAACCACCACGACTGGAAAGTTTGTAAGCCAGTTAACTAGAATTCTGGTCGGTTTCCAGACACAATTCAGAGTGCCGGCCTTAACGTTTAAAGCCCTAGACACACATTATTGTATAGGGAAGGATGCAAAACAGAATGAACGGAGCAGAGGTAATACCAATCTTTCCATTGGTGCTTTTTTTAACCAAATAAAACTCCAGAGTCATACATATTATCTACATATCGCACCATTTTTCCTATGAGCTCAGAGCAACATTATTCGACCACTGAGACAGGACAGGATGAGAGAGAGAGAGAGAGAGAGAGAGAGAGAGAGAGAGACCTATCCAAGGCCAACCACGTCAGTTTTCTGTTTGCAGGTGGGCAGGGGGAGATTGGAAACTGGCTTTCTCACATCTATACCCATTATTCTAAACTCAGTACTACACTAGATCTCACCAAGACAACCACAGTTCTACTTCCGGAAAAATTCTGTGCAACAAATGCCATGTGTACATTAAGCATGTTTGCACGTTATTTCACTAATATTAATATTTTATTCTTCTTTTATTAGCCATGTTGGTTAGCAAGATTGGGATTGGGGAAGGGTGAGGAAGGGAAGGTGGGAGGAGGGCTATTGGTACAGTGAAACAACTACAGTAGCTCAAATCCCTCTATGCCAAGGCATTTAGTTAGGAGCTTGGAATAGCACGGAGGGGATTGTCACCTGTAGGCTCAGTTTTATTGGCTTTTTGTATTGTTATTTTAAACTGTGTTTTTAAATTTGGTTTTTAATTTTTTTAACTGTTTTGTATGTTTTAATGTTGTTTTTATGTATAGAGGGTTGTGAACCGCCCAGAGAGCTTCGGCTATGGGGCGGTATATAAATGAAATAAATGAAATGAAATGAAATGAAATCCCTTCCGAAAGGAACTCTGTTGTTTTTTAATTCAGAATTTATTTCATTTCATTAAATACATAGGTTAAAAAAAATCTAACAAAGAAATAATTTTAAAGAAAAGTAAAAAAGGGGGGGAATAAATAGTTATTATAAAACTCAACATTTAAATTGCTAAATACTACATGCATAATAAATCAAAGGCATGAGTCATGTCAATTGATGAGTGTGGTTTGTTTTTCCAGCCATCAATAAATATTATCCAATTCTGAACAAAATTGTATGTTTGCCTCCTTTCTCTTATACAGACATAATAAGCACGATTTGTCATTACTGCTTATCCACATGATTTATTTGCCCATTCAGACCACTGGGGAGTCGTTGAGGAACTAGCTTTTTAATGAAATACTAAGCTACCATCACTCCATGTAGTGATGTCAGGAAGTGCCATAGCTCAGTGGTAGAACCCCTGCTTTGCAATCCCCGGCATGTCCAGGTAATGCTGGAAAAATTCCTTCCTGAAACCCTGGAAAGCCACTGCCAGTCAGTCAGTGACAACAATACTGGGCTAGATGGACAAAGGGACTGAGTCAGTATAAGACAGCTTCCTATGTTCTTAAGCTGCCCTAAGGTCAGGGCCAGCTCCAGGTTTTGGAGGGCCTTTGGGCAAGATACTCTCAGTGAGGGCCCTCCCTCAGTGAGCCTACCTTCTCACCACCATTGTCACCAGCTGCTCTAGCTTCTTATCCTCTTCCTCATCATTGCAGCCACTTGCTTGCTTGATATGAAAAGAGCCAGTGAGCAAGTAGGCCATGGCATCTACTGCTCCTCCTCCTCACCGCCACTGTTGTCTGTCTCACAGAGTGAGAGGCAAATGAATAATCAGTTTGCAATGGTGGGATTTAGTTGAACGAGCAGTGGGATCCTAATAACGCAATAAAAGTGAGAATAGAGCAGGGCCGGATTAAGATAGGGGCTATTGGAGCGGCAGCTCCAGGCCCGTCCCCCAAAATAGGCCCACCAATAGGGACGCGCGGCGCATCGCTCACCTGTCCTGCGGGGCGTTGCTGGAGCCCGGAGCGAGGCGAGCACGCCGAGCGGCCGGCAGGTTGCCATTGATTCCCATGCACGCTCGCTGACTCTGAGGCTCTGTCTGAGCTGTAACTGGGCTGCTGCAGCGCAGCCTGCAGAGAGCGGCCGCCCGCGGCCCAGACGCCGCCGGAGAAGGGCCGACCCGCGCGAGCGAGGCGCAGGGAGAGAGGACTTCTTTAGCCACTCAACAAGGTAAGGTGCAGTAACTGTTCGCAAGTAGCAGTAACCTAGTTGCAGAGCAGAGCAGGGCGGGAACTTAGCCTCCATGGATTTGAATGGATTGTGGAAGTAAATGTATGCTTATTTATGGCAAGACAGTGTGAAGGTGGTTGTTGCCTGCGCGCGCACCCGGCCGGCGTGCGGAGGCCACCGCGCTCAGGCCCAGGCCGGGCGGGGCAGCCCCAGGGCGTGCAGAGGCACCTAGCGGCCCACTTGGCCGGCCGAGCCGAGTCCCGAACCACACGCTGCCTCCGCCTTGCCGTGGGGCCGCCGGGTAGAGGCCTCGCAGCTCCTCCGTCGGGCGGTGGGAAGGGGCTGGCATTTCAGGTCCTGGGAAGGGGCGGCCGAGGGAGGTCGAGGCCTTCGGGGACCTCCTGGTCCGGCCTTCCCCGACCTGGTGCCCCTCGGCTGCGTGGGACTGCAACCCCCATCATCCCCAAGCAGCCCAGAAGCTACGGCCCAACCCAACTGGAGGGCACTGGGTTGGGGGAGGCTGTTCTAAGGGACTACAGCTCCCAGCATCCTGTGGAAGCGGTAGTTTAAAGCGCCTGGGGGGCCCTGGCTTGCCTGCCCCTGCTGAAGCCCGCCATTGGACTGGCAGTGGCAGCTCCCCGGGGCCCCGGGAAGAAAGGCTTTCCCTGCCTGGACATGCTGCTGGAAAGAAGATCTCCCTTCTTGCCTGGACGTGCTGCCGGACAAAGTAGGCACCCTGCCCGGGGCTCTTGCCAGGGGAAATCCTCCGGAGCTTTGAGTCGGGAGCAGGAAACGAACGCTGGCGGGTCCATCTCTAGCTCGGTTGTTTATTGGGCTGTCTTGCTCCCATTCCTCCTCCTCCACCTTTTGGCACTGGGCCTTTGTCAGCATCCTGACCAGCAGGGTCTGGAACTGATCAACTGTAAGAATGCAAGCAAGCTCCTATGGACAGCCATCTGGCCACACATTGGCACCTGAAGGGTGGTCAAACCCTCCTGGCTGCTTGGTAGGATGATAGATGAGAGCGCTCTACCACCAGCAGTTTGGTCATGTGTGTACTTACAGCAGCCTTCCCTAACCTAGTCCTTCAGATGGTCAGATGGGTTGGACTGCGGTTCCCATCATTCTCAGCCAGCATGGTGATGCTGGTTGGGAATGATGGAAGTTGCAGCCCAACCCATCTGGGGAGTACCAGGTTGGGGGAGGCTGACATAGGGATTTCTTTCTGTTTTGCACCAAAGTTGGAGGAGCTTTCTAAATGTGAACTTTCTATATAGTTCCAGAAGAAACTGTGTGCAGTACCAGAAGAAACTTAGCTGTATTTAGCCTGCAGCACAGTGTTTGTAGGAGCAAATTCTCTACTCCTTCAACTTCTGCTGTATTAAAAATGAGTCCTGTGTTGAATCTGCATTAGCACAAAAAAAGGGTTTGGTTTTATGCTCTTTTTTCTATTTGAAAATCAGTTTGGCTTTTTTCCGTTGTCCCCATTGCCATACATTTTGTGTGTCTACCTCCCCCTTCATATTTATTTATTTATTTATTTATTATATTTATACCCCGCCTTTCTTCCTGCAAGGAACCCAAGGTGGCTTACATAATAATCCTCCTCCTCTCTGCTTTATCCTCACAACAACCCTGTGAGGTAGGTTAGGCTGAGAGTCAGTGACTCTTTTATAATGTATTTCAGTTTACCCCACACAAAGCACTCACACACACAGAGCAGTCAGACAAAAGCAAAACACGCTTATAATTTGTAGGTAGCCTTTTATAATGTATTTCAATTTTCAACAGCAAAAAAGGTAGTACATTCTTATTTTTTAAACCCACTTTTGCCATCGAAATAAAATTCCACCCTCCATTTAATCATTTATTATTTATTTATCTATTTATTGCATTTATACCCCGCTCTTCAGCCAGAAAAGGCTCTCAGAGTGGCTTACACAGATTAATAATAAGACATTCCCTGCCTTCAGGCTCACAATCTAAAAGACATGACACAAAAGGAAAAGGGATTGGGAGGGAGGAGGAAGAATTCCAAACTCAGGCACCAATATAATGTTTGGCATTCTTCCTCCTCCCCCCCAATCCCTTTTCCTTTTGTGTCACGTCTTTTAGATTGTGAGCCTGAGGGTAGGGAATGTCTTATTATTACCGGTAATCTGTGTAAACCGCTCTGAGAGCCTTTTCTGGCTGAAGAGCGGGGTATAAATGGAATAAATAAATAAATAAATCATTAATTTCTACCCACTTTTGCCATCAAAATAACATTCCATCCTCCATTTAATCACTTGTTAACATTATAATTAATTTATAATAACTTTCCATTTAAGAAAAAAAAATTCACCCCTATCAAGTGAAAAAAAATGACCCAGGTCCTTTTTTTTTACTTGATCCATTCGTTCTTTTTTTTTTTTAAACTATAGTCCGGTCCCCCAACAGTCTGAGAGACAATGAACTGGCCCCCTGTTTAAAAAGTTTGAGGACTCCTGTTGTAATCCTTACATCAACCCTGTAAGGCAGGTCAATAGCATTCTCTCCATACAGCACGTGGGGGGGGGGCAGCTGATTAAGAGCTCGGTTCGTGTACATTGTTGCCTAACAGTCTGCATAATTCCCGAAGGGGTGGGCTGTGTTAGTCTATTGCAGCAAGAACAACAAGAGAGTCTTGTGGTACCCTAAAGACCAACACATTCATTCTGACATAAGCTTTCACGGACACTGCCCACTTCCATCAGGTTTTATTGAGTTAACAAGCTTATTGTTTACAAAAAAAGAAATATTTTCAATATGTTTCTGTTTTGGCACTTTAATGGTAATTAAAATATTTAATTTGTTTTAATATAAAATTGTGTCTTCATTTTATTTATTTCCATAAAAAGGCCCACCAAAATCCTCAGCACCAGGCCCATAATGCTCTTAATCCGGCCCTGGAATAGAGATGGCCCGGAGTAGATTTTTTAAGATGAAAAATGCACTGTGTAACAAAAACTTAAAATTAGCTTTGAAAATGTGCATTGTACAGTGTTATATATTTTCAGTTCTACTATAAGGCATGGAATCGTGGACTTTAACTATAAAAAAGATAAAAGTATTTGAAATGTGGATTAATCGTAGGATGTTACGAATTTCATGGACCAAGCGGGTGACCAACCAAGAAGTATTAAAGAGAATGTATAAAGATCAAGAAATTCTAAAACACAGAAAACTAGAATATTTTGGTCATATAATGAGAAATGAAAAATATAGACTGTTGCAGCTGATTATACAAGGGAAAATAAATGGGAAAAGAAGTGTAGGAAGAAGAAGGTTTTGGCTGAAGGATAGGTTGGGGGCAATACAATATCATTGTTTAGAGTGGCCATATCTAAAGACTGATGTCCAACCTCCGGTAGAAGAAGAACAACAACAAGAAGAAGAATGGCAAAGAGGAGGAGCAAGTCCAGGGAGCTCTTGTCAGTGGGCCTTGCTGGGGTGTGGGCCCTTGCAGGTGCCCAACCATGCCGACCCTTGATGCCGGCCCTGCTTAAGGCTGGCATTGATATGGTCCACCCGCCCATATTGGACAAGGCTGCCTATTATAACAAGGTTCTAACAGCTACATCTCTTTCTCCATTACTGCACTGCTGTTGAATTTTGGCGCACCAAAGAAACTACTGAAGATTTTACTAGTGTACTATGGAATAGCGTACAACACCCTACCCCATCCCCAACAACCCTACTACCACTTAGCATGAGCCAAATCAAAGCACAATCCAAGTCACGTTGAAGTCAATGGAAATTCTCGTTGGCTTCCGCAGCAGTTGGACAGAACCCTAGAAGAGCAAAATACATTTTACGGCACAGATGACTTAGGAGCATTTTTCATCCTCTTCAGTCATGTGCTTGATAATTTACCAGAAATTGACTGACTGACACCATGCTTCGTTGTCATTATTAGTTCAAATTAAGGTGGTTATTGAGGCAGTATCTGCTGAAATTACAAGTTCGGAAACACCACCAGCCTAATCGCTCCAGCAGATGCACTGAGATTCAACCCAAACTCAAGGTGATGTTTTTAAAACCCAAAAAAACAATCCTAAGACAGAGCAGCTGGTTTTAATTTAAACTCTACACCAGTGTAATTTCAAGCAATTTCAGTTCAATTTCACTGGCCTTTGCTTGCATGCCTGTTGCGGCTTCTTGCCTGTTATAATGATTATCCCTTTGAATTGGGGTTGCCTAGACAGGACTTGGATTTGCATTTCAAAAGCAAACACTCTCTTGGAGCCATGTCCACCAACTGACTCGCTCTTTTCTTGGTCCACGAAGATTAATTGGACAATAATGTGATGAAAGAGACATTTCTCAGTCTGCAGAGACACCAGCTTCCAAGCAACAGGAAGAGCTAGTGACTTCTTAACAAAAGTGTAAATTATTTTCTGCTGGACTGCCACATGCTGCTTTGTGACTGATGAGCCGGGGGCAGGGGAAGTGCCAAGGAGCTCTGAAGCCTATTGGTGTCCACGGGATTCATGTGAATCCCACAGAAATCATCTTGAACTTATGGAAAGGCAGAGTAAAAACTGAAAAAATAAAAACAAATAAAAGTTAAGTCTCTATCCAGAGGTGGTATTGAGGGGGGCACTAGGGCTGGAACCCCGAATCTTTCATTTGGAGCCCTGAATCTCTGGGAGGCCCTCTGCCCCACCACCCTGCTGTTCAGGGGCACTTTCTGAAATAAAGGGACAGGGGCCCTGAGGATCCCTGTGGCATCTGATCCCCCTGGATGAGCTGGCCTTTTGGACCCACACGTGCTTCACCTCCTGCTGCTCCCCTGCTTGAATCTTTCTGCCGGAAGTTTTTTCCCCCCTGAAATCGAATGCCCTCCTCTCCCCTGTCCATGCCCCCTTTTTCACAAATAGGGGTGTCCTTGGGAGACAGGGTGCTTTATAGACATGTACACAGACAAACTTTAGAGTATGTGTAAATTAGCATATGCAAATGTGTGCATTTATTTTGTCCCATGGTCCTGAGCCACGCATCTTTGCAGTACCCAGCACTGCTCCTGCATCCAACGCAGGGGTGTTGAGCCTCAGGCCCCGGGGCCAAACCCGGCCCACCCGTGGCCCCAATCTGGCACTCTGGAGCTCACCAGATGGCCCCACCCTTGTTCCTTGACCCCCCCACCACCTCATTTCCCCTGGCCACCAATCACTTGGTGCCTTCCGGGGTTTTGTGCATCCCCCCTCCCCCCCATTCTAAAATGCCTCTCTTAAGAATTAGTTACTGGCAATAAGAGCTTTAAGTGAAAAGAAGCTGGTATGTGTGGTATTTTGGCCCCACTCCTTCTGCTTTGGCCCCACCTACCACCCCAAGAGCTCCTCTGAAATGGAATTGGGCCCTTGGTCAGAAAGAGGTTCAACACCCGTGATCTAAAGGAATCGAACCCTAAAATTCTAGCCCTTGTGACAGTCCACATCACAGTAACAAGCGTTCATTGTGCTTTCCCCATGCAGTCGTTTTTTAAAACCACTGTGGTTATGCCCCCTGTTTCAACTACATGTTCCTCCCTAAAGGAGGCTCACTCACATTGCATTAAATGGGCACAGTTCCCTTGGGACAGTCCCCAAAACCTTAACCGTAACTGTAAAATGACCATGGCCCATGACTTGAGTCTACAGTGGGTCTTGAACTAGTGGCATGATGGGTGTCAAGTTAAGCCGCCTTTCCAAACAGGTGCCCTCCACAGATGTGTTGGACTGCAACTCCCACAATTCCCTGGGGTTTCCAGGAATTGTAGTCCAACACCTCTGGAAAGCACCAGATTGGGAAAGGCTGACGTAAAGGGTTCGTCCTGTCAGACACCATCCATCTCTTGACCAAGGGAACTGCAGGGAGATCAGCCACACCAGCCAAGGAAGCCTCCTTGTGCCACTTAGCCAGAGCAAGTCAGCTGACACTTCCTGGCCGCTCTCACACCTTCTGGGTCAGGCTTGCTTGTTGGACTCAGCAACCAGGAGAAGGCCTGTTTTTGTTGCTTTGATCTTGCCCCACCCTCAACTACAAAGGAGCCAGGTCTGGTACCATGTTGTTATTATTTTTATCATCCTCATCCTTCGTTATGAGGTAGGGTGGCCATGTGTCCTCTTTTACACAGAACGGTCCTCTATATAAAGGGTTTCCAGACGAGAGTCCTCTATTTTCAAGGTGTTCTCAAATTGAAGAGCTGTCCAGTCCGAGTCTGGTATAAAGATAAATAATCATCAGAAGGAAAAGCCCAGGGGTCTTGAAGTTGCCCATCAACAGCACCTGGACTGTGGACTGAACAGAAAGGCACACAGGTCACCAGGTCACAGCTTTGCACACTATGCTGAGATTTACTGTATTTCTATTTAAAATCAGTCTCTCTAAATCTGCATCTATACATATACATTAGTGTATACAAATTGTATATGAATCGGTGTCCTTTTACTGGGTGATGCATATGCATGTCCTTTTTTTTGGCAATTCATAAGAACAGAAGAAGAGCCCTGCTGGATCAGACCAAGGGTCCATCTAGTCCAGCATTCTGTTCACACAGTGGCCAACCAGCTGTCCACGGGAAACCCACAAGCAGGACATGAGTGCAACAGCACCTTCCCACCCATGTTCCCCAGCAAATGAAGTACATAGGCATACTGTTTCTGATACTGGAGGTAGCATATAGCCATCAGGACTAATAGCCAGAGATAACCTTCTCCAGGAATTTGTCCAGTTGACTTTTAAAGCCATCCAAATTGGTGGCCATCACTACATCTACTGGAAGTGAGTTCCATAGTTCAACTCAGTGCTGTGTGAAGAAGTCCTTTCTTTTATCTGTCTTGAAGCTCCCACCAATCAGCTTCATGGGATGATCCCGTTGGGTTCTAGTATTACAGGAGAGGGAGAAAAATGACCCCCTGATCCACTTTCTCCACACCATTCTCTCAAGGTGGATTTGACATGGCTAAGAACATAAGAGCCCTGCTGGATCAGACCAAGGTCCATCTAGTCCAGCATTCTGCTCACACAGTGGCCAACCAGCTGCCCATGGGAAACCACAAGCAGGACAAGAGTGCAACAGCACCCTTCCACCCATCTTCCCCAGCAATTGGTGTACATAGGCATACTGCCTCTGATACTGGAGGTGGCATATAGCCATCAGTAGCCATTGATAGCCTTCTCCTCCATGAATTTGTCCAATCCCGTTTTAAAGCCCTTCAAACTGGTGACCATCACTACGTCTTGTGGAAGTGAGTTCCATAGTTGAACTATGCACTATGTGAAGAAGTCCTTCCTTTTATCTGTCCTGAATCTCCCACCAATTCATAAGTGGCCACCCTATTATGAGGGCTGCTAAGGCCCTGCAACCCATCCATGTATACTTTACTTAGAAATAAGACATACTCCCTCAAGAGGAAGAAGAACAAAAGCATCTCTCTCTCTCTTTCTTTGGGACATGCACAGAAATAGCCACAAGAATTGAAACACACACACAGAGAGAGAGAGAGAGAGAGAGAGAGAGAGAGAGAAGCTTTTCAAAATGATGATCCATCAAGACCGGGGAGCAGTAAAAACAATTGAGCCACAGGGCATTTCCGAGGAACCCATGAAAGGGCAGGGTGAGAGCCCAGACATGGCTCCACCCAACTTGCCATTAATCATCAGGAAATTCCTTCTCCTTGATCCTTCCCTACTCTTTCCAAATTAGACCAAGCAGAAAGTGCTTTTTTTAGAATCAACCCGTCATCCTAATGGAGTTTGTACACCCTGCATTGTTACTGTTGGGTGTTTGTTTAATTGCAATCAAGATTTTGTGCCAAGAAAAGCTGAATTCTGTGATTGGCATATATTATGAAAGAGGCTCCCGCATGCAGGAATTAAGGAGGAGAGGGGCTTGATCCCCCACTTCCTCTCTTAATCTGGCCGGCAGGCACCCTGCAGGCTTTTCCTGGTCTCCTCGCTTAGCCTCCCCCAACCCTGTAAGTAGCGTGGCCCGTGGCCATGTGTTCCTACATCACAGGGGAAAGTCCAGCGCTTAAAGGACTGTCAAAAGACAGTCCTCTGTTTGGAGACATCTCTGATTTGAAGGGCTGCCCAATCCAAGGGTGGTTTAAAGATTTTTTTTAAAAAAACCTAAGAAGGAAGAGCAACAGGGGCCTCAAACTTGCCCATCTACAGTTAGGACCTGGACAGCAGGCTGAGCAGAAACAACCTTCTGCACTAAGATGAGATGTATTGTATCTCTATTGGTCCCAAGGTATGGCCTGAAGGCACGTGAGGCAACCACCTTGCTGAAGCTAAGCAGGTCTGGATCTGGTCAGTGCTTGGAGGGGAGACCACTTGGGAACCGCATGTAGCCACCTTGAGTTTCATGATGGAAGAAAAGTGGGATATAAATGCTATAAAATAAAATACTTAAATTCACGGTGGGCAACAGAAGCAGTATAGAAGTATAAGTAATAACATTATTATTATTATATCAGACTACATAATATTTTGCCAAGTAACATAACATAAGCAATAAGGAAAGAAACCTGCCCTGAGGAGCATACAATCTGAGTTTCAATAGTGAGGGAGAAGAAAAACAAGGAAAGGCAGTGGTGACGATAGCTTCCACTAACGTCTGAGACAAGGAACTTCTACTTAATAAACAAAAGCTAACACTCACAATTAGAGGGTGGGGGGGGACAACTGAATATTTTCTTTTTTCATTTCCTGCTATGTTTCTACTGCACAATTTCAATAAAACGCACAAGTACACCTTTAACTCTCACCCCCACCGATTTACGATTCAACCTCAATCTACTTCTCTGGCCTCGATTTGCTCCCGCAGTCCCATTTGTAAAACTGTCGTGGCAAGACAAGTGACAAGGTGGCAGGAGGAAAAATCCTCCAAGCAAGAAGGAGATGGGCCTGCATTAAAAGGGCAATCTGCCACCCCAAGAAGTTAAGCCATCTGAAGCAGGTTGACAAGCTGAAATATTTTAGCACATCAGGTCAGCTATAGCAGAGGCCTTCAGCTGTCAACCTGGGAAGCATCACCTGCAGTGCTGGCTCCAGGTATTATGTAAGCCGCCTTGGGTTCCTTGAAGGAAAAAAGTCGGGGTATAAGTATACTAAATAAATAAATAAATAAATAAATAAAATTTGGGGGGGGCGTTGGGCACCAAACCCTCAATGGGCCCCTTCCCTCAGCGCAGAGGCAGCGTTAGGGGGTGGCCCACTAGGGCTGGAGCCCTGACTCTTTCATTTGGAGCCCTGAATCTCTGGGAGGCCCTCTGCCCCACCACCCTGCTGTCCGGGGCACTTCCTAAAGATACAGGCGCCCTGATGATCTCTGTTGCATCTGATCCCCCTGGATTGGCTGGCTTCTTGTCCACATGTGCTTCCCCTCCTGCTGTCTCCCCACTTTAATCTTCCTGCTGGAGTTTCCCCCCCCTGAAACTAAATGCCCTCCTCTCCCCTGTCCATACATCCCTTTTTACAAATTGGGGTGTCGTTAGGAGACAGGGTCCTTTAAAGACACGCACAGAGAGAGACTTTAGAGCAGTGTTCTCCAACCTTGGGTCCCCAGATGTTTTTGGCCTACAACTCCCAGCATGCTATGCTGGCTGGGGCATGCTGGGAGTTGTAGGCCAAAAACATCTGGGGACCCAAGGTTGGAGAACACTGCTTTAGAGCATGTGTAAATTAGCATATGCAAATTTGTGCTTTTTTTCCCTTTTGTCCCGTGGGCCTGAGCCCCAGATCTTTTCAGTATCTATCCCCTGCCTCAGCGAGTCTACCTTATCTCCAGCATTGTCAGCAGCTGCTCTTGCTCCTCCTCCTCCTCTTTCTCATCATCGCTACCATGTTGCTTGTAGGGATCTACAGATCTTGTTAAATCTGTTTCGTTTGTGTTCCGCGGATTGTCAAGCATCTTTCGACCCATCATCTGCTCACTGATGGAATCAGATTTTTTTTTAGGGATACATGAGAATTTTGTCCCACTTGCGCTGATGTGCATGAGCGCTAATTTGCATTAGTGGTCATTCGCATGTGCGCTAATGCACATCAGCGCAAGTGCACAAATCCCCCTCAACAGTAAAAGAAAAAGAAAGGTCCGCAAGTCCATGGAATCTGCACTACATGGAAAAAGCTGGTCTACTGTGGAATCCACAGGTCGGATTCATAGAAATCTGAACTCACTTGAACCCACTGTGGATTTCCTCTGACATCTCTACTTGCTTGCTTGATGGGCAGAGAGCCAGTGAGCAAGCAGGCAGTGGCGTCTCCTGCTCCTCCTTCTCACCACCACTGTTATATAGGCCAGAGTGAGAGGCCGGTGAAGAAGCAAGTTGCAATGGTGAAGCGGAGGAGTAAACTCCAGGGGGCTCTTGCCAGTGGGCCCCTGCTGGGGTGTGGGCCTTTGGCTGGTGCCCAACCGTGCCTACCCTTGACGCCGGCTCTGATCACCTGAAAGGTGTTTTGGCCAAGAGAAAGCATGATCAGCGTCTGTGGGAAAACAACAGAATTAACATGCGCCCTGCTGCAGAGCGTTCTGTGCCAAGCCACGTGGCTTCTTGCCAAGAAGACTTTGTTTTGCTCCTTCAGATATGTCAGTGGACAAAGCCATAAAAGTTGCAGAAGGGGAGCGGGGCAGAAATGTTGCATTTTAAAGATTCCTGGGCTTGACAAAGCTTGCCATTCTCTTTGCTTTCTCTGAAGCCAGGAAACGTCTACTGAGTCAACATAAAAAGCAGCCCGATAATGGCTTATTCATCAGCTCTTCATATTTGGAACTGACCTTCGCAGTTACCATGTTCGGAGCGCAGACGTTGCAGAATGCCGCCCCCTACCAAGTCAGCAAGATTGAATGCAAAGAAAGAAAGAGAAGACAAAATAAAGGAAAGGGTTTTTTTTAAAAGGTGGAGGCAGCACAGAACGGCCCCGCTCAACCCACCCCCAAATGCCTTTCTGGAGAAAATCATTTTAAGCCAGTAATGTTCCTCCCACAGCCACCTGCTACTCTGCGAAAACATTCAGCAGATAGCAATGCACAGACACCAAAGGAGGGGGGAAACCACAGACAGGCATCATAACGGAAGCCTCTGAAATGGTATGATTTCATGATTTCAGTCATGGTAGGATTGGTGGCTGGACCAGTAGCCGCAGTAGACAAGGGCAGTGCTGCTCGAGCCAGGACAAAACGAACGAGACCGTTCCGATGGGAGCGGAATGAACCCTTTGGACAGAATCCATTGGGAAGTTCTCCTGCATGCATCCCGTCGGACCCAACGGGGGCTGCACAGTTGTTGGAGTGGAAAGTAAAACTTGTGCCCTTGAAAACAGGATGACGAAGATTCTCTCTGGGAAGGAAGAATACACTGCTTTATTGTACAGTAATACCTTGGAATGCAAGTAACTTGGTCTGAGAGCGTTTGCAAAACAAGCAAAAAAAAATTAATTTTTTTGACTTGATAAACAAGCAAGGTTTGCAAGACAAGTAGTCGTAGGGATGTAACCGCTCGCCTCGAGCGGGCGTAGTGGGCCGAAATCAGCCCTGCTCACGCCCGCCAGAGACTCATTTTGATATAAGAGTGTTTTGGATTACAAGTACGGTTCCGGAACAAATTATGCTTGCAATCCAAGGTATTACTGTATTTAATTTTTAATTATTATTATTATTATATTTATAGCCTGCCTTCCCCCCCCTCTTGTAAGAAGCCCAAGGAGGCTTACATACTCCTCCTCCTCTCCTTTTTATCCTCACAACAACCCTGTGAGGTAGGTTGGGCTGAGTGTCAGTGACTGGCCCAAAAGTCACCCAGTGAGCTTTGTAGCTGAGTGGGGACTCGAACCTGGATCTCTCGAGTCCCAGTCCAGCACTCTCACCACTATATCACACTGGCTCTCTTTAAATCAGGGATGAGGGTTTTCAGAAGCCCACTGCAAGTCATCAGTTTGGACCTCTGGCAGAATGATCTGTCCTTCTGTCTGCAGCCCGCCGGGCAGTGAGAAAGATATGCCATGCACAGAAACCGAATGGTCTGATAGAGGAGGAACGGAGCTCTCCACCCCTCCTCTGCCAGTCCCCAGCAACCTAGCTTTTTTTCATTTTTCGTTTTGTTTGTTTTTTTGCAGACTAGTAACTTTTTTGGACTTATTTACATGGCTGGGAGAACAACAACAACAAGTTAAAACTAGGTGGGGAAAAGTAACACAATAAAATGTCAACAAAGAGTCTTGTGACACCTTAGAGCAGGGCTCTCCAACCTTGGGTCCCCAGATGTTGCTGACCTACAGCTCCCAGCATACCCAGCCAGCATGGCTGATGGCAAGGGATTCTGGGAGCTGTAGTCCAGCAACATCTGAGGACCCAAGGTTGCAGAGCCCTGCCTTAGAGACTAGCAAATTTATTATGACATTGGCGAACGAACCTGGCTTCACACGGGTGGGAATAGGCTTTCGTTGATACAGTGAAGACTGCAAGCGAACATAGACCGCTGTCAGAGTTGGACACGTTGTGCCCACCCTGTCTGAGTGAAGCCATGCCCACTGGCACCTCGAGGCACGGCCCCTGCCATGGTGCAACCCTATTAGCCCTCTGAGGGAGAGAAGTTGCCACTCCCTTCCCCTGTGGGGGGGGGTGCCCCACAGTAGCAGCGGGGTGGGGAGAGGCCATACAACTCTGTATTGACTACAAAACTATGCACTGGTAAGGACATCAGCCTCTAGTGACTGAAAACATTGGAGGGGTCTGTCCACTCAATTCCCTTGAAGTGGGGCACCCCACAGCTAGTGGTGGGTGATCCGCCCACCACCCAACTCACGGGACGCTTGGTGAGCACTGCCGTTGCACCTGCCAAGCCAGGCCAAAAGCGAGTGCCAGCTGAGATGCTCACCAGACTTCCAGGTTCCTGGCGGTGCGTTTTTTACGTAGAAAATGGCATAAGATACGTTAAAAGCGGCCGCAATTTGCATAACTTGCGCAAATCACGGCTGCTTTTAACGTATCTTAGGCCATTTTCTACGTAAAAAAAGCACCGCCAGGAACCTGGAAGTTGCTTCCCCAGCTTGGCTCAGGAGAACACGAGTTGAGCCAGGGAAACAGGTAGGTGGGATGGAGTTTGGGGGGTCGAGCCCGGCGAGTTTGCCGGACTTCCACCCCCAAACGAAATCCTCACACGTCCCTACCCACGGCAGGAGGCAAACATATAACAGTGTCCTTTGGCCTTTGAATCTCCCCTGGCTTCAGTATGGACTGCAAAGCTACAGGCTGGTTAGGGAAGTCTGCCCTTACTGGCTGAAGGTGGTAGTGCAGGATCAGACAAATGGACACATTAAAATTAATTAAAATTAATTAATGCATTAAAAAAACAAAATAACCCCAAGGTGCACACCCCTAAGGTCCCCTTGGTATGCATGACAAGTTTCAAGTGTCTAACTTTCACAGACGTGGAGCTATGACGGTGAAGGATGGACAGACAGAAACACATCCTGGTTTATTATTATAGATAAGCTTCCATGGACACTGTCCACTATATACCATAATGAATTTGTTCAGTTAAATTTGCCACAAGACTCTCTTGTTTTTGCTGCAGTAGATTTAACATGATGACCCCCTCTGGAAAGCGTTACAATAAAATGTGACGCAATGGTAAAACAAAAGACCAGATGAAAAACAAAGAGTGGGGGAGAAGGGTAAAGGTAAAACTCTTTGAAAGCTACAGGCAAATTTATACTCTGGTTTCTCTCCAGTTCTCATAAATCTTTCACCTTTTACTAATACTACAGCCAAATTTAAAAGGCCTGGAGAAATGAAGAAATATTTGCCTGGCGCCAAAAGGACATGAAAAGAACCTCCCTGAGGAGGGCATTCTAGAATGGGGTACCACAATCGAGAAGGCCCTGTCACTTGTAGCAACCCGCCACATTGCATCTGAAGCAAGCTTAAGGATTCTAGCAGGAATGCTCGCTTCTGTGAGTGCCCCTGCTCAAATCCCTGTGACAGCCCTAGACTCCACCCCACTCCCTGCTTTATATGTGAATGGGGCGGATATCTGAGAAAAGGGACGTTTATGCCATTGACACGTCTATTTGTCCCCAGCGATACAAGCTAATCTGGTTCAGTATACACAAAATAAAGAACAGCATGGCTTGGCCACAACATATGTGAAAGGGAGGGCATCAAGAAAATGTAATATTTGTGAAGATCAAGTGATCTGTAAGACGTGACATTTGTCAGAAGTGAATTCACACTAGATTTATACATCCGGATACATCACCTTTTCCCCTTTAGCTGTCAAAGGAGCCCATGGTGGGAACTGCTAAGTCCCACCATTGTTAAGAACGTATTAGCATTTCCAGCATAAACCTCAAGTTTAAGGGGTTTATGAATCAGATGTTTTGGATTACATCTGGATGAAGCTGAACTGTTTGGAGGAAGCTGTCGCTCCAGATGTGAACTGACAAACCAGCCATACTAATTGGTTGCGCTACATGTTGAGCATGCAAAAAGGAGGCTTTGGGTATTTAAAAGTTTCAGGATGGAAATTCTTCTGCTCCACTTTGGCTCCTTTTTTTTTATGTTGCAAGGTTGGTGAAGGTAGTCCAAGGATTGGTGACTTCTAGAACAGAGTCCAAATCTGGATGAGTAATCCATGTTTTACAGCAGGGTTGAGGAACCTCAGGCCAACTCTGACCTTCAAGGGGCTCCTCAGAAGGCCATGACTCTGGGGAGAGACCTAAACCCTGAAAAAATAACAACTATACCACATCATCCCCATAAAAAAATAATAATAACAAGGCATCCCCCAAAGGCAAAAACAGGGGCAACACAGGAAATAATTTACCAGAACATAGGGATTGTCCCTGAGACATGGGGACTCTTGGGACATCTGCAGGCAGCTCTAAAGTTGTTTTTAGTTTGTTTTGCTCAAAGCAAGGATCACTTTAGGGATCACTCTGTGCTGGGGTGGGGCGGGGGGTTGTGAGCCAATAATGGCGCTGGCTCTAAACAGTTCCCAAAGCAGCCCTTTGCAACTCCTCCTAGACAACATTCTTCTCCCTAATTAATCATTAATCAAACTGTGTTTCTTCAAGAGATTATCGGGTCGATAGCAAAGTGAGCCTAAGGTGGGCCTGACTCCATTCATCCCCGCAGAGAGGTTTCTTCGGAAGTTCTCAGGCTCAGCCTGGCACACCGTGTGTGTGTGTGTGTGTGTGTGTGTTTGTGAAAGGGGTCTCTCTCAGGTTAAAATGTCAAGTAGGTCAGAGCATGGACTAGTATCTTCCTTCCTTCCTTCCAAACTGTGTTTGCCTCATGAACCTTCAGAAGGAGACCAGTTTGCATTATCACCCTAAGCAGCAGTTTTAATTGAATCATGACATATAAACAAGGTGGCCATTTGTCCTACTTTACAGAGTACAGTCCTCTGTTTGAAGGGCTGCCCAGTCCAAGTCCAGTTGAAAGATAAAGAACCAGAAGAACCGAGAGTGGGGCCTTGAAGTTGCCCATCAACAGTGGTCACCTGGACAGCAGACTGAGTAGGCACAATGGTCACTTAGTCACAGTCTTCCCCGCCATGGGAAGATGTAATGTATTTCTACTGAAAGTATAGTAATTATTTATAAATGTGCATCCATACATGTAAATTAGCACATGTAAATCACTGTCCTCTTTCTCGATGATGGATTTCCTCTTTTTCGACAAGGCGTAAGTGGCCACCCTGGACAATTCCAGGTGGTCTCCCATCCAGGCAATGACCATACCCAGAAAGGGGGGTGTATCATGTACTTACCATCCATCATGGATGTTTGGCCATGCCGCTCAACCTGCCAACTACTGCTAGGCTCCACCTCCAGTCCAACAACAAAAAGGCCAGGCTTTTCCCTGATCCAGCAAGACCAATTTGTCCTCTGCCCCTGGACTCGCCCCACATTGTTGCTTCCAAGCTGGTGCTAGATTGGTTTTTATTTCAGAGACTGAGGAGCAAACTTTGAACTAGCGAGGGGTGAACCTACCCTGAATGAATTTGCTACTTGCTCAGAAAGTAATGCATTTGTCCATGTGAGCTTGGATGAGAGTTCTCTTTGAATACGAAATCTCATTCCGTGGATACAAGTTGGTGTGCATGTGCAATATCAAGGTGCATCTTGGGAGCTGTAGTTTGGAATCGCATTGTGCAGCATGGCATCATGCGTTACCACCAGGGATTAATTATAGTCATTATTGCTATATTTGCATCTATACATATCAATGCGCATGTGCGAATTTCATGCAAATCTGTCTTTTGTTCTTGCTCTCTTTTTCTTTTCTTTCTTTCTTTTTTTCTTTTTGTTGCAATGCATACATAGCCACTCTAGGTGGGGATAACAAAATTGGGGCAAAAGTGGTAACTGGAGATTGGCTAAAATCACGCCAAGGGGATGATGTTAAAAATGGGCCTGCAAACGTGCGATAGAACCCAGGGTTGAGCTGGGAAACTGTTGTTGGACAACTCCACCAATAGTTATAGTAATTATTTCTAAATTTGCATCTATACATACAAATAAGCATATGCAAATTTTAGGCAAATCTGTGCCCTCTTTTGTGATTCATTTCCTCTCTTTTGGTGATCTTTAAGTGGCCACCCTACATATCAATCCATCCCCCTCTCCCCGCAAAGAAATAATTAAAGATGGGCCTGACCTCACACATTGCTAGAGACATTGCTAGAGACTCTTGTACCCTTAACCAGTTTATTTATGATCTATTTATTTAAAACATTTATACCCCACCTTTTAATCTTGCAGAATCCCCAAGCTGGCTAAGCAACAATATAAAAAGGATATACTGTTAAAACACACGATGAGAGCAACAATATCGTAAAAACCCAACAGGAGTGTATATGCCCAACAAGAACCTTGTAGGACACCGGGGCAACTCATTATCTAGGATCCCGACTAGCCCTTTGAAACAGCAGAGTCTTAAACTGACCTCTCTAAAATGTATTAATAGAGGAGTCGGGCAAGTCACCCTTGGAAGGGAGTTCCACAATTTAGGCACTACTACATATTGCAGGAGTGCAGAACCCCTTTCAGCTCGGAGACCGAATTCCATTTTAGAGAACCTCTCGGGGGCCACATTCCATCGGTGGGTGGGGCTAAAGGCAAAGGGGGCAGGGCCAAACTACCAGCATATTTTAACTTATAGCCCTTACTGCTAGTAACTAATCCTTCAGAGAGGCATTTCAACCTTTTACAATGTGGGGGAGGAACTGCACAAAAGCTGGGGAGACCACCAAATGCCTGGCAGTTGGGGGAAAGAGGGTGGGTTCGGGAGAAGGGGGTGTGGTCATCTGGGTAGCCACGCCACGAATTGGGACCCTGGGCCTCACGTTCTCCACCCCACGCATGTTGATTTGAAGTGACGAGTCCAATCTTAGTATGGAAGCCCTCTGCTACATTTTAATGCATTAAATGGGGGGGGTGTCTAATGTTTTCGAGCCCACACTATGATTACTCAGGAGTTTGGAGTGCTTGGGCAGCTCATGGAAAACTGGTTCGCTATAAATTATGTGAAATAATTTGGCCTCGTTCTTTCTTTCTTTTTTAATTGCATCCTGCTCCATCTCTCTCTTCCTGATTTGCAAAATTAACGTCGTTGGAATGGTTTCCCATCAACAACATTATGGCATTCAGCCCAACTGCTAATCCAGCATGGTGAAGCTCTAGACATGCAACCGATATTGGGCAGGGGGGGGCAGGGGAGGGAGGCGTCTTCTCCCAGCATACTGAGAGGAGTTCCGTGACATAACTCCACACCATATATGGTGCTTGCTGATGATAAGTAGAGCCAAAGGATCTGATACGGTGGGTGGGAGGGGGGTGCGGTGGAAACGTGGGAGCTGAAAAATCCAGGATGGCCTGCCACAGCTGTGGGCTTGAGCATTCTCAGGCAGCTGAATCAGACCAACTCCCTCCTAAGATACCGTGCCGGTAAAGTCAGCCTTGGGGAAGATTCAGAATGGAGTCCCTGACAATCACTCTCCTTCTGAGGATGTGTCTGCAGAAAGCTTCCCACAAGGCTCAACTCCTTAGCAGAGGTGGTGTTAGGGGGTGGCACACTAGGGCTGGAGCCCCGAATCTTTCATTTGGAGCCCCGAATCTCTGGGAGGCCATCTGCCCCACCACCCTGCTGTCCAGGGGCACTTGCTGAAATAAAGGTCCAGGGGCCCTGATGATCTCTATGGCATCGGATCCCCCTGGATTAGCTGGCTTTTTGCCCACATGTGCTTCACCTCCTGCTGCCCGCCCCCTTGAATCTTTCTGCCTGAGGTTTTTTTCTGAAATCAACTGCCCTCCTCTCCCCTGTCCATATATCCCTTGTTACAAATAGGGGTGTCCTTAGGAGACTGGGTCCTTTAAAGACACACAGAGAGACAGACTTTAGAGCAGGGCTCTCCAACCTTGAGTCCCCAGATGTTGTTGGACTACAGCTCCCAGAATCCCTTGCCATTAGCCATGCTGGCTGGGTATGCTGGGAGCTGGAGGCAAGCAACATCTGGGGACCCAAGGTTGGAGAACCCTGCTTTAGAGCATATGTAAATTAACATATGCAAGTTTGTGCATTTTTCTTTTTGTCCTTGGGACTGAGCCCCATATATTTTCGGTACCTGGCACCACCCCTGGCTATTCCCTCCCCCTCCCCCCATAGCCTGAGGAAGAGAGTAGCCTGTGGCAATCCCGGCACACCAGATCCACAAGGCTAAAGGAGTTAAGCAGCTTGGATCCATTAATGACAGCCCTTCCTATGGCTCTTGCCATAGGAAGATGATGGAGATGATGAAGATCACCTTATGATAGGGAAACACCAGCCATGTGAACCCACCCCGTGTCAGGATGCCACCCATTGTCCACTAACATTATTCACAGGATTGCATTATAAGTGAACTGGAAACCCAGCTAAATAGACAGCCTTGCTCTTTAAAACAAATACCTTAAAAAAACAAAAAAAACCCAAAACCGAAAAAACAATCCAGTTTGGTTTAGATGAAATCAGAAAGGCAAAATCTCCTGAGCGTTATGTACGCTGCGGTGATAGTTTATATGATATGGCTGCAAATTTGTTTTTGGGGAACTGTGCATCTGTTACGAGGTTCACTTGCCAAAATATAATTCTTTATGGCAACAAGCGTTGCACGGCGCTTTAGGTTCTGCACCTCTGTGCCAGGAATCTCAAACGGGATAATTCCATGACCTTGGAAATACAGCAGATGCATTCTACATCTGCCCAGGCTGGGAAAGCCTGATGTTGTTGTGTGAAAAACAGGGTGGGAATCGAGACCTCAAAAAATGTCTGAAGGCAGATAAATTTATTTATTTGTTAGGGTTTTTGTTTTTAGATAATTCACCCACCCGTTTTCACAGATCAATTCTGCAATCCTGAAAACATTAGGAACACAGGAAGCTGCCTTATACCAGGAAGACAATGTATTCATCAAACTCAATTTTTAACTGAAAACATTTAGCTTTTTAACTGGAGATGCCTGGGCATTGAACCGACAAGGACCTAAAGCATCTGAACACCGTGCCATAAAAAGAGAGCAGAGTATGACAGAAAGGTGCTTGTGGAACAAACAAGGCGACTAACACAGGTAATGGGGGGGGGGGGAATCCCCAAACCCAGGGCAGCTGGAGGAAAAGGCCTTCCTAATCCCATATATTGGCATTAGTCAGACCAGGGGTAGGTAACCTTTTTGGGCCATGGGCATATTTGGCAATTTGAGAAACTGTCCTGGGAACCACCACAAAAAGGCTGCCATGGGAGGCATGGCAAAGGACAAGTCACTTGCCCCAGAGGCTGAGTACAAGGTAAAGGTGCAGTCTGAACCCCAAGATACCAGGGATGTTGAAGTCCTTGGTTTTGAGTCACGAGTCTTTGGACCCGAGTCTCGAGTCCGAGTCCAAGTCCTTGGTCCAAAATGGTGACTCACGAGTCACGAGTCACTCCCAAAGCTGACTCCACGAGTCCCTATTAAAATCAATGGGGTTTTTCCCCAACAAAATAAGGCTATTTCAGATGTGTGGCTTAAATAAATTCTAGGCACAAGTGTGCCTTTTTATTTCAAAACTCTGCAACTGATATGGCAAGAACAGACCAGGCAGACAAACCCAAAATAACCAGACAGGCAGAGGAGGCAGGGAACCCCAAAACAGGCAGGCAGAGGCAGCCAAACCCAAAATATCTGAAAGGTTGCATTTTAGGAAAATGATTTTAAAAAATAAACTTGCTGTACTTCCTAAAACCTATCCATGTTGCATTTGAGGAACACGATTTTGGAACACGAGTCCTTGGTCTCGAGTCCCGAGTCGAGTCTCAAGTCCCATTAAAAATATTGGGACTCGAGTCTGACTCGAGTCAGAGGGGGGACTCAGTCCGACTCACGAGTCGAGTCCTGGAGTCCAAGTCCCCATCCCTGCAAGATACTAAACATCTCCTTTGAACCCAGTTTTCAGTACTAACAGAAATGTATTTCACAGCAATCCTAGCTGCCCGTAAGAAAATGCATTCATTTAAAGAAAAAAGTGGGAGCGGAGGGCACCTTGGTGGGGGCCAAGAAAGGTGCTCAGGGGCATATTAGTGCCTGCAGGTGCTGCGTTGCCTACCCCTATTGATGAGCCAACCCCATCTCCTGAATCATTGTAAAGGAAATATGGTCAGAGACATCTCCAGACATCCTGATTTGGTTGGTGCACATTTCTGATGTGTCAGAGAAAGTGGAAAACAAAAACAAAAAGAAAATACACACACGCACACACATCATATAGCGAGGGACCCTCCCTTTTGGGAAATGGGAAATGTCCCCGTGTAAGGAGATGGATGTGGCAAAGACTCCCTGTCCTGAATACGGAGGGGCTTTAATTCTGAAGGGATTAATTCCATCGCTAAGCAAGCAAGGCCGCGTTATCGACAATTACCGCTGCTCGGAATAGTCATTGTGCTTATCTCGTGTACATTTGAGCTTTGCATAGATACCTCTCAGGCTTGCAATTCATGGCCTTTCAGCACCATTGTTTACCCTTTTTTTTGTTTGTTTCTGTGCCCATCTAGATATATGTCCACTAACTGGAAATAGCCCTTCATGTATCTGATAAAGTGGGCTCTACTCCATGAACACAATAGCCTTTAAGATGCCACACAACTTTTTTTCTAAAATTGAGGAAGATGTCTCCCCACCACCACCACAACGCAACACACACACTCTTTCAATTGTCCTTTGGCCATCAGAAAAGCCAGTGTGGTATAGTGCTTAGAGTGTTGGACTGGGACTCGGAAAACCCAGGGAGCTTTGGCTATAGGGTGGTATAGAAATGTAATAAAATGAATAAAGCGTGATATTGACGAAAAATATTAGCACTACTGAGCTCAGCTCAGGGGTAGGGTGGGGGGATGGACAGGTTCTTTTCGGAATGCTGTTCAATATTATGGCCTTTGATCTGAAGATGATTCAGGAAAATAATGTAGCATAGTCCTCCTGGACTGTACCATTCTTGTGGAGGGAGGGGGGGGTTGTATGCGGCATATTTAGATGCTCTCACAGGGAAAGCTGGCACACCAGAATGTGCAGTGGATAAATCTAGAAGATACAGATATAATGCCCACTCACCAATGAAGCGCACTGGGTGATTTGGGCCAGTCACTGTCTCTCAGCCTAATCTACCTCACAATGCCGTTGTGATGATAAAATGTAGATAGGGAGATCATGTGTGCTGCTCTACACTCCTTAGAGGATAAAAATGTATTAAACACAAGATGAAAACACAAGACAGCCAGTGTGGCGTTATGGTTCGAGTGTTGGACTGGGACTCAGGAGATCTGGGTTCTAGTCCCCACTCGGCCATGAAGCTCACTGAGTGACTTTGGGCCAGTCTCTGACTCTCAGCCTAATCTACCTCACAGGGGCATTGTAAGGGTACAAGCGGAGGAGAGGAGGATTATGTACGCCATCTTAGAGAAAAGGTGGGATGTAAATGCATCGTACAGTGCCAAGAGGACTTCAGTTACTGGGCAGTTTAAAAGTACAATAAAATAATAATTGTAACAAATAAAATAAATTTTAAAACAAATAAAATCAATACATGGTGGAAAGCAGCAAGTTCTGTTACGATCATCCCCTTACCAAAACATTTCCATGTCTTTTATTTTATTTACTTAAGATATTTTTGTATAGCTTTTCAATCCAAACAGGTCCACAAAGCAGATTACATGAAGTAAAAACAAACGGCCATAATAGCATCATCTGTAACAACCACTAAAACAAATTAAAATGGAAAGATCCAATGGAAGAAACCTCCATTGATTCCAAATGCCCTCTGAAACAAAACTTGTTTTCACCCATCTGTAAACTAACAAAAGAGGAGCAAGGTATGCTTTTGTGGGGACTGAGTTCCATAACTTTCCTGCTCTGATGAAGGGAGAAACCGAGGCAGGGTCTCTGTAGTGTGCGGGGAGATTCATACAGGAGAAGACAATCTAAGGAGGTACCTAGGTCCCAGATGATTTAGGGTACAGATAGGAAACCTGGTACCCTCCAGATGCTTTGGAATACAACTCGCAAAAGAGGGCCTTCTTGGTGGTGGTTCTCAGGCTGTTGAACCCCCTGCCAAGGGTGACTAGATTCGCTCCCCCTCTGCTATCCTTCCACCGGCATGCAAAGACCTTTTTATTCAGGCAGGCCTTTGGCATGTAAATGGGTCTTTTGGGTTGGATGCTGTTTTTTATTCCATTATTTTTGGGGGGGGGGGGTTAATTGTGTTTGAATGCATTGGTATTATTATTTTTTTAATCGAGTTTTCGAGTAAGCTGCCTTGAGTGCCATTTTTCTTGGTAGAAAGGCAGGGTCCAAATCAAATAAATAAACTCCGTTAAAACCTTTGGGGAAGGGCAAATGCTTTGCATGCAGAAGGTCTCGGGTTCGGTCAGGTAAGGCTGGAAAAACTACTGCCTGAAACCCTGGAGGGAGAGCCATTGTTGCCAGTCCAGTGTCGACAATACTGTGCTAGGTGAAGCAATGGTTTGACCCAGTATAAAGCAGCTTACTGTGTTCCTATCACAAACTAGAGCTTCCAATGCCAGCCTCTCTCTGCCAGAGTGTCCTGTGAGATCAAGAAGAATGACTCCTCAGAACCTTCAGAGAAGGTGCCATGGAACCCCTTAAATCCTAGACCTGGAGGAACAGGCAGCCATTTCCTACTCCTTGAAGCTAGGGATAAGTAACTAGGGGAGGGGTGCAGCTCAGTGGTAGAGCCCCTGCTTTGCATGAAGGAGGTCCCAAGTTCAATCCCTGGCATCCCTAGGAAGGGTTAGGAATGAATCCTGCCTGAAACCCTGGAGAGCCGCTGCCAGTCAATGTCGACAATATTGAGCTAGTTGGACCAATGGATCGATGCAGTATATGGCAGCTTCCTACATTCCTCACCATGGCTGTGCTGGTGGCTGGGGCTGATGGGAATTTTAGTCCAGAACATCTGGAAGGCACCATGTTGCCTGCCCCTGATCTAGGGCTTCAAACATCCAAACCAATGCCTCCAATTGACTCCAGAACCCTACCGAGATCCAGCCAAGTTCTTTCCAAAACAGAGCAACAATATGCTTGATACAGCTTGCTGCTTGCTTGCCCCTGTTAAGAGCAGAGGTGGTGTTAGGGTACAGCTCACTAGGGCTGGAGTCCTGGACCTTTCATTTGGAGCCCTGAATCTCTGGGAGGCCCTCTGCCCCACCACCCTGCTGTTCAGGGGGACTTGCTGAAATCAAGGGGCAGGAGCCCTGAGGATCTCTGCTGCATCAGGATCCCCCTGGATTAGCTGGCTTTTGGCCCACATATGCTTCATCTCCTGCTGCCCCCCCCTTGAATCTTTCTGCCTGAGGTTTTTTTCTGAAATCAAATGCCCTTCTCTCCCCTGTCCATACATCCCTTTTTACAACTAGGGGTGTCCTCGGGAGACAGGCTTTTTTAAAGACACCTCCCCACACACAGAGACTTTAGAGCATATGTAAATCAGCACATGCAAATTTATTCTTTTCTTTTCTTTTTTTGGTCCTGTGGGCCTACCAACGCCCCTGGTTAAGAGCATGGGCTGATTAAGAGCATTCCAGACCAGCTGTAACTTCTGAGCACTTTCCAAGGGCAGCCCCACAGAGACAGCATGATGGTAATTTAGTTCTACTGGAAAGAATGTTGCTGGTGGCCAAAACTGAAGCTTTCTTTCTTACAACTTCCTTGTCAGCTGATACCGGTGCTGCCACCCTCCTTTGCCACCCCGCAAAATGCAGAATGACGACTGAGCATGATACAATCCAGTAAAACAGAATGCGATGCTTTTTTAAAATTTAGACAAGTGATATTTGCGTAGATGTGCTCCCTTATTTCTAAATTCTTTCTCACCCCCCCACCCCCACCCCATCTCCAGAGGCCTCTGCATTTCAACCTAGCATACTGCTTGGAAACAGCAGGAGTGGCAGGTATAGAGATAAGTGGGAAGCAAGAACTCCCTCCCCCCCCCCCATCGGCACAGAGTGCTAAATTCTCGAGCTATTACAGCTGTAAATCCCCATGAAACGAGGTTTTAAATTGCAGCCCCAAACTGTGATGAGAACCAAAAATGCAGGATTGCAGAGTCAGGGAGCGTATCTACCCTATGAGACTTAAATGGGTTTACCAGTCATTCTCTCGCTGCAGGGAACCCTGAGAATTGCAGTTCTGTGGGGGAGGGGTCTTCAGTATTTCTCAGAGAGACTTCTCAGTTGGGAGAACAAGTGATTTTCACGATCGCCCAGATTCTCTAACGAAATTCTCATACATCCCTATTTTTTTGTAGAGCAAATACAGAAAAATACAGACCACTCCCCGGGAAGAGGAACAAGTCATTTGCAAAGGGGCACGGCAAGAGGGTCAGGGGAACAACTCATGTTCTTCAGGAAATACCCTCCTGATGGTGTCCAAGATTTCGAGGTCTGGTCCATGATGGCTCAGAACACAGCCTTTATTTATTTATTTGCAGTATTTGTATACCACTCCATATCTAAGTAGATTCCGGAGCAATGAACAATAAAAGATAAAAACAGATAAAAAAAACAAAAACAATACACTGAAAACAAAGCAAACATTACAATGGTGGTTGGACAGCAGAGAAGGCTTCCCGGAACAAGGAGGTCTTCAGCAGGCGCCGAAAGCAACATAGTGTCGGAGCCTGCCTGACCTCCAGAGGCAGGGAGTTCCACAGAAATGGAGCCGCCACACCGAAGGCTCTTCTCCTGGTGGACTCCAGTCGGGCCAAAGGTCCATGAGGAACCACCAGGAGCATGCCATCTGATGACCTCAGCGACCGGGCAGGTTGGTAGTGCCCGCTCTCTGGAACTCCCTGCCACTACAAATTAGCCTGCTGCCATCCCTTCTGGGTTTTTGGTGCCTACTGAAAACATACTTTTCCCAATAAGCATTTCCAGAAAGGTAATGTTATCTTCTGTAGACGTTAAGAACATACAGTATTTAATGATGATCTTAAACTGTATTTTTCTCTATCGCTTAGAAGGATCTTTTAACGTAAGTGATTCATAAATGTCATTAAAGAAATCATAGAAAAGAAATGTTTGACTAGAAAGGACCAACACTTTGCAACACACCGCAGCCCATGCAAAAGTATGTCCTGATCTTCCCAACTGACACCACCGAGTGGAGGCCAAGGAAAAGGGGTTGCAGGCAGTTTCCCGTAGATCAGGGGTGCAGAAGTTCCTTCAGCCTGAATTCCATTTTGGAAAAGCTCTCAGGGGCCGCATTCCAGTGGTGGGTGGGGCGGAAGGCAAACAGGGTGGGGCCAAAATACCAGCATCTTTCCGCTCTTACTGCTAGTCACTGAGCTTTAGGAGAGGCATTTCTACTGGTGGTTGGGGGAAAGAGGGTGGGGCCAGGGGAAGGGGGTGGGGCCTTCTGGGGAACCCCACTGGGTCAGGTTGGGACCCCAGGAGGGCTGAATTTGGCCCCCGGGCCTAGAGTTCTGCACCCCTGCTGTAGCTACTGGACTCTATCACTGGATGAGGAGCAGCACAGGCCACAGAAGACCTGGGTCGCCTCGCCTGGAGGAGATGTTGCTGCACTGCACCTCTAGTGTTGGCCCCAGATGAGATCCACATATTATAATGCCCCTTTTCCCAAGGGTAAACTTGCATCTCTGAGCTCAGAATCTCACCGACGGTCAAATCTTATATGCCAGTACCATACACTTGTTTCATGACGATTACCCTGTTGGAAAACGTTTGGTGTGAGAAAGTCAGACTTACCTCTGTAATGATGAAAAAGTCGTCCCCTGGCTGCCCCTGAACAACAATCTTCTCTCCATCTTCAAACTGGACGGGCTCTAGCGCATCTGCCACGGTCAGTCGCTCCCACTTATCCAGTGATCCTAAAATAGGAAATGGGCCCAAGGGAGGGTTTTCAGCATGTATGTTTCACTGATCTCTTTGCCTCCAACAACTTTACAGACCTTTGCAAGCACAGAGCATGTCCCATCTTACCCTGCCCCTATCCCTTCTTCAAAATGGTGGATACGTCTAGGAAAAGTCACATGCCTTTTGGCAGAAAAGTCTAATCACTTTTGCAAACTGTGGGACCATTGGCTTTGTAACTGGATGGAATTAGATAACTGATGGAACAGTCCTCCATTGCAACTAAGGCTTATTGGGGCTGTATTATCACAATGCAGCCTCCTTCATTTGTATCAGAGTAGCCTGGAAATTCTCCCTCTGTGGTGGAGGTTATCCAGGAGTAGGTTACTTCCCCCAATTGCTTTAGAGGCTGGGCTATGCAATGACTTCATGCTTGGTCAGCTTTAGCAGGAGGAGCCTCCCCCTCCTCAAGGCTCCATACATTGGGCTCTCTCTCCCCACTGGATCCTGTCACTGTGGGAGATCGGCCTGGGGTTCATTGGCCAGGATCCAAAGAACTAATACTGTGCACCCAAAGCATCTTCAGACCCTCAGCTGCCCTCAGTGACTTCATCAAGTAACCAAATCCGATTGACTGCATAGTATCATGATATCCCCCATTCACTATGTGATCCCTGATTGCCTGGGATCACCTATGCAGCTATTCCAGAAAGAAGAAGGAAACAGTAACTAGGAAGAACAAGAAAACTGGTGCTGAAGCAGCAGCAGATACAGGAAACATTTGGCACCAAACCAAATGGAAAACATGTGAATATTCATACAACCAACATGTTTTTCAGGAGATTTCTCTTCTCCTGACCCTAACTATTTTGGGCACAACGCTCAAAATGAGGAAGCATTTTCTCGGCCCTAATCTCTCTCTCTCTCTCTCTCTCTCTCTCACGCACACCACTAGGGCCACCTAAAGGAGCTGTTTGGACCCTGCCCTCATGGAAAACATGGAACCAATGGTTTGACTAGTACAATAAGTGGGCGCTACATTGCACTGCTATAATGCCAGTCATGAGGATTTGTCTAGAAAGGAGGGCTTTAAAATGGGTTTTTTTAAATTGCTTTATAAAACCCTGCAAGTTATTTGAATCCTTGATCATTAAGCTGCACATTAGATGTTCACAGAGGAATTTAACATGAAGAAAATAGTTCAAGTCTTTGTAGTCCAAAAGCCAAAGCAAAACCATACAGATAAAAAGCATGTTCTATGGGAATTTTGTAATTATCAACCTTTATTGACAATTGTTGATTCCCCCCATTGCTTCCTGGGTATGCTGAAATAGCTTTGCAGCAAAGTACAATGAAAGTATAGAAGGAATAAAGAGTGTGGTTTCCACACTGCTAAACTTGATAAGAAACAAGTAAAAGCAATTTAAAAAAAAATAAATCAAGCATGCATGCATGAAAAAAAGGAATTTTGGGGGACTTCATGCCATTTAAATACCATTTATATCTTTTACTCAGGACACTGATCATGTGAAGTGCAGAGATGGTACCTACACCAGGGATGTGGAGCCTGTGGCTCTCCAGATGTTGTTGGACTACAAATTCCATCATCACTGACCACTGGCCATACTGAATGGGGCTGCGAATGGGGAACCTGTGGCCCTCCAGATGTTATTATTATTGTTGTACTACAACTCCCATCATCCCTGACCACTAGCCATGCTGAATGGGGCTGTTGGAGCCCAACAACATCTGGAGAACCACAGGTTTCCCTATACCAGGTTTCCCCAACCTGGCACCCTCCAGATGTGTTGGAGTGCAATTCCAATCATTCCCAGCCAGCATGGCCATTTGGGCTAGGGCTGATAGGAATTGAAGTCCAAACCATCTGGAGGACACCACTTTGAGGTAGGCTGCCCTCTACCAAGCATGACGGTGCTTGTACAATGACTCACTGGCTGGGATCAGACAACATAACTCACACTCAAGGATTGAGTATGGGTTGAGTCTTGAGTGTGGGTTGTTGTTAAACCATGGGTTATTGTGTTGTCTGAACCCAGCCATGCTAACAAACCATGGTTTGTTAACCACAAACAATCCACAGTTCACAACCCAACAACAAACCATGGGTTCTCTTCATGGGTTGTTCATGGTTAACAAACCATGGGTTTTTATTGCGGCTGGATTCAGACAACACAATAATCCATGCTTCAACAACAACCCATGCTTCAACAAGAACCCACACTCAACCCATATTCAATCCTTGAGTGTGGGTTATTGTGTTGTCTGAACCCAGTCACTGGTTCGGGCCTCCAGGATAAGGGAACAACCCCCCAAGGAATTCTCCTGCAAAATTCTCCATTGGCATATGAATGGAAGCTGCACAAGGGCATGTGCCATGAAGCTTTCGCAAAGGGCCATATCGCTGGACTGTGTCCTAAGTCTGTTCAAAATTTCATGGTGAAGAAATGCGAGTTCAGGGCACTGCCTAACTTTTATGCTGTTATGCAAATCCACTTTGAAGATATATTTTTTTACCCTTTGAATTTGATTTGAAATGATAAGTTGATATAATTGTGCAGGTGTGAAGATCATTAAAATGCTCACTGCAATTTGCCACAATGGCACACTTCACTGAGCCTGGAAAAGAAGCTGCCGAGAAGGGGCTTTTCAGCAATTCTGGATGCTTCATAAATAAATGGATGATTTCCCAGACCTTTTCCTAAGCATTGCAAATGTAATTGCAAACGCTCCTGTCAAGATCTAAAAAGAAGTTCAAGTACGTTTCGTCTGCCTTCTTCCCACCCCACCCCACCCCCAAAAGCATGAAGCACATGTCTGCTAAAATGGTAAAGGAGTATCACTGAATATGTAGGGAGGCCATATGTCCTGCTTTACAGAGGACAGCCCTCTAGATGAAAGCTGCAAGGGGATAGACCTCTGTTTGAAGGCATTCACCATTGAGGGGCTTTCTGGTCCAAGTCTGGGTTAAAGGGGGGGAACCCTAAGAAGAGAGAGCAAAGCAGGGGCCTTGAAGTTGTGTATCCACAGTTAGCACCTGGGCAGCAGAGTGAGCAGACATGCTGGTCACCTGGTCACAGTCTACTATAGTAACATGTCCCCTGGTTCTGAGCCAGCAGCCAGCAGGGGTGGAGGGACTGGAAGACCAGGCTCTGCCAGCCGTCTTATAAGGCCTCAGTTGACTGCAATCCTTCGCTAGGACAACAGCTCCTTATAGCAGAATACTTCAGCCCAGCACTTCCTGCAGTGCGCTTTCCAAGGTCCTGATGTGACTCCTGCCTTGCTTGATGTGACCCAGAACAGACAGTGAGTGCCGTGGACACACCTAGCCAGAGGTCTGCATGTGGCCCATGGGCTGGAAGTTCCTCACCCCTCCAGTAAAGAGTTCCCAGGTACTAGAGTAACACCATCCACCCAGGCTGCCCAAGCCCTCGCTGAAAGAAAGCACTATATAAAGGCTTCCTGTTCAGGCTGGGTTGGAGTATTTGCCTGGGCAATAATTTTTCATAGCTCTAGCTTGTTCCTACTCTCAGCTTGATTTCTGGCTCTGACTTGACTACCCCACTCCCCGCTCCAACACCAGGCTTCCCCTTGATGACTGTCTATTTATTTATTTATTTATTTACTTGTTTGTTTTATTATATTTGTTAATCGCGCATCTGGCCGGTCACCCGGCCACCCTGGGTGATGTATGGCTCAGTCTATGTCTCAGCTCTGACAACACTAGACTTAAATGGATCTTGATCTTCTCTATACTACACCCTTGCGCAGCACCTGTTCGCTTCAGCAGAGCTTGCGCAGGACAGCCTTCTGGTGGATTGCGCCCCTTGCAATGGTCACATTCGACAAAGCCAATGGAAACAAAACTCCAAGGGCAAGTAGACCAGCCTTCTCCAACCTAGTGCCCTCCAGATGTGTTGGGCTAGAACTCCCATCATCCCCAGCCAACATGGCCAAAGGGCACCAAGTTGGAGAAGGCTGCACTAAACAATTGTTTGATGCATGCAAGATGAGGCTAAAAAAATCCTAAGAAAGGAAGAAGGGTCTCAACGCATTTTTGGGCCATGTTGTGCGTGCATTAAAGGCTAATAAGAATTACTTTCATCTGGAAAAAAAAAATTCTTACCTGTCAGAATGAAAGCCTACTAGTTTGTGATACACTCATATCTCTCCATACTCTCTGCCTTTCCAACTACCCACATGAGTAATGATTACAAGGATTATCAGAGCGCACGGGGGGGGGGATGCCTATTAAAATCTTCCAGGAAGGGTTGTACTCATACAGCACTCCCCTGTGATAGGCAAGGGAGAAGAGGAAAATATGACTCAGTCTGTGAGGCCCTTGTTTTCTTATATCTGGTTCCAGTCCTCTTTCCATCCCCATCTTTAGTACAAAAGAGCCACAGAGATGCTACAATGGAGTCTTGGTATTCAGTCACTAGTGTGGGCAAAGT
Organism: Shinisaurus crocodilurus; assembly: GCA_021292165.1. Taxonomy (NCBI): domain Eukaryota; kingdom Metazoa; phylum Chordata; class Lepidosauria; order Squamata; family Shinisauridae; genus Shinisaurus; species Shinisaurus crocodilurus. Next base: position 50,962,248 of record CM037882.1, on the reverse strand, counting down.
TTGATCAAAGGTTAAAAATAACTGTTTCTATCCCCATTCATGATGTGACCATCCACCTCCACCCCAAGAGACCCAGGCACCACATAGTGGCCGTGGCAACGTCCCTCTCAGGTAAGACCACACTGGGCTGCAGCTCAGTGGTAAAAAAAAATGCAAAAGGTCCCAGGTTTGGGGAAGGAGTTTGTGGTGGAGAGTTTGCAGCTGTACTGCCAGAGGATCCTGTTCCTGATTAAGGCTATGCTTGCCCCTCCCCACCAGGTAAATGGAAGACTAGTGCCTCAGCCATGGTGCAAGCTGAAGGGTGAAAGCTGAAAGGCTTTTGGCCTGAGGCTCTCAGTCTTGGGCACAATGCCCCTAATGGAAGAGAAGGACAGATTCTTATCAAATTGGCATCGCTCTGAAAGAAGAACAGCACTCGACAACAGCTGGGGACAAGCAAGATGGGAAAACTTTATAGAAGTCCCATGTTCAATCCTTGGTATCTCCAGGTAGGGCTGTGACGGACCCCTGCCTGAAACCCTGAAGAGTTTCTGCCAGTCTGTGTAGACCAGCCTTCCCCAACGTAGTGCCTTCCAGATGTTTCAACTCCAACTCCCATCAGCCCCAGCCAGCATGGCCAATGGACAGGAATCCTGGGAGTTGTCATCCAAAGCATCTGGAGGTTGGAGAAGATTGGTGCAGACAGTACTGAGCCAGATGATCTGATGGTCTGACTCGGTATATGGCAGCATCCCAATATACCTGGTCTGTGCACAACAGTACTGGGAGCTCTTCCGGCAGCTCCCAAACAAGGGCCAGAGGAGCTGCGGACCCTTGAGCAACTAGCATGGACCAAACTGTACAGGGATGAATGCAAACAGGAATCAATGACTGTAGGTAAGGGCTGCAAAAGCAAAGCCAATGCCAAGAGCATTGTTACAAGCATACAAGAAACATATATAAATAAGATCACACAAAACAAACGTTACGGATTTTTAACATTCTGCAACGTCAGGAAATTTACTCTAAGCTTTTGGGCTGCAAAAGCAAAGTTAGCCAATGCCAAGAGAACTGTTTTATTGTATATAAACAGAAATTGTATGCTCTCCAGATCAGACCAGGTGGGCCTTTTCTCAAAAAAAGGGTCTAGATATTTGGAACAAATTTGAGAGGAGATGGGATAATAAAACAAGCAGGGGGGCAAATCCTCCACTTTACCACTGTGGCATGGGAAGAATCCGGAGGCATAAGGTGTTTTACTGAAGCGCCCCTACCAAAACTGCCGATTGCATCTGCTGCAACCTAAAACGTGCTAAGGCTGATCTGAGACGGGGATTAGAGATTAAAGTCAGGTAGCTTTCACATCCGAATTTGAGCTTAGTCTTTGCAAATCAAGGCTGTAGGTAAGGAGTCGGGGAGTATTCCATGTCAATCTTTTAGAATGCAGGGAAAAAGGCACAAAGCTGGGAAACCGACAGATGTTGAGTGGTTGGGGGAAAGGGACACAGCCACCCAGGGAATGCTGTGGGCCAGATAGGTACATCAGGTGGGCCAGATCTGGCCCCCAGGGCTAAGGTTCTGCACCCCTGATAGTCTGGATATTTTCTTGATAGATATTTTCTTGATGCTTCATTTTGCTGTTTACCCATGGTATATTTTTCATAAATGCAAAGAAAACAACTTGAAGAAAGAAAGAAAGAATAACAACCACCCCACCCAAAAGGAAAAAGCAACACACCCAAAATGGAAACCTTGCTGAGGAATTCTTCATACATCTTCCGCTTTCTCAGTGTGCTTCCCTAAGTGAGAAAGAGAGAAAAGGGAGAAAGTTAAGACCGTAAGAGCTGCCTTGCGGGGTTAATCGAAAAGCCCATGCTGCCTAGTGCTCTGTCTCCAATAATGACCAGCCAGAAGGTGCCTCTTGATAGAAGTAGCCAACTATGCTTGTTTGTCCCCAAGCACCTGCGGTGGATACCACAACCAGAGGTGGTTGTAAGGATGCTTCCCCCTCATGGATATTCGCAGCTGTTAACCATGATATCAAGTGGTAACTTGCAACAAAATGTTGCAGCGTGGAATTCTCCTGCTCAGGACTCCAGTCAGCCACGCCCCTTTCCAGGATACTCCATTCCATTCCAACATACACACACACACACACACACACACACACTGTTTCCCATTCCCACCCACCCCCCATGGTCAATTTGCATTCCACGGCCACCAAGCATGCTCCAACCTTGCTGAGTTGTTCTGGGTATATCCCTTTTGTAAATGTTACTTTCACCCCCTCTAAGCCTGTTAATCCCTCTTCTTATTTGCGGATGGTGCCGTTTAGGCTAGGGATGTGCAACACTGGAAAACGTGTTCCATTTGAGCTCGACGGACTTTCAACACATTTCCGACCCGACGGCCAAAAGTGGGCCCGGTCGGGGTGTTTTTTTCAGCTTCCACAAAATTGCTTGAAATAGTTGTGCAAATTTGGAGCTGAGAACTGTGTATCTCTAGAGTGATCTGCGCAAATCGCGGAACGGAGGCCCGAATTTTGCGCAAATTTCCCCAGCTTTTTTTTTTTTTTAATGCAAATTGCATCCCACTTTAAAAACAGAAGTCCGTGTGCGGGCTTGACTCATGTCAGATTGAGTTGGCGCCAGTGCAGGGTTGATGGAACAGAATCCGCAGGGCCAAGTTGAGAAAATCCATCAGATTTTCACACACACCCCATCGGTTTCCACCCCCCTCCCAGTTTTGGCTACGTAAGGACCCACGCTTGTAGGATGAGATCACAATGGTATATAGGATGAAATGGAAGCTCCGTGTGTACCTCTGAACCCATTCCTGGTCCATAGAACTCCTGGTTTGAGCCTCGTGGCGCTTGACCCCAGGACTCACCATACTAAGTGCAACTTTCTTATTGCCTGCACAGTTTCACTGTGACAGGTGTTGAATTAGATTTCTAGAACCTGCACCTAACACTTCTTTTTTAGATGCCTTCTGATGCTGTCTGTCCCCTCGCCATTCCTTTGAAACATTAACACTGCCTGTACAAGCAGCCTAAGGAGAAAGGTTTTGCACGACTTGACCTGGATCAATGACATTCCTACGAAGCGTATATGGAGGATCAAATTAATACCTATGGTGGGCCGTGTGTCCTCTTTTACAGAGGAAAGTCCTCGCTTGGAAAATGCCCTCTATTTGAAGGGCTGTCCTGTCCAATTCCAGTTTAAAGAAAAAGAACCATGAGCACTGTGACCCATTCACAGTCAGCACCTGGACAGCAGATTAAAGAGTCAGGCACACAGGTCACCTGGTCACAGTATTACACACACTATGGTGAAATTTACTGTATTTCCCCCCCTACAACAAATGCTAACCAGAAGCATCTATCAATTAATTGCTCCATTAAGCTGCCTCATTATCCCCTGAAAGTTAGACAAGCTTGTAATTAAGCCATTCTACTGACACTGCTCTGGGTCTTGAAAGGTCCCAGGGGCCTGCTGGGGAACACAACCCACTGCCTGGTTTCCCGACTTGTATCTCTCTCTCTCTCTCCCTGAAAGAATGGCCGGGATATCATTTTATTTATGTTCAGAGGTGGTGTAAGGGGGTGGCCCACTAGGGCTGGAGCCCCGAATCTTTCATTTGGAGCCCCAAATCTCTGAGAGGCCCTCTGCCCCACCACCCTGCTGTCCATGGGCACTTGCCGAAATAAAGCTCCAGGGGCCCTGATGATCTCAGTTGCATCTGATTCACCTGGATGAGCTGGCCTTTTGCCCACATGTGCTTTACCACCTGCTGCCCCACACCTTGAATCTTTCTGCTTGAGGTTTTTTTCTGAAATCAAATGCCCTCCTCTCCCCTGTCCATACAGCCCTTTTTACAAATAGGAGACAGGGTTCTTTAAAGACACAGAGAGAGAGAGACTTTTGAGCATATGTAAATTAGCATATGCAAATTTGTGGGGGGGGGTTGTCCTGTGAACCTGCCTGAGCCCCAGGTCTTTTTGGTACCTAGCAATGCCCTGTTTATGGTGTGACACAAAACACTTTGTTGTGCTTATGTATAGGCAGGGCCAGCCCAACCATTAGGCAGGGTGAAGCGGCCGACTGAGGTAGCAGATGCCCGGGGGGGGGGGGGCAGCAGCAAGTGGCAGTGAGTTGTTGGAGCCACACAACTTACCTGTACCCCCTAAGACAGTGTTCTCCAACCTTGGGTCCCCATATGTTTTTGGCCTACAACTCCCAGCATGCCCCAGCCAGCTACGCCGGCTGGGCATGCTGGGAGTTGTAGGCCAAAAACATCTCGGGACCCAAGGTTGGAGAACACTGCCCTAAGAGGACACTGTCCCATTACGAGGGTTGAAGTAAGATTCAACTGCCAGTCTGGTTGGCTTCCATACATGGAAATGGGGGAAGGGGTGCCATTTCGTCCTTTGCCTCTGGCAGCAAACTGTGCATTGCCATGCATGGAATAAGCATTTTCTTGCACTCCTAGATGGGACTACAAGAAATACTGAAAATGAGTATGCGAAAATGAACTTCTGCTGCTAGAAGTGTGGGGAGGGGCGGTCTTTACAGTCATGTGGCCCTAAAGCTGTAGAATGACACACACACACACACACACACACACACACACACTAAAACTACATGGACTGAATGGATTTGTGCCTTTGCATATATGAGTTTGGTTCCTCCCTTATAACAGCTGGTAATCTGGTTTAGGTTAGATATGGTATTTACTTTGATAATGTAGGTTATATTTTCTTTTGCTGTGGTGCTGTAATTTAAGTAATAATATTTTGTTTTGCAGGTGCCACATACGTTAAAAGGAATCTTAATTCTTGTACTTATGGCTTTATCTGGGATTGCTGGGGCACTCTCTCCCTTTTCACATATACTCCCACTGGTAAAGGACCTGTTAGAGGTTGAAAAGTGTTCAGGTTGTTGGTATTTGTGCATATTGTGTTACAGTATTTGGTTTATTGAAGCTATTTATTGCTTACTGAGTACTGATAGATAGTTTGGTAGCCAGTGCCCCTGCTGGCCAAGGATGATGGGAGCTGTAGTCCAACACCTCTGGAGGGTGCTCGGTTGGGAAAGACTGGTATATAGGACTGGGTTGCATGGTCCATTTAACCGAGTGGGATTTTGCTTTTGGAGTGGGTGGGACATTTTCCAGGCAACGGAGAGCCCCGCCTTTCCCTTCCCAGCAGCTGGAAAGCAATCTAAATAGTGATCCATGCCTTGCTGTGCACAGCTCAACTGGTTAATTCCAAGGCCTTTTAGATCTGCAATCAATGCTTTAATCGATTCATCACACCGATTAGCCAGTTCAAGCCTGCAGTCTTACTGCCAAGCTGTACAAAATCACTTCCCGACCCTCTCCTCCGTGGCTCCGCACCTGCCAGCCGACACTGTGGAGGCCAGAGACTTAGCAGAGGGATGACATATTAATCTTCCAAGGATCGGGGAAGCAGAAGTGACACTTTATTCATGAGCTGGATTGGTTAAGTCATAAACAAATAGTCCTGTTTGCTTAGAGCAGGGCAGGTGGAAGGGGGAGAGGCCACTTGTATTGTCTTCCTCGCAGGGAAAGGGCTCTGATAAACTTGGGGAGGAGACAAGGAGGTGGACAGTGATTACAAAAGAGCACGGGGAGGACATCCTCACATATACTACTCATTGCAAACTGATTCTCTGTGCGCCTTTCCTTCTGTAGTCCAACCGGCACCAGGCATGGATAAGTGGGAAGTACAGTAATACCTTGGATTGGAAGTAACTTGGTTTGAGAGCGTTTTGCAAGACAAGCAAATTTTTAAATATTTATTTAATTTTTTTTTACTTGATATACAAGCGACGTCTTGCAATACAAGTAATGTAGTACGGCTGAAATTAAAAATCTCTGTACAAATTTTTTTGGGGGGATTTCATTTTGATATAAGAGTGTTTTGGATTACAAGCACGTTTCCGGAACGAATTATGCTGTCAATCCAAGGCATGACTGTACAGTGCCAGATCCCGGGTTTGGAGGGTCCTTGGGCAAGACATCGGTAATGGTCCCCTCTCCCTCAGAGAATCTACCTGCCTGCCAGCATTGTCATCAGCTGCTGCGACTCCTCTTCCTCATCATGGCTACCACTTGCTTGTTTGCCAGGGAGAGAAGCAAAGAGCGGTGGCATCCACAGCTCCTCCTCCTCACCACCACCATCGCCTTGGCCAGAGCAAGGGGCAGGTGAACAAGCAGGTTGCAGCGGGGAAGAGAAGGAGCTACTCCGGGGGGGGGGGGGCTTTTGTCAATGGGCCCCTGTTGGAGTGTGGCCCCTCAGCAGATACAGCCCGACTATGCCGTGCCGACCATTGATGCCAGCCCTGGTGAGGTAGGATTCTCGCGGGACCCGTAGGTGTGCAGAAGTGCGAAAAACATCAAAAATCTGTAGGGGGGGGGAACCCAATTTGGATGGCTTTAAAAGGGGATTGAACAAATTCATTGAGGAGAAGGCCATCGGTAGCTACTAGTCCTGATTGGTTATGTGCTTCCTCCAGTATCAGAGGCAGTATGCCTATGTACACCAATTGCTGGGGAACATGGGCGGGAGGGTGCTGTTGCACTCATGTCCTGCTTGTGGGTTTCCCAGTGGGCAGCTGGTTGGCCACTGTGTGAAGAATGCTGGACTAGGTGGACCCTTGGTCTGATCCAGCAGGGCTCTTCTCATGTTCTTATGTTCTTAGGAAAGGAATTGAGGCCAGGGAAAGGAGGCAGGGCTGCCTGGGGAACCTCAGAGGGCTGGATTTGGCCCCCGGGCCTGAGGTTCTGCACCCCTGGCCCTCCAGAAGTTTTGGCCTGCAATTCCCATCAGCCCTATCCAGCATCATAGGAGTGAATGGACCTGGGGATCATTTAATGCAGCTGTGTTGAACCTCTTTCAGCCCAAGGATCAAGTTCCATCTCCCAGAAGCTCTTTGGAGCCGCATTCCACCGGTGGGCTAAATTGGGCTGGGTCAAAATACATGCATATTTTAACTTAAAGCTCTTACTGCCAGGGGAGGCTGTTGACTGCTGCTGTGTCAGTGGGGCTCCTCATCCATTGCAGTTTTTATTATGAGCTTCATAGGAGCTATCCATGGTGCTGAACTCCACCCCACCCCCAAATAGGTACACCGCCATGCATAGCTCTTATAAAGCTCAGAATAAAAACTGCAGTGGATGAGGAGCCCCACTGACACAGGAGTCAACAGCCTCCCCTGCTTACTGCCTGTACCTAAGCTTTAGGAGAGGGCCAAATTCCATTTTGGGGAGCACTCAGGGGGCGCATGCCAGCGGTGAGCAGGGCTGAAGGCAAAATGGAGTGGGGGCAAAGGGGCAGGGCAAAAATACCAGCGTATTTTCACTGAAAGCTCTTAGTGCTGGTACCTAAGCTTTAGGAGAGGCATTTTAAGCTTTGAAAATGAGTGGGGGGGGCACCCAAAAGATGGGAAACCACCCAACGATTCCTGGATGGGGGAAATGAGTGTGCCCTTTGGGGAACCCCTTCTGAGGCCAGATTGGGGCCCCCTAAAAGGCTGGATTGGGACCCCCCCTGAGGGATTTGGACCTGAGGTTCTGTACCCCTTGTTTAAATGGGGTTGCCAAGGACCGAACTTGTGCAAAGCAGCTGTGATTTCACTGAGCGATGGGTTTGCTAAGATAAATGCTTCATAAACAGACTGTGTGCGTTCCAGGCCTATCTCTTTTGGTGCTTGCTATGAGCTGCCCTGGCCTGCTGTGACCCTTCTCTGACCTCCCCGTCGGATGAACCTGGCTCCTTCTCCTGGAGGAGGATGCCTGACTGAGCCCTGGAAATGCTAGACGTTACAACAACAAAGCCTGGCCCGAACCTGACAGCTCGGCCTGGGACGGCGAACGGAAAACTGGACACCGTGTATCCATCTGTGTCCTCCCGCAGCATCCAGGGTGGAAAGTGCAGCTGCCGGAGCGCGCAAGTTTGACGGCTGTGGAAAGTCCAGCAGGTGCCTCGCCTTGCGCGGGCGGGCGGGCTGGAAGAAAGCCGAAGCGGATGGTATGTGTGTGCATATGCACTGCTTTTTGAGATAACTGTGGGTGCAGAAGAATTTTAAGAAGCAGTAATCAAAAAGACAGGCAAGGCTATGCAACCACAGCCAGCCTGGAATAGTTAAGAGAAACGGAGACCGGAGCTGGGAAAGCAGGAAAGCAGTTTGGAGGGAGGAGCAATAGCATAAAAATAAAAATGTAAACAGGATTTAAAAACAAACAAACACACCTTTGCTTTTTCCATAGGAGAGGTGTTGTCTACAACTTGGATTGTCGGTGCCAGCAGCAAAATGGGGCTCTGCGACTACCAGTCAGGGACCGGTGGATAAAGTTCTCTGATATGGACTCAGTATAAGGATATGGGCAAAAAGTCACTGCCTCGGTTTTTCCAGCTATAAAATGGGAATAAAAGTGACCTACTTCAAAGGGGTTTTTACACTATTAAAAAGAGAGGGTCATTTCAGTGGTGGCGCCCCAATTGTGGCATGCCCTCCACAGAGAGGCTCGTCTGGTGCCTATATTATGGTCTTTTGACTTTGAGCATCCTGTGAAGAACTTTTTATTTTCCCAGGCTTTTTAGCCCTTCAGTTTTAAAAATGCACTAAGGGCGCAATCCTATGCATGTTTAGTTGGAAAAAAGTCCTACAACTCCCAGCATTTCTCCCAGCCAGCCATGCTGGCTGGGGAATGCTGGGAGTTGTAGGACTTTTTTCCAACTAAACATGCATAGGATTGTGCCCTTAGTGCTTTTTTAGATCTTTGCACTGCTGCTAGCTTTCACCCCGGTTTGGTTTTTTAAATTCTGTTTCAAACTTAAGGTTTTTATATTATGTTTTACTATGTTATTGTATTTTACAGTTTTAAGTTTCTGTTATGAACAGCCCAGGGAGCGTTGGCTATTGAGCAGTACAGAAATGTAATAAAATGAATAACATGTGATATTGACAAAAAATATTAGCACTACTGAGCTCAGCTCAGGGGTAGGGTGGGAGAATGAACAGGTTCTTTTCCTAATGCAATTCACTATTATGGCCTTTGATCTGAACATGATTCAGGAAAAGAATGTAGCATAGTCCTCCTGGACTGTACCATTCTTGTGGGGGGAGGGGGGGTTGTATGTGACACTGTGGCATATTTAGATGCTCTCACAGAGAAAGCTGGCACACCAGAACGTGTAGTGGATAGATCCAGAAGATACAGATTAAAATGCCCACAGCCATGAAGCGTACTGGGTGATCTTGGGCCAGTCTCTGTTTCTCAGTCCAACCTATCTCACAGTGCTGTTGTGATGATAAAATGGAAGAAGGGAGATCATGTGTGCTGCTCTATGCTCCTTAGAGGATACAAATGTATTCAGCACAAGTTGGCAAGGGTAGAATCCTTCTCACTGACTTGCTAGCTTTCCATGATCAGGGAGTCTTTGATGTGGATGAGCACTTAAACCTGTCACTCTCTTCCCCCCCCCCAAACCCGACACCCAAATCTACAGAGAGGTATTTGGAATGATAATCCAAGCTAGATTACTGCCATGCGCTCTACATGAGGCTGCCTCTGAAGGCGGTTCAGAAGCTGCAGCTTGTGCAAAACGCGGCAGCCAGATTGATAACAGGGACCAGAAGGTCGGAACATACTGTATAACACCGCATCTGGCCCTCTTGCACTGGCTGCCTGTATGTTTCTGAGCCCAATCCAAGGTGCTGGTTTTGACTTATAAAGCCTTACACAGCTCGGGAGCACAATACCTGATGGAGCACCTCTCCTGGCATGAACCTACTACCCATACACCTCACTCATCATCTAAGGCCCTCCTCCAGATGCCTGGTCTGAGGGAGGCTTGGAAAGAGGCAACGAGGGAAAGGGCCTGCTCGGTGGTGGCCCCCAATTATGGAATGATCTCCCTGACAAGGCCTGCCTGGCACCAACATTGCTCCAGGTTAAGACCTTCTTCTCTCAGGAATTTGGCAGCGTACGATGCAGTTTTTAATCAAGTCTTGAATTTTTTCTTGTTGATTGTTGAACATTGTTTTTAGATATCTTTGTCTCTCTGTGTGTGTCTTCTGTTTATATGTTTGTATGTACATGGTTTTTATAATGTATTTTTAAGGTTTTAATCTTTTTAAACCACCCAGAGAGCTTTGGCTATTGGGTGGTATAGAAATCTAATAAATGAAAATGAAATGAAATGATACAATCCTGGAAAGACTGTGCCATGTGGTTCTAAGTTTTTGCTCAAAACATCCCCCCTCCAGCATTTTGACTCATCCTGATAATAGTTATATAAATTTAATGGATTAATTAATCAACGTTTTGGATAAAAGAACAGCTTAATTAATCCATTAAACATTCTTTTAATCTGGTGTCAACCCTGAAAACAGCTCATATTTTTATTAGCAATAACCAAATACATTGGTGGATCTAAAACAGTATATTTCTGAAAACCTACGATGGCGGGGAAAGCAATATAGAGGAAGTTTGGAATTGAGATGCTTTTTAAAAAAAAACTAGATACCAATAAGATGCATTCTAGAAAACTGGATCTGTGGCAGACACGAGGCACAAACATTCAATAGAAAATGCCAAAAAGGGGATTTACAGACAGCAAACGAGTCCAGGCTTTGCAACATGATACGGCATCAGGAAAATAAAAGCCAGTGCCATTTCGTTTAGTCTTTGCAAACACACCATCACATGACCAGCCAGGGAGATGACAGTCTCAATCTCTGTGGCACTGGTGTTACTGCACCTGCGGCCTCGTGTTCCCATCTGGATGTCTCATTGCCAGAAAGATCCCCGCAAACAGAAAGGAGTTCAGAAGTATTGCTAAACGATTCAGCGGTGATTTATGGGGCAGGATAAATATTTAAAGCTGCATGGCTTTGGGGGTCCTTTCCCCCGCCCCCTCCTCCCCACTCCAAGCCGGACAGGAATCAAGAAAGTTTTGGACAAAGAAAGCAGCCGAAGGAAAGTCTTTAGAAGATGTATTTAGACTAGAGGGTGAAATCCCCAAAGAGAGGGAGGAAGGGTGTCTGCGTAAGAGAAGCCCCATCGCTAGACGGGATCAAGCTGACTGAAAAGACTGGGTAAACCACCTGTCTCAAAGAACTTTCTTCGAGCCTGCACCAAATTGGGTTTCCAAGGAAAGCGATGGTAGATTAATTTCTTCAGACACTGAGAACAGACCAACCAGAACTCTAGTAGATGCACTATAAGGGGGAAACCCCTGTTGTACTGCCCGTACAGTGTCATGGGAGAACAGGGGTTTCCAACTGGATTTGCCAGCAGAATATAACCACAGGGGTGGGCGCTCTCGTGGACTGAGGGGGTGACCAGCGAAGAAGTATGAAAGAGAATGTATAAAGAGCAAGCAATTATAAAACACAGAAAAGGCAGAAAACTATAATATTTTGGTCATAATAAGGGGTGGGGCCGCACACCCTGACATCAACCAGCCCATGGGGTGCTGGTTAGGGGGCAATCTGGCCCCCACCCCAAAACAGTTCTGCACTTGTGCTATATAAGATTGCAGCCCAAGGGCAGGATCCAATGGGGCATTTCTGCCTCCGCCAATTCTCTTCCGCCCCGCTGATTGCGTTGTGCAAGTGACCCCCAATGCTTGCACAATGGCAATTTAGCGCTTCTGGGGAAACCCAAAATGAGTGGAAACCCATGTTTCTGGAAGGAGGCAGGACAGCGGAGTTCGCATAAAGAATCGGCGGGGGCATAAGCGCCCCGTTGGATTCTGCCCGTAGTGAAATATGCACATGCTATATGAAATGTGGGTGGAGGCCATTTAACCCACCCTCCATCCTTTTATGGCAGTGAAGACCTTGTAGTGAGGCCTTGAGCCATCCAATTCAACAATCCAGGAAGGAAGGGAGGAAGAAAATAAGAAAGAAAGAAGAACACAGGACATCAGAGCTGTGAAATGGAATGTTAAGAAGACTTATCAGGCTGAATTGCACCATTTGCTGGTATCAAGGGAATTTATCACCTTCCAAAGCATACTCCAAACTGCCCACTCCCCGTGACTTCATCCTCTGTGGTTTCTCGCATTCCCTTTCTGCTCCTCCAATCAACTCTCCTTCCGGTTTGCTAACCTCATCTGTGGCTCACGCTGGCTCAGCTTGTCTGAGTGTGGAAAGCTAAGCAGGGTCAGGCCTGGTTATTACTTGGATGGGAGACCCCTCCTCTATTTTCCTGTATTGAGCAGGGGGTTGGACTCGGTGGCCTTGTAGGCCCCTTCCAATTCTATGATCTATGAATCTATGAATCTATTAATCTCCCTCCCTCCCTCACCCATTTCTTCTGCCCATCTCCCCTTCTCCCTTCCCACCCCAAGCCCTCCTACATCTGTGCTTCCAGGTGTTGGTCAGCTGCTTCCTGGAAAACTCCTCCTTGAATTAAGATGTCGAACCAATTCAGACTAAGCGAATGGCAGAGCCAGGCTCTGGTTACAAATAAAAAGGCCAATCCTGGCAGGTGTGCAGCTGGCTTGGGGTCCTGGAATGGATTTCTGGTTAATCCTTATGTAAGCCTGATATTGAATTATGCTTAGAATGTACATTCTTAGTAGAGCACAAAACAGACATACACACAAACTATGCATACTGATCCTGAAACCCCAATATTTCATAAAGTCCTAGCACTATCTGCTGCACACATGCTAAATGGAGTTGGGTTTAAATGTTTTGCATTTTTGTTTTTCATAGAATCACAAAGTTGGATGTTTTGGAGTGAATTTTTCAAAAGTTATCAGGTTCCAAGATGATCTTTGAAGCATTGCTGGCAAAAAAAGAGCTTGAGAAGCATGTTTCTGAAATGTTGAAGGCATTTGGGGATGTATGAGAAATTCATTTCAGTTCATTTTTGATCAGGATTTTATCCAGTTCACACCTTCCGGAAAGAACACAGACTCAGACACAATCTGCATTCGAAGTCTGTACAGTCCTGAGCTTGCGATATGATTCGTGAACACCCCCCCCCCAAAATGTGTTCAACAGCATGTGTACATTCCAAAAATGCATACATTTCAAAATAAGCATATTTCAAAAAAGCGTACATTTCAAAAATGTGCACAATTTGGAAAAAAAATACACATGGAAATATGGGCGGATTTCCATGCAAAAAGGGGGGAAAAACAAAGCTCGCAATCTGATACGGACTTGAGTCGGAATGAGCTTTGAGATGGAATTCAGAGAACTTCAGGGAGCTTGAGTTTTGCTGACTCGCATGTCCCTAATAGGCCTTTCCAAGATAGTGCATGCAGTTACGGCAGGAGGCATTGGCAGAGAGGGGGGAAATTAAAAAGCAGGAAAGAAGCAAGAAACAAAAAAGTGGAGACCAGGAGAAAATACAAGAAAGAGAAAGGGATGAACGAATCGGTAAATTTTGGGTCCTCTGTCAATTTCAGAATCTGTCAATGTCAGTTTCTCATTCTTCCAATTTTAAACCCCTCCTGTTTCTGCATCAGTTTGCAAATTGTATTTTTCCTCCCCAAGTCTGCACGAAAATTCACAGAGGAACATGAATGAGGCAAAACAAGCTTCGGGGAAGAATTTGGGGAACCTCAATGAGCTGGAATATCACATGTTCACCGATCCCTAAGAAATGGTACAGTTCAGCAATAGCTGTACTGTTTGACTGCTCTGTGGGTTTCGGCTCCTACGACAGCAACAAACAAAGAAGCAAACTCCTGGGTTTTGTACAACACCTAGCATCTGGCCTGGAGCAGAATTAATATTCAACTCATTTCAAATGGCCCTAAAGACCATGGATTGCTTTTCTCCCACTACAGGCATTACATTAGCACAGCAAAGCTAGGAAGATTGGGTTGTCACCAGTTCCTGCCATTTTAAACGGTCACTGTGCTTGGCTTGTATACATTTGAGTGTTACACAGAAACATCTGTGGGGTGGGGGCCATTGTTCCGCATGGCCTTTTGCCCCCATTTTCTCTCTTAACCCATGTGTATCTTTCTCTTACATTTGCCATTTGAGGAGGTGCTTCAGGGATTTGTCAAAGTGGATTCCAGTTCATGAAAGCATCTGCCGACATAAATCTATTATTATTATTATTATTATTATTATTATTATTATTATTATTATTGTTGTTATTGTCGTCGTCGTCATCATCATCATCATCATCATCATCATCATCATCGATAGCCAATCTTTCTACCCTCATGGAACTCAAAGTGGCATACATGGCATTTCCAGGTAGTCTCCCATCCAAACACTGGCCAGATCCAGACCAGCTTAGCTTTAGCAAGGTGGCTGCATTCTGTGCCTTCAAACTAGGGTGGACACATATCCTACTTTACAGTGAACAGAAGCCATCTTCCAGTCCAAGCCCAGTTTAAAGATAAAGAACCCTAAGAAGGGAGAGCAGCAGGGGCCCCAAAGTTGCCCATCCATAGTTAGCACTTGGGCAGCAGACTAAGCAGACACACAGGTCACCTGATCACCCTCTTCCCCACTATTGTATTTCTATAGTAATGATTTCTAAATTTGCATTGATCCATATAAATTAGCATATGCGCATTTGATGCAGATCTGTGTCCGCTTTTTTGGTGATGCATTTCCATTTATTTACTTATTTTGCAATGCGTAAGTGACCACCCTACTTCAGACCATGTCCTAACGCAATACTCTTAAGAACATAAGAAGAGCCACGCTGGATCAGACCAAGGGTGCATCTAGTCCAGCATTCTGATCACACAGTGGCCAACCAGCTGCCCGCGGGATCCCACAAGGAGACGGGAGTGCAACAGCACCCTCGTGCCCATGTTCCCCAGCATACAGCATAAGCATACTGCCTCTGATCCTGGAGGTAGCATATAGCCAATCAGGACTAGTAGCCATTGATGGCCTTCTCTTCCATGAATTTGTCTAATCCCCTTTTAAAGCTCTTGAAACTGGTGGCCATCACTACATCTTGTGGAAGTGAATTCCACAACTATTCCACTAATGTTTAACTATTCATTGTGTTTGCTACAATGGCCACACATAGGGAGGTGGAGGCCCGGGGGAAAAGGCAATGGAGGAAAAGGGTGGGGGGTTAATTTTTAAGGTATCCCTCCCCCGAGATTTTTTGGAAAGTTTGGCGGGGGGGGGGATGTTTTTTCCTGATTTTTGTTTTTTTGTTTTTTCGTGCTTTTTCCCAAGCCTTCATATCACTAGCCACACATGTTTACCTCTCTAAAGATTGAAATTTATTTTCTCTTAGCAGTATTTGGAGATAGTCAAATCACCATTTCCCCTCTGCTCCTGGGATTTTGGCAGACACAATATTATTAATATATTTGACAGCTTCAGGTTCAGAGAACAGCGCTCATTGTTTGTGGGGAAGGACTGACTAATTTGGATTAGTCGCAAATGATGTCCCTATAAGGAAATTCACTCCATATCAGCAGGGCTCACATACACATGGCATTGTCTGTACCCCACAGATGTTAGTGTGCGTGTTTTCGCCCACAGACAGCCCTGCAAAGGCATTCAGGCCAGGAATAAATGACTACTGGATGTATTAGTCAGATAGTTAGTGTGGGAACTAGCTGGGCCCCCTCAGAGAAGTTATGGCCGACAAGAAAAGTGTTGCACAACATGCTCCATCTGATTTTCCTAATTTATAGCAAGATATATTTCTCACCAACTGAGTGAGAAAGTGAGTAAGAAAGGAAGAAGAACAAGAAGAACAAAGGGCCGGAAGGTGAAGACCACAGACTGAGCTCTGATTTAGGAAGGATAATTCGCTGACAAAGAATTGAGCATAATTTTTGGCTGAAATGTAGGATACCAAGGGCACAATCCTATGCATATTTAGACAGAAAAAAAGACATGGCTGGCTGGTGAATGCTGGGAGAGGTAGGACTATACCCTAAGTAGATAAATAAATAAATGACAGTGGGCACAATCCACCAGAATCTATCCTGCACAAGCCCCATTGAAATGGACAGAAGTAGTGCAAACAACTCTGGATTGAAAAACTCTGGCCACTCTACTGGACTGAACTGGCCGTGCCTGGCATTAATGCTACAAGCCTACTTTCTGCCATAACTTTGGTCAATTGAGCTGTATCTGCTGCCTTTCAGGTCCCAAGATTCGCACCACCTTTTCACACCATCCAGGCCTAGATTTGGGGCCAGGTATCCATGAGCCCAGCTGGGCCTTGACAGATTTTCTGCTTGCTGCATTTCTGGGGGAGTCTGGAAGCTTCCCATTTCTCATAAAGATAACGTGGGAGGTGGCATTCTGTTTACAGTGCCTTTCTCTCCCACAAATCATCTACAAATCCATGTGTTGCTATCTATTTTGCAAATATAGCCCGGCCTCAGTGCTGAGACCTAACTTTGAAAGCCTTTCACCTTCGTCATGAAATGTGAAAGCGCCACAGAGGTTTATGGCATCATTAAAGGAACCAGTTTAAACAGCAGCAATCACTTAAGCAAGCAATTAGGTTTTAAACCCACCATTAAAATGCGTCTGTAGCTATCCCTATCAATGCCCCAAAGCTTGAGGTCAGTCTTGGCTTTGACAGTTGCGGCTCTTGGTGTCCCATAGATGAGCGCAAGCTCCCCGAAGCTGCCTCCTTCTCCGATGCTGGTGACCCATTCTCCGTTCACGTACACCTACCGGTTTCAACAAAAGAGAGAATACCATAAGAACATGAAAAGAGCCCTGCTGGATCAGACCAAGGGTCCATCTAGTCCAGTATTCTGTTCACACAGCGGCCAGCCAGCTGCCCATAGGAAACCCAAAGCAGGACAGGAGTGCAACGGCACCTTCCCGCCCATGTTCCCCAGCAACTGGTGTACATCGGGATACTGCCTCTGATACTGGATGGAAGAGCAGCACAATGCATTTTGACTGGTAGTGTTGACTGGTAGTGTTAGGAAGCGCTCCACCTGGAAACACAATAAGGGCGGAATGCTATTGGGATGTCTGTCAGCCCCCGAAACTTGGAGGCTTACGAGCATCCAAGGGCCAAGGCAAAGCGGGAGGAGCGGTGGAGGTGATCTTGGCCTCCCCACTCCTCCTGCTCTGCATTTTCACTAGGCGTCCATTTTCGGCCATCCACCAATATCAGCTGGGGGAAAGGGATAGCTCTCTTCCTCCAAAATACACATGACAAAAAATAGCTTTCTTTCTCATACTACCGTTTCTGGAAGTCAACAGTCCAAAAACAATAGCTGAGCCATTTCCTCAGAGTCACCCAAAAAAGGGGGGGAAAGAGGAGAGAGATGAAACAACCTGCTTTGCGGACAGAATTTCAAGTCTTCTTGCTTTTAGTACAATGACTGTATTTATTCTGAGTTTTCAGCTCCCTGGTGGTTTGCTGGCATGAAAACTCCCCCACTTTCTAGTGCTTGGTGCACACACAGAACCAAGGGGCAGAACTGTCACCTTTTCTTTCTTTCTTTCTCTTTTTTGCCTTTTCATTAACACTGTCAGATTTGAAAGGAGAGGAGATAGCTGCAGTGTGGTTTGTAGGAAAACACCATCCTTGTGCAAACCAAAAAGAAACCCAGAACTCAAGACAGAAAACATCTTACATAAAGGATGCTTCTCCCCCCACTCCACCCACATAAACTTCATTAGTGGAGTTTTAGCCATTTCTAAGACCGTTTTCAGATGGACAACTTTATATGGTGTGTTTTCTACAGGTGGTGATTGGTCAGGGAGAAGGGCCAGTCCTACCATTGGCAGAGTAAGACGGCCACCTCAAATGGTTATTGGTCAGGAGATGGGGCTGGCCCTGCCATGAGGCAAAGGAAGGTGGCCACCTCCGATGGTTATTGGTCAGGAGACGGGGCTGGCCCCGCCGTGAGGCAAAGGAAGGTGGCCACCTCAAATGGTTATTGGTCAGAAAGACAGAGAGGGAGAGGGAGAGGGAGAGGGAGAGAGAAGGGAGTGGGAGAAAGAGAGAGAGAAAAGGAGTGCCTTACTCACTTCTGGCATGGGCTCCACCAACCACTGGCATGCCATCCCTAATAGATTACTCTTGTAGGAATGTGGTCCGTGATAGAAAGAAAAGGTTCCCCCCCTCTGGTATATAGGATATCCCAAGGACCTCTCACAAAACTGCAGTTCCCAGGGTCCCCCAGGAGTAGGAATAACTTAAACCAGCTTATGTCTGTGGCATATTTATGCCCTAGGTCAGCCTTCTCCAATCTGGTGCACTTCAGATGTATTATAAACTACCATCCCCATCATCACAACATAAGAAGAGTCAGGCTGGATCAGACCAAAGACCCATCTAGTCCAGCATTCTGTTCCCACAGTATTCCTCCTGCTCATGTTCCCCAGCAACTGGTATTCTTATTCTTATTCTTCTTCATATCATCATCATCATCATCATCATCATCATCATCATCATCATCTATTTATCACCCATCTGGCCGGCAACCGGTCACCCTGGGCGATGTACATAAGATAAAAACAGGATAAAATACATTTAAAACAGTAGAAAATTTTAAAATCTTAGCCCACCCCATATTCCCGCCTGAACAGCCAAGTTTTTAGTGAGCGGCGGAAGCTCAGCAGAGAGGGGGCATGCGGAGGTCACTTGGGAGAGAGTTCCACAGTACGGGGGCCGCCACAGAAAAGGCCCTCTTCCTCGTCCCCACCAGTCTAGCTGCTCTGGCTGAAGGGACAAGGAGAAGGCCGTCTGTGGCAGATCTTGTTGAGCGACCTACTTGGTGTTGCTGGAGACGCTCCTTGAGATAGACTAGACCGGAGCCGTATAGGGTTTTAAAGGTCAAAACCAACACCTTGAATTCGGCTCGGCAAGCAACTGGTAGCCAGTGCAGCTCCTTGAGCATTGGCATGATGTGATCCCGCCGGCGGCTGCCTTTAACCAGGCGAGCCGCCGCATTCTGTACCAGCTGTAGCTTCCGAACCATCTTCAAGGGTAACCCCACATAGAGCGCATTACAGTAGTCTAGGTGAGAGGTGACCAAGGCATGAACCACTGATGGGAGCAGGTGATTAGGAAGGTAGGGGTGCAGCTGCCATATCAGATGGAGTTGATACAGCACCACCCGGCTCACAGCTGACACCTGAGCCTCCATGGACAGCTGGGAGTCTAGAATGACTCCCAAGCTGCGGACCTGGTCCTTCAGGGGTAGATGTACCCCATTCAGCACCAGGTCAGCATCCCCTAACCTCCCCTTGTCCCCCACCAGAAGTACCTCGGTCTTGTCGGGGTTCAGAGCCTTTGACAATGGAAATAATATAGAGCCGTCATGACTAGTAGTCATTGACCATGTTGGCTGGGGATGATTGGTGTTGTAGTCCAACACATCTGGAAGGCACCAGGTTGGGGAAAGCTGCCCTTGGAGAAATTATCCTATTCCTGCTCAGTCCTCCAGCGACCAACCGAGAGTGCAAAACACTGCCATCTGGACATGCTGTAATTCTGCAGTGCTGTGAACTTAAGGACCTGCATTCACTTCCCCAATAAAAATGCCATTTTCTAGGATCCGTCACATAAAAGGAAAATGAGAAAAGAAACCTTACATAAACAGCCAATGTGCTCCAAGCGGGAAGCCACTGTACTAAAAGTTTAAAACCTCAGTGTTTGGCCAGACTTGACAGTAAATTTTGTCTTCCTGATGATGATACATTGTCCTGTCATCCTGTCCTTTGGCGGAAAGTTCAGCCGTGCTAAGTTTACTTGCAAATCTGCCTCTCTCTCTCTCTCTCTCTCTCTTTAAAAAAGGGGAGTGGAGAGAAAGAAAGAAACTTTGTCCATTTGCATGAGGTCTATTTAAAGTCCCAGCTTATTTTAGCCCTCTGGTTTCCTGAGAATGAATGCAGAGGGGTGAAAAATTCTGAAGAGCCTAAGGCATCCTTCCCCAACTTGGCGCCTTCTGGACGTGTTGGACTACAACTCCCATCATCCCCAGCCAGGAAGGGGGTGATGGGAGTTGTAGTCCAACACGTCCAGAAGGCGCCAAGTTGGGGAAGCGTGGCCTAAGGGAGTACTTTTTCCATAAGACAGAAACAAACGCTTTTAAGACCCCACAGGGCCAATTCCCCAATTCCTGTCCCTAACCTCATCCCTCTCTGTCCACGCTGCATTAACAGCTTCTCCCACAGCCACGGTGTGTGTGTATGTGTATTATATATCTGTATCAGCAGGCTGATATGACCAGAGCTTGTACATATTTATCAGTGGTGCGATAGGACCAAGTAGTAAGCCACGTAAAAACTTGTGAAAACTTCCCCTAACAATTTGCATAGTAAAGGTCATGGAAATCTACTTATTTTAAAACATGGGCACACACAGTACTGTGTTGATAATTCGGTTTGTATGGCTTCGGTATCTATAACCTGTTATCCTGCAAAAGTCAGTACAAAATCCAAACGTCCCCTTTTAGTTACTTGAGCGGCTGACCCCACTTGCACGGTAGCCAAAGAACCCTTTTTGCTTTCATGTCATTTGCACAGGGAAGCGGAGGTGTAGATACCCAAATATGAAGAGCAAAGGTGCCGCCAAAGCCTGCAACTTCCTGAAGATCAAAAGCATGCTGGGCCTCTGTTGTTTTTCCATTCCTTTTGATATGAACAAGGGCAGTTCCCGTGTTGGACTTGTAAGCTATCCAGGTGAGCTGACTTTCCCTTCCATCCTTTCTGTAGGAAACCTAACCTACCTCACAGGGTTGTTGTGAGGATAAAATGGAGAGGGGGAGGAGGATTATGTAAGCTGCCTTGGGTTTCTTGCAGGAAAAAAAGGCAGGATATAAATGTAATTAATAAATAAAAATACATACATTTCAACCTTTTAGAATGGGGAAAAAACACACTAGGTTGGGATCCCAGGTGGGTGAGATTTGGCCCACATGCCTGAGGTGCGATACCCCTTTTCTAAAGGCATCTCTGGGCTATGAACTTGGTCTGCTTCCAGAGGGAGGGCTCCTAGCACTACCGATCAAAAGACATTGCGCAGCTATTCTGTCTTTCCCTCCTTAATGCCCCCCTCTGGTAAGAAAAGAGATGGAAGGGGAGGCAGGAAAACATGGGAAGGTTACAAATGGAAGATGTCATCGTCTGGAAACCCACCACCACCACCACCAACACCCGTAAAATTCCATGAATGAGGCAGGGCAACTGAACAGTAAGAGCTTCATCTGGAAGCACCCTTAAACTCTGGCAACTTTAGTTTTGCTAAGGGAGCTAGGAATCTTGAGTAGAGACTTCTCAGCATCCCGGGCAGAGCAAACCTATGGCCCCCTAGACAGCGTCTAGGGGGCCACAGGGTAGTTCGGATTCCCAGATCTGAGGTCGGAAAGAGCTCCGAGGTCAGAAAAGAGCTCCAAGGTCGGAAAAGAGCTCCAACCTCGGAGCTGGGGGGACCACGCTCAGATCCCCCTCCCCTGCCCATCACAGCTGGCGCAGAAAGAATCATGCTGGCTGCTTCTCCGAGGTTGTAAGAGCAACCTCGGAGAAGGGGCAAAGCGGGCAGGGAGGGGAGGAGACTGGGGCTGCCATGAGACAACATATTCTAGAGGAGCTCCAGTCTCCTTCCCTCCCCGTCTGAAGCCAAAATCGGAACGTCTAGCTCACTTGCAGGGCAAGAGGAGTGGGGAGACAGAGATTGCCTCCACCGCTTCCCCCGCCCTGCATAGGATGCCCGTAATCCTCCGAGTTCGGAGGCCTACTGGCATCCCCATTGGATTGCACCCTCAACATATTACAGTTCCCAGAATTCTTTGGGGGAAGCCATGGCCAGTAAAACAGGCACAAAACTGTAGTGTAGACATACACTAACAGTGCAATCCTATGCAAGTTTAGACGGGAAAAAGACCTATAACTCCCAGCATGCCCAGAGTTGTGGGCCTTTTTCCCATCTAAACTTGCATAGGATTGTGCCTTAAGGCTGCCATCCTATGCACACTTTACAGGGAGCAAGCCCTACTGAACGCAGTGAGACTTACTTGTGAGTAAACATGCATAGGCTAGGGCTGCTGGTGTGGAATTTGGGCTTCTGGGCTTCTTGAATGCAGTATTTGGCACCCCTGGGGTGTGTGTGTGTGTGTTTGTTTCACTGAGTATGCAAAGCCCTGGACACAGCTTGATGGAGCTACTGGTTTACAAGAAGAAAACCCGAGACTGACTTTAAAAGGAGTTGAAGGCCCAACAGGACATTGACCATAATAAGCATTGGGGGGGGGGATATATATCCATCCTGAGAATCTATTTTAAAAGCTTGGCTGACAGTGGTTCTTTATGCAGAGGAGAAGGGGGAAAGAGCAAGGATTGTAAAATTAAAGTAACCAACAGGAAGCAGGTTTATATTTGGAAATACGGATTAGGGATTTTTTCCCCTTCAAAAATACACACTTCTGAGCAGGTACTTTCAACATTTTTACTGGAAGGCCGCCATTTGTGTTTCACCAGATACATTTGGGCAGGTTGCCCGGCTTCTCTGGGTACCAAAGCGGCTGCCTGACCGCCGAAACGGAAAAGCCTTAAGCTGCTCTCCTATCTAGCATACAGATTTTTCCATATTCAGGATTTTTGGCAGAGAATTAACGAGATGTTTCTCAGCAGCTTGCTGATCTACTAGAATCATTATGCCACAGCAGCAGACTTCTGCTGCAGGAAAACGGGGCTGCTACAAGATATGCCCCCATTCCACTCTATGTCCCCATCGGCACTGCAGTCCGTAGCACCTTTTTTCATGGTGATTCGGGACCCAAAAGAGCCTGGTCAAGGGATCATCTATAATAAGAGAAGAGGATGTGACTGGGTTCAGACAACACGATAAGCCACATTCAAGGGTTGAGTGTGGGTTGTTGTTGAAACATGGGTTGTTGTGTTGTCTGAACCCAGCTGCTCTAACAAGCCATGGCTTGTTTTTAACCACGAACAACCCAATGTTTGTTGTTGGGTTGTTCAACATGGTTTGTATCTCAGCTGGGTTCAGACAACACGATAACCCATGTCTCAGCAACAACCCTCGGTTCAACGACAACCCACACTCAATCCATACTCAACCCTTGAGTGTGGGTTACTGTGTCATTTGAACTTAGTCTGTGTGTCTGTCTGTCTGTTCATCAGCACCATAGCTCCAAGGACTGTGAAACCTAAACACCTGAAATTTGGCAAGTATACTAAGGGGTCCTTAGGGGTGTGCACCCCAGGGATATTTTGTTTTTTAAATGCATTAATTAATTTTAATTAATTTAAATGTGCCCATGTGGTTGACATCCGCAATAACATATTCAGTCACCAGGGACAGAATTCCATAACCGGTCCATAGTTTTGCAGTTGATAAGAGTTTGAAGCCAGGGGAAATTAGCAGGCCGAGTCGGCGTTATACATCTTTCTCTCCCCACTACTGTGGGGCAGCCCCCCCCTCGGGGGAATGGAGTGGACAGGCTCCTCCCTCGGGGTGCTATATGGGTATACCATGGCAGGGGCTGTGCCGAGGGGTGCCAGCAGGCATGGCTTCCCTCAAACGGGGCTGGCAGAATGTGTCCAACAGCCGTGTATGTTTGCTGGAAGGCTTCTCTGTATGAAACTAAGGGCTATTCTGACCTGTGAGAAGCCGGGTTCATTTGCTAGCTCCGAATAATGGGGCAACTCATATGCATGTCCATGCTGAGCTGGAAAATAAAGCTAGCCATCTATGCATGCAGAATACTGTTAGTAAAACAAATTTTAGAAATAGCATCCCATTGTGAGAGGGGCCATTGGCAGCAGTACATGGGAAACTGCTGTATATCAAGTCTATTTGTCCATCCATGCCAGGACTGTCCAATCTGGAGATGCCAGGACTTGAACCTGGGTCCCTCTGCAAGCAAGGGATGTGCTTCACCACCAAGCGACAGTATAATTTATTTATTCGGCTCCTCAACCGAAAAAGGCTTCCAGGGTGGCTTATATATGATCAATAAAAACAAGACAGCCCCGGCCCGCAGGCTTACAATCTAAAAGACATGGCACAAAAAGAAAAAGTGATAGGGAGGGAAGAGGAAAACAAGCAAACCCAGGCACCAATTCATAAATAGTAGCTTCTTAGAATGACCAGCTGGAAAGGAGAACCCAAATGGAGCGGGTCTCTCAGCAGAGCTGGTGGTATGAGCCCCACTGTCCCATATCTCCTTCTGCTGCAGCCTGGTTGGAATGGCTGCTGCCATGTGGCAGTTGAGGGAGGGAAGGCCTAGTGGTATTTTATTTTTTAAAGATAAATCCAACCCTGGCATTTTGCCATGGCAATAGCAGCCCAATGGACCAGTGCACACGGCTGCTGTGACCCACTGATGTGACAGAGCCAGTGTGGCGTAGTGGTTAAGAGTGTTGGACTGGGGACTCAGGAGATCCAGGTTCTAGTCCCCACTCGGCCATGAAGCTCACTGGGTGAGTTTGGGCCAGTCACGGACTCTCATCCTAACCTAAATCACAGAATTGTTATTGTGCGGATAAAATGGAGAGGAGGATTATGTAAGCTGCCTTGGGTTCCTTGCAAGAGGGAAAAAAGTGGGATACAAATGTAATAATTAATTAATTAATAAACAATAACAGTACTACTCTCTGTGTGCTGCTACTGCTAGTGTGCAAAGATGATAATAACAGAACTGAATAACTAAAGGCTCCTATGAGTCCAAAGAAACCTCTCACAAAAGGAATCTTTCTGCTGTGTCTTAGTATGATTCACTGCTCTGCCTCTCCCTTCTTCGAACTGCCTTCTGCTGTAGGGAGATAATTGATAACAGAAGAAGAGCCCTGCTGGATCAGACTAAGGGCCGGTTCACACGACACGGGAACCGCAAGTCCCCCGCGGTTCCCGTGTTGTGTGCACGCTGACCGGGGGTGCCCCCGCGGGACAGCCGCGGGCGGGACGCACGCAAAGTGACCATGGTCGGTAGAGGGGTAAGCCCCTACCGCGTGTGGTCACCATGCCGTCCAAACAGCGGGCGGCCATCCCGTGGGGTCCCCACAGAGGTGGCAGCCCAGAGCGGCCAGAGCAGCCGCCACTCCAGCCTGTAGGGGCAAACGGCCCCTCTGGGCATCCCGGGGCCCCGCCCCCTAGTGCCGGGAGGCCCGCACTGCGGTGCGGGGACTGTGGGGTCTGCCCACGCACGCAGGGCGCCAGGTCGTTTGGGGCGCCCCGCCGGACCCGCGGACAGCCCCGTGGTTCCTCCCCCGCCGGCTGCTTGGGTCGTGTGAACCGGCCCTAAGGGTCCACCCAGTCCAGCATTCTGTTCACACAGTGGTCAACCAGCTGCCCACAGGAAACCCACAAGCAGGACATGAGTGCAACAGCATCCTCCCGCCCATGTCCCCCAGCAACTGGTGTACATAAGCACACTGTCTCTGATACTGAAGGAAGCATAGAGCCATCAGGACTAGTAGCCATTGATAGCCTTCTCCTCCATGAATTTGTCTAATCCCCGCCCTTTTAAAGCTCTCCAAATTGGTGGTCATCACTTCATCTTGTGGAAGTGAATTCAAGTCCTTCCTTTTATCTGTCCTGACCCTCCCACCAGTCAGCTTCATGGGATGATCCCATTGGGTTCTAGTATTATGAGAGGGAGAAAAATGTCTCCCTGCCCACTTTCTCCACTCCATGCATAATGTTGTACACCTTCTCCCCCGTCACTTGCATCGAGTACAAATGGGGCATTAATTCCCTCTCCATCTAGAGACAACACAGCAGAACTACTTGCCCACGGAGGTGGCGGGCTACTGTGTCTCTGGATGAGTCACCACCCTGGGATTTCCCCCTTCCTTCTGATTGGAAGAACACTGATTCATGCACAACCAGACCCAGAATAGTGAATCATGTAGAAAGAGAGGGTGTGGGCTCCTCTGAGGATGGGTAACTCTGACTCTTCCATGCTCTCATGTCCACTGCCTTTTGGATGCAAGAGTGAAGTTATGGCTCTCATTTTAATTCAGAAGAATGGAAGTATGTGCCTCACCTCATTCTTTTATTTACTTTTGTGTAAGCATGTGGGTCTCCGAACCAGATCAGGAACACCGGCACAACTAAGTTTAAGCCTTCCCACCCAGGTGCTTCCCCCCCTTTAAATTCCCCACCCCTGGGGGCACTGTCTTAAAAAGGGGAGGGTGGGATGTCATTGGTGCCAGTGGGGTGTCCCCTACCTTTGTTAGCCTCAATTTGGGAGGGGGCGAATTGAAAGGGAAAAAAGCAGCTGGGTGGGACCCCCTACCCACATGTGGCAGTCCCAATTCAGATCAGGAACCTGTGCGCTTACACAGAAGTAACTAAAAGGGTGAGGAGCAGCTGCATCAGGGCCGGTGCTACTATTAGGCCAACTAGGCTGCTGCCTAGGGCGCAGGGCTAAAGAGGGCGCCAGAAACGCCTTGGAAAAAAATACAGCGCTCTCAAGTGGGAAGGGGGGGAGCTAAATATCTGATCTTGCCTAGGGCACCAAACTGCCTTGCACCGGTCCTGAGCTGCATACTATGTATTTAACCCTCAGAGTTAAATACGTTTAGCCCTCAGAGACTCACTAAGTTTTACAAGCACCTATGTGTAAAAGAAGTCCAGAAGTCCACTTCTTCCCTGCAAAGCAACATGGCTGGGGCACCCTTCCCCAACCTGGTGCCCGTCAGATGTTTTGGACCACAACTCCCAGCATTCCTGATCCTTGGACATGCTGGCTGGAGCTGATGGGAGTTGAAGTCCAAAACATTTGGAGGGTACTAGGCTGCAGAAGGCAGGGGGCATGATCTTGAAGTGGGCTCCCAGGAGCTTACACTCTGAGGCCTTCCTCCGACTGCCACCTCCGAGGGAGGCTCAGAGGGTGGCAACAAGGGAGAGGGCCTTCTCAGTGGAGGCCCCCCAATTATGGAACAATCTCCCCACTGAGGCCCACCTGGCGCCGACACTGTCATCTTTTCCGCACCAAGTTAAGATCGCCCTTTTCTCCCAAGCATTTAATGGTATTTAATGGCATATGATGAGGATACTTATGTTAGTTTTAACATGTCTAGTACTTTGTTGGGATTGGTTTTAGCTGTTCAAATGGTTTTAAATTTTGTAAATTGAGATATTACGCTATATTTTATTATTTTGCAGTTTGTGATTGTGAACCACCCAGAGAGCTTTGGCTATTGGGTGGTATAGAGATGATGATGATGATGATGATGATGATGATGATGATGATGATGACAGTCTCAAATGCAACACAGAGGAGGCCAATATAGAGGAGAGGTAGGTGAACAGGTAGGTGGGGGTGAACAGAGGAGGAATGCACATTCAAGTCAAAACAATGAAGAGTCTTGTGGCACCTTAGGATCATAGGAAGTCTGACTTATACTGAGTCAGAACCTTGGTCCATCTGACCCAGTATTGTCAACACTGACTGGCAGCGGCTTTCCAGGGTTTCAAGCAGGATTCTTTTGCAGCCCTACCTGGAGATGCCGGGGATCGAACCTGCAACCTTCCACATGCAAAGCAGGTGCTCTACCACTGGAACATGGGAAGCTGCCTTCTACTGAGTCAGACCATTGGTCCATCTAGCACAGTATTGCTCACACTGACTGGCAGTGACTCTCCAGGGTTTCAGGCAGGAGTTTTTCCAGCCCTACCTGGAGATGCCAGGGACCGAACCTGGGACCTTCTGCATACAAAGCAGGTGCTCTACCACTGAGCCACGGCCTTTCCCTTTCCCCTTAACAACTGACAAATTTATTATGGCATAAGCATTTGGGGACCAGAGTCATTCATTCGTTCATTCATTCATTACATTACATTACATTTCTATACTGCTATACTCTGGACTATCCTTATGAAAATTGGATGCCCCAATAAATTTGTGAATATCTTGCGACTTCTCCATGACAACATGACAGCAATAGTTTTGGACAACAACGGCTCTCATGGTGCTCCATTTAAAGTGGGATCAGGTGTTAAACAGGGATGTGTTATCGCCCCAACATTATTTGCTATTTTCATCGCCATGATTTTACATCTTGTCGAGGGGAAACTTCCCACTGGTGTGGGAATTATATATCGAACAGATGGAAAGCTTTTTAATCTCAGCAGGCTGAAAGCAAAAAGTAAGGTAATTACAATCTCCATTGTGGAACTTCAGTATACTGATGATAATGTGGTCTCCGCACATTCAGAGGATGATCTCCAAACTATCCTAAATGCTTTTGCAGAAGCATACGAAAAACTTGGTCTCTCACTTAACATCAAAAAAACCAAAGTGCTTCATCAGCAAGTGCAAGCTAACCCTTTGATGACGCCATCTATCCAGCTTGGTGGGACAATACTGGAAAATGTCGATCATTTTCTCTATCTTGGCAGCTATCTTTCTGTTACAGCTAACATCGACAGTGAAATCCAACATCGTTTGAGCTCCGCAAGTGCCGCGTTTTCTCGAATGAAACATAGTGTTCGAGGATCGGGATATTTGTAAGAAGACCAAAACACTGGTTTATGAAGCCATTGTATTGCCAACCTTATTGTATGCCTGCGAAACATGGACTATATAGGTGACGTTTATAGTCACCTCCAACTCCTTGAAATATTTCATCAACGTTGCCTCCGGAAAATCCTGAGAATTACTTGGGAAGATAGGCGGACAAATGTCAGTGTACTGGAAGAAGCAAAGACTACTAGCGTTGAAAAAATGATCCTTCGACGCCAACTTCAGTGGACCGGTCATGTTGTTCGAATGCTGACTGCCGTCTCCCAAAGCAGTTACTTTATTCCCAACTCAAGGATGGAAAGCGGAATATCGGTGGTCAATATAAGAGGTTTAAAGATGTTCTTAAGGCTAATCTAAAAAAATGCAATATAAACATCGAAAACTGGGAAGCTCTGGCCCATGAACTATCTAACTGGAGGTTGGCCTTTCACAAAGGTTCTATGGACTTTGAAGAAGTCCGAGTGCAAGGTGAAAGGGAGAAACGTGCTAAGCGAAAAGCACGTCAAACGAATCCTTTACAGGACCATCTTCCATCTGGTAACCTGTGTCCTCACTGTGGGAAACTGTGTGGATCTAGAATTGGCCTCCACAGTCACTTACAGACCCATCGCTAGAGTCTACACAATTTTTCTTTAGAATTTCCTCCTTTTAAAATCACCTTTTTTGTAAATTTTTATCCTGGAAGACAATTTTACTCGGTCACGAGTGATCGCCTGATGATGATGATGATGATGATGATGATGATGATGATGATGATGATACTGCTAAAGCTCTCTGGGCTGTTCACAGCATGATAAAACATAATTTAACACCTTTAACATCCAATAATTTGATGAAGTCCACTTCATCAAATGCATGAAGTATCATCGTCAGTTGGCATGTAGGCATAGATACACACACACACACACACACACACACACTACATAAATATATATACGTACATTCACACATACAAATATATATACGTACATTCACACATACAAGTGGAGAGAAGAAAAAATTTGAACAATGAGAGATGTATATGTAACAAAACTTAAAATTTGCCTTGAAAACATGCATTGTACGGTGTTATGTATTTTCAGTTGTACTGTATGGCATGGAATGGTGGACTTTAACACAGACCACCATAAAAAAGATAGAAGCATTTGAAATGATGTTACGAATTTCATGGACTGAGAGGGTGACTAACCATGAAGTATTAAAGAGAATGTATAAAGATCAAGAAATTATAAAACACATAAAATGCAGAAAACTAGAATATTTTGGTCATATAATGAGAAATGAAAAATATAGACTGTTGCAGCTGATTATACAAGGGAAAATAAATGGGAAAAGAAGTGTAGGAAGAAGAACACCTTGGCTGAAAAAGCTTAAAGAGTGATCTAGGGACAACACAACATCATTGTTTAGAGTGGTCATATCCAAGGACAGTCTAACCATGATGATGTTCAACCTCTAGTAGGAGAGGAACTAGGAGAAGAAGAGATGAAAATGCCATGCCAAAATTACGGTCTGCAACCATTGCATGAAAGCTTAAATGTGTGCCAAATAAGCACATTCAAATCCATTACACATGCTGAGGCTCAGTTTCAGTAGGAGATGAGCACCACAGGATTGTGCCAAAGGCTTTGCAGAAATGCATGGGTGTTTTGAGGAGGAATCTGATGGAGGGACTAGCCATGGCAGAATAAAATATGCGACAACAAGCGAATATATGCAACGTTTCTTCGCTCACACAATTTGACTTTTCTTGACACAGTAGTTGGGAGTGCCTCAGTGCCGGATCTTGATTCTCTCTACACCCGCCTACCCTGTATTTTAGCGCCGAATTGGGACTCAGCCCTGTTCATGCCATGACAAGCTAGTTCGCTGCCAAGGTGCCACTAGCTTTAAAAATATAATCAATGTTACCGCACTCCTATAAACAACACGGCACTTGCGATCTTGTTAAGTTCTCTTTCTCCGGCTTCTTGCCTTGCCGATGTGGCAGAGTCTGCTGCTGAGCCGTGTGATACCTTCCTTGATACGAGCAATGAGTCACCCGGGTGTCCCTGGCGTGTGAGGTTTTGAATTCCCAACAATGCCAATTAGACCATACCCCGACACAAACATGTGCTTTAAAAAAAGATGTCTTTGACTGAAATAACTGCCAGGAGCTGCTGGGAGGCTTAAAATACATCGCTGGTTTCTCGAAATAGAATCCGGGCGGAGGGGGTGGAGGGACCCATTAGATCAGATTATCTAAACCCTTTGGCCCGGAGATTAGCCTGTTCCTAAAGAACCCACAAAAAGATCCACTCTCCAGTCTTTTCTTTAAAATCTTTTTCTCAAAAAAATTGCAAATGATGATTCTCAACTTTGCTCATTGAACATAAAGTGTACGCAATTGTTGTTGTCCCAATACTGTTACCAGCATATATTTCCCTTTACGTGTGCATTTTCCTTTTATTTGTAAATGGTCTGTGGACTAATTTTAAATATAGTATCTTAGTTGCAGAGGGCATTAGCCAGTTGGGCAGTATACAAATCTAACTAATACACAAACAGCTATCTAAAATCTCCAAAGAGGATTTCACACAACTTCCCTAGGTATCTTGTTCATCTGGGCCTTCCAGATGGTGATGATAATAATAATCCTAATAATTTTTATATATATTCCAAAAAATATAAGCCACCTTTTAGGATAAACCCTCCCAAGGCAGCAGACCTCACAAAAAAACAAAAACAAACAAACAAACAAACAAAAAACCTTCCCAAGGCAGCATGCCACAAAACATGATAAAATAAAGATAAAAAAACAGAAGATCAATAATTAACAGTTACAACCAAATAATACCATATACACAATGGTGCCCAGTAGAGTCCTAACTCAATTAGACTTCAAAGTAAATGGGTGAGTCTTTAGGACCTGCTTGAAGGGCTGTTAATAATGAGGTGGATATCAGTTGGAATGGAGTTTCACAACCAGGGGGCCACGACATAGAAGGCCCTATCCCTTGAAACCACCAGCTTAATTGCTCTCAGAGGAAGACACGCAAATAGGGCCTCTGCTGCTGATCTCAGAGTGGAGGCAGGTTGGAATAATGATGATGATGGTGATGGTGGTGATGATGATGATGATGATGATGATGATGATGATGATGTGCCTCAATGCTCAGTGCTATATAATAACTGAGTTTCAAAGAACAAACCTTGCCTTACACATGCACACTTCCTGTTTTTGAAATTAAGAGAAAGGGACAGAAGAGGAAAGAACCTTTTAGTTAAGATGTTTTTCTGCTACCAGCCTGTGGTTTCTCTCACTGGACAGACTGCTGGGATGGGATGCAAGCCTAGCACTCAGACCCCCAAATCAGTCATGAAGTTGTCTGGGATCGTCATCTCTCTTGAACCA
The DNA here is from genome assembly GCA_021292165.1 of Shinisaurus crocodilurus. NCBI lineage: Eukaryota > Metazoa > Chordata > Lepidosauria > Squamata > Shinisauridae > Shinisaurus > Shinisaurus crocodilurus. The sequence continues at coordinate 50,930,416 of CM037882.1, read as the reverse complement.
TTTTCACTCAAGGCACTTTAAGATGAGCAATCCTGAGCTTATGCCCTTTGTTTGTGATGCATCTGAACATGGCTAATGCAGATTAGAAGGGCCTGATATTTCAATTTTATTTTATTTATTCATTCATTTATATCCCACCTTTTTTCCACTTGCAAGGAACCCAAGGTGGCTTACATAGTCCTCCTCCTCTCCATTGTATCCTCACAACAACCCTGAGAGGTAAGTTAGGCTGAGAGTCAGGGACTGGCCCAAAGTCACCCAGTGAGCTTCAGGGACAAGTGGGGACTAGAACCCTGGATCTCCTGAGTCCCCGTCCAACACTCTAACCACTACACCACGCTGGCTCTCATTACAGACTAATTTGTTTGTTTGTTTCATAGGTTTATAGCCCACCTTTTCTAATTGTTCAAGGTGGCTAACAGTCAGATGAAACAAAGAAGCTGGCGTCTAACATATGAAAAGGGCCCGAAGCGCTTGTTCTTAGTTTATTTTGGTGACAGGATTACCCGTTCCGTAAGGTCGCTTCCCACAGCACTCTGTGGATGTTTGAACTAGGAAGATCACATGAGAAGGGAAGGCACGTGGTTAATTTCCATGCCAGTGTTAACTGCCCAAAGAAAGGGGCAAGCAGAGCCAACGTCGAGGGTAGACACAATTGGGCACCTGCTGAGGGCCCGAACCCCAGCAGGGGCCCACTGACAAGAGGCCCCTGGAGTTGCTCCTACTCTTCACCACGGCAACCTCCTTGATCACTTGCCTCTTGCTCTGGCCCAGACAAAGGTGGTGGTGAGAAGGAGGAGCAGGAGATGCCACCGCCTGCTTGCTTCCTGGTTCCCTGCCTCTCAAGTAAGCAAGTGGCAGCAACAAGGAGGAGGAGGAGCAGCAGCAGCAGCAGCAGCAGCAGGTGACAATGGCGGTGAGAAGGTAGACTCACTAAGGGACCCATGGAGGGTGTCTTGCCCAAGTGCCCTCCAAAACTTGGAGCTGGCACCTGAGGCAAGGGTAAGTTATGCAGGAGAGGTAGGCTGCTACGAGAGGTTGCTTGCCATACATAATAATGTGATGTACCTTGGTTGGTATCTTTTGGGAAATGTTGTTAGTTAGTACGTGTAATGACAGAGGAACATCGGAAGCTGCTTATACTGAGTCAGGCTGTTGTTCCACCTAGTCCAATATTGCCGATACTGACTGGCAGCGGCTCTCCAGGGCTTATGGCAGGATTCTTTCCTAGTCCTTCCTGGAGATGCTGAGGATCGAACCTGGGACCTTCTGCATGCAAAGCAGGTGCTCTGTCACACTGAGCTATGGCCTCTCCCCCTTGGTCCTGCTTGACAAAGCTGCTGTCATTTTAAAGCAAGGGTGGTCGACTGGTGGCCCTCCAGATATTTTGGCCTACAACTCCCATCATCCCACAGCATTGGCTATGTTGGCTAGGGCTGATTGGAGTTGTAGGCCAAAATATCTGGAGGCCCACCCTTGTTTTAATGTGCCCAGACTCCATTTTGGGAGACCACAAATCTTGCACAGTTAATTAAACTCACGTGTTCTTGTGTACCGGTATATTGTTTGTGACCTACACAACCATACCTAGTTCCTCTCGCTTTCTATCCTGTTTTCTGCAAATGGTTAATGGCTGACCATTCACATTTAAGCTGCCTTAAGAAGCTTGCATGTGCTATGGGCACATCCCAATTCCTGGTCGGACTAGCCCCACAAAGATTAAAATTAGATTGGCTCAGTGGCATTCCATTCAGCTCTTATTCCGAATTGGCTTTATGATGTCATCATGGAGTAAAATCTGGTTAGCTATGCGGCGCTGCTATGGTATCATGATGATATCATTGAATTGCTGTGAACTGCCCAAAGAGCTTCAGCTACCAGTTGGTATAGAAAAGAAATAACTGAAATAACTGAAATAAATAAATACGCCAAGTACATGATCCCTGACTGGCTGGGCTCATGTAGTTAGTGTGGAAAAGTCCCTGTTTGGTTGCTTTTTAAAAGCACCAAAGCACCTGCCAATAGCAAACAGCCCCTACAGAAGATGAAAAGATGTGAGCAAGTGGAGGGGATGGGGGGACATTTCAGTCCCCGCCCCCTCCATAAAAGCACTAGCTTCACACTTGAAATGCACATAAACACTTGGCACAGCCACCCAGTAAGCAATCCTTTTTTAACAGATGTTTTCCCCCCTACTTTGATGGCCAGAAACGCAAGGATTCATCACACATTTCCCCCACAAACACACACTGTATAGTTAAGGTGTTTTGAAGGTACACCTAAACAAATGTAAAGCAGGGAAGTGATAATCATGTATGTTATGTGGGTTTGCTTGTCAGAGAGCCAGGATTGGATGCAGCTCCCTGTTTTTGAGTGTATGCTCAGCTGCAAAGCTG